>JAJHZJ010000022.1:6313844-7513844 GCA_023548195.1 Bettongia penicillata ogilbyi
CCTTTCACTAAGAATGTACCCTTCCATATTCTTATTTTTTCCCTTTTGAGGCCATTTTTCCATCCAGTCCTTTGAGATCTGTAGATTCTTAGTTCCTCCAACATGGTATGGTCAAAGGAAAGGTGTTTGCTCCTCTCCTGGCCTGTACTCTGGCCTGTGGGCAACCATAAGGACTCTTTTCTGCCCTGGAACTATGGGTAGAATTCCATCTCCACAGACAACTCCAGCTCCATCATGCAAGCATCCCTCCTCATCCCAGGTCTGTTACTCAGGACTGAGACCAAGGGCAGTTACTGGATTCCTCCACCTTCTGTAGGCTGAGAGCCACAGTCACTACCCTGGGACTCAGCCTGGGGCTGGGGCCTGACCAAATTTCCCTCTCAGCCAGGTGAAAGACCTTTCTCACTAACCTTTGAAGCTGTCATTGGTGTTTGTGGGTTGAGATATCTGGCAACCACAGTAATTATCCATGATTCAGCACTTTGAAGTCTGATCCAGTCCCATCTGTGCGGGCAAGGCCCATGCTGGACTGTACTCTACTCCAAGCCTGGTACAAAAGACCCTTCCTGTTGGTCTTCCAGATTTTCTTGGGCTGGAAACATGTTTCCCTCTGTCTGTCATTTTGTGGCTTTTGCTGCTCCAGAATATGTTTAGAGTCATTTTTTACATGTATTTTAAAGACTCTGAGGGGAAAGCTTGAGTAGGTCCATGCTTCTATTCCACCATCTTGGTTCTGCTCCAGGTTAGTCTATTTTTAATGATGTTAATTTCTTCAGCATTTTTTGGATCTCCATTAGCAAGCTGTTGACTCGTTTTCATGATTTTCTTGCATCATTCTCATTTATATTCCCATTTGTTCCTCTACTCCTCTTATTTAATTTTCAGAACTCTTTTTGAGGTCTTCTGTCTCCTGAGACCCACTCATATTTTTCTTAGAGGTTTTGGATGCAGGAGTTTTGACTTTGTTGCCTTCTTCTCATTGTATACTTTTATCATCCTTGTCTCCAAAGATGCAAGAAAATACCTCTTCACGGGGAATGTAAGAATCTATAGTCTGTTTCTTTTTACCTGAATTCCTCATTTTCTGAGTCAATTACTCAACTTTTGAGCTTTGTTAAATGGAGGGCTCCAGAAGCAAACAATGCTTCAGCAGTGGCTCTGAGGCAGGGGCTGGAGCTCCCCTCTCAACCATTTCCACTGATGTTTGAAACTGTCTTTAGCATTTGTGGGCTGAGAAGTCAGGAATCTACAGCAGCCACCATCAGTTCAGTCCCCAAGGCCTGCTCCTGCTCCGTCAAAGCTGGCATGACCCACAGAAAGACAATCCTTTCCCAGCCTGGTTGGATACAGCATGCCTGTTGATCTTCCAGATTGTCTTTGGGTGGCAATTTGCATCTACCTGCCATTTTGTGATTCTGCTGGTCTGGAATTTATTTATTTATTTACCCATCTGTTTATTTATTTATTTAATGGTGCCAATTTTAAATAATTTTTATTCTCCAAGACGAGAATTGCATTTTCACTTGTTTACAGTATGACAAAGTGCAGAATTGTTCACTTCTCTCCCTCTGCACACATTCAAGTATTCAGAATGCCCACATTTACACAGCAGCTTAAATGTTACTTTTAAACTGCTATTGCCTTGGCTACAAATTTTGAGTCCTTCAAATTTTAGAAAGGCAGTGTGGAATGCTCTTTCTCCTGTTGTTTAGTCCACTTCTTCAATGGTGGGTGCATAAGAAGTACCTCCAGATGAGGGTTCTCCACCCCCTAGGAATCCACCAGGCATTCCTCCTGGTGTGCCCCCTGCACTCTGGTACAGTTTGGTGATGATGGGGTTGCAGACCTTCTCCAAATCTCTGCTGATCCTCAAATTCTTCCTTCTCAGCAGTCTGGCTCCTATCCAGCCAGTTGATTACTTCATTACATTCGTCAAGGCTCTTCTGTTTGTCTTCATCACCAATTTTGCATTTCAGTTTTTCATCCTCCACTGTAGCCTTCACGTTGAAAGCATAAGATTCAAGAGAATTCTTGGAAGACACCTTGTCTCTCTGCTTCTTATCCTCAGCCTTGTATTTCTCAGTCTCCTGGACCATACGTTCAATGTCTTCCTTGCTCAGATGTCCTTTATCATTGGTGATGGTGATCTTGGTCTCCTTGCCTGTGCTCTTATCAACAGCAGAAACACTGAGGATGCCATTTGCATCAATGTCAAATGTCACTTCAATCTGAGGAACACCTCTGGGTGCTGGGGGGATTCCTGTGAGTTCAAATTTGCTAAGCAGATTGTTATCCTTTGTCATTGCCCTCTCACCTTCATAAGGTAAATGTCTGTGTCTGCTTGGTGGGGATCGTGGTATTATGTTTCATCAGAACAGTTATAACTCCACCAGCAGTTTCAATTCCAAGGGAAAGAGGAGTGACATCCAACAGCAACAAGTCCTGCACATTCTCAGATGTATCTCCAGACAAAATGGCAACCTGGACAGCTGCACCATAAGCAACAACCTCATCAGGATTCATACTCTTGTAGAGTTCCTTGCCATTGAAGAAGTCTTGCAAAAGCTTCTGGATTTTGGGAATTTGAGTGGAACCACCCACCAGGACAATATCGTGAATCTGTGATTTATCTAGCTGGGCATCTCTTAAGGCCTTTTCCACAGGGTCCAGTGTGCCATGGAAGAGATCAGCATTCAGCTCTTCGAAATGGGTACGAGTGATTGATGTATAAAAGTCAATACCTTCAGAGAGAATCATTCTCAATACTGGCCTGGATACTAGAAGAGAGAGTGGGTTTTGCATGTTCAAAAGCAGTGTAAAGATGGGGAACAGCCCTCTTGTTCTCACTGATGTCCTTCTTGTGCTTTCTCTTGAACTCTGCAATGAAATGGTTGACCATTTGGTTGTCAAAGTCCTCCCCACCCAAGTGGGTGTCTCCAGCGGTGGACTTGACCTCAAAGATGCCATCTCCAATGGTAAGAATGGAGACATCGAAAGTACCACCTCCAAGGTTAAAGATCAAAACATTTCTCTCAGCACCAACCTTTTTGTCCAAGCCATAAGCAATAGCAGCGGCAGTTGGATCATTGATTATTTGAAGCACATTGAGACCAGCGATGGTTCCAGCATCTTCAGTGACCTGATGCTGGGAATTGTTGAAATAGGCTGGTACTGTGACGACAGCATTTGTGATGGTCTTCCAAGGTAAGCTTCAGCAATTTCTTTTATCTTGGTCAAGACCATAGAAGACACTTCTTCTGGATAGAAACTTTTGATCTCCCCTTTGTACTCCACTTGGACCTTAAGCCTGCCTGCGTCATTCACCACTGTAAAAGACCAGTGCTTCATGTCTGACTGTACAACTGCATCATCAAATCTGCGACCAGACGTTTGGCATCAAAAACTGTTTGGTGAGGTACATTGCAACTTGGTTCTTTGCAGCATCACTGATTAAACATTCTGTGTCAGTGAAGGCGACATAGCTGGGGATGCTCCTGTTTCCTTCGTCATCAGCAATGATCTCTACTTTCCCATGTTGTAAGACTCCCACACAGGAGTAAGTGGTGCCAAGATCAATGCCAACTGCGCATCCCGTCGACATGGTTGCTGGGGAGTCGGGGGTCGTAGCTGACCACTGTGGAGAAAGAAAAGCTGCTGCTGCACTGAGTAGACCTAGAATTAATTTAGAGTCATTTTATAGGTCTTTTGAGGAGTTTGGGGGGAGACTGGTAGTAGGTCCCTGCTTCTACTCTTCCACATTGATTCCTCTTTCCTTTATTAAGTTTTAAAAGAGAAAATAACAGAAAGATAACTTAGAGATTTCTTCCCAAAGGTATACAAGGGGATAAGGATTGAAGTAGAATTTTTAAAATAGGGGTATTGGTGATGAAAAAGGCCTGAAATATCATCTACTAATTCAGATACACCTTTCAAGTATAATGGAACAAATGCTTGCTAGGGAGGATTAAATAGCAGAATAGATGTGTCCATAAAAAGGCAAAGAGAAGAGAAGAGATAGAGGGGAAGGTGTGAAGTCAATATTAAACAACGAATGGAAATAACACCTGTATTCTTTAAGTAAAAAGAGGGACCATGGGAGGAGGAGCAAGGTGGAGAAGGGAAGGATTGAAAGAGGGTAAGGGGAGACGTCTTAGCTCAGTGATAGGAGTGGTGTCATTGAAGACCATTCCAATGTGTGGAGAGATATGTTCAATTACAGGAATTTGGGGAAACTTTCAATGAGAGTAATTGGAGACAGGTCTGAGAGAGAATTGGGATTCCCAGATGGAATCTTTTCAAGGAGAAAGGGAACCAGAGCTCCTGGGAAAGTCACAATTCAGAAGGCTGGAGGGCATGAACCCAGAAAGAAAATACATGTTAAAGAAGAAGAAATTTGTCTTGTCAAATTCATATCATAGAACCTGGACATAGCCTGTGATTTCTTTATTTTTAAATAAGGTATATATTTATTTTTAATTTTCAACATTCACTTCCACAAGGTTTTGAGTTCCAAATTCTCTCACCATCTCTCCACTCGGCCAGCTCCAAGACAACGTGCATTCTAATCCACCACTTTCAACAATCTGCCCTCCCTATCATCACAATCCTCCCTTCTCTTATCCCCATCTCTCTCTTTTATTTAGAGCAAGATAGATTTCTATGCCACATTGCCTGTATATATATATATATATATATATATATATATATATATATATATATATATATATATATATATTGCATGTAAAGGCTATTTTTAACAATTGTTTTTAAAAATTTTGAGTTCCAACTTTTCTCCCTTTCTCCCTCCCCCACCTTCCCACTAAGAAGGCAAGCAATTTAATATAGGTTTCACTTGTGAAGTTATGTAAAACTTTTCCACAACAGTCATATTGTGAAAAACTAACTATATTTCTCTCCATTCTATCATGGCCCCAATTTATTCTATTCTCTTTTCACCCAATCCCTCTTTAAAAGTTATTTCTTTCAATCAACCCCCTCCTCCCATTTGCCCACCCTTCTATCATCCCTCCCCACCCTAATCCCTCACTTATCCCCTTCCCTCCTACTTTCCTGTAGGGTAAGATACGTTCTCATAGTAAATTGAGTGTGCATGTTATTCCCTCCTTAAGTCAAAAGCAATGAGAGTAAAGTTCACTCTTTCCCTCACACCTCCCTCTTCTTCTTCCCCTCCATTGAAGATTTTTCTTGGCTCTTTTATGTGACAGATAATTTACCTCATTCAATTTCTCCCTTTCTCCTCCCAATATAGTCCTCTCTCATCCCTTAATGTTATTTTAAAAAATATCATCACTGTTCTACTAACCTTGTGCCTTCTATCTATATGTATATAATCCCTCAATCTACCCTAATACTGAGCAAACTGTCAAGAGTTACAAATATTATCTTTCCATGTGGGAATACAAAGAGTTTGACTTTAGTAAGTCGCTTATGATTCTCTTTCCTGTTTACCTTTTCATTCTTCTCTTGATTTTTATATTTGAATGTCAAATTTTCTATTCAGCTCTGGTGTTTTCATCAAGAATGCTTCAAGTCTTCTATTTCATTGAAAGACCATTTTCCCTTTTTACCCATACAATCATGGCCCTTGCAGGTTTGCCACCACTGAACAAGTTGATGAGACTGACACCTGAGAATATTGTGTGTTCTCATGTTCATCAAAGGAACAGGCTAATTTGCCTTAAAACAATCAATACTATTAATTTCCCACAATGTCATTTTAAGTAAACAAATCCTTATACCTAACAAAAAAAGACCATTTTTCCCTGAAGTAATAAACTCAGTTTTGCTGGGTAGATGATTCTTGGATTTAATCCTAGCTCCTCTGACCTCTGGATTATTTTATTCCAAGCCCTTCAATCCTAGAATTAATGTAGATGCTGCTAGACCTTGTGTTATCCTGATGGTACTTTCACAATACATGAATTGTTCCTTTCTTACTGCTTGTAACATTTTCTCCTTGACTTCGCAGTTCTGAAATTTAGCTACAATATTCCTAGGAGTATTCGTTTTGGGATGACTTTCAGGAGATGATCAATGAATTCTTTCAATACCTATTTTACTGTCTGTTCCTAGAATATCAGGGCAGTATTTCCTGATAGTTTCTTAGGAGATGATGTCTAGGCTCTTTTTTTGATCATGGTTTTCAGGTAGTCCAATAATTTTTAAATTGTCTCTCTGGGATCTATTTTCCAGTTCAGTTACTTTTCTGATGAGATGTTTCATATTGTGTTTTATTTACCAAAGAATTCTTAAATTACTCATTCCTTTTGACCCAGCAATACCACTACTAGGAATATATTTACAAAAATGATTAAGGGAAAAGGAAAAGAACCAATATAATCTAAAATGTTTATAGTAGCTCTCTTTGTAGTGGCAAAGATCTGGAAATTTCAATGATACCCATCAATTGGGAAATGGCTGAAAAATTTGTGGTACATGACTGTGATGGAATAATACTGCGCTATAAGAAATGATGAATTCAATGAGTTTAGAAAAAGCATGGAAAGGCTTCCACAAAATAACAAAGAAAGTAATGAACAGAGCCAAAAGAACATCATATAGAGCAACAGCAATATTGTTTTTAAGAATAACTTTGGGTGAATAAGTCACTTTGACTGTTATAAATGCCCAAATTAGCTACAAAAGACATGTGAAGAAAGATGCTGTATGCCTCCAGAGAAAGAACTGACAAAGAGAAATATGGATAGAACAAATTTACATGAACACACATATATATTTTTATCGGGTGGTAGTCACCTCTACGTTGGGGGGGAGAAAAAATAAATTTATATGATAACTTTATTATATATTTAAAAGGTTTAGCAAGTTGCACATAACAGATTTATAGTATCATGTACATTCATTTTGTTATACTCTGTTATGGAAATGCTTGTTTTATTCCAGAAATTTAAAAAATAAAAACAAAATTTTAAAAATGCAAATTAAGATGATTAAGGAGATGATATCTGCAAGGGACTACAGAAGACAAACAAATGTCAGTACTTAGCACATATTTAGCAGATGCCATACATCTGAATTAAAGTAAAGAAAATTCACTGAATTCCAAGAAGATATAGACTTCCCTGCAACTCCTGTTCAGATGGGGTCTCATAATTATGGCACTCTGATTTCAATATATTTATTTCATTTCAATTCAACCCAAAACTAACCACGAGGAGCTATCGAAATATCAAGCTCACATACCACCTCTGACCTGTGGACTGAAGTACATAAAAAAATACCCTGACATTAGTCAGATCTTTTCTACTGCAGGTAAATAATAGCCATGTCTCATTATTTGCAGTTAGAGAACTGCCACGGAGTACTCAGTGGCAATGACCTGATGCATTGTCCATTATCAGCAGAGTGATCGTATCCAGCAGGCTAACCTCAACTGTTTGCTCTTTTCTTCTCCTTTTATACTTCCAACCCCACATTTCATTCCTATGTGCTAGAGAAGAGAGAGTGTTGGCCCTGGGGTCAGGAAGACTTGTTCTGACTTATTGGCTCTGTAATCTTTGACTAGTCGTTACCATCTTAGTATACATAAAAAACTTTCAATCAGGGTGTTTCAAAGAAAGTGTCAATGTACATTAGGATAGGACATCTATCAACAGAAATTTGTGCCCTAATGGAATCACACATTTAAGAATGATATAGCACATATTTGGCATGATCATAACAGGGTTTTGTGGTAGGAGAAGCTTTATGTGGAGTTAAAACATATGCCTTCAAATCCTGCTCTGCCAGTCCCTGCTTGAAAATATTTGTGTAAATCACTGAATGACTCAGGGCCCAGGTTTTTGCATTTGAAAAATGAACTGAGTAATGCTTGCCCCACTCACCTCACAGAATTCTCAAGAGAGTTAAAGAGCTTGGGAAATCATAAAATGCTTAAAAGACTCATGGGATCACAAATCCAGAGCTGAATGGGAACTTGGAAGTCACTGAGGCCAATAGCTTCATTTGATAAACTGAAGCCCTAGTTAGGGCAAGTGACTTGACCAAGGTCACACAGGCAGTCACCAGCAGAGCTGGCATTTGAAACCAGATCTTCTGACTCCAAATCTAGGTGCCTTCCCTGGATACCAAGCTACCCCATGAGGTGCACTTCTGGTCTCACAGGAAACTTGTGATGATCAAAGGATCATCTGCATTTTACAAATGATCAACTGCATTTTGCACTAAAAATGCTCTAATTATGGCTGTGTGTGAATTTTAAAGCTATATAAAGTTTTGATAATGATGTAGATATTCCTTTGTTACCTCCTAACTGAACCTCAGTAGAGAAAATTGGAATTCCATCTTGTCCAGAATGCTCTGCAAGGTTTGGGGATTTGATGCATCCAGATGGGAGCACCTGAAAGACCTCACCTTCCAAATGGAACCCTTCTGGCTCTCCATCATGACAGTGTCATAAACTGTCCATGAACATGTGTTTCCCTGATAATAATGATCAGAAGGTTGATGACAAGTGAGCCCCCTCCATAATTCACATCACTCTCTCTTGGCCTTGCACCATGTATTTTCAATCTCTGTAGAACCAATTAGAAGGAATTAATTCATAGCAGCGTTCAATAAGGCACACAGATAAGTTCTAAACATGTTTAAAGTGCTCATAATTTCATGCCAAGTTCAAAAGAGTCCATGAGTGGTCACCAGGGTGCATGTTTCCTATGAACAAAGAAATGAACTCATCTCAGTTTGGTTGAGTTCATAGTTCAGGTAGGATCCCAACTCTGTGTGTCACTCATTGTGTGTATGACCTTATGTAAATCCCTTCTGATCACTTCACCAACAATTCTTGATCTTTAAACTGGGTGGTGAGGATTAGGTAAGGCATATGGGGGAAAAATCACAAGATCACAAGGGTTCACTGTTTAAAGACTAGTTCTTCTAGCCCAATGCTCTCAGTAATCCGGGAAGGAAACTTTTATCTAGGGACCAAGGTCAGAATGGTAATGGGATAGAGGCAGTATGGTATTTCTGCTATTATTCTTAAGCCACTTAACCTCCATTTGGCTCACTTTCCTCATTTGTTAAATTGGGATAATAATAGCACCTAGTTACTCATATTATTGTAAGGATTAAGTGAAAAAATTGTAAAGCTTTTAACACAGTGTCTGGGACATAGAAAGTGTCGTATAAATATTATTATTATTACATAAATTAAGATTTCTGGGATATTACCAGTGAAGGAACTCCTTCTAACAACTGATATGGGAAAATAGTCATACCTTTGCAGGGTAGATAATTCTTGTGTCAGTATACCTAAGACCCTCCACAGAGGCAGGTGAAGAAGTAGTCTGGTAAATAGCCAGGTTTCTAGAAAAAAATTACACTGGTCACACTTTTAAATTTAGTCTTAACTATCAACATTTTCTTCATTATTAAGTCTAGAAAAAAGCAATAAATCAAGTCCTGATTTGTGGTATTTGTCAGATGACCAAAGTATAAGTGGTTACACTTATATTTTAACAACCAGCTCCCTGGAGATAGACAGAGCATACCCTTGGATAGAAATCTTAATTCTTTATCTTTTTATTTTCTTTTTGAAACTCTCAGTATCCCCTTTGTTCCAACTGAACAAAAGACTTTAGACAAACTTTGCCAGGCAATGGAATTTCTGTGAATGAAAAGGAGGAAAATAAGTGAATGGTGATTAACTGAGACCCTACCTAGAGTCCTTCCTGAAGTATTCTCTGTGTACTGACCATTGAAGGCATATCATATTACCTATGGAACTTTAAAGATCTGCAGGAAAGTGCAATATGGGGCAAGGAATACATTCTAATGAGATGCTCTGAGTCTTGAACCTGACACAAAACAGAGGTCAGTATGAACAGAGAGATGGGTTCCATATCAATATATATTGGAAGACCAGCAAGAATAAAAGGACTTATGATTACATTCTCAGTCTGAGATCTATGGCTGTCCTCCAAGCTAGAATGAGGCAGGCAATCTATGGAGGTCGGTAAGAGAGATGAGTTCAGACTGTGCTTAAAGTGGCATTAGTAGACGAAGGCATATAACAGGAATGGTTGCATGGTGAGTATTTTCAATCACTGATGCCAGAAGAGATATCAACCTGAAAGATCAAGGTCAGAAAGACTAAAGCTCTGAAGACATTTAAGGATGTAAAATTTGGGGAACATCAAAGGTCTGAGCAAGAAGAATGAGAAAGAGAAAGACAGTGGACAGAACCCCTGGGGGATGGGCTACTACTCAAAGAGTACAGAAAGAAAACTGGACATGTCAATATCTATTTTTTTGCCATCTTCTCTCTCAAGAGGAATGTTCTTCAAGGTAGAGAAACAACAAGCATGATTAAGAAGTCAATTAAGCCCAATGTAGTTTAGGAGACAAGAAGATAAGATACAAGCTCTTTAACGGGAGGTCAAGCATGCAGGATCTGACCATGTAAAATCCACTCCCACCTCCTCTCAGGCTGAATTTGGCTATTTTCTCCTTTCTTAGGTCAATACACATTCATAGACCTATAGAAATTTTATTATTGACAGTTTGTGATCTCTCAATAAGAAGAGATGGATATAATCCTTCCTGCCTCCCACTCTCTCCGTATAATTTATTGCCAGGTTAAGGTCAGTGGACAGATTCCAAAGAGCATTAAACTAATCAAAGTTAATGGAAAACGAATCCTGATTTCCTACAAGAACTATCTGTTTATTGGCTGAGCATTCCCTCCCCTCTATAAATGATTATAAAAGCATGGTAACCCATCCAGTACCTCTGAGAGCTGTAGGACCATCTCTCAGTGCAATGGATCCTTGGGGACTCACCACTATTGCCCTTCTGGCTTGTGTCCTTTTCCTGTTCTTTGTGTCCCTATGGAACCAAGAATTCAAAAGGAGGAACCTCCCACCAGGTCCCACTCCTCTGCCCTTTATTGGCAACATTCTGCAATTGAATTTCAAGAATATGACTGCAACATTCTCACAGGTAAAGGGACAGAATTTGTGGTTTGGATCCTAGGTGCTTGGAACATATCTCTGTGTGTGTTGGAAGGGGGGTGTGACACAAAGGCTTCAAATAAATAATCGAATCAGGACTCATGGTAATTTAGAGTCCTACCTTACAGACAGTATAATCAAGGGTTGTATGAATGATATCTCCATTATCAATGATGTCAGGCATGCATTGATGGTTTTGTCAAAACTCTGATAGCAAAATAAATTCAACAATATTATCCAGTTTTCCAGGCAATTTTTGTTGAACAGTAAGTTCTTATCCCAGAAGTTGAGGTCCTTGGGTTTATAAAACTTGATAATAGTGTGGCAGAAACCAGGCATAGACCAATGACTGACACCTTACAGAAGAATAAAGTCCAAATGAGTACATGAACTTGGTAGAAAGATTGATACTATAAATTAGTGGAGTAAGGAATAGTGTATTTATCGTATTTATGGAGAAGGGAAGAATTTTTGAGTAAACAAGAGATAGAAAGTATTATGAAGGGCAAAATGGATAATTTTGATTACATTAAATTGTAAAGTTTTTGCATAAGAAAACCCAGTGAAACCAAGATGAGGAGGGAAGTAGAAAACTGAAAAAGAATTTTTGCAATTAGTGTTTGTGATAAAGGCCTCATTTCTAAAATATATAGACAATTGAATCAAAAGTGCAAGAATACAAATCATTCCCCAATTGATAAATTGTCAAAGGATATAAACAGGTAGTTTTCAGAGGAAGAAATTAAAAGATATCTATAGTCAAATGAAAAAAATGCTGTAAGTCACTATTGATTAGAGAGATGTATATCAAAACAACTCTGAGATGTCACATGACACCTATAACATTGACTAACATGACAAAACAAGAAGACGATAAATGTTGGAGAAGATGTGGGAGAGTTGGAACACTAATTCATTGTTGGTGGAGCTCCGAGTTGATCCAACAATTCTAGAGAGCAACTAACCCTTTGACCCAACAATACCACTTCTAGGATTGTATCCCCAAGAGATTATAAAAATTGGAAAGGGTACTACATGGACAAAAATATTTATAGCATTTATATATTTTATGGTGGCCAAAACCTCTAAACCAAGGGGATGCCCATCAATCGGGGAATGGATCAATAATTTGAGGTATATGAATATAATAGAATACTACTGTGCTCTAAGAAACAATGAACAGGAAGAGTTCAGAGAGGAATGGAGAGACTTATATGATCTGATGCTCAGTTAAAGGAGCGGAACCAGAAGAACTTTGTACCTAGCAACAACCACAGTTTGCAAGGATTTTTTCTGGTAGACTTAGAACTTCATTGTAATGCAAGGACTTAAAAAGTTTCCACTGGTCTTTTAGGGCAAACTACCTCCCACATTAAGAGAAAGAACTATGAAATTCAGCAACAGAATGTAACAGATCATTTTCTATTGTATTATGTTCGGTTTGTTTTAGGATTTCTCCCATTCATTTTAATAAGAATTAAAATTCTTATTAAAAATACATTTTAACTAAAATTAAAAACTATGCAACATGAGTATGGTGAAAGTGTATTTCATAGGAATGTATGTGTAGAATCCTTATAAAATAGTATGTCATCTTGGGGGGGGTGGGGATAAGGAGGGAGGAGGAGGGAGGGAAAAAATCTAAGTTATATGGTAGTGATTGTAGAACACTGAAAATAAAAAAAAACAAAAAAGAAATTCAACAATAGGATAAAGTATTTGTCTTTCGTAATGCATCACACTAGTTTCTGGGGATCCAAAAACAAAAATAAATCAGTTAATTAATTAATGACAACTTCAATTAATGACAACTTCTTCAGTACCTACTATGTGCCAAGCACAGTGCCAGACACAGGAGAAAAACATATAGTGAATGAAGCCATCTCACTTTGAAAGAAAATGGTTCCTGTCCTCCTAGTTCATGTTCTAATAGAGGGATACAACAAATTCATAGATAAATAAATAGAAGGTAATTAAATTACAGAGAAAGCACTTGTAATTGGAAGATCCAAAAAAAAGTTTCAAGTGGAAGAGAACACCTGAGCTAGACCCTGAGGAAAATAACATATTCTGATCGGAGGACAGGGTGGGAATGAATGCCTGGCATGGGAGACAGTCTGGGCAAAGGCAAGGAATTGGGGGATAATATAACTAGCAAGTGGGTTGGGCAAGAATGTAAAGTTTAGGATGAGGGGTAATACAAAATAAATCTGGGCAATTAGATAGGAGCCATGTGTAGAGGTCTCTGAGTGCCATGTTAGGGAAGCAGTAGGGAGCCCCTGAAGACTTTTGAAAAGATGAATGACATGGTCAGAATTCTGCCACAGGAATATTGAATTATTAATTGTGTGGATTATTCATTACAAAGGAGAAATATTAGGACCAGGGTGTTGAAGTTGGAGTCCATTGAAAGAATGGATAAAAATATCAATACTTAAGTACTTACTATGTGCTCAGTATAGTGGAGATAATACAGAGTATGACATTTCAGGTCTATATCACTAGGAAAGGTCTTATTCTTCTTAGGACAAATTTACAAAACTGGTGGTAATACAGCACATTTAACATTAATTCTATTGATAAAAGTCATATCTTTTCTGATACTGAACCATTTTCTTTTCTAGTCTTCAGTAATTATGGCTTCAGCATCTACAAAAGCAGTTGCCAGAGTTTTGCTTCCAGGGCTGATGTTGAGCGTGGCTTGAATGGAAGCAGGAATAGTGGTTTGCAGGGCAGAACTGCCACTCCCATGAATCTTCGGCTTACCTGCCGTCCAGGATCAGTTGTTTAGTAATTGGTAGTGATGGTTGTGAGGAAAGTGAGTCCCTTATTCACAATGATTGCCCCTCAGGGAAAGGATTCTTGCTTGGCCTGGGCAAAAAGGAAAGTCAACAGTCTATGGGAAGAAGTTCCCAAAGGGGGTGATACCATGCCCTGAGGGTCACCGGGATGGTCCAGGAGGTGATAATAGCCTCTCGTACAATTATGGAGCATTGAATAAGGAGAAGTTGGCAGTGGAAGCACAAGGACAGAAGAGAAGAAAAATTTGAAAAACCTCTTGTATGTGTTTTATCTGTTGTGAAAAAGAATTAAAGTCATATTATTTACATTATTTTCTAAACAAAATAAACTTTTTTGTTTTTTTATTTTTTAAAAATAAACAAATAAAATAAACTACATAAATAGTAAGTTATAATAGATCAGTGTGTCAAGTCAACCCATAGGTCTTAACAAACAAGTGTTGTTAGGTGAGTGTGCAGTACATTTATGGTTGTGAAGTCCAGCATCCATTTGCAGGAATATCTGCATGTAATGACATTTTTACACTCTGACACTATGTCCTAGGAATAAAAAAAATTTAGAAACCACAAATTTATAATAAATTATTAAATATAAGTGGTATTATCTAAGAAATTTTTTTGCATTTTTTAAAAGATACAATTTTTAAAAATTGAAGGGTTGAGGAAAATTGATTTCCAAGGGGCCTCTGAGTAAGTTTTTTTAGAAAAGAGACAGAAGGCCAAATAAGTTTGGAAACCTCAGGTCTAAGGGGAGGAATCATTGACGTGAAAAGGCTATCGCAAAGGCTTTTGAGTAACAGTTCTGGGCTATCTCTATTGATTTCCAAAGGATTGTAGTGGTAGCTTGATTGTCATATTCCATTTTTCTTCCCTTCTAGGTTACTTGTTGGGTTAACTAGTGTGGGTGCCAGTTTCACAAGTCTATTACAGTAGTCTAAGCAAGGTGGAGAGGATGAGGGTCTTAATTAGGTCAGAAAACAAGTGAGGAAGGAAGACAGAATACATGTGGGAGACATGAAGATAGAATCTACCAGGCTTGACCACAATTAATAGGATATAATTAGGAATGAAAAGTCAGACATAAACCCATAGCTATAAATCAGGGTGGATGGAGGTGCCTCCAAGTGAAGTCTGCCTCTTGGGTTCCCTCAAGGAAAATGGATGTTTGGAGGAAAGTGTAGTTTTAGGGGAAAACAAATGAGTTGTATTGTGGACATATCAAGTTTCTAATACCAATAGGATATCCAGGGTGAGAAATCCACTTCTCAGTAGCTAGATATGTGGAGTTCAAAAGTGATAGCCTAGTCATATGAATGTGGGAACCTTCTGCTTATAAATAATAATTGAAACCATAGATACTGAGGTCACCTAGTTAGAAAGTGTAATGGCATCTCCATGGAATCTCCCTGGGAGTGAAAAGGAAAGAGGGGCCAGAAAAGAGCCTAAGTGGGCAGGAGATTTATGATGATCCAGCAATGCAGACTGAGAATAAGCAGTCAGGCATGCAACAGGAGAACCAGAAGAAACTGAGATAGTCTGTAGAAATTTCTTGATAACTCAGTTTCCTATCTATTTTTCTCTCCATTTTGCAGGGAGGGGAAGTTTTACTTTGCTATATTGTTTCTTGATGTCTAATGGAACCATTAGCCTCAAGTCACCCCGAAGCCAAATTTCAAAAAGAGAAAAAAATCCAGAACCTGTGTAAAAAAAAGGTCAATTAATTTTATGTCAATTGCTGGAAAATTTTGAGAGTGGATCACTGTAAAAATATATGTTGAACATCAACAAAAGAGCATGATGATTACAAAAAGCTACCATGCCTTCATTAAGAACAGATAATGCCAGGGTAACTTCTTGTCCTTCTTTCACAGACATATGAAAGTGATAGAAGATCTAAAGTCCTGAGTTTAAACTTATTTGAAAAGAAACCTGCAGAAAGAAGGCTGGGTAGCGAAGAATGGGCCTAAGCATCTCTCACAATTTGATAAAAATAATGTCATGAACTACAACAAAGAGGGTTGTTTTTTAAAATTTCTGTGTGGGAAAAGCAGGATAACTATGGAAAAGGACCTTTGCTTGGGCTGCATGGGACAATAATGACAACAGAGAGGGGGCAAAGTCAGGTATTCCTTATTTGACTATGCTTTTCTTGCCAAGGAAAATGAACTATGAACTGGAAATAATTGAAAAAAAATGACTGAGAGGTGATGTTCAAGAAAAATAAGGAAATAGTAAGAGAACAGTTAATTTTACTTAATTAAATTCACATTTTTTTATGGAAGGAGATTCATCTTTTCCCAACCAACAGACGTATGAGGAAAAGAAAAATGACTTACATACTCTGTATATGTAACCCTATCTGTGTATATCACTGCAATGGTATATAATTTTGCGTTCACTCTTGTAGAACTCAGAGAGCTTCAGCATTCATCCATTTGAGGGGCAATGATTCCAGTGTAGACATAGATTAGGGAAGTAAACCAATGGGGAAATGTGGGACTTTGCAAAGTAAGCATAAATGCTGAAAATAAATGTAAGGTAATGTTTAGATGAGAAGGCAGTGCAGAGAGGTATCAGGAAAGAACTCATGCAGAAAGTGGCACTTGACCTAAGTTTTGATGGAAACAAGTAATTCTAAGAGTCAGAAGCAAGGAAGAAGTGCCTCCAGAATATAGTGCTCCAAAAATTCTTGCAAAGGCAAGGTTATGGGAGATAGAGTACTGTGTGAGAAACAGCAAGAAAGTCAATTCATCTAAACTACAGAATAAGAGGAATAATGAAATTGGAAAGGTTTCAGCCCAGTTGCAAAGGCCTTTAAATACCAAGGATGTTTACATTTGGTCCCAAATGTAATAGGGAACCACTGAAGTTTGTTGATCCGGGGAGAGACATGGTAAGATCTGAGCTTATATAGTGGCATCTTATTCAGGAATAAGAAAATTTGGAAGAGGATGGATCTTTAGGGTAAGGAGGGTGAAATCTATTCTGTTTTCATTGACTGTGGGCTGCATGTGGATATTCAAGAGAGATAGTAGGGCAAAATGTATAGATCTGGGAGTTATCTCCATAGGGATAAAGACGTTACCAAGTGCGAGTATGGAAAGAAAAGATGACCCAGGACAGAACTACAGGGAAAATCCACTTTTCAATATGGACTATGATTGAGCAAAGGAGGTTAATAAGGTGTAATAATATAAGTAAGAGAAAAAAGGAGAGACACATAGAGAGAGACATAGATACAGTTAGACACAGAATGATGTAAGAATCCCAAAGAACAGAATAATGTCAAATGTTGTAAAGAGCTATAAAAGAATGTGGATTGAGATAAGACTATCAGATTTGGCAATGCCAAGAACATTAATAACTTTGGAATCATCAGTTGGAATTGACCAGTTATGACTAAAGAATTATTGCAAAAAAAATTAAGAAATTAGAGGAGAAGCAATGAGAGTAGATAGCTTTTGTTAGGAGATGGCAATCCCCTCTGCAATTTGTGTAACTTTTTCCCATTTTCTCTTATAAAACTGCCGTGTGTCACTTACCAGACATTGACCCCAGAGATTTTTTACAATCTCTTCACACTAGATAGGTACTGATGGAGCACAAAGGGAGACTCTACTTGAGAAAAGTACTATGCCACATAATGACAGGGGTTCCCAAGGAGCAAACTGAAAGGAATGAGAATGCTACTTTGCTGTCCCACAGCTTATGCATTTACGTACCAAGAATTCATTAATAGCATATGATCTCATGCATATATAGGCACTGGTATGTTAGAAAACAGTTGTGAGAATAAATTTCAACTTTCTAAGATTTCACACTGAACTTCATCCTATTTCTTGGTATTCTTTTCACAGCTGGCTGAAAAATATGGCCCCATCTATACTCTTTATTTTGGAACCCAGCGTGTTGTGGTGCTCCATGGATATAATGTTACCAAAGAAGCTCTAATTGATCATGGAGATGTTTTTATGGAGAGAGGAGATGTACCAATATTTAACGATTTTAGCAAAGGAAAAGGTAAGTTCAGTTTATGTGAGAGTCACAGAAAAGCAAAATATATGACAGAGTGCCTCCAGTAGAATGTATCCCTCTGGGGTATAGTTACTGGTTTCATTTTTATTGTTCTATTTCCAGTACCTAGCACAAAACCTTCATGTGGTAGGTATCTGTTCCTTATCATGTTACCATTGCATTTGGGGCTGAAGTGAATAAAATTAAACTTAATCAATGGACTAAATCCAATCACCACGCCCCTCCCCCATCTTTAATGTTAAAGTGATCAACGTCATATTCTTCTCCTTTGTCTAGGAGTTATTTTCAGTCATGGAGAAAGGTGGAAACAAATCCGCAGATTTTCTCTCATGACCCTAAGGAACTTTGGGATGGGGAAGAGAAGCATTGAAGAGAGAGTTCAAGAAGAAGCCCAATGTCTGGTGGAGGAACTCAGGAAAACAAAGGGTTGGTTTTCAGTTATTTGCTCCTCGGCATGTGGGGTCCAACTGCTCAGCCATTCTCATTCCTAAATGGCATTGAGAATTATTTTAAAATCTCTGCCTTGGTTGACTGAACAAGTTAATAACTCTGCTGGGACAGAGAACTTCATTCTTTTTTTCCTGTACGCAGGTATTATGAGCATACTTGCCCTCCCAAGAAGCAGTAAAAGAGATTGTGTAGGAGAACAATATTCATTAGCCTTAAAGGAACTAAGTACCATATTCAGATATGAGTAGCAGAGATGCACACTCTACCTCATTAGAAACATCCCTACTGAAGTTCCTTTCCCCCACCTTTGGTAAATTTCTCTACATTAGGTCAGCCCACTGATCCCACCTTCATCCTTGGCTGTGCCCCATGCAATGTGATCTGCTCTATTCTCTTTCGTGATCGATTCAAGTACAATGATGCGAAATTTCTACATCTGATGGGCTTGTTAAATGAAAACTTTCAACTTTTTAGCAATCCATGGACACAGGTAAGACCAGAGTTCCTTTCTTATTCTGTGGTTATTTGCTAGCTTCAGAAACAGGGTCAGTAAACGATAGGCTCTCATCCCTTATAAAGATTTCTATCACCTATGAGAACCCTTACACATACACACACACACTCTCACACACACACACACACACACACACACACTCACACATTCCCACACAATTCAATAAGGACAATACCATCATGTAGTATCTTTGGTTCTCAGATAAAATGCTGGGGTTAGATATTCTGTTCCTAGTAGGCATTTGAACTAATTCTAGGTCATATAAAAATTAAAGATTTAAGGAAATACCTGGTTGGGGCCTTGTATATCCTCAGTTGAATAGTGTTCATTGATGTGGCCAAGTAAAATAGCTCTGAACAAAGAGATTTCCCTAGCCATTCCCCAGAGAATAGGGAGGAGAGCTGACTAAAGTTAAATGGGCAAGCCATTTAGGCTGATAGCCTACACTGACTCAGAGGGTGTTCTAGTCTAGGATCAAAGCCTCACTCACTGAAGCTAGAACTAAGTATCCTCTTCCAGACAAAAAACAAGCTTTCTTTTTCTGTGCCCATATTCTGTTCCACTTACAGTCTGGAATACATATTCTAGCTAAACCCTTCTCTGGAAGCATGTGAACTTGTTGAGGATGACGACTGCTTCATTCTTGTCAATATCAACACAGTCTAACACAGGACTTGGTTCATAGTGAGCACTGAATAAATGTGTGATGCATTTCATTACCTTAGTGTGAATTGAGTTGAATTCATTGGATACTTTTATGTCCATTTGTCTTCTTTGTTATGTTGGTTATTCCAAGGTAATTAGATTTCCCCTTAACTTAAATATCACTTTCTTTTGAACAAGAACATAATATTCTTCCCTCTGGTCTCCTGAGTGGGAAGTACAACAATGGACAAATTAATTTTGAGATATTTGCCAATTTAGGGTGAGATTGGAGAAGACTTATGTAACTCTTGGGATTTGGAGAGAGTATAAAATTCTGTTATGTGGAAATGAAGAGTCTAAATAGTTAAAAAGATCTTAATTGCTCATAGGTATGCTGAACCAATATAACAAAAATAGCAATACTCAATTCATTCATTTATGAATGCCACACAAATCCAAGGATTACTTGATAGAACTAGAAAAAACATGATATAATTCATCTGTTGCACAAAATGTCAAAAACTTCAAGGAAATCATGAAAAGTGGAGAAGAGAGTCTAGCAGTACCAGATGTCAAAATGATGTTACTGTATTTGAAAATGGATAAATAGATCAGGGAAATGTGATAGGATATAATGCAATTAGAAACAAGCTAACTTGTTAGCTTAAACCCTAGCTCATGGGGTAGAAAATCACCATTTGACAAAAAAGTGCTAGAGAAACTAAGAATTATCCTGGTAAAAAGTATTCAGGACCAAGAGTTCATATTATACGCAAGGATTAGCTTCAAATTGCATGTGACATATATAAAAGATCACATCACATACAACTTAAAGATAAAAGGAAGGAATTATCTTACAGATATATGCCTATGGAAAGAATTTATGACAAAACAATGAAGTTAGAGAACCACAAAAGATAAAAGGAGCAATTCTGATATGTAAAATTGAAAACTGTTAGCACAAAAAAATCAATGCGTTTCAATTAGTAGGGAAACTATCTCGGTAGAATATAACTTGTAACAAATTTCTCTGAAAAAAGTATTATTGACAACGTTTATAAAGAATTGATTCAACCTTATTGATGCCATTTTTCAACTGATAAATGAACAAAAGATATGAACAAGCATTTCTCAAAGGAAGACATTCAAGTCACAAGGCATCATATGAAAAATTTGTTACAAATCATTAATAGTTAGAGGAAGTAAAAATTAAAGCAAATATTACTCTAATGTAGCAAAGTTGATCAAATAATAAATGACAAATATTGGTGGAGTTGCATAAAAGTTGGCACATTAATGTAATGTTGCTGAAGTCATTCTGGAAGTCATTTGGAAGTGTCTCAAAAGTCATTTAAACTTTCAACCATCAATTCCTCTATAGACCTTGCAGAAAAATTAAAAAGGTTACATATTTACAAAAATATACTTAATTTTTGGTGTGGCAAAGAACTTAAAATTGATGGGGTACACATCAATTTTGAAATGGTTGAAAAACTATATTATATTAATTTAATGAAGTACTATTTTACTTAAAGAAATAATGAGAGTAATAAGTTCAGGGAAGCTTTAAAAAAAATGTGTAAATTGATGAAGATTGAGACAAGCAGAACCAGGATCATTTTATCCAATGGAAACAACATTTTAAACACAAAAATACCCCTTAACAGACTTACTTAGTCTTATCATTGCAATGACCAATGCTTATTACAAAGGATCCAGGATAAAACGCGCTGTTTTCTGAAAGAGAATTGGAAGATTGAATATTCGAAATGAGACAAAAATTTATGAACACAGACAATGAGATTTGTGTTTTATTTGACTATTAGTGTTTGTTGCAACAGTATTTTTTATATTTTAAATTCAATAGGCATGGAAAGACAAAATTTATTAGCTGATAAACAAAAAATGGAAAGAAATTGATTTTACACTTTTACTCTACAGAAAATTTCTCTTCCTGTCTCTTCAAGGACTTAGCTTCTCTGAAGGTTAGAACTTTCCTTTTTCTGAAGTCTCTAATTAATTCTCCTCCACCCAATTCTAATTGCCACTTCGATTAGAAAGTGGCAGCACTGCACACTGCCAAATTACATTTCTGGAAAGAAAGAAGCACTGTCTTCTACTGAGGTTTCTTTTTCCATTCCATGGTCATTTCAGTCAGAAAGGAAATCGTTTCTCCCTGAAGTTCAGTGAAGTCAACTTCTGACTTCTCCAGCTCTGTTGTGCATAACCCTGAAACTTGCTCTGTCCAAATAGGATAGGATGTTTTGTCTGCTCCCGATTGCTAGAACCAGCTCATTATTACTAACACCAAGTCTTTGCTGAGTAGATGACTTTAAAAAAACATTCTGCCAGTTCACAGCCTTTTAGAAGTTGTCATAAAAAATTAGCCCCAAATGATTTTCTTTAAAATGTGAACAAGTCCTGACTTCTCCTTGCAAATGCTTTCAAATGCATTTAAACAAAGGTAAATAACACATTTTAGAGGGACTGTGGGAAACCAGCACAATGAGTTACTCTTTGGTGTAGCTGTGAATTGATCCAGGAAATCTGGAAGGCAATTTGGATCTATCCCTCCCATATCAGTAAATTTATATATTCATTTATTAGTAAATTATGTATATCAGTAAATTATTAGAGTAGTAAATTATGTATATCCTTTAAACCAGCAATACCACTACTTGACCTTTTAAAAAGAAGAAAATATGAAAAACAGAAAACTATATGCAAAATACTGAAAGCAGTCTTTTGTGGCTATAAAGAACTGGAAATTAAGGGGCTAGTCAACAAATGATGGATAGCTGAATGAATTATGGCATATGCATGCAACGGAATTTTACTATAATGTGAAAAATGATGAAAGTGAAAGTTTCCAACCTAAAAAGACTTTAGGAGTAGATAACAAGTAAAATGGGCAGGTAGGTGGCACAGTGGATAGAGTGCCAGGTTTGAAATCAGGAAGACATCTTCTTGAGTTCAAATTTGACCTTAGACATTTACTAACTGTGTGAACCTGGACAAGTCTCTTAACCCTATTTTTCTCTATAAAATGGACTGGAGAAGGAAATAACAACCCACTCCAGGATCTTTGCCAAGAACATCCCAGATGGAGTCACGAAGAGTCAGACACAACTTAAACCACCGAGCAACCACAACAAAGTGAGCAGAATTAATTTACAACAGCACTTCAAGGACAAATAGCATTCAAGTCTAAGGAACTAGCAATGCAAAGACTCATACCAATTTCAGAGGAAGCACAGTTAGCCAAGCTACCCACCTCATGACAGATGGGGAGTGAACTCAAGATGGAAAATGTGACATGCATTTCTAGCTATTGTAATGGTGGGGTTTTGTTTTGCTTGATTATGTATATTTGTTTCAATAGATGTGTTTCTTTTTTTTCCAAATATGCAGTAAAAATGAGAAATAATATACATTTTGTTATTAAAAAAATTAGTTAAAATGATCAAGAAGTGTAATGCCTTTGAATAAAATGAAATAGTTTATAATTAAAAATTTAAAGTTGATTCTTCATGACAGTAAACTCATTTGTGTTTGTTTGGGTTTGGGGGTGTCTTTGTGTAGCTCTACAACTTTTTACCAGCATTCAGAGCATACCTCCCTGGAACACATAAAACAATTTTTAAAAATGTTGAGGAAATAGAACGTTTCATTTTGGAAAGAGTGAAGGAGCATCAAAAGATACTGGACCCCAACAACCCTCAAGACTACATTGACTGCTTTCTCTCCAAAATGCTGCAGGTAGGACACATCCGGGAAGCACTTTGCTCATTGAGCAAGGCTGATTTTATAAGAATTTTCAACAAATTTAGCAAATTTAAAAATTTAATAAATCTCTTCAAAGCACAGGAAGGGACATGGAGAGTTTCAAAGTATCCACATACCCCAAGGAAGCCATTGGCTTTCTTGTAACTAAGCTTTATTTGGTTAATGTCCCTTCTCTGAACTCTGTATGGAAAATGAGATAGGAAAAGATCCACTTTGCTGGATGTTGAGCTGTTGATGTGTGCTTTCCTGTTTGGAGGAGGATATTGCATTGGAGAATGATAATAGAAATCAATATATTGCATTGGAGAATGATAATAGAAATCAATAAGTAAACATTTATCAAGCACCTACTACGTGTCAGGCACTCTGCTAAGTTTTAAAGGTACAAAAAAAGGCAAAAGACAGCCCCTACCCTCATGGAGGAGATAATATGCAAACAAATAAAGACAAAGTAAACTTTATACAGGAGAAAGGAGCTGCAGTGGAGGACTTGGAGTCAAAAAATTTGATTTCAAAGTCAAATTCCTGCACTTTCCAGCTTTGTAATCCTGGGCAAGTCTTATTATCACTGTCTGTCTCAGTTTCCTCATTTGTAAGATGGGAATAATAGTATTTAACTCCCAAGATAAAATGACATTTCCAATGCAAATTGTTGACCTTAAAATCTTCTATAAATACTATATATTAATTCAGATGATAACAATAACTAGATCTCATAAAAGCACTCAAAATTAATTTCAGGAAGAGGGCAGCCTTAATTTTGCCCTACACAAAAATGAAAACATGCAAAACTCTCCCAGAAACACACAAACCAATTCAGCAAACAAATAAAGCATATCTGGTATCCTATACTGTTCCCTGACAAGGAAAATTTCCTCAGAGTTGCCATCAGGACGTCAGTCCTACCTTGTAATTAATCCTTCCAGTCCCACACAGTTACACTCACATTGATAGAGGAAGTAGGTAGTGGTATGGAAAGAGACCTGATCCTGAAGTCAGAAAGACTTGTGTTTAAATTTCGAGACAGCTACTTTATAGCAATGTACCCCTGGACAAGTCACCTAACATCTTTCTGCCTCCATCTTTTCAGCTATAAGATGGATATAATACTAACATCCACCTCCTATGGTCATTGTAAAGATCAAATGAGATAATATTTTCCAAGTGCTTAGCACATTGCAAATGCTCAGTAAATGCTTATTAGTAAATAAGTAAAATAAATATTAGTAAATTATGAACTAAATATATGCCGGAAGGAAAAATCATTTTGGGAGTGCTAACCAGTATCTGAATTATGCAAATAACTCATGATTATGTGGGGATGGGGGCAAGGAGGAGAGAGTAATTGTGTTCCCTCCCCCAACACCATCTTGGTAGTATCCTTAACCCTTTCTTCTCTGTAGTGACACCAGAACCACCCCACTTCAGGTCACCATCGTCTCTCACCTAGATAATGCCAGTTCTCTCCTACCAGCTTTCCAGGCATCCAGACTCAATCCATTCTTCACAAAGTTAATGTACAAAGGGCAAGACTCACTAGTTCACTGCTGTGATCAGGAAACTTCAGGCCTTCTAAGACAAAACACAAACTCATCTGTTTGGCAATTAAAGCCCTTCACCATCTGCTGTCAGCCTCTCTTTCTAGGCTGGTTCTGCATTTCCCCCCTCCCAACCTCAAACTTGCCAGCTTGTTCTCCCCTTTACACAATATTCCATCTTTTGCCTCTTTGCCTTTACATAATCTGGCCCCCATGCCTAGAATGCTGTCATTCTCCTTCCTCAACTCTTAGCAGGTCTAACATCCTTCCCCACGGAGCTGCTACCTGCTTCAAGTAGCCCTCTCTTCTTCCTCCTGCTCTTTGTATTCCACTCCAAAATCTCAGTGTATTTATTCCCATATGTACTTGTCTTTCAATATGTTGCATTCCTTCAGTAGAATGTAAACTCCTAAATGAAAGGCATTGAGTTATTTTTATCCTTTGCTTTTATATCACCATTATCTAAAACTCTGCTTGACACACAAAAGATATTTCATATATATTTATTGACTGACTGATTTAATATACTGATAAAAAATGTAAAATAGTATAGATCACTTAAGTGTTCATTAGACGGAAATATAACAATCTTCGAAGACTCTTTTATTCTCCTCCCTAGATATATTGGCACTTAATTTCTATTGTCACTATAATTTTTACCTTTTTTTTTTCCAGTGGCCCTGAGACAAGGGGAGATTTTTAAAAAGTGTTAAATTGAAATAAAATCATAAGAGTATTGCTTCCATTACTTAGGTTTTTCTTACTAAATTTTTAATTTACCTTATGTTCATCTGGTTTGAAGTATTCCAGGTCACACACATGATTCATTTTGAATTATTTTTAGGAAATATCTGAAATCCACCCTTTTTTCATCTTCTGCTTTCCAATATTTATTTCCTCCTGCAATGGAGAAAAGATAAACAAAATCCTTGTTAACAAATAAACATGATAAATAAAAATAAATTTCTGCATTTTCCATGTCCAAAAATGTGTCCCATTTTAATACTTATCCATCAGCTCTCTTTTAGAACACATCATTCTTCATTATTAGTCTTCTGTGCTCATGCTTTGTAATAGAATTGATGTGAATTCTTAAATCTTTCAAAATTATTCATTTTTATAATATTGATGGCTATAAGTCCATCTTATTTTGTGCAGGGTTAAGTTCACATTTGCAGGATTATTTAGAAGTATAACCTAATCTGCTTTGATTTTGATATTATTGATTTCCAATCTCTGATTTCTCAGAGACAATTCATTCAAACTTATTTTTCTTGATAGATAGAGGGCATAGTTTTCATGCCCAAAACACTGGTTTGGTGTTGATAATCTAATGTCGGAATACTACAGTTGCTGAGGTTTTAAACTTGATGCTTCTTTCTTTTTGATGGCCTCAGAATTTTATAAATATACTTTCGTCCTTAGTTGTTAAAAATTGTATAGTTTTTCTTTATTGAAGTATTGCATGCAGGATTTAAGATTAATTCTGTGTTTATAAGCTATGTAAGAACCTTAATTTATTTCTTGAAGCCCCATCTTCAAGATCATTTTGGCTTGTAGAGAGCCAATGTGTTATTCCAACATTGTTGTCTCTACATTTTGTTTCTAAAATTTCTGTATTTTCCAGGACCAAATGTGTCAGTTTCATATTAAAAGAATTATTCATTGTGTGTTTTAAATTATCTAGACATGTTTTTTGTTCTATTTTGGGACCTGCTATTTCAGCCCACTCTTCATCCTTATTTCTCCCTGTCATTCTTTTCTTTATCTTTGTGAAACACTTTAATAGTAATAATTAGCATTTAGATCACCCTACAAATTTCAAAGCACTTTGAAAATATTATCTCTCTACAACCTCACAACAACCTTGAGAGGTAGGTGCTATTATCTCCCCTACTTTAGAAATGGATTTCTAAATGGAGAGAGACAGAGGTGAAATGACTTGCTCACTATCACAAAGCTAGAATGTAT
Source organism: Bettongia penicillata ogilbyi (assembly GCA_023548195.1). NCBI lineage: Eukaryota > Metazoa > Chordata > Mammalia > Diprotodontia > Potoroidae > Bettongia > Bettongia penicillata. Next base: position 6,340,576 of record JAJHZJ010000022.1, read on the forward strand.
TTGAAGCTGGGTTTGAATTCAGATCTTCCTGATTCCAAGTCCAGCACTCCTTCCATTGTGCCACTTAGCTGTCTCTAGGATGTTGCTCCTTTATTTCTGAGAGTCCTATTATACTTACTCCCTTGTTTTTCTCATTTATAGAGATGATTCTTGATTATATATTCTGTATTCATTATTTCATATCCTAGTATTGATTATTTGCTCATTTTCCACTCTTCATGAGTTTCACTGTCAGTTGATTTGAGTAGAAAATCAAGTCAAATTTTGTCTCAGCCTTTTCTTCCTTCCTTCCTTCCTTCCTTCCTTCCTTCCTTTCTTCCTTCTTTTTTCTTAATTCCTCTATTTTCTTCTTTCTTGGACCACAGACAATTTCATTTCTGCTTCAGGCAAAATGGTATTAAATTATCTCCATTTTGGAGAATCCTGACCATTTTGGTCATTCCAGCATTCATCCCTTTATATTTTCTTCTGTGTGACCTTGAAAAAAATCACTTCACCTCTCTAGAGCACAACTTACTTTTATGTAAAATGAATGTGTTGGGCCAAGTCATCTCCAAGGTTCTTCCAAGCTCTAAGTCTTATGAGTTTGAATATTTCAGAGAATTTCACAGAATTTATGAGTTGAAACGAAGCTCAGCAGACACCTAACTTTGAGGGCTTTCACACAAATCGATTAGAATGTTTTTCTTCCTCCCTCCCAAGGGATAGAACTCATAACAGTGGTTTGAAGTTACAGAGACACATTTCAATTCCATATGATGGGGATATTGTCCAAAATTGACATGAACTTCTTCATTGAGTAATATATTCTCCATCTGTGAAAGTCTTCAAGTTGAGGTTGAATGACCACTTATGGGTAACTTCCAATCAGTCACAGGTTGGCTGGTTCATTTTCCCTACAAAATTTGAAACTCTGAATTCCCCAGCCCCAAGAGTTTTCTCTCTATTCGCCATTCTGAAAATATGAAATTTCTTGTTATTGTTGTTTTTTAAAACTAAGATGCTGTTTTGCCTTGTGCAGAAAGTATCAGCATGAGGGATCATTTACCTGCTTATTAGGATTTTAAATTAATTATTTGATCAGGTCCTCACCATACCATATGTATCATAGATAATATATAGAGAGTTGGAAGGGATCCAACTCTCTCATGTTACATATGGGAAACTGAGGCCCAGAGAGAGTAAGAAACTTTCCCATAGGTACCTAATCCTTAGCAGAAGCTAAAGTTTAATCCAGATCTTCCTGATTCAAAACCTAGTTCTCTATCCACTATGTCATATTGCTGCTGGAAGAAGGTTGTCTGGGAAGAACAAGTCTTTTGTTGGGCATTGGAAGTCTAAGGACGTTGGAAAATATCTGGTCTCTTAGGGTACTGAAGTGAAAGTGGGGAGAGCTTCAAGATCAAACTTCGTGTACTTAATGGGATTACGAATTATTTTCCCTACTGTCTCTCATTACTTCATTTACTTTGTACCTGTCCTTTAGGAAAAAGGTAATCCTTACTCTGAATTTGACCTGGAGAATCTAAAAATGACTGGAGTAGATTTATTTGCTGCAGGAACAGAGACAACAAGCAGCACTCTAAGATATGGCCTGCTGCTCATTCTGAAACATCCTGAGGTCCAAGGTAAAGTACAAGAATTGCACTGTTTACTGACTAGGCTTGTTTTCCCAGGCCTGCACCTTACTTAGGAGCTGGCACCATGTTTCAACCCTTTGGATTTCTATGACTCCCACACAAATCAGCAACAGGTCAGATAGTGGTATATTTGAGAAAAGAGAACCCTTGGACAGGGACTAATAATTATATAACTATGTGAAGGTCTGTGATGGTGAATTTAATTCATTCTAACAAACATGATTTAAGCTCCCACTGTGCACCCTCAGCTCTATGCTTAGGATAAAAAGACTCAAATAAAACACCCTCTTTCCTTAAATGTATTGCATTCTGCCAGGGCTGGTTCTGATGGATCCAAGGAGACAAAGCTAGGAACCATTGATAGAAAACTGACAATTGACAAATCGAGACTTCATTTAAAGAAAGACTTGCCAATGATTAAAGTTCTCCCTAAACCATTTCACTTGCTATAGAGGTAGTAAGCTCTCCCTTAGCAGAGATTCTCAAGCAAAGGCTGGGTGACGCTTTGTTCATTCCATTGGAAATGTGATTCCTGTTCAAGTATGGATGGCACTAGGTGAAAAGGGGTGATTTCTAATGCTAAGTTCCTCTGTCTCAGCACTTTAGGACATTGAGACAGGAGTTGAGCTATATACCTGGTGAATGGTTCAAATTAGGAAGATAATGAAATCACATCAAATTCAAATGAAGACATCTACTCTCTCTGACAATAATAGATGGTATCAGTATAAAAGATGTAGAGTTTGCAAATCACTTGTCATATTATTTTATTTGATGTCTTGTAAGGGAGGGGCAGATTTTATCTCCTTTTTAAAAATCACAGAATAATAGGTTTAGAGGTATAGGGAACCTTAGAAGACAGATAATTTCTGATCCCCATTTTTCAGTTGAGCTAAACAGGGTTTAGACAGATTTAATGACTTGCCTGAATTTATACAGGGAGTGTCTAAAAAGCAGTTCTTCATGACTCTTATTGACTAAACCATGGAAAGGTATTCTATTGCTAAGCCTTTGTAGCATTAACTGAGTAGTAGAAGGAGGACACTAAGTCCATCTGAGAGTCATCTTAGGTCACAGGTTCTGTTGGGTATTCCTAAGAAAGCAGGGAGTTGTAGCAGCAAGCACCCTAAAACATCCAGGATGACCATAGGTTCTTAGATCTTCCTTTATAAGAGAAAAGCAACTTTTGAGGGGTCAACAATCTTCTTTAATTACATTCACCAATAGAGAAAATGCAAGCAGAGGAAGCAAAGACCAACAGACTGGGCTTCTAACTGTCTGACCATAAGTAATATATACATCACAGATCAACAGACCAATCCAATTGTCTGAGGATTGCTTACATACATAGTTACTAGAGAGAGAAGCACCAATATCTGGGTTTTGAAACCTGGGAGACTCCATAATAGCTACCCAGAGTCTCATCTGGCATGTGAACCTTCTTCCAATGAGTAAGCCCCTAAAACAAAACTTCACCTCAGAGTAGGTATGCACTTTTTTACAGCTGGAGGTTGTCACGACCCTCATGACCCAGTGCCTCATTAGAAATTAAGTAAATATGAGGTCTTCCTGCAAAGTAAGACTCCCTTAATGAAGCTTCCCCCAGTGGAATTCACCTAGAGTCTAATAATGGGTGGGGAAGGTCTTCAACTCTCATTACAGGAGTTCAGTATTTATTTATATTTTTGGTCTCTGTAGCAAAACTTCAAGAGGAAATTGATCGTGTGGTCGGACATAATCGAGTTCCTTCCATAAAGGACAGACAAGATATGCCCTATATGGATGCTGTGGTGCATGAAGTGCAAAGATTCATTAACCTCATACCTCTCAACCTGCCCCATGCAGTGAATCGGGACATCCAGTTTCAACAATATGTCCTTCCTAAGGTCAATAGTCATGGAAGAATGGAATCTAGTGTTGAAAGAGATCTTAAATATCATCTGTTCCAGTGATCTAATTCTACACAGGAGAAAATTGATTCCCTTTGTAATGATCTCACATGATGTTCTCCTTAAGGCAGTCCTTCTATTACAAATAGTTAATTTGAATGTGGTGCTGAAATAAATGAGAGGAAAATATGTATTTATGTCTGTTGTTCTTCCTTCTCATTTATCACAGCAACACTGGAAAGAAAATATATAAGGACAATAATAGACTGAGATTGCTCAAGTGAAGTTTTTAAAATATCTTTTTCTCTTACTAGACTATGAAGCAGATTGTGTAAATGCTATTATCTGTTTGATTGTGTAGATGGAGATGCCAGTCTCAGATCAAATGACTTGACTAAGGTTGTTTAAAAGTGTTGGAGCAGAGATTAGACCTAGGTTTTTAGGTTCTGAAATACTGCTTTGCAGGGTTGTCAAGTATTGAATTGAATTAGATAGAAGTTTCTTAGCAATGGATCAGCAGAAGAATTTCCCCTTGAGGAAAGAAGGGGGCAATCCATCTAATTTCACATTTAATATACCCAATTGAGTGAATTGTTCAATTGGAATCATCAAGGTTTCAATAAGAACCTACTATAAGAGAACTGCTGGGACAAGTGCTATAGACAAAAGGCTGGAAGAGAAGGTTATTTCATCATTCAAGGCTTGGAGGGAGCAAAATTTGGAACCTGAAAAGTCCTCCCAGAGTGTTATTTTTTTCCTTCAGACACAACTTGTGATTTGATTTGCAGATTGGCTTTCTGCTAAAGAAACTCTCCCAGGTTCCACTCAGAGATGCTTTAAGCATTGCCTCGGGCACTGAAAATCCAGATATTCTGCCCATATCCTGCCCACAGTCGTGCAGGCAACAGGTGCAGACACGAAGAATAGAGTAAGGAACTGAGGAGATAGCTCAGGGACTTAGTCAAAGCTTCCTTTATGAAGGGGTATCCAAGTCAAGCCTTGAAGAAAAGTTGGAGAGTCTAAAAGGCTGAAGTCAGCAAAGCAGTGCCTTCCAGGCTTGGGATATGACTATTATAAAGGCATGAAAACCAGACAGGGAGCTTTGTGGATGGGGAAGAGAAGTTTGATCAGTTTAGCTGGACCTCCAAGGAGGGCATGATGGGGACAATAATGGAGGCATCAACCTGGAAAGCTAGAGTGAGGTCTATGCAGATTCTCAGTGGCTTGGCATCTGAGTCTATACCACACGCAAAGGAATGTGCATTTTGTACTAGAAACATTAGGAGTCACTAAAGTTTCTAGGAAATGGCATACAAGGGATATTCATGATGATAACTGACTTTCCCCTGGAATTTCTTTCCTTTAGGGAACTACCATCTACCCATTGCTGTCTCCAGTCTTGAGTGACAGCAAAGAGTTTGCTAACCCTGAAAAGTTTGACCCCCAGCACTTCCTGGATCAGAATGGGAAATTCAAGAAAAGTGACTACTTCATGCCTTTTTCCACTGGTAAAAAGGAAACCTTCCAATTTCTACCTCTTATTCTCAAAAGAGAATCTTATATCCCTTACCACCCTCTTCTAGCCGAGCCTCCTCCTGGTAGTTTTTCTGAGGATGCACTGCCCCACTGTGGCCTGTCACACATTGTCTTTTTTAATATTTTCAAGGTCTGGCTTCTTCTCAGGCCCCTCAAGAGATGAACTGATCCTCTTGGGTGGCTCACCTGACTTCTTATTTTAGTGGAATTCTGACTCCATTGTAAGATCCACTGCACAAGGGCTCACCATGGGAAAAATCGTGTGAAAGGGAATTCCTTTCTGCCCCTAATGACAGATATAATTCCCAATAGGAATTCTCACCATTTCAGCCCATCTACATCCATCTCTTTTATGACCTTACCCACTATTTCCCTTGTCCAACAAGACTTTTTCACTTTGGCTGACACTGATATTATGTGAAAATTTCTAAGCACAATTTTATTTCTTTCCAGGAAAACGGGCTTGTCTTGGAGAAGGCCTGGCAAGGATGGAGTTGTTCTTGTTCTTTACCACCATCTTACAGAATTTCACCCTCAAACCAGTTGGAGATCCAAATGAAATTAAGATGAAGACCAATCATAATGGGTTTACCAGTGTTCCACCAAGCTACCAACTATGCTTTATTCCTCACTAAGTAAGAAGAAAAGTTAATCTGTGTAAATGAGTCAGCTGGTTTTGTCTTCTAGACCAACACTTTCTTGTTTTTGACTGGAATTCCCATGAGGAAAGACAAATTTCTAACTATTAATTAAAATGCATTTTAATTTTCAAGGATGATAGGCTATCAGAGTGCATCATATGTTATTATGTAATGGGGGCTACCTTACAGACCTTTATGTGTATGTAGCCCTCTCACCAATATCTACAGCCTTGATTCTAGTTATAGGGTATGGAGGAAGATATTTAAAACATCACCCCTAAAACCCATATTAATTTGTGCTTTTCAAATATCCTCAAGGATGATCTTATTTTATATCATATAACACTTGTTTGTGAATTTAGGGTACAATAAATACAACTGTGTTGCTAATAACTCCTGATGTCCAACTGTGTACTTGTTCTGTACATTGAGGATTCATGATTTCAAAGGCAGCATGGTAACATGGAAAGATCCTAACTTTGGGAGCATAGTACCAGGGATCAATCCTGCCTCTAATGCTGACAACTTGTGTGAGCTTGGGCAAGTCACTTCACCAATTATTGTCATCAGATTCTTCATCTCTCAAAGAAAAGGGTTGGACTGCATGGGCTCAGAATTTCCTAACGAGTCTCCATCTATATTACTTTGATCAGTGGGGATAGCCCATTCATCTATCCTTTGGGTCTTCATTCCATCTTTCTTCTCACTTTCCTTCTTTCAGTATCTTGACCCAATAGTAAACCAGTTCTGCCTTAAATTAATCTCCACTTTCAAATCCCATGTGCCCTTGCCCTATGGGGACACACATTTCCTAATTGAATTCCAGAAAAGAATTATTCCTACAACTTGCCTTCTCTGTTATTATAATCTTGCTGCTGAACATAGATCTTATTTTCTGACCATCCCCTCACTTCAGCATCTATTCTAAGATTTCTTTCCTCTACTGAGACTTCTCCCACATCTCACTCTTTCCCTCTTACCTAAGACTGAACTCAATACATCACTGGAAAAAAAATTGAGAATATATATTGCTAACTTATTCTTGTCTGCAATTCTTTACTTTAAATAACCTCTCCATATTCACACACACTTCATTTCTTTTGTCTAATATGGCTGAGTGAGTAGAGAGAAAAAAGTAGCATTTCTCTTTGCAACTACCAGCTCCTATACTTGAGTCCTTGATGTCACCTCTCCCTCTCCTGTAGAGGTTGCACCCTCTCACTTCCCTTTTTCCCCAATTTTCAATTTCTCTATATCCATTGATTCCATTCTTACTGCTTGCAATAAAATATGCTTCTCCCTCATCCTTAAAACAACCTAAAGCAAAAACAAATTCCCAGAGGTTCCCTAACTGAATTTTACTGTATATATTTTACTTATCACTTACGTAACTTTGAAAGGACAAAGAATGCCTTTTTGAGTATCTACTGAGTTAACGACAGTTTTTTTTCAGCTCAGTGGACAAGAAGAGTTTTCTTCAAGTTGTAGAAGGCACAGCACATCTGAGACCTGAATGAGTAGCTTTTCATCTTAGAGGAGCAAGAGTGTTGAATTACAGTTGACCAACAAAAAAGTCACCTGGAAATTCCTCTATGTGCTCTGTTCAACCCCAATTCAACCCTCCTTCTCTCTCTCTCTTTCTCTCTCTCTTTCTCTCTCTCTCTGTCTCTCTATCTCTCTGTCTCTCTGTCTCTATCTATCTATCTATCTCTCTTTTCATAGTGAAACTCCTAGAAAAACTATCTACCCATTAGCTTCTTTTTCACTTCTTTGTGGCCCCATTTCAACTTTTTTTGGTAAAGATACTGGAGGGATCTACTATTTCCTTCTCCAGCTCATTTAAGAGATGAGGAACCAAGTCTAACAGATTTAGGTGATTCTCCCAGGGTTGCACAACTAGTAAATGAGTTCAGATTTTAATTCAGAAAGAAGGGTCTCCCTCATTCCATGATCAGTGACCTATGCACTGCATCACCTAGGTACAAAGATAAATGACAGTGACTAATCAGAAGGGCCTATGCAAGGATACAATATTTACACTTCTCATCTGTAGCTCCATGAAGGTATAGCATGCACAAAGCGCAAATCCTGGTAAAAATCAGCAGGTCAGCTAAACCAGGCTGAGGGTAACTGACAGGCCTCAAACCCATTTGTAACTTACGGTGATATGTACGGTGGAATGAGTGGATGAGAACAGTTTGATATGTACAGTGGAATGAGTGGATGAGAACAGTTTGTTCCAATTGCTTTGATAGTCATTGTACCTTAATCAGACATCAAAGATGCCAAGGTCACCCAATGCATCCTAGGTCATCAAGAGCCTTTCTGACTTTTTTTCTTGCCACTGGACTTTGATGAATCTGGAAGAGAGACTGAAGCTGACATCTTCATTTAAATACATTTCATGAAGAAGTCAACCAATCAGCTCAGGATGTCACTGGTTCTCTTCAAGATGGAAGTATTAACAGCAATTTACAGGCTGAAAGGGAAAGATGATACAAGTCTCACCTCAAACTCCTAATGTCCTTAGGGGTCATAGAGGCTGTTAAACAAATAAAGGGTTTGAAGTATATTTGTTACATATTGATAAACACAAAAGAAGAAAGGAAAAGGATGGAAACAGGAATACTCTAGGGGGAAAAGGGAAAGATCGATTGCAGTTGCTTTATTTTATATAATTGATGTGATAAAATAGAATGTTTTGTACAAACCATTTAAGCAAATGGCTTAAACCTGAAGAATGATATGCTCCTTATTTAGGGATAGCATTCACTGCCCATGGGCTGGTAAAAGAGCATATGCTTGAAATCTTTGAAATCTCTTTCAAAGGGCTTTAAATCGAAAAGGAAAATAAGAAACAAAAACAGCCCATGTAGTTTTTAATGTTTATCTTTATCACAGAGAGTAGCAACAGTGTGGGAAGAATAGTAGCAAAAGTCACCTTGAAATTGACAGGAAATCTTGTCTCTGGAAGGCTCTCAAAACAAAACTCATGGCCTCAGATCTCTACAAACTTGTTCACAAAGTATGTGAACCAAGAAAGGGGAACTTTAGATTCACTTGCAAGGAGGAAGAGTTGACCTTCTTGTTATCACTGATACATAATAGGATGAGACCTATGAATGGAAGAAGAGTATGCAATATTCAAAAGGAAAAGGATAAAGAACAAATATGGGTTCAGGGGAGGGAGAGCAGCAGCATGTAAGGATGTTCCAGAAAGGGGGAAATCAAATGAGAAAACACTGAATTGAAGACCAAAAGAGAGAAAATAGAAACACTATTGCCATTGAAGGTACCTGGATGGAAAGAGGAAAGAATCGATGAATTTGAGAAGAGGAGGTATGAGATATTAGTGCTCAGAGACTTCCCAGTCTGATGATCTGCTGGAATATCCTGTCCCTCTCCCTCCCTCTTTTCTTCTGCCTCTCCATCTCTTTTTGTCCCTGTATTTCTCTTTCTCTTTATGACTCTCTCTCTCTCTCTCTCTCCCTGTTTTTCTTTCTCTCTTCCTCTTTTTGGGAAGCTAGCTGGAACAGAGGGTGGATTGCCAGACTGGGACTTCAAATCTAACTTCTGACCCTGACTAGCTGTGTAGCCCCGGGCAATTTACTTAATTTCTGATTGACTCATTCCTCATCGGTAAAATGGGGATAATAGTAGCACTTACCTTCCATGGCTTTTTTTGTGAAGATCTCTCTGTTTCTCTATCTGTATCTCCCTACCTCATGTCTTTGTCTCCTTGACTCTCTGTTCCTTTGCTCTGTTTCTCTGACACTGTCTCTGTTTCTCCACCCCCTGAAAACAAAAAAATCTTAAAATATCTCGACTTACCTAATTGAAAATTTCGTGTTTCAAAAAGTGAAATGTCAATTCTAGATCTTATTCTCACCAAAGTAAAACTGATTGTTGAGGTGGAAATGAAAGGGCCATTTGAGAGCTGACCTTGGCATCTTAGCATTTGTGATAGAGTAGAAGACAGCTGGTCATAGGTTAAGAAAAACTGAGATGAGGGGAAGAACAGATTCCTGAGAGTTTACAGAAAGGCTTTGTAACATCTATAGGAGCATTCAGTCCAAGAGGAATGGAAACCTCTCACAATTAAATTATGTAGAAAAAAGAAAAGAAAAACAGAACAAGTAAGGAAGATATGAGAACATTAATTATACACACACACACACACACACACACACACACACACATTGCCAAGACACGCCCCCCACAATTTGTAGAACTCCTTTGAATGCTACTTAATGTTCAAACTGTTGAGCCAGAGTCTTTCCAAAAGCTGACCTAGGTCTGGCAATGCATGCATCAATGTCATTGTCAATATGTACATCCCTGGAAAGTATACTACCAAAGTAAGTGAACTTATCCACAGCATTCAAAACTTCTCTATTTGTTGTAACTGATAGTTCCATGTATGGATGGTGTGGGGTTGGTTGATGGAGCACCTGTGCTTTCTTGGTATTAATTACTAGAACAAAATTAGCACAGGCAGCAAAGAATTGATCCTTACTTCATTGCATCTCAGCTTCAGAGGCTGCAGTGAATGCACAATCACCTGAAAACAGAAAATTATGTACCAATACTTCCTCTGCTTTTGTCTTGGCTTTTAGCCTTTTCAAACCCAAGAACTTGCCATAAGTATGGTAGTTGACCTTGATGTTGTGTTCATCCTCATTGAAAGAATTGAAAACATGACTGAAAATACCATGCTAAAAAGCATGGGAGCAAGCTCACAGCCCTGTTTCACTTCATTGATGACTGGAAAGGCACAAGAGTGTTCCACATCGCCTGCTTTAGTTGTCTTCATAACTGTTGAAACAAATTGTTCTCATAAGCCCATTCTACCAAAGGAAGTCTTCACATGTTTGGGGTAGACACCCCCTCACTCACCAATGGATTTGAGACCCCTTGGTTATCCTCAACCTGGTTTAGTCCATCTGCAGAAACGGTTTACCGGGGTGTGGCCCCTGTATAATCTGCAGCTTCTTGGAGCCATAGGTGAGAGTTTGGTGGAACAGACAAACACTAAAGGTTGAAAGAGCTGCAAAAAGGGCTCAGCAGCCATCCCACCAAGGTACTGGTGCTCCCTGAACACACTCCACAACTTTGATTGAAGTATAGATTGTCTGGAGGGAGTTGTGTGAGATGAGGCTAAAAAGGAAGGTTGGATTCATACTATGAAAGCCTTTCATTTCCATGCTAAGAAACCTGTGTTTACTTTTCAGGTAATTTCGAAGTAACTAACTATAAGTTCCTTTTAATGGCAGGGACAGGTGTCATTTGGGCTTTCTCATATGGGCTTCCTAATATTAATATCAATCAATTCATTAACAAACATTTAAGTGCCTACTATATGCCAGGAAATGTATTACCAATTCACAGTTAACAGATCACAGAACAAAGGTAAGAAATAGCCATATAGGTTATAGAACCCTCCAAGGTTGTGGAACCTCATGAATATATTACAGAGATGGGACTTTACGGAGATGGGACTACCTCTGTCCAAAAGGGAAAAGCCAGGAAGTCATCTTTAAGGTTGCCATAACACCACCCCAATCTGGATGCCAATTTAGAGCAGCATAGCACTCCCACTACAGTCCTTTTTGGGTCTCAGACAGCTAGCTAAACAGACCATTACTTAACAGAACTCATTTAGACATAATAAGTTTTGATTTTCTCTTTTTCCCTTCCCAATGGGGATACAGAACTACCACTCATTTGGAGAGGCCCTAACCACCAAAATGTAGAAATCAAAATGGTTGGGAAAAAAGGTTCATTTCCTCTTCATTTTAAAATGCCTAGAACTTACTCAGAGACACCTTATTCAGACAACTGCAGTAGGTACCCCTGAAGTAACTCCATCTCATTAAGAATTTGCCCAGATGGTAATCACCTCTGGCCATACACAGGGTTATTTCTGATTAGTAGGGATCTTAGCTGAAAGCACAAGTTTGGGACAAGTTTTGTTGGGGGCAAGTATGGTTTGTCTTCTGACACCTGGAATGCACCCTCATCATCACTGCCTGACACTTGCATACTTTGGCAATCTATAATTTCTTTCATCCCCCATAATGACTAACACCACCCTGAGTCTCCTATAATTCAGTAGGTGGTCTTTGAGTCACTATAGCCAAAACATTCAGGACTCTCTGGCCAGCCTGCTACTGAATCTCTACAAACCTAGTTCATCTGGTTCTCAGACAGTACTAGGGGCATGCTCACAATTCTTTTTCAACTTGATAAGAGATGCTAAAATTTATTTTTTTATTTTAATTTTTTATATTTTAGGAGTGCAAAGTCATCCCCACATCCTGAGGAGGCAATGGAGCAGAACTTTATTATGGTTCTTTCACTTATTATTCTTGATGTGGAACGATTTTCTTCTGTTCCACTATCAATCACTCTCTGTTAACAATTTCCCATTTACTTGGAAGCAGGCCCTTGAAGCCAAAGGTTAACTCACCATCCTTGTATTGGAGGATATTGGGAGTTGCTGACCTGTTTCCCTGCACTGAGTAACCTCTGGGGTAGGGTGACAAAACTGAGCTCAGTTGTTTTATCAGTTTGTTTTCAACAAGCTCACTGTTGCCACTGACTCTAGGAAGTTTTTTCTCTATTAAATTCCTCCCTCTACTCTCCTTCTTTCCTGTCTAGATCTGGGGACAATCTGCTCCCGTTAATTCTTGAGAGGAAAAGGATGATTTTCAACAGCTACTGGAACATAATTTCAGGGACCCCAAGACTTAAGGGCAATGTTTACTCTGAGTTTAGCTTCTGCCTCCTGCAACCTCTCCACAGTCAAGACCACCATCCAGTGAGGAGCAAGGAGGGCATAACAAAAAGATGGTATTGCTACAGCATTTTTTGCTTTAAAAATCCTTTATATATACTATTCTGCATTAGTTTCAAGTATCTCTATGATAGAGATAATGCAAAATTTTTATCTCCATTTTATAAGTGAGACAACTGAGGTTTAATATGAAGTGACTTTTCCAACTGTCACAGTCAGTAAAGGGAAGTGCCAGGACTACATTACATCACAGATAAATATATTCTGGAATGAATAAACCAAATATTTACAAAGTCCCAGTGTTACCACAAACTGGGAACTACTGCACCATGATATCAAGCCTCACAATATGAATTACCCAATACACGTGAAAGGTCCTGTGAACAATTCACCTGGTAAAAACCAATTCCAGAATAAAGCCCCCTTATCTTAAAGAGGAACTTGAGGATATTCTGTGGGTTCAACTGGGGAAAGTTCCCAAAGGTAGGCAGAGGAACTGGGTCTGAAGGAATTTTCCCCCTTCTACCTCTCTGTCTCCACACAAACAGGACAAAAAGGTAAAAATCACAAGCCACTAAACCAGGGATGAGTTATCACTACAGGTCAATTGCCCTATGTTGGGACCTTGAGCTGACAGGCAGCAGCTTACATGCCCAAAGTTTACTCTCCTACAGGAAAGGAGTCAAAGATAAATCTGATATTTTGATGGAAACTGGAAATGCTGTCTCATCATTTCAATTGAGAAGTTATAAGGTAAATAAATATCTTGAAAAGTGTGTTTTTTAAAAAGTCTCTGACATTATTATTTACTTAATATTTTATTTAACTGGTCAAAAACAGTCATTCACAAAGTCCACCTCTTTCCCTTTGTTGTTCAGTTGTTTCAGTTGTGTCTGACTCTGCATGACTCAGTTCTGGGTTTTCATGGAGGAGAAATGGTTTGCCCTTCCCTTCTGCAACTCATTTTATGGATGAGGAAAGTGAGAGAAACAGGGTAAAGTCCAAGGTAACATAGCTAGTGTGCCTGAGACTGGATTTGAACTCAAGTCTTCCTGACTCTGGATCTGGCTTTCTCTATCCCCTAGATGTCCCATGGTTTTTTTTTTTTTTTTACATCTTTTAATTGATGATTATTTTTATAATTCCTCCATTTCAAAATATAGCTTTGCCTGCTGCCTTGCCCCACAAATCATCTCTCTTCTCAAAAAGTTTTATTCATTTTAAACTCTTTTCATACAAAAAGATTTTTGAAAAAAATATTTCTCTGTACACAGTAGAACATAAAAAGATTTAATATAAAACATAAAATTTCCATTTCACACTGTTTCCTTTTTTTTGAAAAAACTTTGTAATACACTTTACACATCATTTTCAAAGCTAACCTGCTTTTCTGTGGTTTCTTCTATTTTTCTTTTGTTCTCTACTGTATTATTTAACTTTTTTCCTTCATCCCCATACCACCCCAGAGAAGGTTATGATTAGACACAAATATATATACATCTATATATATATATAAAACCATTCAATACATACGTCTTTTTATCAGTTCATTTTTTGAATAATGATAGCCTCCTCCTTCAAAAATCCTTTACAACTGTTTGGGAATTAGTTTCTCCTTAAATGTTTGATTTCATTCCTTTTTTCTTTCTCCCTCCTTCATTCCTTCCTTTCTTCTTCCTTAGTTTCTATCTTTCCACCCTTCTTTCTTTCTTTTTTCTTTCTTTCTTTTCTCCTTCCTTCCTTCCTTCCATCCTCTTTCTTTTTATTTCTTATAATCATTGTGTATATTATTTTCCTTGTCTGTTTGCTTATTCTGTATCAGTTAATACAATTCTTCCCTTGCTTCTTGGATAAGTATTCACAGACTTTTCCTTCTGACCTCCCAGTATACTTGGGCTGGAAAAAGTCTCAACTCAACTCTGTGTGTGTGTGTGTGTGTGTATTTGTGTGCATGTATGTGTGTGTAAGGCAGTCAAGTCACTTAACCTCCTAGCCAGCCAAGAAATAAGGTTTAAAACTAAAAGACACAGACCATATGTAAATATTTAAAAACATTTTTATAGTTCTTTACTGCTCTCCACAATTTTTTTTAAAGAGGGGTAATACTTCATTCTCATATTTTCTCATCTTGATATTGAATATTGAGATAATTGATTGTTTAGAACTTGTACCATCTGATTCAATTTTCTAGATTATTTACATTGGGGTGGAAAGGCATATTATTACTCAGTTTTCTCAGTATATTTGTTTATATGTCACTTTCCTGAACATAACAGTGGCTTTAAAAAGTGGAGGGAGGTTGGTGAATTGAAAGTTAGGCTAGCTAGATTTTGAAAAAGAAAACTATGTCTTCAGTTTCCAAAGAGTCATTTATCTTCTCCTGACCATCAAGCAGGGATAGTGACAGCTATAGAGAGACTGCTTCTTAGGAGCATTTAAGAAAGATTACCTCTGAACAACAGAAGTGATACAAGCTCAGTCTTTGCTCTTAGAACCTACTGGCTATAGCATCTTGGATGAGATAGTCATGAATAGAGCAAATGTGTTGTAGCTAAGGTGAGCTAGGCAGGGCTTGGTTCCTGGTCTCCAGCACTGAGATGGTGAGGATAGCATTTGTATTCTTTCAGTTAGTGGAAACAATTGATTTTAAAACTTTGTTCACAAGATTAAATAGCTAACTGGGCAGCATGCAGCTGTTTTTTTCCTGTTCTCTCTACTCAGAATTAAAATGACTCCATGCCAGTGGAGCTCCTTTCTGGGTTGGTCTTGATTCTCTTGCCTACCCTAGTGGTTTCCTCTCCAATTCTCCATGGTCTCTGTAATCCTCAACATGGTTAAATATCCTTGTGAGTTCAAAGTGCCTTTGAAGTCACTTGCCACTTCTCTCCCTGATGCCAGAATTGGTAATTACCATTCTGACTGTTTCTTATGAGTGAAGTAGGATAGTTAAGGATTCTTTGTTATGGCTACTGCTCCCAATCATCCCCCTCCTCTATTGGTCATAAAGCTCTAAACTAGTCCATAGAGAAGAGTCATTTTTTCAAGTGATCTTGGCTACAACATGGCCAGACAGGGAGGATGAAGAGGACTAGATGGGAGGTAGAGTGCTGAGAAAATCCAGGGAGGAGAAATACTGAACCAGAAGGAGAATGTGGTCAGTAATAGCAAAGGTTTCAGAGAAGCAGAAAATGAAGAATGAGAAAAGGCAACAGAATTTTGCAATTATATGGCACTTTAGTCTTAGAGAGAGAAGTTTCTTTTGAGCAATGAAAATGGAAGCCAGATTATGTGGAAGGGGGTTTAGCAGGAGGTGAAAGAGTAGAGGCCAATGAATAGATCATTTTTCTACATGTTTGATCATATAAAGGAGGAGAGAAAGATAGGCAATATAATTGGGTTGAACAGAGCACATAAAGGAATTTCCAGGTGGCTATCCAGCTGGCCATGTGTGAACCAGTACCTTGTACCTTTAAGACAAAAAGCCAGTCATAAAGGACATAGATGCCTTGTGCCTCCTAGAAGTTAAAGTGAACCTTCCTCCTCCACTGAGTCAGAAGAGCTATTTTTAACTCAGCAGATATTTAGAAGGACATGTTGTGTCAAGATTGAAGGGCCAAGAGTGTTCAGCAACACATGGACAATAAGAAATAGACAGGGAATCTGTGCAATTAGATGGGTGATGTACAATTGTAAACAGTAGGGAAGAAAGCAGCTGACATGGAGAGACAGAAGATTAGCAAAAGAAAATGGTGGATAGAAGCACAAGTTACCTGAGGAGAAAAGAGGAGCGGTGATTAAGGAAACAAGTAAAGAGACTGATATATCCAAGGAAACTTCTTTCTCTATTCCTCTAACTCCCTCTACCATATTGGAACAAAATAAAAGGTGTGTGTGTGTGTCTGTGTGTGTGTGTGTTTGTGTGTGTGAGAGAGATAGATAGGTGATATAGAATATAGGATTGTAGAAGATAATAAATTACAAATAGATATTCTCAATTATTTTCAGTGAAATATGGAGTTCAGTATTCTGGTGAGAGAGAGGGGGACAATGTTAGATGACTCAGTAGAAAAGAGAAATCTTAGAATACATGACAAAGAGAGGGAGACCAAGAGTCAGAGATGAGTTCTGTGTTCAGAAGAAAGCTTACAGTGACAGAGAAGACAAGTTGTTGGAATTTGATACTTTATGCATGTCTCTATAGGACAAAAGGAAAAAGGATTTTGACATGGAGGTCAATTTCAGATGCAACTGATTGACATTTGGGTTAAGAAACTGAAAGGAATAAAATGAGGCAAGTGATGGAGGGAGGACCTGTACAAACAAGGAGGCATGGAAGTGAAGGAAAAAGAGTGGAGGAAGAGGGTATGAGCCACAGGAAGAAATGGCAATATGCTATAGTAGATAGAATTCTTGACACACAGTCTGAAAAACATGGGTCAGAATTCTGCTTATAACACTTCAGAACTGTGTGGTCATAGGCATGTTCCATGATGTCTTCTGGGATTTCTGGGAGACAAAATGGTGGGAGTAAGAAATTCTTCCTTATTGACCCCAAGAAACCAAGAAAATATTGCTCCAGGAAAAACCTTGGAATAACTGAGACAACAGAAAGATGGGATGCAGCAGTCTTGTAGCACACTAAATTTGGGGGGACTAACTGGAAAGGTACACCTAGCTCTGGTGGAAAGGGAGCAGTGCAGGATAGGAGGCATCCTGGCAAGCCGTTAGCAAGCACCACTTCAGATGCTTCAGCAAACAGGGGGAGATTCTGAGTTCCAGGTCAGGCAAGATCCAACATCAGAAAGAAACAATCATGGAACCCCAGTTCAAATGTCATAGAACCATAGTGAGTATTACACAAGACCTTGCACCTTCTACATTAAAAGACTGGAGGACTTGTAATATGATATTGCATAAGGAAAAAGAGTTTCGATTACAACCAAAGATCAACTGTTCAGTGAAACTGAGCATAAATTTCAGGGCAGGAGGTGGACATTGAATAAAATAGGGGGTATCAAACCTTCCTGATGAAAAGACCAGAGCTCAACAGAAAATTTGATCTTCCTTTACAAAATTCAAGAGAAGCATATAAAGGCAGGAAAAAACGTTATTCAATAAAGGCAAACTGTTTACATCCCAATAAGGGAAGATAATACTTGTAACACTTGAGAACTATGTCTTCATTACCACATTTAGAAGGGGTTTACATAGACAGAGGGCATAGTTATAAGCTGGCTTTGATGTCATGATAAAAAATCTACTTGAGTGATGAAAAGCGACTATAATGGGAGAAGAGGAAAGTAGGAGAACAAAAAGGATATATAACACCCCATGAAAAGGCACAAAGACCTATTACAGCAGAAGGAAAGAATGGAAGGAGATGAGAACAGTTTGCACCTTACTCTCATCAGATTTGGATCAAAAGGAAATAACATAATCAGTTAGGTATAGAAATGTAACTGACCCTATATGAAAAATGAGGGGAAAGTGTAAAGAAATGGAGGGGGTAGAGAGGACAGAGGGGACATTGAGGGAGGCAGTGGTCAAAAGCAAAATTCCAGTAGAAAGAAACAGAGAAAAAGGAAAGAGATAAATATAAATGGTGGAGAGGGAATAGGACAAAGCAAAAGACACAGATAGTAATAATAACTGTGAATGAAAATGGGATGAACTCTCCCATAAAACTGAAAAAGATAGCAGAGTAGATTAAAAACAATAATCTTGCAATATGCTGTTTAGAAGAAACATATCTGAAGCAGAGAAATAAAGGTAAAAAGTGGGATAAAAATATATATGCTTCAGGAGAAGTAAAAAAAAAAAAAGCAGGTGTCAAAGGGGGCAAAAGTAAAAATAGATCTAATTAAAACAGATAAGGAAGTTACATCCTGATAAAAGTTACCAAAGACCATGAAGTAATATCATTACTAAAGATATGTACACCAAGTGGTATAACATCCAAATCCTTAGAGGATAAGTTAAGGGAGGTACAGGAAGAAATAGGCAACAAAACTGTACTAGTGGGGGACCACAACATCCCCATGTCAGACGTTGCATCTAACCACAAAATAAACGAGAGAAATAAAAGACACGAATTGAACTTTGGAAAAGTTAGAGATGATTGAGCTCTGGAGAAAATTGAATGGGGATAGAAAGGAATATACCTTTTTGTGGTGGTACTTGGCATATACACAAAAAATGACCATGTATTAGAGTATAAAAACCTCACAATGCAAAGCAGAAAGGCAGAAATATTAAATGCATATTTCTCAGATCATGAAGCAATAAAAATTACAGGTAGTAAAGGATTATGGAAAGATAGACTAAAAATTAATTAGAAACTAAATAGTCTAATCCTAAAGAATGAGTGGGTCAAGCAAAAAGTCATAAAAACAATCAATAACTTCATCCAAGAGAATAACAACAATGAGTCCACATATCAAAACTTGTGATCTGCAGGGAAAGTGATCCATAGGAAAAGTGGGTTTTTTTATTCTAAAAACTTACATGAATAAAATAGAGAAATAGCAGATCAGTGAATTAGGCATGCAACTAAAAAAGCAAGAAAAAGAACAAATTAAAAATCCCCAATTAAATGCCATATCAGGGAAGGGGTAGAGTCAAGATGGAGGAGTAGAAGCAGTGATCTGCTAGAGCTCTTCCCCAAACCCCTCAAAAATGGTAGCAAATGACTCTAAATTAATGCAAGAGCAGTGGAAGCCAACAAAATGATATACTGAAGCAAATATTTAGCCCAAGACAATCTAGAAGATTGAGAGGAAGGGTCTATCATGCCAGGCTGGGAGTGAAGCAGAGTTTGTGTGTGCTGCATCGTGTAGATAGAGCTGGAACAGACCTTAGGGGACTGAATTGTTGCTGGCTGCTGCAGTTTCTAGACTCCTCACCCCACAAACACCAAAGAAAGCCTTGAAGGGTCTCTCACCTGACTGAGAGAGGAATTTGATCTAGCCCCAGCCCCAGTCCCAGAGCCAGCCCCAGCCTAAGGGTGGCAGCAGCCACTGCCAAAGCAGTAGCTGCTTCTGGAGCACTCCATTTAACAAAGAATTCACAGGTCAAGTAATTAATGGGCTGAGCAGCTGCGTTTGGAGACCTCCACTTAACAAAGACCTCACAAGTCAAATAACTGGCTGGGAAAATGAGCAAATGGGGAAAAAGAAACAGAATATAGATTCTTACTTTCTCAATGACTTCATTGGGGATGACAAGATTAAAACATACAATCAGAAGAAGATAATAAAGTCAAAGTTCCTGAATCTAAACCCTCCAAGAAAAATATGAATTTATCTAAAGTCATGAAAGAGCTCAAAAATGATTTTGAAAGTCAAGTAAGAGAAATAGAGGGAAAATTAGGAAGAGAAATGAGAACTATGCAAGGAAATCATGAAAATTAGTCAACAGCTTTATAAAGGAAAACCCCCAAAAAATGTTGAAGAAAATTACAGT
Source organism: Bettongia penicillata ogilbyi (assembly GCA_023548195.1). Classification (NCBI taxonomy): domain Eukaryota; kingdom Metazoa; phylum Chordata; class Mammalia; order Diprotodontia; family Potoroidae; genus Bettongia; species Bettongia penicillata. Next base: position 6,360,539 of record JAJHZJ010000022.1, read on the forward strand.
TTTAAAATTGGAGAAACCCAAATGCCAAAACATGTCCAAAAAGCCAATGAGGAGAAAAATCCCTTAAAAAGCAGAATGGGTAAAATGAAAAAGAGTTCCACATTTTAACTGAAGAAAATAATTCCTTAAAAATTGGATTGGAGCAAATGGAAGTTAATGACTTTATGAGGAATTAAGAAATTATCAAACAAAACCAAATGGCAAAATAGAAGTTAATGTGAAGTATCTCATTGGAAAAACAATTGACCTGGAAAATAGATAGAGGAGAGACAATTTAAAAATTATGGATCTACCTGAAAACCATGATCAAAAAAAAGAGCCTAGACATCATCTTTCATAAAATTATCAAGGAAAACTGCCCCGATATTCTGGAACGACAGGGCAAAATAAATATTGAAAAAATTCATTTATCACCTCCTGAAAGAGATCAGAAAAGAAAAACTCCTAGGAATATTGTAGTCAAATTCCAGCATTCCCAGGTCAAGGAGAAAATACTGCAAGCAACCACAAAGAAACAATTCGAGTGTTGTGGAAATACAATCAGGATAACCCAGGATCTGGCAGCTTCTACATTAAGGGATTGAAGGGCCTGGAATATGAAATTTCAGAAGTACAAGGGAATTAGGACTAAAACTAAAATCACCTACCTAGCAAAACTGAGTATAATACTTCAAGGGAAAAATGGTCATCCAATAAAATAGAGGACTTCCAAGCATTCTTGATGAAAATACCAGAACTGAATAGAAAATTTGACTTTAAAACACAAGAATCAGGAGAAGCATGAAAAAGTAAACAGAAAAGGACTTACTAAAGCTGAACTGTTTTCATTCCTACATGGAAAGATAATATTTGTAACTCTTGAAACTTTTCTCAATATTTGGGTAGTTGGAGAGATTATACATTGTGTATGTGTGTGTGTGTGTGTGTGTAAATGTATGTATATATAGACAGAGAACACCAGGTGAGTTGAATAAGAATGTATGATATCTAAATAAATGATATTAAGGGGTGATACAGGAATATATTGGGAGGACAATGGAAGAAATAGAATGGGGCAAATTATCTCTCATAAAAGAGGCAAGAAAAAGCTTTTTCAATGGAGAGGAAAAGGTGGAGGTGAGAGGGGAAAAGTGAAGCTGACTCTCATTACATTTGGCTTAAGGAGGAAAAAACATGAACACTCAATTTGGTATGAAAATCTATCCCACACTACAGGAAAGTAGAGGAGAAGGGGATAAGTGGGGTGTGGAGGGATGACAGAAGGGAGAGCAAATGAGAGGAGGTGGGTAATTAGAAGCAAAACACTTTTGGGGAGGAATAAGTTCAAAAGAGAGAATAGAATAAATGGGGAGCAGTATAGGATGGAGGGAAATATAGGTAGTTTTTCACAACATAGTTATTATGGAAGTCTTTAGCAAAACCACAAATATATAGCCTATATTGAATTGCTTGCCTTCTCATCAGGGGATGGGTGGGGAGGGAGGAAGGGGGAGAAGTTAGAACTCAAAGTTTTAGGAATGAATATTGAGAATTGCTTTTGCATGTAACTGGGTAATAGGAAATGCAGGTAATGGGGTACAGAAATCTGCCCTGCCCTACAAGAAAAGAGAGAAGATGGGTATAAGGAAAGGGAGAGGTGTGATAGAAGGGAGAGTAGATTGGGGGAAAGAGTAATGACAATGCACAGTGTTTTGGGGTGGGGGAGGGGAGACATGGGAAGAAAATTTGAAACTCAAAATCTTGTGGAAATGCATGTTGAAAACTAAAAACAAATAAATTAATTGGAAAAAAGAAATAGCTAGTCCTTACAGTCATATGAAAAATTTCTCTAACTCACTAGTGATTAGAAAAATTCAAATTAAAACAACTCTTATGCACCACCTCACATCCATCAGATTGGCTAACATGAGAAAAAAAGGAAAATGATAGATGTTGGAGAAGATGTGGGGAAATTGGAACATTAATGCATTGTTGGTGAGGTTCTGAACTGATACAACCATTCTGGAGAAGAATTTGGAGCTGTTCCCATAAGGCTATAACACTGTGCATTACCTTTGATCCAGCAATATCTCCATTAGGTCTGTATACCAAAGATGTCATAAAAAAGGGAAAAGGACCCACCTGTACAAAAAGAGTTACAGGAGCTCTTTTAGTGGTGGCAAAGTATTGGAAAATGAGGGAATGCCCATCAATTGAGGAATGGCTGAACAAGTAGTGGTATATGAATGCAATGGCTATTGTACTATAAGAAATGGTAAGCAGGTGGATTTCAGAAGAATCCTGGAAAGACTTACATGAACTGATGCTGAGTGAAGTGAGCAGAATCAGGAGAACATTGTATACAATAACAGCAATACTGCAATGATCAATTTCGATAGACTTAGTTCTTCTCAGCAACACAATAATCTAAGACAGTTGCGAAAGACTCATGATGGATTATTAACATCCAAAGAAAGAACTATGGAGTCTGAATGCAGATCAAAGCATACTATTTTCTCTTTTTTTTCTCTCACCTCTCCATTCCATTCAATCCCTTGACCTGTCTCCCCACAATAGTGTTTGCTTCTAATTATCCCTTCCCCCAATCTGACATCCCTAATATTATCCTCCCTCTCCTCTCCCCTTTCCCCCTGCCTTCCTGCAGGGTAAGATAGATTTCCACACACAACTGAATGTGTGTTATTCCCTCTTTATGCCAAATCCAATGACAATAAAGATCATTTATTTGCTCTCACCTCCCCCATCTTCCTCTTTATTGTAAAAGTCCTTTCTTTCCTCCTTTATGCAAGATGATTTACTCCATTCTACACCTCCCTTTCTATTTCTCCTAGTACATTCCTCTCAACACTTAATTTTATTTTTGATATCCTCACTTCATATTCATCTTTACAAATATCATCTTTCCATGTAGGAATGCAGACAGTTCAAAATTAATGAGTCTCTTATTCCTTCTTTTTCCTATTTATCTTTTCATGCTTCTCTTGACTCTTGTATTTGAAAGTCAAATTTTCTATTCTGTTCTGGTCATTTCACCAAAAATGCATGGAAGTCCAGTATTTCATTGAAATTCCATTTTTTTTACCCTAAAGTCATCCTAGTTCCTTTGACCTCAGGAATATCACATTCCAAGCCCTTCTGTCCTTTGGTGTAGAAGCTGCGAAATATGTATTATCCTGATTATGTTTCCACAGTACTTGCATTGTTTCTTTCTGACTACCTGTAATATTTTCTCCTTGACCTGAGAACTCTGGAATTTGGTGACAGTATTCACAGAAGTTTTCCTTTTGGGATATCTTTCAGGAGGTGATCAGTGAGTTCTTTCCATTTCTATTTTTACCCTCTGTTTCTAGACTATCAGGAAAGTTTCCCTTCATCATTTCTTGAAAGATGGTATCTAGGCTCTTTTTTTTTTATCAAATAATGCTTAAATAATACTTAAATTATCTCTCCAGGATCTATTTTCCAAGTCAGTTGCCTATCCAATATCATTTTCCAATGACATTTTCTTTTATATTTTTTTAATATTTTGATTTTGTTTTATAATTTCTTGATTTCTCATATAGCTTCCATTTGCTAGGAATTATGTTCTTCAGTGAGCTTTTGAACATCCTTTTCCATTCGATCAATTCTGCTTTTTAAGTCTTTCTTCTCTTTATTGGCTTTTTGGGCTAGTCTATTTTAAAAGGTGTTATTTTCTTCAGCTTTTTGAGAGGTCTCCTTTAGAAAGCTATTGACTCATTTTTCATTATTTTTCTTGGAGTTCTCTTTGGAGTTCTTTGTCAAGAGGAGGGTATACTCTGGGGATCTGTAAGCTCTCAGTTCCTCCAAGGTGGCACAATCAAGAGAGAGGAGTTTACTCTCTTGGCCTGCCTTCTTGTCTGTGAGCAGGATTCCCTCTCCAGAGCCCCCCACACCAGCCAGCATTCCTCTTTACCCCAGAGCCACCACTCAGGGCTGAGATTCAGATCAGCTGCTCAATTCCCCCAGGTCCTTTAGGCTAGGGCTCCAACAATGGAAGCTGCCACTGCCTGAGGCCAGTGCTAGACCACTGCATTCCCTTCTCATCCAGGTAAAAGAGCTTTCTTACTGGCCTTTGAAGCTGTCTTTGTTGTTTGTGATTTGAGGAATCTGGGACACACAGCTGCTGCCAGTGGTGCCTTGCAGCCTGCTCTAGTCCTGGTCTGGACGAGGCATGGCCAAAGCTAGACTACACTCTGCTCTATGCCTAGTGCAATAGACCTTTCCTACTGGCCTCCCAGCCTGCCTTGGACTGGAAATCTCTTTTACTCTGTCTTTTTGTCACTTATGCTGCTCTAGAATTTGTTTAGAATCATTTTCACAGGTATTTTATGGGATTTGTGTGGGAGATCTTCTAGAGGTACATCCTTCTATTCCACCATCTTAGCTCCACCCACTGATTTATGTTGTTTGAAGGACTTCTGTTTGTTTAGAAAAGAATAAGAATAATCTCTATTGGAATATATATGAGAATCTCTAAGAATCATTTTGAATGGATATTACCTAAATCAGGATTAGCAGCTCAAGCAATCCATGTTTTAGCTGGAGTGACAGATTCTAACTATCAAGGAGAAATTATTGTGACATTCCAAAATTTAGGTGATGAACTTATGCAGTTTTGTAAAAATGATAGAATTGTTAAAGTAACTATTATTCCTTGTGAAACAAGACCACTTGTGAAAACTGACCCTCCTTCTGAAATAACTAGCAGAGGAGCTGAAGGATTGGGTTCTACTGATAGAATAAAATTGGGAACTAAAGTATGAATAAAACAGAAGCCAGATAATGTTTCAAAGGCTGTGGAAAGTATAGCACATGGGAAAGATAATACCGTAACTGTTGTTTATTCAGAAGATGATGATTACCAAATTGTACCCTTAACTCATATTCTACTGTGAATGAGGCTATGATAGTAGGTTCATGAACCACAGCTGACCTTATATCTATCCTGCTTCTGGTTAATATTTCCTTGCATCTTTTGTGGCTTTTCATCTGTTAAACTTGTTTGCTAGATTTGTTTCCTGTAGATTTAGTACCCTCCACCTGCAGGTGCCTGATCACTTAAGCTAGATGTCACTCCCTATCCATGATGATCAAGTATCATCTCTGGACCTGAAGTCAACCAAGCTCCTGACTCCAGGTGAAGAATGGATCTTTCAAATGTGACCTCTTGGGACTGCTCTACATTCAATCTCAGCAGGAAGTATTTATGGAAGAAGAAACTTATAACCCTTACTTCAAGACTTGGGACCCCATGTGTTGAGAGGCAATTATGAAGTGCTTGTCCTCAAGCCCCACCCTAAAGCATTGTTTAATATGCTAATTTTTTGTGATCCCCATTATACTCTTGTGGAGTTCTGTTGACACTAGTTTCCTAAGATACTGTTTTATATGTTTATTTCCTGTTATCCTTGTTAAAGTTCTGTTAATACCAATTGCCCCACCAACCTATGTAATGAACATGAAAGATCTTAGGGCCAAATGTAACAGTAATTTAAATTGAAAAATCTTTCTCCTTCATTAATAGGCCCAAATGGTTTGTTTAAATCACCTGGAAGCCTACATCACGTTGTGGGAGGAGCTTGCTGAACAGGCAGAACAGGAAGGGTGGAGCAGAACAAGGAGGAAGTGAGTAAGCCATGTCAGGGCAGAGGATTGAGAACACAGGCAAGCGTGACAAGGTTGACTCCTGAGTGTTTGCTTGTGAAAAGGCCCTGACTGAAAGGGGAGGCTTGGAAATGGCTTTGCTCCCTGCAGTGGTCATGTTTATTAACTTCTTGGTCAACATCACAGATTTTGCTTTCTGGTTCTGGGCTTTGGCTTTCTGGTATCTAAATAAATGTTTTTCTTCTGTCTTCTATAGAGGGAGTCTTTTACATTTTGTGATCGAGAACTATACTGGCATATTCATAGTCACCACCAATGCTGTGAATATTGCCTTGGCAATACAGTTACACACACACACACACACACACATTTAAGTGGCTTCCTATGGCTCCTAGGATCAATTACAGAATATTCCACGACTTTCTAGTCTTCCTACATCTTTCTTCCTAACACATACTCTTTGTCCAGTAATGCTGGGCTACTGGCTGTTTCACAAAGAAGAAATTCCACCTCTTAGCGCCAGGCACTTTATCTGGCTGTCCCATCTCTACCTATAGTTTGTTTGTTTATTTTGCTTCCTTTAGATCCTAGCTAAAATTGCAATGTCCACAGAAACTTTTCCAAACTTATCTTAATTCTAGTGCCTTTCCTCTGGTAATTCTTGGTATCTATCCTGTATATAGTTGCAACAGCAAACATTCCAGCATACATAGGAGGGCCTGCTGCACAGATTCTTAGATTTGCTTTTCGAAAAAGGAAAGCAACTCTTGAGGTGTCAACAATCTACTTTAAATACATTCACAAACACAGAAAATACAAGCAGAGAAATGTAGACCAAATATAGACAGGGCTTCTAACTATCTGATCATAAGCAATATGTACATCACAGATCAACAGACGATCCAGGTGTGACCATTATATACATACATGGTTGCTAGAGAGAGAAGCAGCAACATCTGGATTTTCTTTTCTTTTTTTTTTTTGATTAATTAATTTATTTATTTAACTTTTTACATTCATTTTCACAAAGTTTTGGGTTCCAAACTTTCTCCCCTTTTATCCCCTCCCCCACCCCAATACCCCAAGAAATCTAATTTTCCCTATCTCCAATCTGCCCTCTCTTCTGTCATCCCTCCCTTCTCTTGTCTCCATCTTCTCTTTTCTCCTGTAGGGCCAGATGACTTTCTATTCCTCATTAACTGTATGTCTTCTTTCCTAGTAGCAACAGCAATACTAAACAGTTTTTCCTAAAACTATGAGTTCCAAATTCTCCCCATCCCTCCCTTCCCACCTATTCCCTTTGGGAAGGCAGGCAATTCAATTTAGGCCACATCTGTGTAATTTTGCAAATGTCTTCCCTGATAGTCGTGTTGTGTAAGACTAACTGAATTACCCTCCATCCTACCCTGCCCCTCATTGTTTCTCTTATGTCTTTTGATCCTGTCCCTCCCCAAGTGTTGACTTCAAATTGCTCCCTCCTCCCTTTGCCCTCCCTTCCATCGTCCCCCCCCGCTTATCTCCTTCTCCCCCACTTTCCTATACTGTAAGATAGGTTTTCATACCAAAATGAGTGTACATTTTATTCCTTCCTTTAGTCAAATGTGATGAGGGTAAACTAATTGTTTTTTTTTTCCTCAGCTCTCCTCTTTTTCCCTCCACTAAGAAGTCTCCTACTTGCCTCTTAAATGACATATAATTACCCCATTCCATTTCACCCTCTTTCCCCCCACTACATTTTTCTCTCACCATTTACCTTAATTTCTTTTAAGATATGGTCCCATCCTATTCAATTCACTCTGTGCTCTCTGTCTCTGTGTGTGTGTGCATGTGTGTATGTGTGTATGTGTGTGTGCGTGAGCTTTTGAACCTCTTTTTCCATTTGGCTAATTCTGCTTTTGAAAGCATTCTTCTCCTCATTGGCTTTTTGAACCTCTTTTGCCAATTGAGTGAGCCTATTCTTCAACGTGTTATTTTCTTCAGCATTTTTTTGGGTCTCCTTAACCAAGGTATTGACCCGTTTTTCATACTTTTCTTGCATCTCTCTCATTTCTCTTCCCAGTTTTTCCTCCACCTGTCTAACTTGCTTTTCAAAATCCTTTTTGAGCTCTTCCAGGGCCTGAGCCCACCCAACATTCCCCCTGGGGTGTCTGGGGTGCTAAGGCCCCGCCCTCCACATCTTTCCCTGATGGCAAGAATACGTCCTCATCATCAGATCCGAAAGTCGGGATCATTTGCATTTGCTGGAAAAAACTCTCTATAGTCTTATTTTTCTTCCCTTTTCTAGGCATTTTCCCAGCCAGTTACTTGACTTCTGAGATTCCTGTCCACCCCCGCCTAGATCTGCCCAGCTAGTGCTTGGGCTCTGAGATTCAAACGGGCTTTCCACGCCACCCACCCAGCTGCTAATCAATGAGCTTTAGTTCTGGTGCTGGGGTAGGGGCAGGGCTGCCTCCCAGGCTCGGCTCCCTCAGGGGCTTTATGCAGAGACTTTCAGGAACAGAACGGGTGGGGGGGGCGCCTCCCAGGCTCAGTTCCCTCAGGGGCTTTATGCAGAGGCCTTCAGTAATAGAGCGGGGTGGGGCAGGGCCATCTCCCAGGCTCAGCTCCCTCAGGTTGTTTATGCAGAGACTTTCAGTAATGAAGATCCTGCCTGCTGCTGGGGGAGTCCTGGGCCGCCGCTGCCTCTGCTGCCGCCCACACCTCTGCCTCCCCCGCTTCCTGCCCCTGTCCCTGCCACTGCCGCTTCTTCCCAAGGGTGTCCGAGTCACGGAGACACGCCACTCCCCTCAGCCAGCCAGCCATCTCTCTCACTGACCTGCAGCTTCTTTGGGCGGAGGGACTTTCCTGTCTGCCGGAGCCTCCGTCCCTGAAGCCTGCTTGGGTCAGCTTCTCTCGGGCTACGGCCAGGGCAGTGCTGGGGTGGTGTCTGCTTTCCAGGACGCGACAGACCCTGGGGACGGGTCTCCAGGGCTCTCTGGCATGGAAATCTCTTCCACTCCGTTTCTGTACCCTTTTCAGTGGTCCAGAAGTTATGGGGGTCTCTTTTTACATTAATTCTATGGGCTGTGAGTTGGAGCTCGTAAACGTGCGTCCTTCTACTCTGCCATCTTGGCTCCGCCCCCTCAACATCTGGATTTTCAAAGTGGAGGGAGGCAGGGAGGAATGGCTACCCAGAGTCTTATCTGGCACATGACCTTCTTCTAAGGCCCCAAAGCAAAACCTCACCTCAGACAATATACATCCTTTTCAGAGCTGGAGGGCAAGATCTTCCTGATCCAGTGCCTTATTAGCAATTAGCAAAAAATGTGGGTCTTCCTGCAAAACAAGCCTCTTCTAATCTGAGGCCTATTAATGAGCAGGAAATAGCTTTCATTAACAAATCTCAATAACATTACAATAGTGGGGGGACTCTTCCAGGAAAGTAGGGAGTGTCTTTTATTTCTTCTGCACTTAGCACAGTGCCTGGCACATAGTAGGTACTTAAGAAATGTTTACTGACTGACTAAGTGTGTAGAGGAGAGTGAGAAGTGAGAAGATTGGAACTGTAGGAAAGGATTCAGCAGTGATGAACCTTAAAAGTCAAATAAAGTATTTTATATTTGATTCTGGGAGTAATAGGAAATGACTGCAGTTTCTAATAGACATGATCAAACCTATGATTTAGGGAATCTATTTGGCAGTTATGTTTGGCAACATGGATGGAAGTGGGGAGAAAATAAAGCCAGGGAGACCTATTAGAAGGCTATTGTGGGATATCAGACATGAGCTGACAATGGCCTAAACCAGAGTGGTAACTGTATGAGTGGAGAGGAGGAGATGTATGTAATAGACGTCATGAAGGTACGAGAAATATGACTCAGTAAGAGACTGGCTATTGGGGATAAGTAGGACAAAGGAGTTGAGGATGACATTGAGATTTCAAGCCTGTGTAACTAGAAGGCTGGTGGTCCTCTCGACATTCACAGGGAATTTCAGAAGAAGACATGGTTTGTGAGGAATGATTAAAACTTTTGTTTCCACAGAAATTATGTCATATATGACTTAAGAAATGTAGGGAATCCATCCACACCAGAAAACGTCTTGACCTGCAGCAAATGCAGGAAAATTAATTGTAGAAGACACTAATAACAAAGACTAATACTGATTATCTTTTAGCAGAAGAAGAGGGAAAATTGAGAGATATAACAGAGAAATTTGTTTCCCTAAATTCAGAATAACAATCAGCAGAATGGGAAACAATGAGGGAGTTATGTCACACAGAACGTAACAGGCAAAGCAAGGATCCAGCTGGTTTTCATGTTGTTTTGAGGATAGAAGTCAGCTAAGTAGAGTAAAAGTTAAGTTTTTCTTGGAATTCTCACGTGTAATAACCTTATGAATATCACCTTCTCCTCTGTGAGGGCTAAAGCTTCATTTTAATGCTCATAAAATACACGTAGAGAAAGGGGAAAACATATCAGGGGCCACTATGTAGTAGACCTATCAGAAAGTTCTACACCCTGTATTACCCAGCCAATAGGGAGACAGGGAAGGGATTTTACTGTCTGGCACAGGTTTGGAAGACTTTTGTTTCTGAAAGGTATGTCTATTTTATGAGGCTCCCACCACTGCAGTTGCATTAATAAACTTCTCTTTTATTTTCACCCCTCCTGAGCCTGAATGAGACATTTCTCACAGGTTTGAGGAGAAAGATGTTTCTGTTTTGGATTGTTGAGTTTGAGCTATCTATGGGATAGCAAGGTTGAAATATGTCCAACAGGTAGTTGCTCTTGTGGAATTGTCCACAAACAAGGCCACTGACACCCTGAAATCTATCCACAGTCCTTCCTCCTTGGTTCTTGAACCTTAGATTAAGAACTCCTAGTATAAAGAGAGAATAGAAAAGAACAGCATTTTGGGCACACCCATAGCTGATACAGTTAACCAAGAAGAAAATTCAGCAAAGGAAACTGAAAAGGAGGCAGGTAGGTGGGAGAAGTCCTAGAAAAGGTAGTATAATATAATGGACACAACCAGTCTTGGAGTCATGACAGACCAGAATTTATGTTCTGTCTATATGACCCTGGGCAAGTCACTTCACCTCTTAACAGCTCAAGCAGCATCTTCTAAAACTATAAGATATAGAGCAGATGCCAATGATTAGGAAAATTTTGATAGTTTTTATTGCTCTCCACACAAATAAAGAGCTAATATTTCACTTTTATCTTCTTTTCTCATGTGACTTTGAATATTTAGATCATTCATTCTTTGGAATTTTTACTGTCTGATGTAATATTGTGAATTATTAACATTGGAGGCATGAGGCATATTTCTATTCATTTATATCAGAAATTTTGTGCATATTTCACTTTCCTGGATAAAATAGGGACTTTACAAGGGGATAGTGTTGGCAAATTATGCATTTTGGAAGCTAGATTTTGAAAAAAAATTCATTCAGTTTTCAAAGAGTCATTCATCTAGTTCTAGCATCAAGTGGGGATGGTCACAGCTGGAGAGAGAGATTATTTCTGAGGAGTGTTGGGAGAGATCACTTCAGAATGATTAACAACTGATAACAGTCTGTTTGCAGAACCTACTAGCTATAGTATCATGGATGAGATAGTCACTAATGGATCAGTTGTGCTGTAGATAAAGTGAACCAAGCAGGGCTTTGTTCCAGGGCTCCAACATTGAGAAGGTGAGGAGAACATTTGTATTCTTTTGTCTAGTGGAAACACTGGAATGAATCTTAGAGTCGCATCCACAAGAATAAATTTCAAACTGAGCAACCTGCAACTGGCTTCATTCTTCTTTCTTGCCCCTACCAAAATGACTCTATCCAATTAGAGCTCCTTTCTGGTTTGGTCTTGATCTCTTACCTACCCCAGTGATTTCCATTGAAATTCCCAAGGTATCTTTCTCCCCAAGACTCTGCAATGTCTTGGTCACTTCAAAAATACCGTTGAAGTCACTTGGTGCTTCTGGCCCTGATGTCAGACTTATTAATCATGGTCTGACTGTTTCTATCAGACACCTAGCTCAGCAAAAGGACTATTTGTCATGGCTACTGCTCCCACTCATCTCCCCACTCTTACTGGCCACAAGGGTCTGAAACAGTCCATAGAGGAGAGTCTAATATTTCAACTGATGCTGACCACAGTGTAGTCAGGGAAGAAGAAGAAAACAAGAAGAGAGGTACCATGTCAAGAAAATCCGGGGAGGAGAATTACTGGCCCAGGAGAGTGTAGTTAATAACGTAAAAAGTTTCAGAGAAATCAAAAGGCATGCTGTTAACTCAACTCATGTTCAAAAAGGCATGCTGTGTCATTTTTAAGGACTAAGAGTGCTGAGTAAAACAAAGACAATAAGAAACTGCCAGGATATCTTTGGGAATTTAGATGAGTTTTGGGTTTCCTACTAAGCGTGAGGGAGATGTGCACATGATTGTAAGCAGTAAAGAAGGAAGCATTTGACATGAGGAGCAATAGAGAAGGCAAGTGGTTGTTGAAATTTGGTAAGTCATGTTTATCTCCATAGGTCCAGAAAACAAGGGATTTTGACATGGAAGTCAATTTACAGTGGAACTGATTCACTATTGAGTCAAGATGAGAAAAGGGAGAAAGTTAAGCAAGCAATGGAAGGAGGGCTTGGGAAAAGAGGTAGGCATGGAAATAAAAAAAAAGTGTGAGTAGAAGGACGCACGTTTACGAGCTCCAACCCACAGCCCATAGAATTAATGTAAAAAGAGATCCGCATAAATTCTGGATCACTGAAAGGTGTGCAGAACCAGAGTGGAAGAGATTTCAGTGCCAGAGAGCCCTGGAGACCCGTCCCCAGGGTCCGTCGCACCCCAGAAAGCAGATCCCACCCCCAGCGCTGCCCTGGCCGCAGCCCCAGAGAAGCTGACCCGAGCAGGCTTCAGGGACGGAGGCTCCGGCAGCCGGGAAACTTCCTCCGCCCACAGAAGCTACAGGTCAGTGAGGGAGAAGGCTGGGCTGGACGAGAGGGGGAGCGGAGTGTCTCCGTGACTCGGGCCCCCTTGGGAGGAAGCGGCGGCAGCAGAGACGGAGGCAGGAAGCGGCGGAGGCAGGAAGCGGCGGAGGCAGAGGCGTGGGCGGCAGCAGAGGCAGCAGCGGCTGCGGAGGCCCAGGACTCCCCCAGCAGCAGGCAGGATCTTCATTACGGAAGGTCTCTGCATAAACAACCTGAGGGAGCTGAGCCTGGGAGATGGCCCTGCCTCACCCCGCTCTATTACTGAAGGCCTCTGCATAAAGCCCCTGAGGGAGCTGAGCCTGGGAGGTGGCCCCCCCCACCTGCTCCATTCCTGAAAGTCTCCGCATAAAGCCCCTAAGGAGGCCGAACTGGGAGGTGGCCCTGCCCCCACCACAGCACCAGAACTAAAGCTTCCTGCGGAAAGACCATTTGAACCTCAGACCCCAAGCACTAGCTGGGCAGATCTAGGCGGGGGTGGACAGGAATCTCAGAAGTCAAGTAACTGGCTGGGAAAATGCCTAGAAAAGGGAAGAAAAATAAGACTATAGAGAGTTTTTTCCAACAAATGCAAATGATCCCGACATTCGGATCTGATGATGAGGACATATTCTCGCCATCAGGGAAAGACATGGAGGGTAAATGGTGAGAGAGAAAGGTAGTGGGAGGAAAAAAGATGAAATGGAATGGGGTAAATTATATGTCATTTAAGAGGCAAGCAGGAGACCTTTTAGTGGAGAGAAAAAGTGGAGAGCTGAGAAAAAAAACAAGAAGTTTACCCTCATCACATTTGACTAAAGGAGGGAATAAAATGCACACTCATTTTGGTATGAAAATCTATCTTACAGTACAGGAAAGTGAGGGAGAAGGAGAGAAGCAAGCGGGGGGATGATGGAAGGGAGGGCAATGGGAGGAGGGAACAATTTGAAGTCAACTTTCGGGGAAGAACAGGATCAAAAGGAAGAATAGAAGCAATGAGGGGCAGGATCGGATGGAGGGAAATATAGTTAGTCTTACACAACATGACTATTATCGAAGTCATTTGCAAAACTACACGGATAGGGCCTATAATGCATTCCCTGCCTTCCCAAAGGAAATGGGTGGGGAGGGAGGGATGGGGAGTATTTGGAACTCAAGTTTTAGGAACAACTGTTTAGTATTGTTGTTGCTACTAGGAAATAAGACATACAGTTAATGAGGAATAGAAAGTCATCTGGCCTTACAGGACAAAAAAGAAGATGGGGACAAGAGAAGGGAGGGATGACAGAGGAGAGGGCAGATTGGAGATAGGAAAAATTAGATTCCTTGGGGTATTGGGGTGGAGGGAGGGAATAAAAGGGGAGAAAAAATTGGAACCCAAAATTTTGTGATAATGAATGTAAAAAGTTAAATAAATAAAATTTTAAAAAAAGAAAATTAGAAGTTCAGGAGAAAATCAAGAGAAAGCTAGAGAAGCTATAACAGATCAATAAATAATAAAACAAAAATATAAAGAATGAGAAAATAGAAGAGAATGTGAAACATCTCATAAGAGAAAACAATTGTTCTGGAGAAGGGTTCAAGAAGGAAAAACATAAAAATAATTGGACTACCTTAAAGCTATAATAAAAAAATCTTGATGCCACAATGCAAGGAATGATTACAGAAAATTGCCCTGAAGCATTAGAGCAAGATGAAAAAGTAGGAATAGGAAAAATCCACTGATTAGTACTTAAAAGAGACCCCACAAGGAAAATCCACAGGAATATGATATAGTCAGATTCCAAAACTCCTATTTCAAGGCTAAAATATTGTAAGCAACAAGAAAAAAAATAAATATGGTGGGAGTGCAATTAGAATAACATGAGACTTACCTAAGAGACGCTAAAGGACTGCAGATCTTGGAACACTATATATTGAAGAACAAAACACTAGAGTTCCAGCCAAAAATATCTTATTTAGTAAAGCTAACTGTAATCCTGAATGGGGAGAAATGGGCATTTAATTAATCACTAGACTTTCAAGATTTTTTTTTAAAACGAACCCTACCTAAATAGATTTGACTTTCAAGAGCCAAGAAAAATATAAGGTATGTGCCAAAGACTAATTACAAGGGACTCAATGAGGACAGATTGCTACCTTTTATGTAAAGCATATATTGAGCATGATATGATTTTCAAAAGGAAAACCTTTTAGGAACAGCTAAAAAGAGAAATCATCTTATATAAATGAGGGGAGAGAGGAAGAACCAACAAGAAGGAATTAGATGGGGAAGAGGCCTGTTGATTTTGGTAACGTATTTTCATCGGGAATGGGTTAAAGAAAGAACAACGCATATATGTTGAGGAGAGTATAAAAGTTTTCTAAATTCAGAAAGAAATAAAACACTGAAGGAAAGGGGGAGAAGATAAGGGAAGGATCTTTAGAGTGGCAAGTGAGGGAGTAGATCAAAGAGGAGTATAGAAAGGTATTTTGGTTTGTGGGAGTGGGAGAATAAGGGAGGGATCCTGGTGGGGGTTAGATTGAGTAATAGGAGGGCAAGGTAACAGATAGAATAAAGTAGAGGGGTCAGGAGGGATAGGGATATGAAAGAAGACATGCACAAAAATAAAATAAAGATCAGGAGTAGTATTTGTTAGGGAAAAAGAAGCAGGAGTATTAATCATGATATCGTAGAAAATTAAGGCTAAAATAGATTTAATCAAAAGAGAAAAACAGGGAAACTGCACTGTAAATCAGTCATAATTATCATAGTTATATTGTTTTAGACTATTTAAAATAACTAGACAGTGTAAGGTGGGAATATTGTTGTAATATAGGAAATCATGAGTTGATGGATCTGGAAAACTAAAGAAAGACTTGAACTTATGAAGAAGAGGTTATCAACCTTCAGGGAAACAGAGGATAAATTAGTGTGATCTTACATAGATGCTTATTAACGAATATTTCTATATATGACTATGCTTATTGGTATCTAAGTACATGTATGTGTGAGTGCATGTATATATGGGCCTTTACGTATATATCTTTATATGTATGTATGTATATATACTTGCATGTGTATGTATCTGCTTTTAATTGTGCCATCTTGGGTGAGGAGGAAGGGGGAAAAGGAAGAAACTAAAAAGTGTAGAGCACAGAACAAACTAAACTTACAAGGAAGCAAACAAGATGGACAACTCTCAACACAATGTTTAATATTTATTATAGAAGTTTTCTTGAAATAGAAATTTGTTGCTATATATTTTGAATCCCCTCTCACATTGTACTGTGCACATGACAATACTTCTTTTTCTTTTCTTAGTTTGTAATGAAGTTTAAAATTCAAGAAAACTACAATTCATTCTAATATGATTGATACATTAGGGAACATGTCAAACATAACATGAATTTTGAGTTTGCTTCCTGAGAAGTGACAAGAAAGCAGAATATGGCACCACTTAACAAAAATTTACAATCTGTTATTCTTACACAAGGACACCTAAGGCTTTTTACAAGGTAAAGTGCCACAAGTATTCTATAATTTATGGTACAGTTAGGAGCTGTGAGTAGGGAAAGCCTGGTCCTCATGCTCTCTCATTCCAATTTCTTCCCCATGGCCTCTAACCTCAAGGCTCAAGTTTGACCTGCCCTGAAGCCTAGGGCTCAGTCATTTTGTTCAATAATTTTTAGGACATGCATCATTCTCCTTGGAAAAGAAAACATATAAGAAGTGAACATCTCTGCCCTCTCTCTGTTGTTGGCACTATTGTCTTGTTTACCCTAAGCAAGTGTCCCTTCACTTGGTTAATCCTTTCTTGCTCACTTAAATCCAATTAACTTGTCATGTCATGGCATCACCTCCATGATGACCCAGACCTCAATAACAAAGTACAAACAGCAGCAGCACCAAATAACTGAGTCACTCAGTGCCTAGTTTTTCACATTTGAAAAGTGAGGGAAGTAATGCTTGCCTTACCTCACAGAATTTTCATGAAATTAAAAAACAAACAAACCCCAATGTCTGTAAAGAGCCTGGTGAGTGATAAAGTGCTTTGGAGAGTTATAGGATCATGGTTCTAGAGTTGAATGAGAAATTGGAAGTCATTAACTCCCACAGCTTCGTTTGACACATAAGGAACTGAAGCCCTAATTAAGGCAAATGACTTGACCAAGGTCACATAGGGAGTCATGAGCATAGATTGCCTTTGAAGCCAGATCCTCTGACTCCAAATCAAGGTCCCTTCCCAGGATACCAAGCCAAGTCATTATGTGCACTGCTGGCCTCACAGGAATGGTCAAAGGAGATAGCGCACCACAATTGTATTTTATACTACAAAATGCTCTAATTATGGCTGTGTAGGAATTTAAAAGCTCTGTAAAGGTCTGATAATGATGTACTTCTCAATATTACCTTCAACTGAACCTCAGTATAGAAACTGGAATGAAATAGAATTCCATCTTGTCCAGAACACTGTGCAAAGTTTGGGGGTTTGATGCACCCAGTGCTATTTTATCCCCAAATTGCAGCACCTGGAGGACCTCATCACCCAAATGAAATTCTTCTTGCTCTCTACTATGACAATGTTAAAAACTGTCCATGACCTTGAGTCTCCCTGATAATGATGTTTAGAAAGCTGACTCAAAAATGACCTCCCTCCAGAATCCACATCACTCCTTCTTGTCCTTGAACCATGCACCTTGCATCTGTGTGCAACCCTTTAGCAGTAATTAAATAATAGCAGTCCTGGATAAGGTAAACAGATAAGTTTTAAAGAAATGTAAACCTGCTCAGAACTTCATGCCAAGTTCAAAAGAGTCCATCAGTGGTCACCAGGGTCCATGTCTCCTATAAACAAACAATGAAGTTCATCTCTGATTGAGTGAGTCCATAGTTCAGGCAGGAGCCCAGCTCTACCTGCCACTCATTGGGTTTGCCTTGTGGAAAGCTCTTCCTATCTCTGTGCTCAAATGTCCTCATCTTTAAACTGGGTGGAGAATGTTTTATTGGGAAGGGAATCATGGGACTCCAAGGGCTCCCTGTTTGATAACTGGGTCTTCTAGTCTAACACTCACAGTAATCATGGAAAGAAATTGAAGTCTAGGGATATGAAAGGACTTGACCAAGATCAGGATGGTAACAGGGGGTGGAACCAGGATGGTATTTCTGATATTATTCTCTAGTCACTTAATCATTATATGGCTCAATTTTCTTATCTGTAAAATGGGAATAATAATTGCATCTACTTACTCAAATTGTTGAGATAATACTAATAAAGCTTTTAGCAGTGTCTGAAACAGAAAGTATCACATAATAATAATAATTATTATTATTGCACATATCAAGGGATCTGTGATGGAATCAATGAAGGAGCTCCTTCTAAGAACAGAAAAGGTTAAATCAATTATGCTTTTACAGAAGAGGTAGCTCTTGTGTAAGTACTCCTAAAAACCCTCCACAGGGGCAGTATGTAGGGGTGGGCTGGTAAATATTTAACATATGGTTTCCCAGAAAGAAATAGCTGGCGTATTTTCAAATTAAATGAATCCCACTAACGTTTACCTCATTAATTTTTGAAATCTTCAAATAAAACAACAATTCAAGTACTTCCTTATGGTATTTGTCAGATGTCCAAGGTGTAAATGATCACACTTAGAATTTAACAACCAGTTCTCTTGAGATGAACAGAGCAGGCTCTAGCACATCCTTGGACAAGAATTGAATTCTTTATCTTTTCATTTTATTTTATTTCTAAAACCATCATATTCTCCTTTCTTCAACAGAACAAGAAGCTTTGATAGAGCACCTTTAGACAAACTGCAGCCAATGAGCTTTCTGTGAAGTGAAGAGAGGGTGATAAGTGAGTGATAACTAGCTGAGACCATACTCAAGTGTTTACATTCCTTCTTGAAGTGCTCCCTGTATGCTGACCATTGATGGCACATTAGATTATCTCTGAATCTTTAAAGATCTGTGGGCAAGTCAAACACAGGGCAAGGTGGACACTCTGATGTGATTTTCAGAGCCTTGCACCTGGCATGAAAGCAGATGTCAAGTATGAACAGAAAAATGTGTCCCATATCAATCCAAGGGGGAAAACCATTAAGAATAAAACTACCTATAGCCATAGTATCAATACGAGATCTGTAGTTGTTCTCCAAACTACAATGGAGTAAGTAACCCATGAAAGTCTGTAAGAGGGATGGGTTCATGCTTTGCTTGAGCTGTCATTAGTAGATGAGGGCAAATACCAAGGATGATTGGAGGGCAACTATCATCAAGGATTGATACAGTAAAAGACAGAAACATGAAAGAAAGATCATTGTCAGGAAGGCTAAAGCTCAGAATACATCCAAGCATCTAAAAATGTTTGGGACATCAAAGGTCCAAGTAAGAAGAAGAAAGATAGATAGTGGGAAGAACTTCTAGGGCAAGTGGACCACTGCTCAAAGAGGATAGAAAGAAGGCAAGATATGTCATTGCCTGTTTTGTTGCCATCTCCTCTCTCAAGAGAAAGGTTCTTCAAGATGGAAGAAGGACAAGCATGGTTAAGAAGTTAACTAAGCCCAGTTTAGCTTAGGACATAAAAAGATAGTAGCTAATAGCTTAAATGTGAGGTGAAGTTCGCAGGATCTTAGAATCTGGACTCTATACCACCTTCTCTCAGGACGAATCTGGATATTTGCTTTGTCCTTAGCTCTGCACACACCCATAGGTCAGAAATTTGGTTGATACCTTCTGACCCCTCCCCAAAAGATGAGCATGGCAAAATACTGGCACACCCCTACTTTTCCTGTGCATTTTACGGGAAAGTTAAAGTCAGGAACACAGTCTAAGGGGTCACTTCCCACATCATTAATGTTTTAAGTAAATTACTTGATCTGGTCTTCTCCATTCCATATATATCTTTGATAGTGAATAGAGAGCTCAAAAGGATTCAGCTCTCTCCTGTTACATTTGAGGAAAAAGGGGCCCTGAGGAGTTAAATGACTTTCTCATTAACACATGCATACCTCTTAGCTGAGTTTAAATCTAAATCCAGGTCTTTCTGATGCAAAGTCTAGTGCTCTATCCAATATGCCATATTGTTGGAGAGGAAGAAGGTTGCCTAGCAAGGGCAAATTTATGGAGCAACAATGGAAGCCCAAGGCAACTAGGAAGGTTCTATTCTCTCAGAGTAGGGACATGAAGATGGGTGTAAGACTTCTAGGACAAACTTTATGTACTTCATATGGTTTCAAATTATTTTCCCTGCTGTCTCTCATTATTTCATCAATTTCCTATCTCTCATTTAGGATAAAAGTAATCCCCAGTCTGAATATGACTTAGAAAACCTATTAATGACTGCAACAGACTTGGTGCAGGAACAGAGACAACTAGCCTTACTCTAAGATACGGTCTGCTGCTCATTCTGAAGCATCCTAAGAGCCAAGGTAAAGTAGAATTGCTGTGTCTCCTGACCAGGCTTGCTGTCCTAGCGCTGTACCTTGCTCAGCAGATGGTCCCACTTTGTCACTTTTTGGATTTACTTGACTCCCACACAGACAAACAACAGGTCACACAGTAGCATATTTAAGAAAACAAAACACTTGAACAAGATCACAGAGTAATTTAAGTATGTGAAGGTCTATCATGAGAATTCAATTCACTTTGGAAGATGCATAAAGTTCCCACTATACACCTTCAGTTCAATGCTTAGGATGGAAAGACTCAAATAGCATGTCCCCTTTTCTCAAATGACTTACATCCTACCAGGATTGATTCTGCTGGATCCAAAGAGGCAGAACTAGTAACCATGGAAAGAAGTTGCAAAGTGACCCATGAAGGTTTCATATAAGGAAAGATTTGCCTATTAAGTCTTTATTTTTTATTATTCTATTATTTTTATTATTACCTATTATAAGACTATTAAAATGCTCCCAAAATTGATTCATCCGCCCTGGAAGTCATGAGTTCTTGCCTGTTGAAGGTTTTCAATTTCTTCATTCCATTAGAAATAGGATTCCTGTTCAACTAGGGATAACCCTGTCATTTTTAATGGTGAGATTCTATGCCTCAGCAACCTGGCTTATTGAGACAGAAGATGAGATACATACCTGTTGAATGGTTTAAATCAAGATGATAATATCATCACCAGAGCTATCATATTCATATAAAGACATCTATTTTCTTTCACAATATTAACTGGAATCAATATAAAGGATGCAAGGTTTGCAAATCAGGACATATATTATTTCATTTTTTGCCCTATAAAGGAGGCATAGTTACTATCTCTATTTTATAAATCATAGGATAATAGATTTAGAGGTGTAGGGAAATTTACAAGACATATAATTTATGATCCCCATTTTTCCGATGAGGAAAATGAGGCACAATTAAGTTTAATGACTTGTGTGAATACATACAGATGGCGTCTAAAGAGAATGTAAACTTAGTTCTTCCTGATTCCTATCCACTAAGTCACAGAAAATTATTACATCGCTGTTGAAAAAGCCTCTGTTTCCTGGACTGTGTAGAAGGAAGGCACTGAGTAAAATTGAGAATTATTTTAAGTCATGTAATCAGGCAGGTACTCCTCACAGACTCTGTTGCACATTTCCAGGAGAATAAGAAGTTCAGTGATTATTATTATTTTGTCTTTGCAGCAAAAATTCATGAGGAAATTAATCATGTGAGTGGATATAATCGAGTTCCTTCCATAAAGGACAGACAACATATGCCTTATATGAATGCCATGGTGCATGAAGTGCAAAGATTCATTGACCTCACACCTTTCAATGTGCCCCATGCAGTGACCCTTGACATTCAGTTCCAAAAATATGCCCTTCCCAAGGTAAAGTCATGGGGCCATGGAATCTAGTGTTGGAAAACATCATAAATATCATTGGATCCCATGACATCATTGTAGACATGAGAAAATCAAGTCTAATTATCATGATCTCATAGGAAGCTCCCCTTAAGGTTGTCTTGTTAGATATAGCTAACTTGGATGTGGTGCTGAATGATGAATAAGAGAAAAGCATATATTTATTTTGGTTCACCATGTTTTTCATTGACCACAGCAACACTGGAAAGGCAATGCACAGGGAAAATAATAGAATGACGTTGCTAAAGAAAAATTTTTGTTTATGCCATTTCCTCTTACTAGACAGTGAAGTAGATTATGTAAATACTCTTATTTGTCTCATTCTATAGATGGAGACATTGAGTTTCAGGTCTAATGACTTGCCCAAGGGCATTTAAAAATATTGGAGCTGAGACTAAAACCTGGATCTTTAAACTCTAAAACACTACGTTCCAGGGGGTAATAAAGAAACATTGAACTAGACGAAAGTTTCCTAGTAATGGCTGAGCAGAACTGTTCTCCCTCAGAGAAAAAAGAAGGGAGCATCTCACCTAATTTCACATGTAACATACCCCTTTGAGTGCATTATGCAGTTCCAGTCATCAAGGCTTCTCCAGAACCAACTATGTGAAAATTTCTAGGCCAAGTTCTGTTGGCAAAAAACAAGAATAGAAGGATATTTGACCATTGAGGACTTTGGTTTCTCCATGAGGGAGTGCAATTTGGAACCAGTAAAGTTCATCCAAAGTATGATTTCTTTCCTTCAGACTCAAGCTGTGATTTGATAGGCAGAATGACTTTCTGCTGAAGAAACTCCCTCAGGAGGAAGTAAGGAATGCCACCAGAGGCTTAAGGGTTGCCTGGGGCACTGACAGTTCATACATCCTGAGCAGAGTCACAAAGGCAGCACATGTAGACATGAAGTATAGACCAAAGAACTAAGGAGAGAAACAGCACAAAGAGCTCAGGGTCTTAGTCAAGGTTTCTTATAGGAAGGGATACCTAAGCCAATCTTTGAAGAAATATAGGGATTCTAAAAAGCTGAAGTGAGCAATGAATGCCTTCAAGGAATGGGGCATAGCCATTGTAAAGGTATGAGGATAACTGAGGGAGAATTGTGGATGGGAAAAAACAATTGGACCAATTTGGCCGGAACCCCAAGGAGGGCATGATGGGGACAATAATGGGGACATCAACCTGGAAAGCTAGACTGCAGTCTGTGTAGATTCACCATGGCTAGACATCCTAGTCAATTCCATACTCAAGGAAGTGTGCCTTTTGCACTAGGCAATAGGGAGCCACTGAAGATTCTTGGCACTGGAATACAAAGGATATTCACAATGATAATTGCCTTTTCCCTGGAATTTCTTCCCTCTAGAACACAACAGTCTTTCCACTGCTCTCCCCAGTCTTACATGACAACAAAGTTTCCCAAACCTGACCAGTCTGACCCCCAGCACTGCCTGGATAAGAGTGGGAAATTCAAGAAAAGTGATTACTTCATGCCTTTTTCATTGGTAAAAAGAAAAACTTCCCATCTCTACCTCTCACTCTAAAAGGAGAATTCTGTTCCTCTTTACACCCTCCTCTGGATGAGCTTCCTTCTGGTAGTTCTCCTGAGAATACATTGTACCATTGAAGCACATGACAATGATTTTTCTAGTATTCCTATGGCCTGGCCTATTTCTCTTTAGATCCCTCAATTGATGAGCTGATCCTCTTAGCTGGCTCACCTGACCCCTTACTTTAAAGAAACGCTGGCAAGATCCACTGTACAAGGGCTCACCACGAGAAGAATAGTATGAAGAGGGAATGCCTTCCTTACCTTAGTGATGATTGATGGCTAAAACATAACACAATAATAGTTCTCACTGTTTCTGCCCATCAACATCCTTTTCTTTTACTCTTTTCCCCACTATTGCCCTTGATCGCTGAGTCTGTTTTATTTTGTCTGACACTGTGATGTTCTGTGAAGATTTCAAAGTACAATTTTATTTCCTTCCAGGAAAATTATCTTGTCTTGGGGAGAGTCTGGCAAGAATGGAGTTGTTTTTGCTCTTTACCATGATAATACAGAACTTCACCCTCAAATCAGTTGGATATCCTAATGAAATTGGCATCAAGACCAATCATGTTGGGTTCACCAGTGTTCCACCATATTATCTACAATGCTTTCTTCCTTGTGAAGGAAGAAGACCAAGTTGATTTAGTAAATTATAGAGCTGGTTTCATCTTTTGCACTTGATACTCTCATGTTTTTGACTGAAATCCCCTTCAAAGAAAGAAAAATTCCCACCAGTGATCAAAATGAGTCTTAATTGCCAAAAAAAAGTCAGACTAACAGAGTACCTTGTAAGTCATGATGTAAGAAAGGCTGTCTTTTAGTTATTTATGTGCCACTCTTTTACCAGTGTCTCCAGCCATGATCCAATTCACACCCTCAATTCCAGTTTTAGGATATGGAGAAAGATCTGTAAAATATTCCCCCAAGAAAACTCATATTAGTTTGTAATTTTCAAATATCCTGATGAATCATCTTCTCTGGCATTGCATAGCTCTTGGTTGTGAATGTAGGAAACAATAAATGTGGTGGTGTTGCTAATAAGTCCTAATGTGCAAATGTGTGCCTGCACTTCCATCCATTGAGGATTCATGACCTCAGAGGCAGCGTGGTAATATGGAAGGAACCCTGACTTTAGGGGCAGAGAACCTGGAACCTATATGCACATGTTTACAAGTAGTAAGGAAGACAGGAATTGACATAGAGACATTGAAAATTAGCTGAAGACAAGGGTGGATAGAAAGCACAAGTGTCAAGTGGAGAAAGGAATTATGTATGATTAATGCGAAAAACTTGTGTGTCCTGGGACAAGTCAATTTACCATTTATTCTCATATCGGATTCTTCATCTCTCTAATGAATGGGTTAAATTACATGGACTCTGAGTTCCCTACTGACTTTCTATCTATAATAATTTGATGAGTAGAGATAGTCCATCCATCTTTACTTTAGTGGACCATTTTCAAAGGTTAAATTAAAAGGAGAACCATCTGGCGACAGCCACACTAGTGACGAACTTCTCTGCTATTGGCTAGGATGGTCACCAGGTGATTAAACCACCGTACAGTGGTGGACCCATAACTTTCCAGTGCTGTAAATCTTCTAGAGTTTAGGTCTTAACCACCCAAGACCACATCTATGCTACAACGAAGTGCAACACATCAATCTGTCAAGGATGTGTGCTTTTGTTGGCAAAGTCCCAGAAATATAAGAATGTAACTATAACTCACTAGCTAAATCTGAGAGAGTTAACTAAAGTTCTTAGACATCATTGGACTTGCCTATGGTCATGCAGTTCTAAAGAATTATTTGTAGAATCCAGACCCATATTTTTCAGACTCCAAATCCAGCATTTTATCCACTACAACACACTGTCATTTTTTCCTGGGGCTCACACTTTCTGCATCTCTCCTTTTTCCTTCACTTCTGTGCCCCCCTGTTTTCCAAGATCTTCCCTTCATTTCTTGCATCACTTTCTTCCTTTTAGCATCTTGGCTCAATGGTGAACCAGTTCCATCTTCAGTTGACCTCCATGTCAAAATCCCTTGTTCTCTTGCACTATGGAGACATATATCCCTTACCAAATTCCAACATGGAATTACTCCTACTATTTGCCTTCTCTGTCACTATAGACTTGTTACTGAACACAGAAATTTTCTCTAGCTCACTACCTCCCCCCACGTATATTCTAAGATTTCTTTTCTGTTTAGTCCTCTTACATCCCCTTCCTTCTAACCAGAAAGCTGAACTCCATCTTTCACTGAAAAAAAATGAGAATATCTATTTCATTGAAAAAAAAGATTAATTCTTTTCTACAATTCTATTTTCTAAATTACTTCTCCATTACACACAAACTTCCTTTCTTTTGTTCTAGTATGATAGATGGAGGTGGAAGCATAGAAAAAGAAGGTGGCATTTCTCTATGGAACTATGAACTCCTCTATTTGAGCCCTTAATCATACATAGCTCCTTTCTCCGCTGACACTTGTGCTTTCTGTCCAGCCTTGTCTTTTGCTAATTTTTAATGTCTCTATGTCAATTGATTTCTTCCTTACTACTTGTGAACATGTGCTCAACTCTCTCATTTTTAGAAGGAAATAAAAACAATTCCAGAGATTCCTTGGCTGCTTCTTGCTTTCACCTTTCAAAATGAGAAAACATATTTTTTTGAACATGTGCCAAGTTAGCAACGGCTCTCTGGCTCAGTGGAGGAGACATTGCTTCAACTTCTGGGAAGCACAGTACAACTGAGTCCTTCATTGTTAGGGCCCCCGAGAGACTGGGCCTGATCTCTCAGTCTCACAGGCTTATCTGACTAGCGGAGGCCTGCAGGCCTTGGTGGAGTGTAGCTGTAAGCAATGACTGAGGTGGGAGACAAGATAGTAAGAACTCCATTTATTCAAGCAGTGAGCAGTGCTTTTATCTCTTTTCTGACACCAGTGCTCTAAGTGAACCTATCAGCAAATTGTTTGCTCTTAGAAGGAAGTAATTTACCTTAAACCAGGACTGCCCAGGGTGGACGCGCAGCCCCAAGAATGAAAAACATTTTTGGCCTCTTTGTTCTCTGAAAAGCCCAGGAAAATAGCCTTGAGCAAAACAGGGGTGGAACCCTTCCTCCCAGCACCATCTTTTTCATGCCTTACCAGTCTCCCCTCAGTTTACCTGAGTTGTGACCAGTGAATGCTGTCCAAGAGGCTGGGGGTTGCCAATTCCCTTACAATTGCTCCTTTTTGTTTTGACTCAATCTTTCCCTGAGGACGATGATATTCTGTCTACTGGATATTACAGAGTCCTGGACACTACGCAAAGCAAGTTTGAAAAATATTGGCACAAGCAGCAGTACTAACAATACTACTACAAAACCTATCAATAAAGGCGAAAACCATGTCTTTATATGACCCCATGAACTTAAACTATCGAAGAACTGAGTTATTTTTGTAGCCGTTTTTTCAGGTGCAATATCAACATCTGCTTCCTCATCTAGTTTCTTCTGACAATTCAATTAATCTTTGAATTTCCAAGGTGACATTATCTGGAATCAGCCCATGCAATTGAGCTCTAATTTCTTCCCATTGGACTTGTGACTCATACAATTTCTTAGTCAGACAAAAGGCACTATATCTATAATCACATTGCAATTTGTGTTGTAACTGTAATGTAGACAGTTCTTCACCAATGAATTCAGTTACCTTTCGGAGTGTATGAGTGGCTTCATATAACTCATGTCTATCTTTGCTTGTTGCTTAAAGCCTGAGGATACATTTTTCATAAGAGCATGCAATTCAGTATTTTGTATATTGGAGATAGATACAGCTAATGCAGTGGATGCTAAAATAGCTTCTACCAATAAAGTGATTCCTAACACAACACAGGAAACACATCTACACACCCTAGTAGTTATAGGGGTTAAATGCTTGTTTATAATACTTAGAACTTCATCACTAGGTGTTCTGTACCACACATTAGCCTTGATAACTGTCATAGCATATCGAGGTCTTGTTAGAATTAACACTCTCCCTACGGTCTTTGGTCCTATACATACTTGCACAGAACAATTCTGGCATGTAAAATTGAAAATTCCTGTCATGTTCCAGTATGCCTCCAATTTAGATCCGTTGTCTCTATCCCACAGAAATATATGTTTGTTCCCTAGACATATTTCACCCATTAAAGCAATGTTGTTAGATTTAGTTGGTGATGCTACAGCAGGCATTCCCTGCACTGTTTGTCCTCCCATTGCTAAGATAACTTTGACTAGTCCCTGAACAGGTCTTCCAACTACAGGATACCCTTTATAATTGATGTACATTTGTCTAAGAAAATTTGGCGCATATTTTTCCTCAGGTAAGTATGTAAGATTGTGACATGAATACAACATTTCTGTGTAGTTTCCCATAATCAATTCTGTCTCCTGACAAGTATGTGTGTGACAATTCTCAAATGGTAAAAACCCTGTATACAGATGCCAAAGGGTTACATTTCTCTTCTTTTGTAAGTTACAAAATGGCCTATATTTCATCCCACGAACAAGTCTCACAAAGTCCTTGTTTGATAAAAATACTATTGTCACATTTATCCTCCAAGTGAATAGATTATAAGCGCATCATGTATCTTTCTCATCCATTGTCTCTTGTCTGTTCACAATAGTGGCACACCAAAGATACCCCTGTATTCCATTCACCTGTGTGTAATTAAAACTAAACCCATTCCAATTCCCAGAAATACCCTTCTGTAGACAAAGTGGGAAACCTGTGACTAGTCCTGAAAAGTTAAAGTATCTCTGAAAGAGAGTCCCATTATTACCATAGTCTAGTCCATCATTTTTGAACATGTGAGAAATATTGCCTTGGCTGATAAATTTAGGCATTGTCTCACTCCATGACATCACCTTTAACCATGGTGGATTCATGACGAAGGCCCATCTCTGTTGTTCCTTCGGTGCTGTGTTGATGGATGCAGTGTTGTTGAATGTCATGATGAGTACGAGAAGAATGAGAGGAGTCATCGTGACCTAGTTGAGTGAATTTCTGCAGAAGTTTTTTCATTCGCCGCTGATAGCGTCTCCTTGCTTCCTGTGACCACTTCACCTTGGTGGTTGTCCTCTATCACTCTTATCCTTTTCACTGAAACCCACACTTCTTTGTTATCATCTGTTAAAACACAAGCATACCCTTTTCCCCACGTTAACACTGTATGAGGACCAAACCAATTTTTATTCTCATTGTGCCACATTACTTTACTGGCTGCTTTCAGGGCATTTGTTATTGCTGATTCAGTTTTTTCAGACTCCTTATTAGGAAATGTTAAGAATTTCATAGCAGCCAATAAGCCATCATTATCGAATTTTAAATACTTTAGAGTATAAACAGCTAATTGTAATTTATCATCAACTCCTGGTCCAACTCCCCCTTTTTGTTTTTGCAAGTAAGTTTTCAGGGAGCGATTTGTTCATTCCGCTATAGCTTGACCAGTGGGATTATGGGGGATCCTAGTGACGTGTAAAATGGAAAATTCTGCCATGAATTGCTCAATGGTTTTACTGATATAAGTTGGACCATTGTCTGTTTTAATGCTTTTTGGTACTCCATGATGTGTGAAGCAATGTAAGAGGTGTACCCTCACATCTTTAACAGCTTCTCTGCACCTGACTGTAGCCATTATAAAACCTGAAAATGTGTCAATAGTAACATGAATATATTTTGCTCTTCCAAATGATGGATAATGAGTAATATCCATTTGCCATATAGAATTTGGACCATCACCCTTAGGGTTTGCAGGGTGACAAGAAGGTGGGGGTAAAAATGGAATACATTGTACACATTGCTTAACTGTAGATCTAGCTTCTTGTCTTGAAATACCATAAAGATGTCTTAAAGACCGTGCAGACAAATGTAACTTGGAATGTGCTTCTCTTGCCAATTCAGTAGAATGAAATGTTTGAAGTGCATTGTCTGCCATCTCATTACTCTCAGTCAGTGGTCCAGGTAATTTAGAATGTGACCGAATGTGTGTCATATAAAACATTGTTGTTCTGGCCCTTATTGCCTGTTGAACTTCCATAGTTATCTGTGTAATACTATCTGCCCTATTAGGGATATAGGCTGACTCTAATCTAGGTATAAATAGTGCTGTATACTTGCTGTCTGTGATGATATTGCAAGGTTCTTTTACATGTAATAATGCTTGCAACATTGCATATAACTCATTCTGTTGTGTAAAAGTAAATGTTGTTTTAAATTTATGCATCTCCTTTTTGCATGGAATATACATAGATGCCCTACAATCCTTTGTTGCATCTGTAAAGAGATTGACTCCCTCTACTGGCGAGGAAGAGCATTTTTTAGCCCAAGACCATGGCCACGTGGCAAACTGCTGGCTGAAAGGAATTGGGAGGCCATGTCGAAAATTCAGATTGATCAATATCTGCCATTCCACAAACTCTTGTATGCAGTTCTCTATTTGTTGACTTGTATACATAGTATATATCGTGTGAGGTTCCTGTCCTACTAACATCCTTACTCTTGTCACCGCCTTATGTATTACTTGGGCTACTAGCACAGCATAAGGCACACAAGCTCTGTTCTTCATCTGAGCCAAATGTACCCACTCAATAATTCCTTGTTTCTGATGTAAAACTCCAGTGGGTATTTTCTCAGTAAATAAGATTGATACTTCCAAATCCTATGATACTAATATCCTCCTAGTAGTGCATTCTATAATCTTTTTCTGCGCTAATTTCAAACATTCCAATGCTTCATCTGTCCATTCTCTGCATGAGTTTAATTGAGAGGAACCTTTCAATAAATCATATAATGGTTTCATTTGATCTGTTGTGATCCCTAATTGTGGCCTACACCACTGAATTTCTCCTATCAATTTTTGAAAGTCCTTTAAAGTTGGAACCTTTGTAGAATCTAAGATAGGTGACTTCAAACTTAAACCTTACCACTGAATAGATGTACATCATTGTTTCACAGGCTAGTTTCCCCTTCTCTGATTACATTTACTTTGGAAGAAAAACTTTTTAGAAATTAAGTTGTTAATAAGTTCAAACACTAAATTTAACTTTTGCTTAGGCCAAGGAATGAGCACAGGTTCAGATTATAAGAGGAAGATCTTTTCTGCTTTAAAGACCATTACTTATTAAATTATCAATACATTGTCTTCAAAATGAAAATTTAAAACTGTTTAAAATTTGTCCTGTTGTGAACAGTCACTAAACTTTTATAAAGAAAATTAGTTGAGAGGGGGCAGAGTCAAGATGGCGGAGTAGAAAGACGCATGTATACAAGCTCCGAACCCACAGTCCATAGATTTAATGTAAGAAGAGCTCCCCAGAAGTTCTAGATCACTGCAGGGGGTGCAGAAACAGTGGAAGAAATTTCCGATCCAGAGAGCCCTGGAGAGCCATCTCCAGGGTCCATGGTGCCCCAGAAAGTGGACCCAACCCCAGCGCTGCCCTGGCCATGGCCCCAGAGAAACTGACCCGAGCAGGCTTCAGGGACAGAACCTCCGGCGGCCGGGAAGGCCCTCTGCCCACAGAAGCTACAGGTCAGTGAGAGAGATGGCTGGCTGACCGAGGGGGGGGGTGTCTCCGTGGCTCGGGCCCCCTCAGGAGGAAGCCGTGGAGGCAGAGGCAGGGGCAGGAAGCAGCAGAGGCAGAGGTGGAGGTGGCGGCAGAGGAAGCGGAGGCGCAGCCACGGCGGCCTGGGCCTCCCCCAACAGCAGGCAGGATCTTCATTACTGAAAAAGAGGAGAGCTGAGAAAAAAAAAAGACAAGAAGTTTACCCTCATCACATTGCATAAACCACCTGAAGGAGCTGAGCCTGGGAGGCGGCCCTGCCCCACCTGCTCCATTTCTGAAGGTCTCTGCATAAAGCCCCTGAGGGAACTGAGCCTGGGAGGCGGCCCTGCCCCCACCCCAGCACCAGAACTAAAGCTCACATTGAATAGCAGAGGCGCCTGCCCCAGAAAGCCCTTTTGAATCTCAGACCCCAAGCACTAGCTGGGCGGATCTAGGCGGGGGTGGACAGGAATCTCAGAAGTCAAGTAACTGGCAGGGAAAATGCCTAGAAAAGGGAAGAAAAATAAGACTATAGAGAGTTTTTTCCAACAAATGCAAATGATCCCGACTTTCAGATCTGACGACGACGAGGACATATTCTTGCCCTCAGGGAAAGACGTGGAGGGCGGGGCCTCGGTACCCCAGACATCCCAGGGGGATGTCGGGTGGGCTCAGGCCTTGGAAGAGCTCAAAAAGGATTTTGAAAAGCAAGTTAGACAGGTGGAGGAAAAACTGGGAAGGGAAATGAGAGAGATGCAAGAAAAGTATGAAAAACGGGTCAATACCTTGGTAAAGGAGACTCAAAAAAATGCTGAAGAAAATAACACCTTGAAAAATAGGCTCACTTAATTAGCAAAAGAGGTTCAAAAAAACCAATGAGGAGAAGAATACTTTCAAAAGCAGAATTACCCAAATGGGAAAAGAGGTTCAAAAGCTCACTGAAGAGAATAGTTCTCTCAAAATTAGAATGGAACTGATGGAATCTAATGACTTTACGAGAAACCAAGAAACCACCAAACAAAACCAAAAGAATGAAAAAATGGAAGAGAATGTGAAATATCTCATGGGAAAAACAACTGACTTGGAAAATAGATCCAGGAGAGACAATTTAAAAATTATGGGACTACCTGAAAGTCATGATCAAAAAAGAGCCTAGATATCATCTTCCATGAAATTATCGAGGAAAACTGCCCTGACATTCTACAACCAGAGGGCAAAATAAGTATTGAAAGAATCCATCAATCACCACCTGAAAGAGAGCCAAAAAGAGAAACTCCTAGGAACATTGTGGCCAAATTCCAGAACTCCCAGCTCAAGGAGAAAATCTTACAAGCAGCTAGAAAGAAACAATTCCAGTATTGTGGAAATACAATCAGGATAACTCAAGATCTAGCAGCTTCTACATTAAGGGATCGAAGGGCATGGAATAGGATATTCCAGAAGTCAAAGGAACTAGGACTCAAACCAAGAATCACCTACCCAGCTAAACTGAGTATAATACTTCAGGGGGAAATATGGTCTTTCAATGAAACAGAGGACTTTCAAACATTCTTGATGAAAAGAGCAGAGTTGAAAAGAAAATTTGACTTTCAAACACAAGAATGAGAAGAAGCATGAAAAAGTAAACAGCAAAGACAAGCCTTAAGGGACTTACCATAAGTGAACTGTTTACATTCCTACATGGAAAGACAATATTTGTAACTCTTAAAACTTTTCAGTATCTGGGTAGTTGGTGGAACCGCACATGTACACGCATGCATGCACACACACACACATACACACATGCACACACATACAGAGACAGAGAGCACAGAGTGAATTGAATAGGATGAGACCATGTCTTAAAAAAAATTAAGGTAAATGGTGAGAGAGAAATGTAGTGGGAGGAAAGAGGGTGAAATGGAATGGGGTAATTATATGTCATTTAAGAGGCAAGTAGGAGACTTTTTAGTGGAGGGAAAAAGAGGAGAGCTGAGAAAAAAAAAGACAAGAAGTTTACCCTCATCACATTTGACTAAAGGAAGGAATAAAATGCACACTCATTTTGGTATGAAAAATCTATCTTACAGTATAGGAAAGTGGGGGAGAAGGAGATAAGCAATGGGGGGATGATGGAAGGGAGGCCAAAGGGAGGAGGGAGCAATTTGAAGTCAACACTCTTGGGGAGGGACAGGATCAAAAGACAGAAGAGAAACAATGAGGGGCAGGATAGGATGGAGGGTAATTCAGTTAGTCTTACACAACACGACTATCATGGAAGTCATTTGCAAAACTACACAGATAGGGCCTCTATTGAATTGCCTGCCTTCCCAAAGGGAATGGGTGGGGAGGGAGGGATGGGGAGAATTTGGAACTCAAAGTTTTAGGAACAACTGTTTAGTATTGTTGTTGCTACTAGGAAAGCAGACATACAGTTAATGAGGAATAGAAAGTCATCTGGTCCTACAGGACAAAAGAGAAGATGGGGACAAGAGAAGGGAGGGATGACAGAAGAGAGGGCAGCTTGGAGATAGGAAAAATTAGATTGCTTGGTGTATTGGGGTGGGGAAGGGGATAAAAGGGGAGGAAATTTGGAACCCAAAATTTTGTGAAAACGAATGTAAAAAGTTAAATAAATAAATAAATATTTTAAAAAAAAAGAAAATTAGTTGAAAACGTTCAAAATGTTAGTTCTCTTCCCTTGATCTAATCTGGAATGATAAGAGTTACAATTCACTGTAGACCCAGATGAATGATGAGTTGGGACTGCAGGGCAAAAAAATCTTAATGCTTCCAACCTTTACACAAGTAAATTTTACTTCTGTGTCCACTCCTTAAGAACTTCTTTGAATGAGAGAGTTTTTGAATTCCTCAGCTGAAGGGAGGGAGACTTCTGAACAATTGCCCAGTATGCCAAGTCTCCAGCATTCTACTGGAGAGTTCAAAAACTTTATCTCTGCTGAGGTGTCTCTTTAAGATTTATGCATATTTCCAATTTGCCGTAGTGCCAAATAATATAACAAATCCTGATCTGTTTTAAACATCCAATTAGGAGTGACATGTTTCACTTAAAATATGACCAGAATAACTACCTTTTGGCTATTTCTCATTATACAAAAAAAACTTTTCTTTTAGGTGAAGCATGAGATAATGAAAATGCTAATCAGCCTGCCTCTGATCTCCTCTTGTCTTTCTCTCCACTTTCACAACCTGGCCAGCGTTAGAAAGTTGAAAGAGAGAGAGAGAGAGTTTTACCAACAACTTTCCAATAATTTCCAAAACTTTTATGCTTTCCTTAAATTTCATTTCCATGTTGTTCTCTTGGTGGGCTTTGATTAAAACCCCTTTAAAACTGCACATGTATTACTTCCTTGCATTTCTTATCTAAAACTACATTTAGCAATCATATAAACTAAATAATATAAGATTAGTTCCTCTCTTTCTCTCTCCATACTTCTCCCTGATGCTGCAGCCATCAGAGAGAAGGGAGGAGGGGGAGGAAAAGAGATAACATTCCAAATTCCAGCTGCAATGGAGCTGACCATAATGACTCACAAACACATGCACACAGAACATGTAAAGACAGAACACATATACAGACAATGAAAAAAAAGAATCCAAAAACTGAGAAAAAATTGTCAGAAATTCTCTGCACTATGCAATGCTACCACTTGTAGATGGATCTCATCGTGACTAATGGCTGGTACCTTTGTCTGAAATGCTGAGTCTCTTTGTTCGGGTAATCTCCCCACTCCTGAGACTCCTGAATGTGAAATCCCCTCCTTTCTTCCTGGGCTAGGGGGTTGCCCGCCATGGTGTTTAAATATTGCTGAGGCATATTTCCTCAGCACTCTAATGCCCAGTGTCCCTTCTTTTTACATTTTGGACACCGTGTTTTTGGCCTACCACCAGCTTCTTCCCTGGCTTTAATCCTGCAATCCCTTTTGAAATGACCTATTTTCCCACATTGGTAACACCTTTTTCCTTCCTTTTTATTGGTCTCATTTCGATACTGCCGTTTCACTTCTTCCTTTACATGAGCAGCAAATGTTACAGAACCTACATCTTCACATCTTTGTATCATCTCCTCCACTTCTGCGTCTCTAGAGTTTTCTGAGGAGCTAGAAGGAGTACTTTGAGTAGATGCAGCAAACTTCCTGGCTTGTCTATCACAGCCCCCTTCTTCCGCCTGGAATGCACATTTTAAAAAGAAGGTGGAAGGTGTTAAAGCTTTAGGTTTTTCAGAGGCAAATGCTGTTAATTGCTCTCCTACTACGTGCCAGGTCTGTGTGGAGACTGAAGGTTCATCAATTACCCAGGGACATATCTCCTCAACTTGTTTCAAGAATTTTCTGATTACTTTTAACTTTAATGTAACTCCTTGGTATTATGCTTCCTTGTAAATGAGACCTGTGTAAGCATTCTTATCTAGCTGTTCTGAGGATGTGGTTAGCCCCATAGTGCTAAGAACCTAACTCACTGATTAATGGACCCTATGGAACTTAAGCAGGTTACTTACAGTCTGTAGTTTCTTCCCTCTCCCAGTAGATCGAGCGTGCATAGTCCTGTCCTCCTTGTTCTTTTGTTCTCCCAATTGGCCAGGGCACCATCTGGGGAAGGTAGGCTATGTCTTTGCCCAAGATACAGGTCTCATGCCTTTGACCCTGCACTGATACTCTGAGAGATGACTCCTGTGGCTTAATTGTTCCTATTCTTATTCATTACTCTTATTCTTATTTGTTCCATACCCCACATTATGGATGCCACTTGTTAGGGACCCCAGGAGTCTGGGCTCTCAGGCCCAGGGGCTTATCTGACCAGCAGAGGCCTGCAGGCCTTGGTGGAGTGTAGCTGTAAGCAATGACTGAGGTGGGAGACAAGATAGTAAGAACTCCATTTATTCAAGCAGTGAGCAGTGCTTTTATCTCTTTTCTGATACCAGTGCTCTAAGTGAACCTATCAGCAATATGTTTGCCCTTATAAGGAAGTAATTTACCTTAAACCAGGACTGCCCAGGGTGGACGCGCAGCCCCAAGAAAGAAAAACATTTTTGGCCTCTTTGTTCTCTGAAAAGCCCAGGAAAATAGCCTTGAGCAAAACAGGGGTGGAACCCTTTCTCCCAGCACCATCTTGCTCATGCCTTACCAGTCTCCCCTCAGAATACCTGAGTTGTGAATGCTGTCTAAGAGGCTGGATGTTGGCAATTCCCTTACACTTCATGAACGTTTTTCATCTTAAGGATACAAGGTGCTGAGTCACACATGTCGAGCTGGAAAGTCACCTGGAAATCTCTCTGCCCTATTCAACTCCAACTATATTGCCCTTTTCTGTCTCTCCTCCTTTTCATGGTCAGTCTTTTTACTTTGTTCATTCACTCTTCCTGCCTCCAGAACCCTACAATTAAGTGCAGATATATTTGTATAGATACACATATACTTATATACACATACATATATATGCACTTACATATATTTTTCCTAACAAAATCTACTTCTAATCTTGTTTTTTTGTTTGTGTATATTTTTATCCCTCTTAACTCCTCTACTCCTTTACTTCTGCCCTCAATCTTGTCTTCGTATTACTAAACCTAGACCCCTTCCAAGGACCCATCATTTATCATTCCATTCTTTTAAATCTATACACCGGAACCGAGCCAGGGAGAGCCTCGGAGCACCAGATATCAGCGCAGCAGCTCCTGAGACCTTCAGCCCGAAGATCAAACTTCGGTAAGTCACCTACTTGAACTTCCAGGAGACAGGATGGCGGACTGATCAGTAAATGCTCTCTCCTTCCCCCTTGATGACCGTGAAAGAACCATAAAATATCTCCCGAGAAAAATCCCAGATCAGTAGAATTAGAAGAAGGAGACCAATAGTCTCATAACACCTGAGATGAGGAAAATAGGTAAGGGGGATTCCTCCTATGGTGGCAGAGGCAAACCGGAAGGACAGAGGACCCAGGGCAGAGAAAATTTGCACTAGGACCCAGGCAAGCCTCAGCGCCACGAGAGAGGAGCCCCAGGAGGGGTGGGAACACGCATTAGCATCTAGGCATGCCTCAGCTGTCCAGGGGAATCAGAAAGACAATAGGGCAGTTGGGATTACCAGCTCCTGAGCTTGCCTTTGCTTCAATTCAGCTGAGGAGAGCTCCTGTGACCAGACCACCCCTCCCCCACACTTAACAAGCTAAACCCAGGGCTGATCAGGGAAACACCAAACAAAAACCTGCTTTTCGTTTTTTCACACATCAGCTCAGCAAAAAGTTCTCTAGCTTCTCACTGAAAGAACCAGAAGCCACAACACTCAATCAAAATCATGAACATGAAAAAGAAGAGGGCCAAAAGAACCATAGAATCTTTCTATGGGGATAAGGATCAAAACACAAACACCAAAGAGGTCACAGCTGGGACTCTACTTCCATCTGAGACTTCTGAAGGGACTATGAACTACTCGCAAGTACAAGCAGCTCTCCTGGAACAGCTGAAGAAGGAAATAGAAGATAAACTGGCCAATGACTTTAAAATTATTAAGAAAGAATTCACTGATGAGAACATCTCCTTGAAAAGGAAAATTGAACAAATGGAAAAAGAAGTTCAAAAATTAACTGGAGAAAATAAATTCCTGAAAGGCCAAATGGAAAAGGAAGTACAAAAATTAACTGGAGAAAATAGCTTCTTAAAAGGAAAAATTGGGCAGATGGAAAAGGAGATACAAAAGTTAACAGAAGAAAACAATTTGATGAAGATTAGAATTGGGCAAGTAGAAAGTAACGATTCAATGAGACAGCAAGAATCAGTCAAACAAAATCTAAAGAATGAAAAGATAGAAGAAAATGTAAAATATCTAATTGGAAAAACAACTGACCTGGAAAATAGATCCAGAAGAGAAACCTTAAGAATTATTGGCCTGCCAGAAACCCAGGATGGAGAAAAGAGCCGGGACAGTATCTTCTAGGAAATCATCAAGGAAAACTACCCAGAAGTACTAGATTCAGAGGGCAAAAGAGTCATCAAAAGAATCCACGGTTCTCCTCCTGAAAGGGATCCTAAACTCAAAACCCCAAGAAATATAGTTGCCAAACTCCAGAGCTATCAAGTGAAGGAGAAAATATTACAAGCAGCCAGAAAGAAACAATTTAAATATCAAGGAGATGCAATCAGGATTACACAGGACCTTGCAGCTTCTACATTAAAAGATCGAAAGAATTGGAGACCAACATTCTGTAAGGCAAAGGAGTTGGGACTACAACCAAGGATCAACTACCCTGCAAAGTTCAGCATAACATTTCAGGCAAGGAGAAAGTCATTCAACGAAGTTAGGGATTTCCAGAGTTTCTGGACCAAAACGCCAGAACTTAATAGACAATTCGATCTTAAATGCGGGTCTCAAGAGAATCATAAAAAGGTAAACAGTGGGGGGGGGAACAACTTGCTACTCAATGAGGGCAAATTGTTTACCTCCCTAAAAGGGAAGAGGATATCTGTTTATCTTGAGAACTGTGTGTCTATTAAGAAATATAAAAGGGATAAGCATAGGGGGAATGGGTATAAAGTAAATGATATCATGATAAAAAATGTGATTTAAGTATGAGAAGGGAGTGTAATACGTGGTGTGAAAAAGAGAAAGCAGAAAATGGCAAATTACATCACAAGAAGAAGTACAAAATCATAGTAGAGGGAAAGAGGGGAGGGAGATGAGCATTGTGTGAGAGGTACTCTCATCGGATTTGTTTAAAGGACGGAACAATAAACTTAAGTAGAAAATCCTAACTAGCTCTATAAGCAGTGGAAGGAGAAGGGGGAAGAAAGGGGAGGGAGGCAAAAGGGAGGGAAGAAGCAATAAGAGTAAAGGGGAGTTAAAGGGAGGGGGGCTAAAAGAAAGAGGGGAAGGCGGCAAGAGGAGGTGGTGAAAAGTGAATACTAGTGAGGAGGGGAAGGGAGACAGCAGAGCTAAAAGCACAAATGGTGGGAAAGAAGATGGAGGGAAATACACAGATTGTAATCATAACTGTGAATGTGAATGGAATGAATTCTCCCATAAAACGGACACGGATAGCAGAATGGATTAAAAGTCATAATCCAACAATATGCTGCTTACAAGAAACACATTTGAAACGGGGGGATACACATAGGATAAAGGTTAAAGGATGGAGCAGAATATATTGTGCTTCAGCTGATGTAAGAAAGGCAGGAGTAGCAATCCTAATCTCAGACAAAGCAAAAGCAGAAATAGATCTAATCAAAAGGGATAAGGATGGAAACTATATCCTGCTAAAAGTCACCATAGACAATGAAGCAATATCATTACTAAACATGTATGCTCCAAGTGGTATAGCATCCAGATTCTTAGAGGAGAGGTTGAGGGAGTTGAAGGAAGAAATTGACAGCAAAACTATACTAGTGGGGGACCTCAACCTCCCTCTTTCTGAACTTGATAAATCTAACCTCAAAATAAACAAGAAAGAGGTTAAGGAGGTAAATGAAACTAGATAAGGTAGATATGAGAGATCTTTGGAGAAAATTGAATGGGAATAGAAAGGAATATACCTTTTTCTCAGCAGTACATGGAACATTTACAAAAATTGACCATGTACTAGGACATAAAAA
The DNA here is from genome assembly GCA_023548195.1 of Bettongia penicillata ogilbyi. Taxonomy (NCBI): domain Eukaryota; kingdom Metazoa; phylum Chordata; class Mammalia; order Diprotodontia; family Potoroidae; genus Bettongia; species Bettongia penicillata. Next base: position 6,399,645 of record JAJHZJ010000022.1, read on the forward strand.
TCTCAAAATCCAGTGCAGAAAGGCAGAGATAATCAGTGCATCCTTCTCAGATCATAATGCAATAAAAATTATATGTAATAAAAGGCCATGGAAAGATAAAGCAAAAATCAGTTGGAAACTAAATAATTTAATCCTAAAGAAGGAATGGGTTAAAGAAGAAATCATAGAAACAATCAACAACTTCATTCAAGAGAATGACAATAATGAGACAACCTACCAAATCTTATGGGATACTGCAAAAGCAGTTCTTAGGGGAAGCTTTATGTCTTCTAATGCCTACATAAATAAAATAGAGAAAGAGGAGATTGATGACTTGGGTATGCAGCTGAAAAAGCTAGAAAAAGAACAAATTGAAAATCCCCAAGAAAATACCAAATTAGAAATACTGAAAACCAAAGGAGAGGTTAATAAAATTGAAATTAAGAAAACTATTGAATTAATAAATAAAACCAATAGTTGGTTTTATGAAAAAACTAATAAAATTGATAAACCTTTGGTCAATTTGATTAAAAAAAGAAAGAATAAAATCGTATTACTAATATTAAAAATGAAAGGGGTGAACTCATCTCCAATGAGGAGGAAATTAGAACAATAATTAGAAATTATTTTGCCCAACTTTATGCCCACAAATTCGATAATCTAAATGAGATGGATGAATATTTTAAAAAATACAAATTGCCCAGATTAACAGAAGAGGAAATTGAATACTTAAACAACCCCACCTCAGAAAAAGAAATTGAACAAGCCATTAATGAACTCCCTAGGAAAAAATCTCCAGGACCAGATGGATTCAAAAGTGAATTCTATGAAATCTTTAAAGAACAGTTAATTCCAATACTATATAGACTATTTGGGAAAATTGGGGAAGAAGGAGTACTCCCAAATTCTTTCTATCATACAAATATGGTTTTGATACCCAAGCCAGGAAGAGACAAAACAGAAAAAGAAAATTATAGACCAATTTCTCTAATGAATATAGATGCAAAAATTTTCAACAAGATTTTAGCAAAACGAATACAGCATCTTATCAAGTGCATAATACATTGTGATCAGGTAGGTTTCATACCAGGAATGCAGGGCTGGTTCAATATTAGGAAAACTATTAGCATTATTAATCATATCAACAACAAAACCAACAAAAACCACATGATTATCTCAATTGATGCAGAAAAAGCTTTCGACAAAATACAACACCCATTCCTATTAAAAACACTGGAGAACATAGGAATAAAGGGAACTTTCCATAAAATAATAAGCAGTATCTACCTAAAACCTTCAGCAAGCATTATATGCAATGGAGATAAGCTAGAGGCATTTCCAATAAGGTCAGGGGTGAAACACGGATGCCCAATATCACCATTATTATTCAATATGGTACTAGAAATGTTAGCGGTAGCAATTAGAAAAGATATAGAAATTGAAGGAATAAAAATAGCCAAAGAAGAAACTAAGTTATCACTCTTTGCAGATGATATGATGATATACTTAGAGAATCCCAGAGATTCAAGTAAAAACTACTTGAAATAATAAACCACTTTGGCAAAGTTGTAGGTTACAAAATAAACCCACACAAATCTTCTGCATTCCTATATATTAGCAACAAAGTCCAACAGCAAGAGATAGAAAGAGAAATCCCATTTAAAGCTAGAGTAGACACTATACAATACTTAGGAGTTTACCTGCCAAAACAAACCCAGGGATTATATGAACACAATTACAAGACACTTTTTGCACAAATAAAGTCAGATTTAAGTAAGTGGAAAAACATCAGTTGTTCATGGGTAGGCCGAGCTAATCTAATAAAAATGACAATTCTACCTAAATTAATCTACTTATTTAGTGCCATACCAATTAAACTATCAGATAATTATTTTCTAGAGCTGGATAAAGTAATATCAAAATTCATTTGGAAAAACAAAAGGTCCACAATATCAAAGGGACTAGTGAAAAGAAATGCTTGGGAAGGTGGCCTAGCGCTACCAGACCTCAAATTGTATTATAAAGCAGCAATTATCAAAACCACTTGGTATTGGCTAAGAAACAGAGGGGTAGACAAATGGAATAGACTTGGCACTCAAGACACAGTAGGCAAGGAATATAGCAACCTCCTGTTTGATAAACCCAAAGATCCCAGCTTCTGGGATAAGAACTCACTGTTCGACAAAAATTGCTGGGAAAACTGGTTAACTGTGTGGCAGAAATTAGGCATAGACCCATGCCTGACACTGTACACAAGAGTAAAGTCCAATGGGTACATGAGTTAGGCATAAAGATTGATACCATGAATAAACTGGAGAAGCAAGGTATAGTGTATTTATCAGATTTATGGAGAGGGGAAGAATTTTTTTCTAAAGAAACGATAGAAAGCATTATGAAATGCAAGATGGATAATTTTGATTACTTTAAACTGAAAAGTTTTTGCACAACCAAACCCAATGCAACCAAAATTCGGAGAGATGTAGTAAATTGGGAAAAAATTTTTACAGCTAAGCTCGAGTATAAAGGCCGCATTTCTAGAATATATAGAGAACTGACTCAAATATGTAACCATACAAGGCATTCCCCAATTGATAAATGGTCAAAGGATATGAACAAGCAATTTTCAGGGGAAGAAATCAAAGATATCTATAATCATATGAAAAAGTGCTCTAAATCACTATTGATTAGAGAGATGCAAATCAAAACAACTCTGAGGTACCACATCACACCTGTAAGATTGGCAAACATGACAGAAGAAGAAAATGATAAATGTTGGAGAGGATGTGGGAGAGTTGGAACACTAATTCATTGTTGGTGGAGCTGTGAGATCATCCAACCCTTCTGGAGAACGGTTTGAAACTATGCCCAAAGGGCTACAAAAATGTGCATACCCTTTGACCCAGAAATATCGCTACTAGGACTGTATCCCCAAGAGATTATAAAAACGGGAAAGGGTCCCACGTGTACAAAAATATTTATAGCAGCACTCTTTGTGGTAGCCAAAAACTGGAAGTCAAGGGGATGCCCATCAATTGGGGAATGGCTGAATAAATTATGGCATATGAATGTAATGGAGTACTATTGTGCCATAAGAAATGATGAACAAGAAGACTTCAGGGAGGCCTGGAAGGACTTATATGATCTGATGCTGAGCGAAAGGAGCAGAACCAGGAGAACTTTGTGCACAGCAAAGACCACAGTGTGCGAGAGTTTTTTCTGGTAGACTTGGAACTTTGTAATAACACAAGAACTTACTGAGAAAAAAAAAATCCTAATGTCGGTCTTCTAAGGCAAAATGCCTTCCACACTCAGAGAAAGAAATATGGAAGTCATTCACAGAATGTAGCAGATCATGTTTGTGTGTGTGTGGGCTTCAGTGTATTATGTTTTGATTTGTTATATGATTTCTTTCATTTATTTTAGTTCGACTACGTAGCATGACTATAGTGAAAATGTGCTCAATAGGAAAGTATATGTTGAACCTAAACAGAATTCTATGCTGTCATAAGGTGGGAGGGGGTATTGGGGGAAGGGTGGGGGGGATAAAATCTTAACTTTAAGGAAATGATTGTAAAACATTAAAATAAATAAATAAATAATAAAAGATAAATCTAAACACACTTCTATGTCCAACTTTAACCTACTTCCTCACCTTCTCCTCTAGAGATTCCTCCCTCATCCTTTCCCCCTCCTTATCCTCTTAGTGCTTTATTTCTTTCTGAATTTAGAAAACTTTTACACTCTTATAGATATATGTATTGCTCCCTCTTTAGCCCATTACTAATGAAAATATGTTTCCAGAATTAACAGCCCTCTTCCCCCATCTAATTCCTGTTTGTTGGTTCTTCCTATTGGACCTCATTAGTATAAAATAATTACTCTTTTAGCTATTCTTAAATAATTTTTGACTTTTTAAAGTCATATCCTACTCGAGTCTACCTCTATCTTTTTTTATGAATCAGGCAATACTAATAAGAATCTTAGACATGTTTTAAGCTTTATGTACATAAAAGTAACCTGTCTGTCCTTATTGAGTCCCTGATATGCACCTTATACTTCCCTTGGCTCTTGGACATCAAATCTTCTATTAAGTTCAGAGTTGGTTTTTTTGAACAAAGTCCTGAAAGTCTGAAAGTTCATTAAATATCTATTTTTTTTTTATCCAGGATTATGCTTAGCTTTCTTGGGTGTGATATTTTTGACTGGAACCTCAGTTCTTTTGTTGTTTGATATATAATGTTCCAAGACTTATGATCTTTTAATGCCCATGCTGCTAGATCTTTTGTGAATCTAATTGTGGCACCCACCATATCTAAACTATTTATTTCTTATTGCTCATATTTTATCCTTGAGCTGTGGGTTTCAGAATCTGTCTGTGGGTTTTCCTTGCAGGATCTCTTTCAGGTGGTAATTGGTAGATTTTTTTTCTATTTCTACTTTTCCTTCTTGTATGTATGCTTCAGGTCAAATTTCTTTAATTATTTCTTGTATTATTTGTAACAAGATTCTTTTTTTTGATCATAGATTTCAGGGAGTCCAATTATTCTTATGTTTTCTAGATCAGCTGTTTTTTTTACGTTTCACTTTCTCTTCTATTTTTTTCATCCTTATATTGTATTTTATTATTTTTTATGTTTGATAGCTTCCTTGGCTTCCCCTTCCCCAATTCTGATTTTTGAGGAGTCATTTGCTTCCTTAAGATTCTGAATTTTCTTTTCTAATTGGTTGACTTTCATTTCATAATCTTCTTGCTTTTCTTGGATTGTTTTTTTTTAGTTTTTCCTCTATTTCTCTCAATTGATTTTTAAACTCTTTTCAAAATTCAGCTATGAATTCTTTGTGACCAGGTTACCATTTGATGTTATTCTTTGGGGTACAACAAGGTTTCTTTGCGTCAGTATCTTCCTCTGAAAATGAACACTGATCTTTTCCATTCCTATAGGAATTCTCTATGTTTTCATTTTTTTCTCCTTTGCATAAGAATTTTTAAAAAATTTTAGTACTTCAGCATTTATAACCACTTTTAGTCCTGGAATATTGGTGATGGTGCCTCTTGCCTGAGATTCTCCTTTAGTTCTCCCCTCTGGCTTGGAACTGGAACAAAGTCCTCCAGCTTCCTGTAAGGGCTCACATTGAGAGGCATCTCTGCCCAACTGCTTCTGCACTCACTGTCATGTACTGGTTCCTTCTTGCCTGCAACACTCTACACAGCACAGCTGGGTCTGGCATTACTTGTCGGCAAATATTCCCTCCACCTTCCTTGGCTGAGATGCCCAACTCTCCTCACTATTCCAGGGGTAAAATTTCCTGAAACCAGGGCTTAGACAGCCTCCCAATCCAGCTAACTCCAGAGATTGCAGTTTGGTATTTACAGAGAACCTAGGACTAAGCCCAGAGGCTTTATTTTTCACATAAACCAAACCTCATCCTGGGATTCTCTTTAGATTTTCTCCATTTGTCCCAGGAGGACCCATTTCTGCCCCTACTCTTATTTACTTTTACTGCTCAGTATTCACCCCAAGGCCTTATTAATCTCATTTGTGGAGGAATATTTTGAGAGCTTGGAATTTTCTAACCTACGCTACCATCTTCCCAGAATACTCTCTAAAGTGTCTTTTAATTGCAAAATTATGTTACCTTTTATCAGTCTTCATCTTTTGATCTCTCTGAAACTTTTGATATTATTGACCACACTCTCCTTCTATGCCAGTAATGCTTCTCCCTGGATTATCTTGATGCGGTGCCACTCTTCCAATTATCTTCCTTCTCCTTGTCTGGCCACAATGTGGCCAAGATAATGAATTTTATAGACAGTAAGGGTGGGGGATAAGTAGGTACAGTAGCCTTGACAAACAATCCTTTAGATGTGCTAGTCATCTCACAGGAACCCTCAGAAGGAAAATTAGCAATTCTGACATAAGGGACAGAAGCATCCAGTGACTTCAAATGCACTTTGCAATGACCAGGGCAATGCACCATATTGAAGGAACAGAAACTCTGAGAAACTGCTGAGGAAGCCCCAGGGGTAGAGAAAGGATCAAGACCAAACTAAAAAGAAGCTCCAATGGGATAGAGTCATGTCGTCAGGGGAGAGAGAGCAGGAAGTTTCCAGCTACAGGCTGCGCAGTAGCCATTTTTTCTTGGGGAAAAGGTTCCAAGATCCATTGTTTTCACTACCTGAAAGAATACAAAAGGTTCTTCTCTTTCTTTTTTTTAAAATAAATTTATTTATTAAACTTTTTACATTAATTTTCACAAAATTTTGGGTTCCAAATTTTCTCTCCATTTGTCCCCTGCCCCCACCCCAATACACCGAACATTCTAATTTCCCCTATCACCAATCTGCCCTCTCTTCTATCATCCCTCCCTTCCCTTGTCCCCATCTTCTCTTTTGTCCTACAGGGCCAGATAATATTTTATTCCCCATTACCTGTATTTCTTATTTCCCAGTAGGAAGAACAATACTCAAGAGTACTTCCTAAAACTTTGAGTTCCAAATTCTCCCCATACCTCCCTACCCACCCATTTCCTTTGGGAAGGCAGGCAACTCAATACAGGCCATATGTGTGTAGTTTTGCAAATGACTTCGATAACCGTCGTGTTGTGTAAGACTGACTGTATTTCCCTCCATCCTATCCTGCCCGCCATTGTTTCTATTTTGTCTTTTGACCCTGTCCCTCCTCGAGTGTTGACTTCAAATTGCTCCCTCCTCCCATTGCCCTCCCTACGATCATCCCCCCCTTGCTTATCTCCTTCTCCCCCAATTTTCTTTACTGTAAGATAGGTTTACATACCAAAATGAGTATGCATTTTACTCCTTCCTTTAGTCGAATATGATGAGGGTAAACTTCATGTTTTTTTCTCAGCTCTCCTCTTGTCCCCTCCACTAAAAAGTCTCCTGCTTGCCTCTTGAATGAGATATAATTTACCCCATTCCATTTCACCCTTTCTCCTCCCACTACATTTCTCCCTCACCATTTACCTTAATTTCTTTTAAGATATGGTCCTATCCTATTCAATTCACTCTGTGCTCTCTGTCTCTGTGTGTGCGTGCATGTGTGTATGTGTGTGCATGTGTGTGTGTGTGTGTGTACATCTGTGTGTGGTTCCACCAACTAAACAAATACTGAAACGTTTGAAGAGTTACAAATATTGTCGTTCCATGTAGGAATGTAAACAGTTCAACTTTGGTAAGTCCCTTATGACTTCTCTTTGCTGTTTACTTTTTCATGCATCTTCTCATTCCTGTGTTTGAAAGCCAAATTTTCTCCTCAGCTCTGGTCTTGTCATCAAGAATGCTTGAAAGTCCTCTGTTTCATTGAAAGACCATATTTTCCCCTGAAGTATTATGCTGTTTTTCTGGGTAGGTGATTCTTGGTTTGAGTCCTAGTTCCTTTGACTTCTGGAATATCCTATTCCATGCCCTTCGATACCTTAATGTAGAAGCTGCTAGATCTTGTGTTATCCTGATTGCATTTCCACAATACTGAAATTGTTTCTTTCTAGCTGCTTGCGATATTTTCTCCTTGACCTGAGAACTCTGGAATTTGGCCACAATGTTCCTAGGAGTTTCTCTTTTTGGATCTCTTTCAAACGGTGATTGATGGATTCCTTCAATACTTTTTTGCCCTCTGGTTCTAGAATCTCAGGGCAGTTTTCCTTGATAATTTCCTGAAAGATGATGTCTAGGCTCTTTTTTTTGATCATGGCTTTCAGGTAGTCCCATAATTTTTAAATTGTCTCTCCTGGATCTATTTTCCAGGTCAGTTCTTTTTCCCATGAGATATTTCACATTCTCTTCCATTTTTTCATTCTTTTGGTTTTGTTTTATGATTTCTTGGTTTCTCAGAAAGTCATTAGACTCCATCTGTTCCATTCTAATCTTGAGAGAACTATTCTCTTCAGTGAGCTTTTGGACCTCTTTTTCCATTTGGTTAATTTTGCTTTTGAATGCATTCTTCTCCTCATTGGCTTTTTGCACCTCTTTTGCCAGTTGAGTGAGCCTGTTTTTCAAGGTGTTATTTTCTTCAGCATTTTTTTGGGTCTCCTTTAGCAAGTTATTGCCCCGTTTTTCATGCTTTTCTTGTATCTCTCTCATTTCTCTTCCCAGTTTTTTCTCCACCCTATGTAACTTGATTTTCAAAATCCTTCTTGAGCTGTTCCATGGCCTGAACCCACCAGAGATCCACCTCGGATGTCTGGGACAGAGAGGCCCTGACATCCACGTCTTTCCCTGATGGCAAGCATTGTACTTCTTCATCAGAAATGAAGGGAGGAAGGAACATCCCCTCCCCAAGAAAGTAGTTCTCTATTGTCTTATTTGGCTTCCTTTTCCTGGGCATTTTCCCAGCCAGTTACTCGAGTTTTGAGATTCCTGTCCACCCCCACCTAGAACCACCCAGCTAGTGCTTGGGGTCTGAGATTCAAATGCTGCTTCCCAGCCTCAGGGCTTTCCGTGGTGGGAGCGGTTGCTATTCAATGTGAGCTTAAGTTCTGGTGCTCAGGTGCAGGCAGGGCCGCCTCCCAGGCTCAGTACCCTCAGGGGCTTTATGCAGAGACCTTCAGTAATGGAGCAGGTCGGGGCAGGGCCATCTCCCAGGCTCAGTTCCCTCAGGGGGTTTATGCAGAGACCTTTGGTAATGGCCCTGAACTTCTGCCTGCTGGTCCAGGAATCCTGGGGGCCGCCACCGCTGCCCTTGCCGCTCCCTCTGCTGCTGCCTCCCAAGGGGGCCTGAGTTACGAGACACCCTGCTCCCCTTCCAGCCAGCCCAGAAGTCTCTCTCAGTGACCTGTAGCATGTGTGGGCAGAGGGACATTCCTGGCCACTGGAGGTTCCGTTCCTGAAGCCTGCTCAGATCTGCTCCTCTCGGCAACGTGGCCAGGGCAGCGCAGGGGTGGACTCTGCTGTCCCGAGCGCGATGGACCCTGGGGACGGCTCTCCAGGGCTCTCTGGTATGGAAATCTTTTCCCCTGTGTTTCTGCACACCTTGCAGTGCTCCAGAATTTGTGGGGAGTTCTTCTTGCAGGAAATATATTGGCTGTAGGTTCGGAGCTAGCATACGTGAGTCTTTCTACTCCGCCATCTTAGGCTCTTTTTTCGATCATGGCTTTCAGGCAGTACGATAATTTTTAAATGGTCTCTCCTGGATCTATTTTCCAGGTCAGTTGTTTTTCCAATGAGATATTTCACATTCTCTTCCATTTTTTCATTCTTTTGGTTTTGTTTGTTGATTTCTTGGTTTCTCAAAAAGTCATTAGCCTCCATCTGTTCCATTCTAATTTTGAGAGAACTATTTTCTTCAGTGAGCTTTTTGAAACTCTTTTTCCATTTGGCTAATTCTGCTTTTGAAAGCATTCTTCTCCTCATTGGCTTTTTGAACCTCTTTTGCCAATTGAGTGAGCCTATTTTTCAAGGTGTAATTTTCTTCAGCATTTTTTTGGGTCTCCTTTACCAAGGTATTGACCCCTTTTTCATGCTTTTCTTGTATCTCTCTCATTTCTCTTCCCAGTTTTTCCTCCACCTCTCTAACTTGATTTTCAAAATCTTTTTTGAGCTCTTCCGTGGCCTGAGCCCATTGGATATCTATTTTAGATGTTTGGGATACAGAGGCCTTGACTTCTATGTTTTTCCCTGATGGTAAGCATTGTTATTCCTCATCAGAAAGGAAAGGAGGAAACATCTGTTCAGCAAGAAAGCAACCTTCTGGGGTCTTATTTTTTTTCCCTTTTCTGGGCATTTTCCCAGCCAGTTACTTCGCTTCTGAGGTTCCTCTCCACCCCCACCTCACTAGTGCTTGGGGTCTGAGATTCAAATGCTGCTTCCCAGCCTCAGGGCTTTCTGCGGGGGGCAGGGCTGCTATTCAGTGTGAGAGATTAAGTTCAGGTTCTCAGGGAGGGGCAGGGCCGCCTCCCAGGCTCAGTTCCCTAAGGGGGTTTATGTGGAGACCTTCAACAATGGAGCATCTGCCTGTTTTGGGAGCCCCTGTCCTGTGCTTCCCCCGCTGCTTCTTCCCAAGGGGGCCTGAGTTAGGGAGACACCCTGCTCCCCTCTTGAGCACCCCAGAAGTCTCTCTCACTGACCTGTAGAGCCTGTGGGTGGAGGGACCTTTTCGGCCCCCAGAGACTCTATCCCTGAAGCCTGCTCCTTTCTGCTCCTCTCCGGCCAAGGCAGGGCTGGGCTCCAATCCAGGTCCGGTGCGTGATGGACCTTTGGTGACAGTTTTTCCGGGCTCTCTGGAACAGAAATCTCCTCCACTCCATTGCTGCGTGGCTTCCACTGCTCCAGAACCCATTGGGAGTTCTTTTTATAGGTAATTTATGGGTTGTGGGTTCAGAGCTAGCATAAGTGAATCTTTCTACTCCGCCATTTGCTCCTCCCCCCCCAAAAGGTTCTTCTCACTCTCTCATTGGTGGAACCTGCGAACAAAGTCTTCTAGCAAAGTCCTCCAGCCTCCTATAAATGTCTGCAACCAGGATTGTCCACACTCCACTGCTTCTGCACTCACTGGGAATGTGCTTCTTCCTTCTTGTCCCTGGCTGCGTTTCTGCAGCACAGTTGAATCTAGCATTTCTACCTTGTTCACCTTAGCTGTAGCACAACTGCTCTATTCTTGACTATCTTATGTAAGGTATTATAGCCAGTCGGTTCTCAAAGCAAAGACTGTGATCACTTCTCACTCATTCTGAGGCTATCTCTCCTAATACTCCTAAGAAGCAATCTCTTTCTACAACTGTGACAATCTCCAAATGATGGCTAGGATAAGGCTAGTGATGGTTTGGACACTGAAGATTCTTTTTTTCAAAAGTAGCTTACCTAGTGTTCCATTCATCAACATCTCCATCTTTTAAAGCCCCTATTACATTCAGGAAATATGCACAAAATTGGTGAGAAAACTGAATGATAATATGCCTCTTCCCCCTACCCCAACATAAAATGATACCTCAGATACTACAAATTGCAAAGGGTCAATGATATAAAAATAAAAAGTCACATGAGAAAAGAGGATGAGAATGAAATGTTAGCTCTGTGAAAAAAATGTGGAGGGCAATAAAAATCTACCAAAATCTTCCTAAACATTGACATCTGGTCAATAGTTTAATTATCTAAAATCTGATATTTTGTACTTATAGTTTTATCTTTCATCTTCAGACAAAGTTGCTTGGGGTGCTAAGAGGTAAAATGGTTTGCCCACATTCTCATAGACAGGACATAAAACCAAGTCTCTAATAATTTCAAGTTCATATGTTACTCCACTGAATTGGGCTGCCTCTTGTAGTACTCCCACATACCTGACTCTTCATTTTCCTTTGCTGTATTTTCATCCAGTTCATCCCTATTAATCAGGGACATTCCCCAATACTCTGTTCCAAGCCATCTTCTATTCCTTCTCTATACTAAGGGTTCTTAACCTGAGGTCCAAGCACCAACGAAGGTCTAGGGATTGATCTCAGGGTGTCTGTAGGCTTGTTCGTGGACAATTTCACAATGCTAACTACCTGGTGGACATATTTCAACCTTGATGTCCCATAGACATCTCAAACTCAACATGTCCAAAAGAGAAGTATCTTTTGCCACAAACCTTCCCCATTAATGTGGAGGGCATCACTATCCTTGTAACCGAGGCTTGCAATCTCAGTGTCATCCTCAACTCCTCTCTCCTATCCATTTCTAATAGCTAATCTCTTATTGAGTCATATCGTTTCTACCTTCTTGACATCTCTTACATACATCTCCACTGACATCTCCACTCACATAGCTACCACTCTGGTTCATGCCTTCATCAGCTCATGTCTGACATCACACAATAGCCTTCGGATAGGTCCCCCTGACTTATTTTTCTCTCCATGTCAATCCAAGTTGCCAAACTCAACTGCCAAATAGATCTAAATCATAAGACTGATCATGTGTATAAGAAGCTGCATTCATTTCCTATTACTTCCAGGATCAAATATAAAAATGTTCTGTTTGACTTTTAAGATTCATCGCTACCTAAATCCTTTCTATATTTCCAATTTTCCCACTTTTGTCTCCACTCAATAACTTAGAGAATCAGGCAATAAACATTGCTTAAATATCAACGCTGTGTCAGGTACTGTGCTAAGTGCTAACAATACAAAAAGAGATAAAAGAAAGTACCTCCTTTCCTTGGAAGAACTTATACACACACACACACACAGAGAGAGAGAGAGAGAGAGAGAGAGAGAGAGAGAGAGAGAGAGAGAGAGAGAGAGAGAGAGAGAGAGAGAAGCTTTATATTCAAAGAATTATCACAGGGAAGGCACTAGAATTAAGAACTTTGGAAAATTTTCCTGTAGAAGAAAGGATTCTAGTTCAGACCTAAAGGAAGCAAAAAACAAAAAAGGGAATAGGAGGAGGTGAGGAAGAAAAACATTTCAGGAATGTGTCACAGTCTGAGAAAATCCCTGTACCTGAGAAATGGAGTGTCATCTTTGTGGAACAACCAAGAGCCCAGTGTTCTCTTTCAGCAAAGTGCAGTTTCTCTTTATCAATTGATTTTCGTTTTGCTCTCACCATTTCTAAGATCATGATTGCTCCTCCTACATTTTTTATTTGGTTGAGGAATATTAAATTGTGCTGTAGTTTCTTATTTAACTGCACAAATCCCTTGTGTTTTAAGTAGATTTCTTATAAACAAATATTGTTTTATTCTGCTTCGTAATTTATTCTGCTATCCTCCTCAGTTTTATGTATGAGTTCATTCACATTCACGTATGTTTATTGTGTGTTATTATGTTCAACTCATTCTCTATTCTTTTTCTTCTCTGGATCCATCGCGCTCCATTCAAAAGTACAAATATAAGGGTGAACATAGAATATGCTCAGCATTGGTCCTCCATGATTGATGGAGTCTGACATTTTCTCTTCTCCCTTTCCAGACCACAATCACAGGCTTTTACCTTCCCTTCTTTCCTTTAGAAGTTTCTCTTCTCAACACTCACTTTCAGTTTAGAGTTTGTTTTACTTATAACTTATCCTTCACTGAATCTAGCATCCTTCTTGTTTGATACAAGCTGTTTGATCCTCAGGTAAGTCTATTAATCTCTATTAAGACGACACTGTAGAAGCATGGATCTGTAGATCCATGTAGAAGTATGCTCAAGCTCTTCCCTAAAACCCATAAAATACCTGTAAAAAAAGACTCTAAAGAAGTTCTAGAGAGCAGAACTCACAAAATGACAGATTCAAATAGATTTCCGGCCCAAGACAACCTGGAAGGCTGACAGGTTCTATTGTACCGAACTCAGAGTGGGGCTCATTTCAGTGTGTGACACTCCCACATAGACAGGATTAGAGCAGGCTTGAAGTCTCTGAAGCTGCTGTGGTTTCCAGATTTCTCAACACACAAACTCCAAAGACAGCTTCAAAGGTCAGAGAAAAACTCTCTGACCTAGGTGAGAGGAAAGAGTTATCTGGCCCCAGTGTCAGCCCCAGCCCCAGCTCCAGTCACAGGGATGTGGTACCTACTGCTAGGGCAACAACTGCTTCTGGAGCTCTTGGTTTACAGACAGTGGGGGAATTGAGAGGCTGATCTGGGTCTCAGTCCTGAGTGGTGGCCCTGGAGTGAGGAGGATAACTGGCATGGCAGAGCTGATAGCAGGAGTGTGGAAGGAATCCTACTCACAGTTCCATGGCATAAAAAGTGCTTGTGCTTGCTCACATAAAAGTGTGCAGGCCAGAAGAGTAAACACCGATCTTTTGATCATACCATTTTGGAGGAACTGAGAATTTACAGTCCCTTAGAGATATCTTGAAGAACAGCTACAGAAAACCTCTGCAGAATGGGGTAGTGTAACCTCCACATGACAAAGGTCTCAAAAGTCAAGTAATTGACAGGAAAATACCTAAAAGGGGGCAATAAGACTATAAGAAGATGACTTTATTAGTGAAAAGATATTTTCTTCCATCCTTTTGGAGGAAAAAGACCAAAGCATACAACAAAAGGAAGACAGCAAGATCAACTCTCCTACATCTAACACCTGAAAAATATATGACATGGGCCATGGAAAAGCTCAGAAAGGATTTTGAAAATCAAGTAAGAGAGGTGGAGGAAAAATTGGGAAGAGCAATGAGAGTGATGCAAGAAAATCATGAAAAATGAGTCAACAACTCACAAAAGGAGACCCAACAAAATGCTGAAGAAATAAGACCTTTAAAACTAGACTATCCCAAATGCAAATGAGGTCCAAAAAGCCAATGAGGAGAAGAATGCCTTAAAGAGTAGAAATGGCCAAATGAAGAAGAAAGTTTAAAACCTCACTGAAGAACATAATTACTTGAAAACTAGAATGGAGCAAAGGGAAGCTAATGAATTTGTGAGAAATCAAGAAATTATTTAAAAAATCAAAACATTCAAGAGAAGAACACAATGTGAAATACCTCACTGGAAAAACAACTCACTTAGAAAATAGATCCAGGAGAGATATTTTAAAAATTATTGGTCTACATGAAAACCATGTTCAACAAAAGAGCCTAGACATCATCTGCCAAGGAATTATCCAGGAAAACTGCCCTGATGTTCTAGAACCAGAGGGTAAAATAGACATGGACAGAATTCACCAATCACCTCCTGAAAGAGACCCCAAAGGATAACTCCTAGGAATATTGTAGCCAAATTCCCACGTTCCAAAGTCAAGGATAAAAGCAGCCAGAAAGAAAGAATTCAGGTACTGTGGAAGAGCAATCAGTATAACACAGGATTTAGCAGCTTCTACCCTAAGGAACTGAAGGGTTTGGAATATGATATTCCAGAGATCAAAGGAGGTACAATTAAAACCAAGAATCACCAAACATGCAAAAAAATACAAGGAAAAAATGGAATTTCAATGAAATAGAGGACTTCCAAACATTCTTGTAGAAAGGGTCAGAGCTGCAAAATACAAGAACCAAGAGAAATGTGAAAAGACAAACATGAAAGAGAAGCTATAAAGAATTCTACAAAGTAGAACTGTTGACATTCCTACATGGAAAGATGATATTTGTAACTCATGAGACCTTTCTCAGTATTAGGGAAGTTAGAGGGAATACATAAACATACACACATACACATATATGTGTGTGTGCATATGTATATGCATGTATATGTATATATGTATGTATAGTCCTGGCTTAGTAAGAAGGCAGATGAAATTCAGTTTTATGGTGATAGTAACAATTCAAAGTGCTTTTATGATTTCCTGAAAGTTATTTATGGATCTAAAACCTATGGTGAATCACAACTACTCAGGGACGATGGAGTCACATTCATTAGTGATAAAGATATGATTCTAGAGAGATGAGCTGAATTCTTCCATAGTGCTTCAACGGATCATCTTCTATTAATGCCAGGGTCATTGGCCATTCACCTCAGGTTGATGTCAATCCCACTCTAGCTGAACTTCCAACTGAAGTAAAGGTTTTGAGTGCCATTAGGATCATTTCATGTGGCAAAACACCTGTTTCTATTCCAGCAGAGATTTACAAGGTAGGGGGACCATTACTCATACAAAAGCTGATTGAAATTTTCCAAGTTATATGGCAAGAGACCTCTTCCTTTCTCTTTCTCCTAGTATGCTCCTCTCAACCCTTAATTTTCTTTTGTAGATATAGTGCCTTTGTGTTCATCTCACCCTGTGTCCTCTACCTCCATTTCTCTCTGTGTCTGTCTCTCTGTCTTTCTCTGTGTCTCTCTGTATCTCTCTGTATATACACACATATACCTACACAGACACACACACAGACACACAGACACACAGAGACACACAGACACACAGACACACAGACACACACACACACACACACACACACACACATATATATATATATATATATATATATATATATATATATATATATATATATATATATATATATATATGCTCCTTTCAGCTATCCTAATACTGAATGCTGAGAAAGGTCTCATGAGTTATAAATATCATTTTTTCATATAGGAACTTCAGTAATTTTAGTAAGTCTCGTATGATTTCTCTTTCCTATCTATCTTTTCACGCTTCTCTTGATTCTTCTAGTGAAAGTGAATTTTTTTCCCAAAGAGATCATAAAAATGGGAAAAGGTCACACGTACAAAAATATTTATAGCAGCTCTCTTTGAGGTGGCCAAGAACTGGAAATTGAGGGGATATCCATCAACTGGGGAATGATTGAACAAGTTGTGATATATTGATGCAATGGAATACTATTTTCCTATAAGAAATGATGAACAGGAAGACTTCAGAGAAGTCTGGAAGGACTTATATGGACTGAAACTGAGTGAAATGAGCAGAACCAGGATAATATTGTACATAGTAACAGCCAGAGTGTGCAAGAACTGTTTCTGGTATACCCAGCCCTTCACAGCAATGCAAGGACCTAAAACATTCCCAAAGGACCCTTGAGACAAAATGCCATCTGCATCCAGAGAAAGAACTATGAAATTGGAATGCAGAATGAAGCAGACTCTTCTTTCCTGTGTTATGTTATACTTGTTTTCTCTTATGACTTCTTCCATTCATTTCCATTTTTTTATGCAACATAATATGTGAAAATGTGATTAATAAGAGTGTATCTGTAGAACCCATATAATATTGTATGCCATCTCGGGGAGAGAGGGGAAAGGGAGGGGGAGAACTCTGGGAACTGTGGAAGTGATTATGGAAAACTGAATACAAATAAATTAATTTTTTAAAAAAGAAAGTGAAATTTTCTATTCAGCTCTGGTCTTTTCAAGAAGAATGCTAGAAAGTTCTCTATTTCATTGAAGTCACATTTTTTTCCCCTGAAGTATCATACTGATTTTTGCAGGGTAGGTGATTCTTGTTTTTAATCCTATCACCTTTGACCTGTGGAATATCATATCCCAAGGCCTTTCATCCCTTACTCTAGAAGTTGCTAAATCCTGTGTTATCCTGACTGTATTTTTACAATACTTGAATTGCTTGTCTCTACCTGCTTGTAAAATTACTCCTTGATATGGGCGTGCTGGGATTTGGCTCCAATATTCCTAAGTTTTCCTTTAGGGGTCTCTTTCAGGAGATGATTGATGAATTCTTTCAATTTGTATTTTACTCTCTGATCCTAGAATATCAGTGCAATTTTCCTTGAGAATTTCTTGGAAGATGATGTCTAGGCTCATTTTTGATCGCGGTTTTCATGCAGACCAAAAAGTTTTAAATTATCTCATCTGGATCTATTGTCCAGGTGAGTTGTTTTTCCAATGAGTTATTTCATGTTGTCTTCCATTTTTTCATTCTTTTGTTTTTGTTTTGTAATATCTTGATTTCTCTTAAAGTCATTAGCTTCCATCTGCTCCATTCTAACTTTTATAGAACTATTTTCTTCAGTGAACTTTTGGACCACCTTTTCCATTTGGTCAATTCTACTTTTTAAGGCATTCTTCTCCTTATTGGCTTTTTGGATTTCTTCTGCCACTTGGGTTAGTCTATTTCTATAGCTGTTATTTTCCTCAAAATCTTTTGAGTCTCCTCTAGCAAGCCATTGACTCATTTTTCATGAGTTTCTAGAATTACTCATTTCACTTCCCAGTTTTTCCTCCACCTCTCTTTCTTAATTTTCACAGTCCTTTTGGAGTTTTTTCATGGCCTGAGACCATTTCATACTTTATGGAGGTTTTGGATGTAGGAGTCTTGACCTTGCTATCTTCCTCCAGTTGTATTCTTTCAAATTACTCTCGTTTCATGTTTTCAACTTCTTCATTTAAAAGGATGGAAGAGAGTACCTTTCACTAAGAATGTACCCTTCCATATTCTTATTTTTTCCCTTTTGGGGCCATTTTTCCAGCCAGTCCTTTGAGATCTGTAGATTCTTAGTTCCTCCAACATGGTATGGTCAAAGGAAAGGTGTTTGCTCCTCTCCTGGCCTGTACTCCGGCCTGTGGGCAACCATAAGGACTCTTTTCTGCCCTGGAACTATGGGTAGAATTCCATCTCCACAGACAACTCCAGCTCCATCATGCAAGCATAACTCCTCACTCCAGGTCTGTTACTCAGGACTGAGACCAAGGGAAGTTACTGGATTCCTCCACCTTCTGTAGGCTGAGAGCTCTAGAAGCCACAGTCACTACCCTGGGACTCAGCCTGGGTCTCGGGCCTGACCAAATTTCCCTCTCAGCCAGGTGAAAGACCTTTCTCACTAACCTTTGAAGCTGTCATTGGTGTTTGTGGGTTGAGCTATCTGGCAACCACAGCAATTATCCATGATTCAGCACTTTGAAGCCTGATCCAGTCCCATCTGTGCTGGCAAGGCCCATGCTGGGCTGTACTCTACTTCAAGCCTGGTACAAAAGACCCTTCCTGTTGGTCTTCCAGATTTTCTTGGGCTGGAAACATGTTTCCCTCTGTCTGTCATTTTGTGGCTTCTGCTGCTCCAGAATATGTTTAGAGTCATTTTTTACATGTATTTTAAAGACTCTGAGGGGAAAGCTTGAGCAGGTCCATGCTTCTATTCCACCATCTTGGTTCTGCTCCAGGTTAGTCTATTTTTAGTGATGTTAATTTCTTCAGCATTTTTTGGATCTCCATTAGCAAGCTGTTGACTCATTTTCATGATTTTCTTGCATCATTCTCATTTATATTCCCATTTGTTCCTCTACTCCTCTTATTTAATTTTCAGAACTCTTTTTGAGGTCTTCTATCTCCTGAGACCAACTCATATTTTTCTTAGAGGTTTTGGATGCAAGAGTTTTGACTTTGTTGCCTTCTTCTCGTTGTATATTTTTATCATCCTTGTCTCCAAAGATGCAAGAAAATACCTCTTCACGGGGAATGTAAGAATCTATAGTCTGTTTCTTTTTACCTGAATTCCTCATTTTCTGAGTCAATTACTCAACTTTTGAGCTTTGTTAAATGGAGGGCTCCAGAAGCAACCACTGCTTCAGCAGTGGCTCTGAGGCAGGGGCTGGAGCTCCCCTCTCAACCATTTCCACTGATGTTTGAAACTGTCTTTAGCATTTGTGGGCTGAGAAGTCAGGAATCTACAGCAGCCACCATCAGTTCAGTCCCCAAGGCCTGCTCCTGCTCCGTCAAAGCTGGCGTGACCCACAGAAAGACAATCCTTTCCCAGCCTGGTTGGATACAGCATGCCTGTTGATCTTCCAGATGTCTTTGGGTGGCAATTTGCATCTACCTGCCATTTTGTGATTCTGCTGGTCTGGAATTTATTTATTTATTTATTTACCCATCTGTTTATTTATTTATTTAATGGTGCCACTTTTAAGTAATTTTTATTCTCCAAGACAAGAATTGCATTTTCACTTGTTTACAGTATGACAAAGTGCAGTATTGTTCACTTCTCTCCCTCTGCACACATTCAAGTATTCAGAATGCCCAGATTTACACATAGCTTAAATGTTATTTTTAAACTGCTACTGCCTTGGCTACAAATTTTGAGTCCTTCAAATTTTAGAAAGGCAGTGTGGAATGCTCTTTCTCCTGTTGTTTAGTCCACTTCTTCAATGGTGGGTGCATAAGAAGTACCTCCAGATGAGGGTTCTCCACCCCCTAGGAATCCACCAAGCATTCCTCCTGGTGTGCCCCCTGCACTCTGGTACAGCTTGGTGATGATGGGGTTGCAGACCTTCTCCAAATCTCTGCTGATCCTCACATTCTTCCTTCTCAGCAGTCTGGTTCTTATCCAGCCAGTTGATTACTTCATTACATTTGTCAAGGCTCTTCTGTTTGTCTTCATCACCAATTTTGTATTTCAGTTTTTCATCCTCCACTGTAGCCTTCATGTTGAAAGCATAAGATTCAAGAGAATTCTTGGAAGACACCTTGTCTCTCTGCTTCTTATCCTCAGCCTTGTATTTCTCAGTCTCCTGGACCATACGTTCAATGTCTTCCTTGCTCATATGTCCTTTATCATTGGTGATGGTGATCTTGTTCTCCTTGCCTGTGCTCTTATCCACAGCAGAAACACTGAGAATGCCATTTGCATCAATGTCAAATGTCACTTCAATCTGAGGAACACCTCTGGGTGCTGGGGGGATTCCTGTGAGTTCAAATTTGCTAAGCAGATTGTTATCCTTTGTCATTGCCCTCTCACCTTCATAAGGTAAATGTCTGTGTCTGCTTGGTGGGGATCGTGGTATTATGTTTCATCAGAACAGTTATAATTCCACCAGCAGTTTCAATTCCAAGGGAAAGAGGAGTGACATCCAACAGCAACAAGTCCTGCACATTCTCAGATGTATCTCCAGACAAAATGGCAGCCTGGACAGCTGCACCATAAGCAACAGCCTCATCAGGATTGATACTCTTGTAGAGTTCCTTGCCATTGAAGAAGTCTTGCAAAAGCTTCTGGATTTTGGGAATTTGAGTGGAACCACCCACCAGGACAATATCGTGAATCTGTGATTTATCTACCTGGGCGTCTCTTAAGGCCTTTTCCACAGGGTCCAGTGTGCCATGGAAGAGATCAGCATTCAGCTCTTCGAAATGGGTTCGAGTGATTGATGTATAAAAGTCAATACCTTCAGAGGGAGTCATTCTCAATACTGGCCTGGATACTAGAAGAGAGGGTGGGTTTTGCATGTTCAAAAGTGGTGCAAAGATGGGGAACAGCCCTCTTGTTCTCACTGATGTCCTTCTTGTGCTTTCTCTTAAACTCTGCAATGAAATGGTTGACCATTCGGTTGTCAAAGTCCTCCCCACCCAAGTGGGTGTCTCCAGCGGTGGACTTGACCTCAAAGATGCCATCTCCAATGGTAAGAATGGAGGCATCGAAAGTACCACCCCCAAGGTTAAAGATCAACACATTTCTCTCAGCACCAACCTTTTTGTCCAAGCCATAAGCAATAGCAGTGGCAGTTGGATCATTGATTATTTGAAGCATATTGAGACCAGCGAAGGTTCCAGCATCTTCAGTGGCCTGATGCTGGAAATTGTTGAAATAGGCTGGTACTGTGACGACAGCATTTGTGATGGTCTTCCAAGGTAAGCTTCAGCAATTTCTTTTATCTTGGTCAAGACCATAGAAGACACTTCTTCTGGATAGAAACTTTTGATCTCCCCTTTGTACTCCACTTGGACCTTAAGCCTGCCTGCGACATTCACCACTGTAAAAGACCAGTGCTTCATGTCTGACTGTACAACTGCATCATCAAATCTGCGACGAGACGTTTGGCATCAAAAACTGTGTTGGTGAGGTTCATTGCAACTTGGTTCTTTGCAGCATCACTGATTAAACATTTTGTGTCAGTGAAGGCGACATAGCTGGGGATGCTCCTGTTTCCTTCGTCATCAGCAATGATCTCTACTTTCCCATATTGGAAGACTCCCACACAGGAGTAAGTGGTGCCAAGATCAATGCCAACTGCGCATCCCTTCGACATGGTTGCTGGGGAGTCGGGGGTCGTAGTTGACCACTGTGGAGAAAGAAAAGCTGCTGCTGCACTGAGTAGACCTAGAATTAATTTAGAGTCATTTTATAAGTCTTTTGAGGAGTTTGGGGGGAGACCGGTAGTAGGTCCCTGCTTCTACTCCTCCATATTGACTCCTCTTTCCTTTATTAAGTTTTAAAATAGAAAATAACAGAAAGATAATTTAGAGATTTCTTCCCAAAGGTATACAAGGGGATAAGGATTGAAGTAGAATTTTTAAAATAGGGGTATTGGTGATGAAAAAGGCCTGAAATATCATCTACTAATTCAGATACACCTTTCAAGTATAATGGAACAAATGCTTGCTAGGGAGGATTAAATAGCAGAATAGATGTGTCCATAAAAAGGCAAAGAGAAGAGAAGAGATAGAGGGGAAGGTGTGAAGTCAATATTAAACAACGAATGGAAATAACACCTGTATTCTTTAAGTAAAAAGAGGGACCATGGGAGGAGGAGCAAGGTGGAGAAGGGAAGGATTGAAAGAGGGTAAGGGGAGACGTCTTAGCTCAGTGATAGGAGTGGTGTCATTGAAGACCATTCCAATGTGTGGAGAGATATGTTCAATTACAGGAATTTGGGGAAACTTTCAATGAGAGTAATTGGAGACAGGTCTCAGAGAGAATTGGGATTCCAAGATGGAATCTTTTCAAGGAGAAAGGGAACCAGAGCTCCTGGGAAAGTCACAATTCAGAAGGCTGGAGGGCATGAACCCAGAAAGAAAATACATGGTAAAGAAGAAGAAATTTGTCTTGTCAAATTCATATCATAGAACCTGGACATAGCCTGTGATTTCTTTATTTTTAAATAATGTATATATTTATTTTTAATTTTCAACATTCACTTCCACAAGGTTTTGAGTTCCAAATTCTCTCACCATCTCTCCACTCGGCCAGCTCCAAGACAACGTGCATTCTAATCCACCACTTTCAACAATCTGCCCTCCCTATCATCACAATCCTCCCTTCTCTTATCCCCATCTCTCTCTTTTATTTAGAGCAAGATAGATTTCTATGCCACATTGCCTGTATATATATATATATATTGCATGTAAAGGTTATTTTTAACAATTGTTTTTAAAAATTTTGAGTTCCAAATTTTCTCCCTTCCTCCCTCCCCCACCATCCCACTAAGAAGGCAAGCAATTTAATATAGGTTTTACTTGTGAAGTTATGTAAAACTTTTCCACAACAGTCATATTGTGAAAAACTAACTATATTTCTCTCCATTCTATCATGCCCCCAATTTATTCTATTCTCTTTTCACCCAATCCCTCTTTAAAAGTTATTTCTTTCAATCAACCCCCTCCTCCCATTTGCCCACCCTTCTATCATCCCTCCCCACCCTAATCCCTCACTTATCCCCTTCCCTCCTACTTTCCTGTAGGGTAAGATACGTTTTCATAGTAAATTGAGTGTGCATGTTATTCCCTCCTTAAGTCAAATGCAATGAGAGTAAAGTTCACTCTTTCCCTCACACCTCCCTCTTCTTCTTCCCCTCCATTGAAGATTTTTCTTGGCTCTTTTATGTGACAGATAATTTACCTCATTCAATTTCTCCCTTTCTCCTCCCAATATAGTCCTCTCTCATCCCTTAATGTTATTTTAAAAAATATCATTGATCTTGGCAACACTTACTCCTGTGTGGGAGTCTTCCAACATGGGAAAGTAGAAATCATTGCTGATGACGAAGGAAACAGGAGCATCCCCAGCTATGTCGCCTTCACTGACACAGAGTGTTTAATCAGTGATGCTATTGTTTCTACGTGTTCTACTAACCTTGTGCCCTCTATCTATATGTATATAATCCCTCCATCTACCCTAATACTGAGCAAACTGTTAAGAGTTACAAATATTATCTTTCCATGTGGGAATACAAAGAGTTTGACTTTAGTAAGTCGCTTATGATTCTCTTTCCTGTTTACCTTTTCATTCTTCTCTTGATTTTTGTATTTGAAAGTCAAATTTTCTATTCAGCTCTGGTGTTTTCATCAAGAATGCTTCAAGTCCTCTCTTTCATTGAAAGACCATTTTCCCTTTTTAGGCCCATACAATCATGGGCCTTGCAGGTTTGCCACCACTGAACAAGTTGATGAGACTGACACCTGAGAGTATTGTGTGTTCTCATGTTCATGAAAGGAACAGGCTAATTTGCCTTAAAACAATCAATGCTATTAATTTCCCACAATGTCATTTTAAGTAAACAAATCCTTATCCCTAACAAAAAAAGACCATATTTCCCTGAAGTAATAAGCTCAGTTTTGCTGGGTAGATGATTCTTGGTTTTAATCCTAGCTCCTCTGACCTCTGGATTATTTTATTCCAAGCCCTTCAATCCTAGAATTAATGTAGATGCTGCTAGACCTTGTGTTATCCTGATGGTACTTTCACAATACATGAATTGTTTCTTTCTTACTGCTTGTAACATTTTCTCCTTAACTTCGCAGTTCTGGAATTTAGCTACAATATTCCTAGGAGTATTCCTTTTGGGATGACTTTCAGGAGGTGATCAATGAATTCTTTCAATACCTATTTTACCCTCTGTTCCTAGAATATCAGGGCAGTATTTCCTGATAGTTTCTTAGGAGATGATGTCTTTTTTTCATCATGGTTTTCAGGTAGTCCAATAATTTTTAAATTGTCTCTCCGGGATCTATTTTCCAGTTCAGTTACTTTTCTGATGAGATGTTTCTTATTGTGTTTTATTTACCAAAGAATTCTTAAATTGCTCATTCCTTTTGACCCAGCAATACCACTACTAGGAATATATTTACAAAGATGATTAAGGGGAAAGGAAAAGAACCAATATAATCTAAAATGTTTATAGTAGCTCTCTTTGTAGTGGCAAAGATCTGGAAATTTCAATGACACCCATCAATTGGGAAATGGTTGAACAATTTGTGGTACATGATTGTGATGGAATAATACTGCACTATAAGAAATGATGAATTCAATGAGTTTAGAAAAAGCATGGAAAGGCTTCCACAAAATAACAAAGAAAGAAATGAACAGAGCCAAAAGAACATCATATAGAGCAACAGCAATATTGTTTTTAAGAATAACTTTGGGTGAATAAGTCACTTTGACTATTATAAATGCCCAAATTAGCTACAAAAGACATGTGAAGAAAGATGCTGTATGCCTCCAGAGAAAGAACTGACAAAGAGAAATATGGATAGAACAAATTTACATGAACACACATATATATTTTTATCGGGTGATAGTCACATCTACGTTGGGGGGGAGAAAAAATAAATTTATATGATAACTTTATTATATATTTAAAAGGATTAGCAAGTTGCACATAACAGATTTATAGTATCATGTACATTCATTTTGTTATACTCTGTTATGGAAATGCTTGTTTTATTCCAGAAATTTAAAAAATAAAAACAAAATTTTAAAAATGCAAATTAAGATGATTAAGGAGATGATATCTGCAAGGGACTACAGAAGACAAACAAATGTCAGTACTTAGCACATATTTAGCAGATGCCATACATCTGAATTAAAGTAAAGAAAATTCACTGAATTCCAAGAAGATATAGACTTCCCTGCAACTCCTGTTCAGATGGGGTCTCATAATTATGGCACTCTGATTTCAATATATTTATTTCATTTCAATTCAACCCAAAACTAACCACGAGGAACTATCGAAATATCAAGCTCACATACCACCTCTGACCTGTGGACTGAAGTACATAAAAAAATACCCTGACATTAGTCAGATCTTTTCTACTGCAGGTACATAACAGCCATGTCTCATTATTTGCTGTTAGCGAACTGCCACGGAGTACTCAGTGGCAATGACCTGATGCATTGTCCATTATCAGCAGTGAGATCAGCAGTGTATCCAGCAGGCTAACCTCAACTGTTTGCTCTTTTCTTCTCCTTTTATACTTCCAACCCCACATTTCATTCCTATGTGCTAGAGAAGAGAGAGTGTTGGCCCTGGGGTCAGGAAGACTTGTTCTGACTTATTGGCCATGTAATCTTTGACTAGTCGTTACCATCTTAGTATACATAGAAAACTTTCAATCAGGGTGTTTCAGAGAAAGTGTCAGTGTGCATTAGGATAGGACCTCTATCAACAGAAATTTGTGCCCTAATGGAATCACACATTTAAGAATGATATAACACATATTTGGCATGATCATAACAGGGTTTTGTGCCAGGAGAAGCTTTATGTGGAGTTAAAACATATGCCTTCAAATCCTGCTCTGCCAGTCCCTGCTTGAAAATATTTGTGTAAATCACTGAATGACTCAGGGCCCAGGTTTTTGCATTTGAAAAATGAGCTCAGTAATGCTTCCCCACTCACCTCACAGAATTCTCATGAGAGTTAAAGAGCTTGGGAAATCATAAAATGCTTAAAAGACTCATGGGATCACAAATCCAGAGCTGAATGGGAACTTGGAAGTCACTGAGGCCAATAGCTTCATTTGATAAACTGAAGCCCTAGTTAGGGCAAGTGACTTGACCAAGGTCACACAGGCAGTCACCAGCAGAGCTGGCATTTGAAACCAGAACTTCTGACTCCAAATCTAGGTGCCTTCCCTGGATAGCAAGCTACCCCATGAGGTACACTTCTGGTCTCACAGGAAACTTGTGATGATCAAAGGATCATCTGCATTTTACAAATGATCAACTGCATTTTGCACTAAAAATGCTCTAATTATGGCTGTGTGTGAATTTAAAATCTATATAAAGTTTTGATAATGATGTAGATATTCCTTTGTTACCTCCTAACTGAACCTCAGTAGAGAAAATTGGAATTTCATCTTGTCCAGAGTGCTCTGCAAGGTTTGGGGATTTGATGCATCCAGATGCGAGCACCTGAAAGACCTCATCTTCCAAATGGAACCCTTCTGGCTCTCCATCATGACAGTGTCATAAACTGTCCATGAACATGTGTTTCCCTGATAATAATGATCAGAAGGTTGATGACAAGTGAGCCCCCTCCATAATTCACATCACTCTCTCTTGGCCTTGCACCATGTATTTTCAATCTCTGTAGAACCAATTAGAAGGAATTAATTCATAGCAGCGTTCAATAAAGCACACAGATAAGTTCTAAACACGTTTAAAGTGCTCATAATGTCATGCCAAGTTCAAAAGAGTCCATGAGTGGTCACCAGGGTGCATGTTTCCTATGAACAAAGAAATGAACTCATCTCAGTTTGGTTGAGTTCATAGTTCAGGTAGGATCCCAACTCTGTGTGTCACTCATTGTGTGTATGACCTTATGTAAATCCCTTCTGATCACTTCACCAACAATTCCTGATCTTTAAACTGGGTGGTGAGGATTAGGTAAGGCATATGGGGGAAAAATCACAAGATCACAAGGGTTCACTGTTTAAAGACTAGTTCTTCTAGCCCAATGCTCTCAGTAATCCGGGAAGGAAACTTTTATCTAGGAACCAAGGTCAGAATGGTAATGGGATAGAGGCAGTATTGTATTTCTGCTATTATTCTTAAGCCACTTAACCTCCATTTGGCTCACTTTCCTCATTTGTTAAATTGGGATAATAATAGCACCTAGTTACTCATATTATTGTAAGGATTAAGTGAAAAAATTGTAAAGCTTTTAACACAGTGTCTGGGACATAGAAAGTGTCGTATAAATATTATTATTATTACATAAATTAAAACTTCTGGGATATTACCAGTGAAGGAACTCCCTCTAACAACTGATATGGGAAAATAGTCATACCTTTGCAGGGTAGATAATTCTTGGGTCAGTATACCTAAGACCCTCCACAGAGGCAGGTGAAGAATTAGACTGGTAAATAGCCAGGTTTCTAGAAAAAAATTACACTGGTCACACTTTTAAATTTAGTCTTAACTATCAACATTTTCTCCATTATTAAGTCTAGAAAAAAACAATACATCAAGTCCTGATTTGTGGTATTTGTCAGATGACCAAAGTATAAGTGGTTACACTTAGATTTTAACAACCAGCTCCCTGGAGATAGACAGAGCATACCCTTGGAGAGAAATCTTAATTCTTTATCTTTTTATTTTCTTTTTGAAACTCTCAGTATCCCCTTTGTTCCAACTGAACAAAAGACTTGAGACAAACTTTGCCAGGCAATGGAATTTCTGTGAATGAAAAGGAGGAAGATAAGTGAATGGTGATTAACTGAGACCCTACCTAGAGTCCTTCCTGAAGTAATCTCTGTGTACTGACCATTGAAGGCATACTTTATTACCTATGGAACTTTAAAGATCTGCAGGAAAGTGCAATATGGGGCAAGGAATACATTCTAATGAAATGATCAGAGTCTTGAACCTGACACAAAACAGAGGTCAGCATGAACAGAGAGATGGGTTCTATATCAATATATATTGGAAGACCAACAAGAATAAAAGGACTTATGATTACATTCTCAGTCTGAGATCTATGGTTGTCCTCCAAGCTAGAATGAGGCAGGTAATCTATGGAGGTCGGTAAGAGAGATGAGTTCAGACTGTGCTTAAAGTGGCATTAGTAGACGAAGGCATGTAACAGGAATGGTTGCATGGTGAGTATTTTCAATCACTGATGCCAGAAGAGATATCAACCTGAAAGATCAAGGTCAGAAAGACTAAAGCTCTGAAGACATTTAAGAATGTAAAATTTGGGGAACATCAAAGGTCTGAGCAAGAAGAATGAGAAAGAGAAAGACAGTGGAGAGGACCCCTGGGGGGATGGGCTACTACTCAAAGAGTATGGAAAGAAAACTGGACATGACAATATCTATTTTTTTGCCATCTTCTCTCTCAAGAGGAATGTTCTTCAAGGTAGAGAAACAACAAGGATGATTAAGAAGTCAATTAAGCCCAATGTAGTTTAGGAGACAAGAAGATAAGATACAAGCTCTTTAACGGGAGGTCAAGCATGCAGGATCTGACCATGTAAAATCCACCCCCACCTCCTCTCAGGCTGAATTTGGCTATTTTCTCCTTTCTTAGGTCAATGCACATTCATAGGCCTATAGAAATTTTATTATTGACAGTTTGTGATCTCCCAATAAGAAGAGATGGATATAATCCTTCCTGCCTCCCACTCTCTTCGTATAATTTATTGCCAGGTTAAGGTCAGTGGACAGATTCCAAAGATCATTAAACTAATCAAAGTTAATGGAAAACGAATCCTGATTTCCTACAAGAACTATCTGTTTATTTGCTGAGCATTCCCTCCCCTCTATAAATGATTATAAAAGCATGGTAACCCATCCAGTACCTCTAAGAACTGTAGGACCATCTCTCAGTGCAATGGATCCTTGGGGGCTCACCATTACTGCCCTTCTGGCTTGTGTCCTTTTCCTGTTCTTTGTGTCCCTATGGAACCAAGAATTCAAAAGGAGGAACCTCCCACCAGGTCCCACTCCTCTGCCCTTTATTGGTAACATTCTGCAATTGAATTTCAAGAATATGACTGCAACATTGTCACAGGTAAAGGGACAGAATTTGTGGTTTGGATCCTAGGTGCTTGGAACATATCTCTGTGTGTCTTGGAAGGGGGGTGTGACACAAAGACTTCAAATAAATAATTGAATCAGGACTCATGGTAATTTAGAGTCCTACCTTACAGACAGTATAATCAAGGGTTGTATGAATGATATCTCCATTATCAATGATGTCAGGCATGCATTGATGGTTTGGTCAAAACTGATAGGAAGAGAAATTCAACAATATTATCCAGTTTTCCCAGCAATTTTTGTTGAACAGTAAGTTCTTATCCCAGAAGTTGAGGTCCTTGGGTTTATCAAACTTGATAACAGTGTGGCAGAAACCAGGCATAGACCAATGACTGACACCTTACACAAGAATAAAGTCCAAATGAGTACATGAACTCGGTAGAAAGATTGATACTATAAATTAGTGGAGGAGGGAATAGTGTATTTATCATATTTATGGAGAAGGGAAGAATTTTTGAGTAAACAAGAGATAGAAAGTATTATGAAGGGCAAAATGGATAATTTTGATTACATTAAACTGTAAAGTTTTTGCATAAGAAAACCCAGTGAAACCAAGATGAGGAGGGAAGTAGAAAACTGAAAAAGAATTTTTGCAATTAGTGTTTGTGATAAAGGCCTCATTTCTAAAATATGTAGACAATTGAGTCAAAAGTACAAGAATAGAAATCATTCCCCAATTGATAAATTGTCAAAGGATATAAACAGGTAGTTTTCAGAGGAAGAAATTAAAAGATATCTATAGTCAAATGAAAAAAATGCTGTAAGTCACTATTGATTAGAGAGATGTATATCAAAACAACTCTGAGATGTCACATGACACCTATCACATTGACTAACATGACAAAACAAGAAGATGATAAATGTTGGAGAAGATGTGGGAGAGTTGGAACACTAATTCATTGTTGGTGGAGCTCTGAGTTGATCCAACAATTCTGGAGAGCAACTAACCCTTTGACCCAACAATACCACTTCTAGGATTGTATCCCCAAGAGATTATAAAAATTTGAAAGGGTACTACATGTACCAAAATATTTATAGCATTTATATATTTTATGGTGGCCAAAACCTCTAAACCAAGGTGATGCCCATCAATCGGGGAATGGATCAATAATTTGAGGTATATGAATATAATAGAATACTACTGTGCTCTCAGAAACAATGAACAGGAAGAGTTCAGAGAGGAATGGAGAGACTTATATGATCTAATGCTGAGTTAAAGGAGCAGAACCAGAAGAACTTTGTACCTAGCAACAACCACAGTTTGCAAGGATTTTTTCTGGTAGACTTACAACTTCATTGTAATGCAAGGACTTAAAAAATTTCCACTGGTCTTTTAGGGCAAACTACCTCCCACATCAAGAGAAAGAACTATGAAATTCAGCCACAGAATGTAACAGATCATTTTCTATTGTATTATGTTTTGGTTTGTTTTAGGATTTCTCCCGTTCATTTTAATAAGAATTACAATTCTTATTAAAAATAAATTTTAATTAAAATTAAAAACTACGTAACATGAGTATGATGAAAGTGTATTTCATAAGAATGTATGTGTAGAATCCATATAAAATAGTATGTCGTCTTGGGGAGGGAGGGGGGTGGTGGGCATAAGGAGGGAGGGGGAGAGAGTGAAAAAATCTAAGTTATATGGTAGTGATTGTAGAACACTGAAAATAAAAAAAAACAAAAAAGAAATTCAACAATAGGATAAAGTATTTGTCTTTCGTAATGCATCACACTAGTTTCTGGGGATGCAAAAACAAAAATAAATCAGTCAATTAATGAGAATTTCTTCAGTACCTACTATGTGCCAGGCACAGTGCCAGACACAGGAAAAAAACATATAGTGAATGAAGCCATCTCACTTTGAAAGAAAATGGTTCCTGTCCTCCTAGTGCATGTTCTAATAGAGGGATACAACAAATTCATAGATAAATATGCAGAAGGTAATTAAATTACAGAGAAAGCACTTGTAATTGGAAGATCCAAAAAAAAGTTTCAAGTGGAAGAGAACACCTGAGCTAGACCCTGAGGAAAATAACATTTTCTGATTGGAGGACAGGGTGGGAATAAATACCTGGCATGGGAGACAGTCTGGGCAAAGGCAAGGAATTGGGGGATAATATAACTAGCAAGTGGGTTGGGCAAGAATGTAAAGTTTGGGATGAGGGATAATACAAAATAAATCTGGGAAATAAGATAGGAGCCAGGTGTAGAGGTCTTTGAGTGCCATGTTAGGGAAGCAGTAGGGAGCCCCTGAAGGCTTTTGAAAAGATGAATGATATGGTCCGAATTCTGCCACAGGAATACTGAATTATTAATTGTGTGGATTATTCATTACAAAGGAGAAATATTAGGACCAGGGTGTTGAAGTTGGAGTCCATTGAAAGACTGGATAAAAATATCAATACTTAAGTACTTACTATGTGCTCAGTATAGTGGAGATAATACAGAGTATGACATTTCAGGTCTATATCACTAGGAAAGGTCTTATTCTTCTTAGGGCAAATTTACAAAACTGGTGGTAATACAGCACATTTAACATTAATTCTATTGATAAAAGTCATATCTTTTCTGATACGGAACCATTTTCTTTTCTAGTCTTCAGTAATTATGGCTTCAGCATCTACAAAAGCAGTTGCCAGAGTTTTGCTTCCAGGGCTGATGTTGAGCATGGCTTGAATGGAAGCAGGAATAGTGGTTTGCAGGGCAGGACCGCCACTCCCATGAATCTTCGGCTTACCTGCCTTCCAGAATCAGTTGTTTAATAACTGGTAGTGATGATTGCGAGGAAAGCGAGTCCCTTATTCACAATGATTGCCCCACAGGGAAAGGATTCTTGCTTGGCCTGGGCAAAAAGGAAAGTCAACAGACTATGGGAAGAAGTTCCCAAAGGGGGTGATACCATGCCCTGAGGGTCACCGGGAAGGTCCAGGAGGTGATAATAGCCTCTCATACAATTATGGAGCATTGAATAAACACAAGTTGGCAGTGGAAGCACAAGGACAGAAGAGAAGAAAAATTTGAAAAACCTCTTCTATCTGTTTTATCTGTTGTGAAACAGAATTAAGGTCATATTATTTACATTATTTTCTAAACAAAATAAACTACATAAATAGTAAGTTATAATAGATCAGTGGGTCAAGTCAACCCATAGGTATTAACAAACAAGTGTTGTTAGGTGAGTGTGTAGTACATTTATGGTTGTGAAGTCTAGCATCCATTTGCAGGAATATCTGCATGTAATGACATTTTTACACTCTGACACTATGTCCTAGGAATAAAAAAATTTAGAAACCACAAATTTATAATAAATTATTAAATATAAGTGGCATTATCTAAGAAATTTTTTTGCATTTTTTAAAAGATACAATTTTTAAAAATTGAAGGGTTGAGGAAAATTGATTTCCAAGGGGCCTCTGAGTAAGTTTTTTTAGAAAAGAGACAGAAGGCCAAATAAGTTTGGGAACCTCAGGTCTAAGGGGAGGAATCATTGATGTGAAAAGGCTATGCCAAAGGCTTTTGAGTAACAGTTCTGGGCTATCTCTATTGGTTTCCAAAGGATTTTAGTGGTAGCTTGATTGTCATATTCCATTTTTTCTTCCCTTCTAGGTTACTTGTTGGGTTAACTAGTGTGGGTGCCAGTTTCACAAGTCTATTACAGTAGTCTAAGCAAGGTGGAGAGGATGAGGGTCTTAATTAGGTCAGAAAACAAGTGAGGAAGGAAGACAGAATACATGTGGGAGACATGAAGATAGAATCTACCAGGCTTGACCACAATTCATTGGACATAATTAGGAATGAAAAGTCAGACATAAACCCACAGCTATAAATCAGGGTGGATGGAGGTGCCTCCAAGTGAAGTCTGCCTCTTGGGTTCCCTCAAGGAAAATGGATGTTTGGAGGAAAGTGTAGTTTTAGGGGAAAACAAATGAGTTGTATCGTGGACATATCAAGTTTCTAATACCAATAGGATATCCAGGGTGAGAAATCCACTTCTCAATAGCTAGATATGTGGAGTTCAAAAGTGATAGCCTAGTCATATGAATGTGGGAACCTTCTGCTTATAAATAATAATTGAAACCATAGATACTGAGGTCACCTAGATAGAAAGTGTAATGGCATCTCCATGGAATCTCCCTGGGAGTGAAAAGGAAAGAGGGGCCAGAAAAGAGCCTAAGTGGGCAGGAGATTTATGATGATCCAGCAATGCAGACTGAGAATAAGCATTCAGGCACGTAACAGGAGAACCAGAAGAAACTGAGATAGTCTGTAGAAATTTCTTGATAACTCAGTTTCCTATCTATTTTTCTCTCCATTTTGCAGGGAGGGGAAGTTTTACTTTGCTATATTGTTTCTTGATGTCTAATGGAACCATTAGCCTCAAGTCACCCCAAAGCCAAATTTCAAAAAGAGAAAAAAATCCAGAGCCTATGAAAAAAAGGTCGATTAATTTTATGTCAATTCCTGGAAAATTTTGAGAGTGGATCACTGTAAAAATATATGTTGAACATCAAGAAAAGAGCATGATGATTACAAAAAGCTACCATGCCTTCATTAAGAACAGATAATGCCAGGGTAACTTCTTGTCCTTCTTTCACAGAGATATGAAAGTGATAGAAGATCTAAAGTCCTGAGTTTAAACTTATTTGAAAAGAAACCTGCAGAAAGAAGGCTGGGTAGCAGAGAATGAACCTAAGCATCTCTCACAATTTGATAAAAATAATGTCATGAACTACAACAAAGAGGGTTGCTTTTTTAAATTTCTGTGTGGGAAAAGCAGGATAACTATGGAAAAGGACCTTTGCTTGGGCTGCATGGGACAATAATGACAACAGAGAGGGGGCAAAGTCAGGTATTCCTTATTTGACCATGCTTTTCTTGCCAAGGAAAATGAACTATGAACTGGAAATAATGGGAAAAAATGACTGAGAGGTGATGTTCAAGAAAAATAAGGAAATAGTAAGAGAACAGTTAATTTTACTTAATTAAATTCACATTTTTTTTATGGAAGGAGATTCATCTTTTCCCAACCAAAAAACCTATGAGGAAAAGAAAAATGACTTACATACTCTGTATATGTAACCCTATCTGTGTATATCACTGCAATGGTATATAATTTTGCGTTCACTCTTGTAGAACTCAGAGAGCTTCAGCATTCATCCATTTGAGGGGCAATGATTCCAGTGTAGACATAGATTAGGGAAGTAAACCAGTGGGGAAATGTGGGACTTTGCAAAGTAAGCACAAATGCTGAAAATAAATGTAAGGTAATGTTTAGATGGGAAGGCAGTGCAGAGAGGTATCAGGAAAGAACTCATGCAGAAAGTGGCACTTGACCTAAGTTTTGATGGAAACAAGTAATTCTAAGAGTCAGAAGCAAGGAAGAAGTGCCTCCAGAATATAGTGCTCCAAAAATTCTTGCAAAGGCAAGGTTATGGGAGATAGAGTACTGTGTGAGAAACAGCAAGAAAGTCAATTTATCTAAACTACAGAATAAGTAAAGAGGAATAATGAAATTGGAAAGGTTTCAGCCCAGTTGCAAAGGCCTTTAAATACCAAGGATGTTTACATTTGGTCCCAAATGTAATAGGGAACGATTGAAGTTTGTTGATCCGGGGAGAGACATGGTAAGATCTGAGCTTATATAGTGGCATCTTATTCAGGAATAAGACAATTTGGAAGAGGATGGATCTTTAGGGTAAGAAGAGTGAAATCTATTTTGTTTTCATTGACGGTGGGATGCATGTGGATATTCAAGAGAGATAGTAGGGCAAAATGTATAGATCTGGGAGTTATCTCCATAGGGATAAAGACGTTACCAAGTACGAGTATGGAAAGAAAAGATGACCCAGGACAGAACTACAGGGAAAATCCACTTTTCAATATGGACTATGATTGAGCAAAGGAGGTTAATAAGGTGTAATAATATAAGTAAGAGACAAAAAGACAGAGAGACACATAGGGAGAGACATAGATATAGTTGGAGAGACACAGAATGATGTAAGAATCCCAAAGAGCAGAATAATGTCAAGTGTTGTAAAGAGCTATAAAAGAATGTGGATTGAGATAAGACTATCAGATTTGGCAATGCCAAGAACATTAATAACTTTGGAATCATCAGTTGGAATTGACCAGTTATGACTAAGGAATTATTGCAAAAACATTTAAGAAATTAGAGGAGAAGCAATGAGAGTAGATAGCGTTTGTTAGGAGATGGCAAGCTCCTCTGAAATTTGTGTAACTTTTTCCCATTTTCTCCTTTAAAACTACCATGCGTCATCTACCAAACATTGATTCCAGAGACTTTTTACAATCTCTTCACACTAGATAGGTACCAATGGAGCACAAAGGGAGACTCTACTTGAGAAAAGTACTATGCCACATAATGACAGGGGTTCCCAAGGAGCAAACTAAAAGGAATGAGAATGCTACTTTGTTGTCCCACAGCTTATGCATTTACATACCCAGAATTCATTAATAGTATATGATCTCATATATACAGGCACTGGCATGTTACAAAACAATTGTGGGAATAAATTTCAGCTTTCTAAGATTTCACACTGAACTTCATCCTATTTCTTGGCATTCTTTTCACAGCTGGCTGAAAAATATGGCCCCATCTATACTCTTTATTTTGGAACCCAGTGTGTTGTGGTGCTCCATGGATATAATGTTACCAAAGAAGCTCTAATTGATTATGGAGATGTTTTTATGGAGAGAGGAGATCTACCAATATTTAACGATTTTAGCAAAGGAAAAGGTAAGTTCAGTTTATGCGAGAGTCATAGAAAAGCAAAATATATG
This sequence comes from Bettongia penicillata ogilbyi, assembly GCA_023548195.1. Taxonomy (NCBI): domain Eukaryota; kingdom Metazoa; phylum Chordata; class Mammalia; order Diprotodontia; family Potoroidae; genus Bettongia; species Bettongia penicillata. Next base: position 6,435,279 of record JAJHZJ010000022.1, read on the forward strand.
ACAGAGTACCTCCAGTAGAATGTATCCCTCTGGAGTATAGTTACTGGTTTCATTTTTATTGTTCTATTTCCAGTTCCTAGCACAAAACTTTCATGTGATAGGCGCCTGTTCCTTTCCATGTTACCATTGCGATTAGGGCAGAATTGAATAAAATTAAACTTAATCAATGGACTAAATCCAGTCACCACGCCCCTCCCCCATCTTTAATGTTAAAGTGATCAACGTCATATTCTTCTCCTTTGTCTAGGAGTTATTTTCAGTCATGGAGAGAGGTGGAAACAAATCCGCAGATTTTCTCTCATGACCCTAAGGAACTTTGGGATGGGGAAGAGAAGCATTGAAGAGAGAGTTCAAGAAGAAGCCCAATGTCTGGTGGAGGAACTCAGGAAAACAAAGGGTTGGTTTTCAGTTATTTGCTCCTGGGCATCTGGGGTCCAGCTGCTCAACCATTCTCATTCCTAAATGGCATTGAGAAATTGTTTTAAAATCTCTGCCTTGGTTGACTGAACAAGTTAATAACTCTGCTGGGACAGAACTCCATTCTTTTTTTCCTGTACTCAGGTATTATAAGTATACTTGCCCTCCCAAGAAGCAGTAAAAGAGATTGCATAGGAGAACAATATTCATTAGCCTTAAAGGAACTAAGTACCATATTCAGATATGAGTAGCAGAGATGCACGCTCTACCTCATTAGAAACATCCCTACTGAAGTTGCTTTCCCCCACCTTTGGTAAATTTCTCTACATTAGGTCAGCCCACTGATCCCACCTTCATCCTTGGCTGTGCCCCATGCAATGTGATCTGCTCTATTCTCTTTCGTGATCGATTCAAGTACAATGATGCGAAATTTCTACATCTGATGAGCTTGTTAAATGAAAACTTTGAACTTTTTAGCAAGCCATGGACACAGGTAAGACCAGAGTTCCTTTCTTATTCTGTGGTTATTTGCTGAGTTTCAGAAACAGGATCAGCAAACTATAGGCTCTCATCCCTTACAAAGATTTCCATCACCTATGAGAACGCTTACACATACACACACACACACACACACACACACACACACTCACACAATACCACACCATTCAATAAAGACAATAACATCATGTAGTATCTTTAGTTCTCAGATAAAATGCTGGGGGTAGATATTCTGTTCCTAGTAGGCATTTGAACTAATTCTAGGTCATATAAAAATTTAAGATTTAAGGAATTACCTGGTTGGGGCCTGGTATATCCTCAGTTGAATAGTGTTCATTGATGTGGCCAAGTAAAATAGCTCTGAACAAAGAGCTTTCCCTAGCCATTTCCCAGAGAATGGGGAGGAGAGTTGACTAAAGTTAAATGGGCAAGCCATTTAGGCTGATAGCCTACACTGACTCAGAGGGTGTTCTAGTCTAGGATCAAAGCCTCATTCACTGAAGCTAGAACTAAGTATCCTCTTCCAGACAAAAAACAAGCTTTCTTTTTCTGTGTCCATGTTCTGTTCCACTTACAGTCTGGAATACATATTCTAGCTAAACCCTTCTCTGGAAGCATGTGAACTTGTTGAGGATGACGACTGCTTCATTCTTGTCAATATCAACACAGTCTAACACAGGACTTGGTTCATAGTGAGCACTGAATAAATGTGTGATGCATTTCATTACCTTAGTGTGAATTGAGTTGAATTAATTGGATACTTTGATGTCTATTTGTCTTCTTTGTTTTATTGGCTATTCCAAGGTAATTAGATTTCCCCTTAACTTAAATATCAGTTTCTTTTGAACAAGAACATAATATTCTGCCCTCTGGTCTCCTGAGTGGGAAGTACAACAATGGACAAATTAATTTGGAAATATTTACCAGTTTAGGATGAGATTGGGGAAGACTTATGTAACTCTTGGGATTTGGACAGAGTATAAAGTTCTGTTATGTGGAAATGAAGAGTCTAAATAATTAAAGGAATCTTAATTGCTCATAGGTATGCTGAACCAATATAACAAAAATAGCAATACTCAATTCATTCATTTATGAATGCCACACAAATCCAAGGATTACTTGATAGAACTAGAAAAACACATGATATAATTCATCTGTTGCTCAAAATGTCAAAAACTTCAAGGAAATCATGAAAAGTGGAGAAGAGAGTCTAGCAGTACCAGATGTCAAAATGATGTTCTTATATTTGAAAATGAATAAATAGATCAGGGAAATGTGATAGGATATAGTGCAATTAGAAAGAAGGTAACCTGGCAGCCCAAACCCTAGCTCATGGGGTAGAAAATCACTATTTGGCAAAAAAGTGCGAGAGAAACTAAGAATTATCCTGGTAAAAGGTATTTAGGACCAAGAGTTCATATTATATGTAAGGATTAGCTTCAAATTGCATGTGACAGATATAAAAGATCACATCACATACAACTTAAAGATAAAAGGAAGGAATTATCTTACAGATATATGCCTATGGAAAAAATTTATGACAAAACAATGAAGTTAGAGAACCACAAAAGATGAAAGGAGCAATTCTGATATGTAAAATTGAAAACTGTTAGCACAAACAAAATCAATGCAGTTTCAACTAGTAGGGAAACTAACTTGGTAGAATTTAACTTGCAACATTTTTCTCTGAAGAAAGTATTATTGACAAGATTTATAAAGAATTGATTCAACCTTATTGATGCCATTTTTCAACTGATAAATGAACAAAAGATATGAACAAGCATTTCTCAAAGGAAGACATTTAAGTCACAAGGCATCATATGAAAAAATTTATTACAAATCATTAGTAGTTAGAGGAAGTAAAAATTAAGGCAAATATTACTCTAATTTAGCAAAGTTGATCACGTAAGGAATGATAAATATTGGTGGAGTTGCATAAAAGTTGGCACATTAATGTAACGTTGCTGAAGTCATTTGGAAGAGTGTCTCAAAAGTCATTTAAACTTTCAACCATCAATTCCTCTATAGACCTTGTAGAAAAATTAAAAAGGTTACATATTTACAAAAATATACTTAATTTTTGTTGTGGCAAAGAACTTAAAATTGGGTGGGTACACATCAGTTTTGAAATGGTTGAAAAACTGTATTGTATTAATTTAATGAAGTACTATTTTACTTAAAGAAATAATGAGAGTAATGAGTTCAGGAAAGCTTTGAAAAAATGTGTAAATTGATGAAGATTGAGACAAGCAGAACCAGGAGATCATTTTATCCAATGGCAACAACATTTTAAACACAAAAATACCCCTTAACAGACTTACTTAGTCTTATCATTGCAATGACCAATGCTTATTACAAAGGATCCAGGATAAAATATGCTTTTTTCTGAAAGAGAATTGGAAGACTGAATATTCGGAATGAGACAAAAATTTATGAAGATAGACAATGGGATTTGTGTTTTATTTGACTATTAGTGTTTGTTGCTACAGTATTTTTTATATTTTAAATTCAACAGGCATGGAAAGATAAAATTTATTAAGTGATAAATAAAAATGGAAAGAAATTGATTTTACACTTTTGCTCTACAGAAAATCTCTCTTCCTATCTCTTCAAGGACTTAGCTTCTCTGAAGGTTAGAAATTTCCTTTTTCTAAAGTCTCTAATTAATTCTCCTCCTCCCAATTCTAATTGCCACCTCGACTGGAACATGGCAGCACTGTGCCCTGCCAAATTACGTTTCTGGAAAGAAAGAAGCATTGTCTTCTACTGAGGTTTCTTTCTCCATTCCATGGTCATTTCAGTCAGAAATGAAATCGTTTCTCCCTGAAATTCAGTGAAGCCAACAACTTCTGACTTCTCCAGCTCTGTTGTGCATAACCCTGAAACTTGCTCTGTCCAAATAGGATAAGATGTTTTCTCTGCTCCTGGTTGCTAGAACCTGCTCATTATTACTAACACCAAATCTTTGCTGAGTAGATGACTTTAAAAAAACATTCTGCCGGTTCACAGCCCTTTAGAAGTTGTCATAAAAAATTAGCCCCAAATGATTTTCTTTAAAATGTGAACAAGTCCTGACTTCTCCTTGCAAATGCTTTCAAATGCATTTAAACAAAGGTAAATAACACATTTTAGAGGGACTGTGGGAAACCAGCACAATGAGTTACTCTTTGGTGTAGCTGTGAATTGATCCGGGAAATCTGGAAGGCAATTTGGATCTATCCCTCCCATATCAGTAAATTTAATATTCATTTATTAGTAAATTATGTATATTAGTACTTATTAGAGTAGTAAATTATGTATATCCTTTAAACCAGCAATACCACTACTTGACCTTTTAAAAAGAACAAAATATGAAAAACAGAAAACTATATGCAAAATACTGAAAGTAGTCTTTTGTGGCTATAAAGAACTGGAAATTAAGGGGCTAGTCAACAACTGATGGATAGCTGAATGAATTATGGCATATGCATGCAATGGAATTTTACTATAATGTGAAAAATGATGAAAGTGAAAGTTTCCAACCTAAAAAGACTTTAGGAGTAGATAACAAGTAAAATGGGCAGGTAGGTGGCACAGTGGATATAGTGCCAGGTTTGAAATCAGGAAGACATCTTCTTGAGTTCAAATTTGACCTCAGATATTTACTAACTGTGTGAACCTGGACAAGTCTCTTGACCCTATTTTTCTCTATAAAATGAACTGAAGAAGGAAATAGGAACCCACTCCAGGTTCTTTGCCAAGAACATCCCAGATGGAGTCACGAAGAGTCAGATACAACTTAAACCACCGAGCAACCACAACAAAGTGAGCAGAATTAATTTACAACAGCACTTCAAGGACAAATAGCATTCAAGTCTAAGGAACTAGCAATGCAAAGACTCATACCAATTTCAGAGGAAGCACCGTCAACCAAGCTACCCACCTCATGACAGTTTGGGGAATGGACTCAAGACGGAGTGTGACATGCATTTCTATCTATTGCCGTGATGGGGATTTGTTTTTCTTGACTATGTATATTTGTTTCAATAGATGTGTCTTTCTTTTTTTTTCTCCCAAATATGCAGTAAAAATGAGAAAGAAAATACATTATGTTGTTGAAAAAATTAGTTAAAGTGATAAAGAAGTGTAATGCCTTTGAATAAAACGGAGCAGTTTATAATTAGAAATTTAAAGTTGATTCTTCATGACAGTAAACTCATTTGTGTTTGTTTGGGTTTGGGGGTGTCTTTGTGTAGCTCTACAACTTTTTACCAGCTTTCAGAGCATACTTCCCTGGACCACATAAAACAATTTTTAAAAATATTGAGGAAATAGGACGTTTCATTTTGGAAAGAGTGAAGGAGCATCAAAAGATACTGGACCCCAACAACCCTCAAGACTACATTGACTGCTTTCTCTCCAAAATGCTGCAGGTAGGACACATCCGGGAAGCACTTTGCTCATTGAGCAAGGCTGATTTTATAAGAATTTTCACCAAATTTAGCAAATTTAAAAATTTAATAAATCTCTTCAAAGCACAGGAAGGGACATGGAGAGTCTCAAGGTATCCACATTCCCCAAGGAAGCCATTCGCTTTCTTGTAACTAAGCTTTATTTGGTTTATGTCCCTTCTCTGAACTCTGTATGGAAAATGAGATAGGAAAAGATCCACTTTGCTGGATGTTGAGCTGTTGTTGTGTGCTTTCCTGTTTGGAGGAGGATATTGCATTGGAGAATGATAATAGAAATCAATAAGTAAACATTTATCAAGCACCTACTACGTGTCAGGCACTCTGCTAAGTTTTAAAGGTACAAAAAAAGGCAAAAGACAGCCCCTACCCTCAAGGAGGAGATAATATGCAAACAAATAAAGACAAAGTAAACTTTAAACAGGAGAAAGGAGCTGCAGCGGAGGACTTGGAGTCAAAAAACTTGATTTCAAAGTCAAATTCCTGCACTTTCCAGCTTTGTAATCCTGAGGAAGTCTTATGTCACTATCTGTCTCAGTTTCCTCATTTGTAAGATGGGAATAATAGTATTTAACTCCCAGGATGATTATGAAGATAAAATAACATTTCCAATTCAAATTGTTAACCTTAAAATCTTCTATAAATACTATATATTAATTCAGATGATAACAATAACTAGATCTCATAAAAGCACTCAAAATTAATTTCAGGAAGAGGGCAGCCTTAATTTTGCCCTACACAAAAATGAAAACATGCAAAACTCTCCCAGAAACACACAAACCAATTCAGCAAACAAATAAAGCATATCTGGTATCCCATACTGTTCCCTGACAAGGAAAATTTCCTCAGGGTTGCCATCAGGACGTCAGTCCTACCTTGTAATTAATCCTTCCAGTCCCACACAGTTACACTCACATTGATAGAGGAAGTAGGTAGTGAGTGGTATGGAAAGAGACCTGATCCTGAAGTCAGAAAGACTTGGGTTCAAATTTGGAGACAGCTACTTTATAGCAATGTACCCCTGGACAAGTCACCTAACATCTTTCCGCCTCCATCTTTTCAGCTATAAGATGGATATAATACTAACATCCACCTCCTATGGTCATTGTAAAGATCAAATGAGATAATATTTTCCAAGTGCTTAGCAATTGCAAATGCTCAGTAAATGCTTATTAGTAAATAAGTAAAATAAATATTAGTAAATTATGAACTAAATATATGCCGGAAGGAAAAATCATTTTGGGAGTGCTAACCAGTATCTGAATTATGCAAATAACTCATGATTATGTGGGGATGGGGGCAAGGAGGAGAGAGTAATTGTGTTCCCTCCCCCAACACCATCTTGGTAGTATCCTTAACCCTTTCTTCTCTGTAGTGACACCGGAACCACCCTACTTCAGGTCACCATCGTCTGTCACCTAGATAATGCCAGTTCTATCCTACCAACTCTCCAGGCATCCAGACTCAATCCGTTCTTCAGAAAGTTAACGTGCAAAGTGCAAGACTCACTAGTTCACTGCTGTGATCAGGAAACTTCAGGCCTTCTAAGACAAAACACAAACTCATCTGTTTGGCAATTAAAGCCTTTCACCATCTGCTGTCAGACTCTCTTTCTAGGCTGGTTCTGCATTTCCCCACTCCCAACCTCAAACTCACCAGCTTGTTCTCCCCTTTACACAGTATTCCATCCTTTGCCTCTTTGCCTTTACATCATCTGGCCCCCATTCCTAGAATGTGGTCATTCTCCTTCCTCAACTCTTAGCAGGTCTATTATTTCCCCTACTTTAGAAACGGAAAAATGGAGACAGACAGAGGTGAAACGACTTGCTCACTATCACAAAGCTAGAAAGTGTTTGAAGCTGGGTTTGAATTCAGATTAAGACATCCTTCCCCACGGAGCTGCTACCTGCTTCAAGTAGCCTCTTCTTCTTCCTCCTACTGTTTGTATTCCACTCCAAAATCTCAGTGTATTTATTTTGTATGACCCCCATATTTACTTGTCTTTCAACATGTTTCATTCCTTCAGTAGAATGTAAACTCCTAAAAGAAAGGGATTGAGTTATTTTTATCCTTTACTTTTATATCACCATTATCTAGAACTCTGCTTGACACACAAAGGATATTTCATTTATATTTATTGACTGACTGATTTAATACACTGACAAAAATGTCAAATAGTATAGATCACTTAAGTGTTCACTACACGGGAATACAACAATCTTTGAAGACTCTTTTAATCTTCTCCCTAGACATATTGGCACTTAATTTCTATTGTCACTATAATTTTTACCTTTTTTTCAGTGGCCCTGAGACAAGGGGAGATTTTTAAAAAGTGTTAAACTGAAATAAAAGTATAAGAGTATTGCTTTCATTACTTAGGTTTTTCTTATTAGATTTTTATTTACCTTATGTTCATCTGGTTTGAAGTATTCCAGGTTACACGCCTGACTCATTTTAAATTCTTTTTAGGAAATATCTGAAATCCACCCTTTTTTCATCTTCTTCTTTCTAATATTTATTTCCTCCTGCAATGGAGAAAAGATAAACACAATCCTTGTTAACAAATAAACATGATCAATAAAAACAAATTTCTATATTTGCCATGTCCAAAAATAAACGTCCCATTTTGCATGCTCGTCTATCAGCTCTCTTTTAGAAGACCTCATTCGTCATTATTAGTTTTCTGTGCTCATGCTTTATAATAAAATTGGTGTGACTTCTTAAATCTTTCAAAATTGTTCATTTTTATAATATTGATGGTTATAAGCCCATCTTATTTTGTGCAGGGTTAAGTTGATATTTGCAGGATTATTTAGAACTATAACCTAATCTGCTTTGATTTTGATATCTCTGATTTCTCAGAGACAATTCATTGAAACTGATTTTTCTTGATAGATAAAGGGTGCAGTTTTCATGTCCAAAACACTGGTTTAGTGTTGATGATCTAATGTTGGAATACTACAGTTTGTGAGGTTTTAAACTTGATGATTCTTTTTTTTTGATGGCCTCAGTTTTATAAATATACTTTTGTTCTTAGTTTTTAAAAATTATATAGTTTTTCTTTGTTGAAGCATTGCATGCAGAATTTAAGATTAATTCTGTGTTTATAAGATATATAAGAACCTTAATTTATTTCTTGAAGCCCCATCTTCAAGATCATTTTGGCTTGTAGAGAGCCAATGTGTTATTCCAATATTGTTGTCTCTACATTTTCTTTCCAAAATTTCTGTATTTTCCAGGACCAAATGCACCACTTTCATATCAAAAGAATTATTTATTGTATGTTTTACACTTCTTCTTTTTTATTTTTGGGACCTGCTATTTCAGCCCACTCTTCATCCTTATTTCTCTCTGTCATTCTTTTCTTTATCTTTGTGAAACACTTTAATAGTAAAAATTAGCATTTAGATCACCCCACAAATTTCAAAGCACTTTGAAAATATTATCTCTCTACAACCTCACAACAACCTTGAGAGGTAGGTGCTATTATCTCCTCTACTTTAGAAATGGAAAAATGGAGACAGACAGAGGTGAAACGACTTGCTCACTATCACAAAGCTAGAAAGTGTTTGAAGCTGGGTTTGAATTCAGATCTTCCTGATTCCAAGTCCAGCACTCCTTCCATTGTGCCACTTAACCATCTCTAGGATGTTGCTCCTTTATTTCTGAGAGTCCTATTATACTTACTCCCTTGTTTTTCTCATTTGTAGAGATAATTCAAGAGTTGCTCTTGATTATATGTTCTATATTCATCGTTTTATATCCTGGTAATGATTATTTGTTGATTTTCCATTCTTCATGAGTTTCACTGTCAGTTGATTTGAGTAGAAAATCAAGTCAAATTTTGTCTCAGCCTTTCCTTCCTTCCTTCCTTCCTTCTTTTCTTCCTTCCTTCTTCTTTTTTCTTAATTCCCCTTTTTTCTTCTTTTTTGGACCACAGACAACTTCATTTCTGCTTCGGGCAAAATGGTATTAAATCTTCTCCATTTTGGAGAATCCTGACCATTTTGGTCATTCCAGCATTCATCCCTTTCCATTTTCTTCTGTGTGACCTTGAAAAAAATCACTTTACCTCCCTAGAGCACAATCTCCTTTTATGTAAAATGAATGTGTTGGGCCAAGTCATCTCCAAGGTTCTTCCAAGCTCTAAATCCTATGAGTCTGAATATTTCAGAGAATTTCACAGAATTTATGAGTTGAAACGAAGCTCAGCAGACACCTAACTTTGAAGGCTTTCAAACAAATCGATTAGAATGTTTTGCTTCCTCCCTCCCAAGGGATAGAACTCATAACAGTGGTTTGAAGGTACAGAGACACATTTCAATTTCACATGATGGGGATATTGTCCAAAATTGACACGAACTTCATCATTAAGTAATATATTCTCCATCTGTGAAAGTCTTCAAGTTGAGGTTGAATGACCACTTATGGGTGACTTCCAATCAGTCACAGGTTGGCTGGTTCATTTTCCCTACAAAATTTGCAATTCTGAATTCTCCAGCCCCAAGAGTTTTCTCTCAATTTACCATTGTGAAAATATGAAATTTCTTGTTATTGTTGTTTTTTAAAACTAAAATGCTGTTTTGCCTTGTGTGGAAAGTATCAGCATGAGGGATCATTTACCTGCTTATTAGGATTTTAAATTAATTATTTGATCAGGTCCTCACCATACCATATGTATCATACATAATATAGAGTTGGAAGGGATCCAACTCTCTCATGTTACATATGGGAAACTGAGGCCCAGAGAGAGTAAGAAACTTTCCCATAGGTGCCTAATCCTTAGCAGAAGCTAAAGTTTAATCCAGATCTTCCTGATTCAAAACCTAGTTCTCTATCCACTATGTCATATTGCTGCTGGAAGAAGGTTGTCTGGGAAGAACAAGTCTTTTGTTGGGCATTGGAAGTCTAAGGACGTTGGAAAATATCTGGTCTCTTAGGGTACTGAAGTGAAAGTGGGGAGAGCTTCAAGATCAAACTTCGTGTACTTAATGGGATTACTAATGATTTTCCCTACTGTCTCTCATTACTTCATTTACTTTGTACCTGTCCTTTAGGAAAAAGATAATCCGAACTCTGAATTTGACTTGGAGAATCTAAAAATGACTGGAGTAGATTTATTTGCTGCAGGAACGGAGACAACAAGCAGCACTCTAAGATATGGCCTGCTGCTCCTTCTGAAACATCCTGAGGTCCAAGGTAAAGTACAGGAATTGCACTGTTTACTGACTAGGCTTCTTTTCCCACGCCTGCACGTTACTTAGGAGCTGGCACCATGTTTCAACCCTTTGGATTTCTATGACTCCCACACAAAGCAGCAACAGATCAGATAGTGGTATATTTGAGAAAAGAGAACCCTTGGACAGGGACTGATAATTATATAACTATGTGAAGATCTGTGATGGTGAATTTAATTCATTCTAACAAACATGATTTGAGCTCCCACTGTGCACCCTCAGCTCTATGGTTAGGATAAAAAGACTCAAATGAAACACCCCCTTTCCTTAAATGTATTGCATTCTGCCAGGGCTGGTTCTGATGGATCCAAGGAGACAAAGCTAGGAACCATAGATAGAAAACTGACAATTGACAAATCGAGACTTCATTTAAAGAAAAACTTACCAATGATTAAAGTTCCCCCAAAACCATTTCACTTCCTATAGAGGTAGTAAGTTCTCCCTTAGTAGAGATTCTCAAGCTAAGGCTGGGTGACCCTTTGTTCACTCCATTGGAAATGTGATTCCTGTTCAAGTATGGATGGCCCTAGGTGAAAAGGGGTGATTTCTAATGCTAAGTTCCTCTGCCTCAGCACTTTAGGACATTGAGACAGGAGTTGAGCTATATACCTGGTGAATGGTTCAAATTAGGAAGATAATGAAATCACTAGCACCATCAAATTCAAATGAAGACATCTACTTTCTTTGACAATAATAGATGGTATCAGTATAAAAGATGTAGAGTTTGCAAATCATTTGTCATATTATTTTATTTGATGTCTTGTAAGGGAGGTGCAGATTTTGTCTCCTTTTTAAAATCACAGAATAATAGCTTTTGAAGTGTAGGGAACCTTAGAAGATAGATAATTTCTGATCCCCATTTTTCAGTTGAGCTAAACAGGGTTTAGACAGATTTAATGACTTGCCTGAATTTATACAGAGAGTGTCTAAAAAGGAATGTAAAAGCAGTTCTTCATGACTCCTATCAATTAAACCATGGAAAGGTATTCTATTGCTAAGCCTTTGTAGCATTAACTGAGTAGTAGGAGGACACTAAGTCCATCTGAGAGTCATCTTAGGTCACAGGTTCTGTTGGGTATTCCTAAGAAACCAGGGAGTTGTAGCAGCAAGCACCCTGACACATCCAGGATGACCTGGTAGCACAGGTTCTTAGATCTTCCTTTATAAGAGAAAAGCAACTTTTGAGAGGTAAACAATCTTCTTTAATTACATTCACCAACAGAGAAAATACAAGCAGAGGAAGTAAAGACCAACAGACAGGGTTTCTAACTGTCTGACCATAAAAAATACATACATCACAGATCAACAGACAGATCCAATAGTCTGACTATTGCTTACATACATAGTTACTAGAAAAAGAAGCACCAATATCTGGGTTTTCAAACCTGGGAGACTCCATAGTGGCTACCCAGAGTCTCATCTGGCACATGAACCTTCTTCCAATGAGTAAGTCCCTAAAGCAAAACTTCACCTCAGGGTAGGTATACATCTTTTTTACAGCTGGAGGTTGTCACAACCCTCATGACCCAGTGCCTCACTAGAAATTAACTAAATATGAGGTCTTCCTACAAAGCAAGACTCCTTTAATGAAGCTTCCCCCAGCTGGAATCTACCTGAGGTCTCTTAATGGGTGAGGAAGGTCTTCAACTCTCATTACAAGAGTTCAGTATTTATTTATATTTTTGGTCTCTGTAGCAAAACTTCAAGAGGAAATTGATCGTGTGATTGGGCATAATCGAGTTCCTTCCATAAAGGACAGACAAGATATGCCCTATATGGATGCTGTGCTACATGAAGTGCAAAGATTTATTAACCTCGTACCTCTCAATGTGCCCCATGCAGTGAATCAGGACATCCAGTTTCAACAATATGTCCTTCCTAAGGTCAGTAGTCATGGAAGAATGGAATGTAGTGTTGAAAGAGATCTTAAATATCATCTGTTCCAGTGATCTAATTCTACACCTGAGAAAATTGATTCCCTTTGTAATGATCTCACATGATGTTCTCCTTAAGGCAGTCCCTTTATTACAAACAGTTAACTTGGATGTGGTGTTGAAATAAATGAGAGGAAAATATATACTTATGTCTGTTCTTCTTCCTTCTCATTTATCACAGCAACACTGGAAAGAAAATATATAAGGACGATAATAGACTGAGATTGCTCAAGTGAAGTTTTTAAAATATCTTTTTCTCTTACTAGACTATGAAGCAGATTGTGTGAATGCTATTATCTGTTTGATTGTGTAGATGGAGATGCCAGTCTCAGATCAAATGACTTGACTAAGGTTATTTAAAAGTGTTGGAGCAGAGATTAGACCTAGGTTTTTAGGTTCTGAAGTACTGCTTTGCAGGGTTGCTAAGTAACCTTAGTAATTGAATTGAATTAGATTGAAGTTTCTTAGCAATGGATCAGCAGAAGAATTTCCCCTTGAGGAAAGAAGGAAGCAATCCATCTAATTTCACATTTAATATACCCAATTGAGTGAATTGTTCAATTGGAATCATCAAGGTTTCAATAAGAACCTACTATAAGAGAACTGCTGGGACAAGTGCTATAGACAAAAGGCTGGAAGAGAAGGTTATTTCATCATTCAGGGCTTTGACTTCTCTTGGAGGGAGCAAAATTTAGAACCTGAAAAGTCCTCCCAAAGTGTTATTTTTTCCTTCAGACACAACTTGTGATTTGATTTGCAGATTGGCTTCCTGCTAAAGAAACTCTCTCAGGTTCCACTCAGAGATGCTTTAAGTATTGCCTCGGGCACTGAAAATCCAGATATCCTGCCCATATCCTGCCCACAGTCATGCTGGCAGCAGGGGCAGACATGAAGAATAGAGTAAGGAACTGAGGAGAGAACATAAATAGCTCAGGGACTTAGTCAAAGCTTCCTTTATGAAGGGGTATCCAAGTCAAGCCTTGATGAAAAGTTGGAGATTCTAAAAGGCTGAAGTCAGCAAAGCAGTGCCTTCCAGGCTTGGGATATGACTATTATAAAGGCATGAAAACCAGCCAGGGAGCTTTGTGGATGGGGAAGAGAAGTTTGATCAGTTTAGCTGGACCTCCAAGGAGGGCATGATGAGGACAATAATGGAGGCATCAACCTGGAAAGCTAGAGTGAGGTCTATGCAGATTCTCAATGGCTTGGCATCTGAGTCTATACCACACGCAAAGGAATGTGCATTTTGTACTAGAAACTTTAGGAGCCATTAAAGTTTCTAGGAAATGGCATACAAGGGACATTCATGATGATAACTGACTTTCCCCTGGAATTTCTTTCCTTTAGGGAACTACCATCTACCCATTGCTGTCTCCAGTCTTGAGTGACAGCAAAGAGTTTGCTAACCCTGAAAAGTTTGACCCCCAGCACTTCCTGGATCAGAATGGAAAATTCAAGAAAAGTGACTACTTCATGCCTTTTTCCATTGGTAAAAAGACAACCTTCCAATTGCTACCTCTTACTCTGAAAGGAGAATCTTTTATTCCCTACCACCCTCTTCTAGCCGAGCCTCCTCTTGGTAGTTTTTCTGAGGATGCACTGCCCCACTGTGGCCTGTCACACATTGTCTTTTCTAATATTTTCAAGGTCTGGCTTCTTCTCAGGCCCCTCAACAGATGAACTGATCCTCTTGGCTGGCTCACCTGACTCCTTATTTTAGTGGAATTCTGACTCCATTGTAAGATCCACTGCACCAGGGCTCACCATGGGAAAAATCATGTGAAAGGGAATACCTTCCTGCCCCATTTTAACCACTAATGACAGATATAATTCCCAGTAGGAATTCTCACCATTTCAGCCCATCTACATCCATCTCTTTTATGACCTTACCCACTATTTCCCTTTTCCAACAAGGCTTTTTCTCTTTGGCTGACACTGATATTATGTGAAAATTTCTAAGCACAATTTTATTTCTTTCCAGGAAAACGGGCTTGTCTTGGAGAAGGCCTGGCAAGGATGGAGTTGTTCTTGTTCTTTACCACCATCTTACAGAATTTCACCCTCAAACCAGTTGGAGATCCAAATGAAATTAAGATGAAGACCAATCATAATGGGTTTACCAGTATTCCACCAAGCTACCAACTATGCTTTATTCCTCACTAAGTAAGAAGAAAAGTTAATCTGTGTAAATGAGTCAGCTGGTTTTGTATTTTAGACTCAACACTTTCTTGTTTTTGATTGGAATTCCCATGAGGAAAGACAAATTTCTAACTATTAATTAAAATGCATTTTAATTTTCAAGGATGAGATAGGCTATCAGAGTGCATCATATGTTATTATGTAATGGGGGCTACCTTACAGACCTTTATGTGTAGCCCTCTCACCAATATCTACAGCCTTGATTCTAGTTATAGGGTATGGAGGAAGATATTGAAAACATCACCCCTAAAACCCATATTAATTTGTACTTTTCAAATATCCTCAAGGATGATCTTATTTTGTATCGTATAACACTTGTTTGTGAATTTAGGATACAATAAATATGACTGTGTTGCTAATAACTCCTGATGTCCAACTGTGTACTTGTTCTGTACATTGAGGATTCATGATTTCAAAGGCAGCATGGTAACATGGAAAGATTCCTAACTTTGGGAGCATAGTACCAGGGATCAATCCTGCCTCTAACGCTGACAACTTGTGTGACCTTGGGCAAGCCACTTCACCAATTATTGTCATCATTTTCTTCATCTCTCAAAGAAAAGGGTTGGACTGCATGGGCTCAGAATTTCCTAACGAGTCTCCATCTATATTACTTTGATCAGTGGGGATAGCCCATTCATCTATCCTTTGGGTCTTCATTCCATCTTTCTTCTCACTTTCTTTTTTCAGTATCTTGACCAAATAGTAAACCAGTTCTATCTTAAATTAATCTCCACTTTCAAATCCCATGTGCCCTTGCCCTATGGGGACACACATTTCCTAATTGAATTCCAGAAAGGAATTATTCCTATAACTTGCCTTTTCTGTTATTATAATCTTGCTGCTGAACACAGATCTTATTTTCTGACCATCCCCTCACTTCAGCATCTATTCTAAGATTTCTTTCCTCTACTGAGACTTCTCCCACATCTCACTCTTTCCCTCTTACCATAAGACTGAATTCAATACATCACTGGAAAAAAATGAGAATATATATTGCTAACTTATTCTTGTCTGCAATTCTTTATTCTAAATAACCTCTCCATACTCACACACACTTCATTTCTTTTGTCTAATATGGCTGAGTGAGTAGAGAGAAAAAAGTAGCATTTCTCTTTGCAACTACCAGCTCCTATACTTGAGTCCTGGATGTCACCTCTCCCTCTCCTGTAGAGGTTGCACCCTCTCACCTCCCTTTTTCCCCATTTTTCAATTTCCCTATATCCATTGATTCCATTCTTACTGCTTGCAATAAAATGTGCTTCTCCCTCATCCTTAAAACAACCTAAAGCAAAAACAAATTCCCAGAGATTCCCTAGCTGAATTTTACTGTATATATTTTACTTATCACTTGTGTAACTTTGAAAGGACAAAGTACGCCTTTTTGAGTATCTACTGAGTTAACGACAGTTTTTTTCAGCTCAGTGGACAAGAAGAGTTTTCTTCAAGTTGTAGAAGGCACAGCACATCTGAGACCTGAATGAGTAGCTTTTCATCTTAGAGGAGCAAGAGTGTTGAATTACAGTTGACCAACAAAAAAGTCACCTGGAAATTCCTCTGTGTGGTCTGTTCAACCCCAATTCAACCCTCCTTTTCTCTCTCTCTCTCTCTCTCTCTCTCTCTCTCTCTCTCTCTCTCTCTCTCTCTCTCTCTCTTCATAGTGAAACTCCTAGAAAAACTATCTACCCATTAGCTTCTTTTTCACTTCTTTGTGGCCCCATTTGAACTTTTTTTGGTAAAGATACTGGAGGGATCTACTATTTCCTTCTCCAGCTCATTTAAGAGATGAGGAACCAAGTCCAACAGGGTTAGGTGATTCTCCCAGGGTTACACAACTAGTAGCTGAGTTCAGATTTTAATTCAGAAAGAAGGGTCTCCCTCATTCCATGATCAGTGACCTATGCACTGCATCACCTACGTACAAAGATAAATGACAGTGACTAATCAGAAGGGCTTATGCAAGGATACAATATTTACATTTCTCATCTGTAGCTCCATGAAGGTATAGCATGCACAAAGCGCAAATTCTGGTAAAAATCAGCAGGTCAGCTAAACCAGGCTGAGGGTAACTGACAGGCCTCAAACCCATTTGTAACTTATGGTGATGTGTACCCAAAGCATATAAAAGCTTTGACCAGTGGAATGAGTGGATGAGAACAGTTTGTTTCAATTGCCTTGAAGGTCATTGTACCTTAATCAGACATCAAAGATGCCAAGGTCACCCAAGGCATCCTAGGTCATCAAGAGCCTTTCTGACTTTTTTCTTGCCACTGGACTTTGATGAATCTGGAAGAGAGACTGAAGCTGACATCTTCATTTAAATACATTTCATGAAGAAGTCAACCAATCAGCTCAGGATGTCACTGGTTCTCTTCAAGATGGAAGGATTAACAGCAATTTACAGGCTGAAAGGGAAAGATGATACAAGTCTCACATCAAACTCCTAATGTCCTTAGGGGTCATAGAGGCTGTTAAACAAATAAAGGGTTTGAAGTATTTTTGTTATATATTGATAAACACCAAAGAAGAAAGGAAAAGGATGGAAACAGGAATACTCTAGGGGGAAAAGGGAAAGATCAATTGCAGTTGCTTTATTTTATATAATTGATGTGATAAAATAGAATGTTTTGTACAAACCATTTAAGCAAATGGCTTAAACCTGAAGAATGATACGTTCCTTGTTTAGGGATAGCATTCACTGCCCATGGGCTGGTAAAAGAGCATATGCTTGAAATCTTTGAAATCTCTTTCAAAGGGCTTTAAATCGAAAAGGAAGAAAAGAAACGAAAACAACCTATGTAGTTTTTAATGTTTCTCTTTATCACAGAGAGTAGCAACAGTATGGGAAGAATAGTAGCAAAAGTCACCTTGAAATTGAGAGGAAGTCTTGTCTCTGGAAGGCTCTCAAAACAAAACTCATGGCCTCAGATCTCTACAAACTTGTTCACAAAGTATGTGAAGCAAGAAAGGGGAACTTTAGATTCACTTGCAAGGAGGAAAAGTTGACCTTCTTGTTATCACTGATACATAATGGGATGAGACCTATGAGTGGAAGAAGAGTATGCAATATTCAAAAGGAAAAAGATAAAGAACAAATATGGGTTCAGGGGAGGGAGAGCAGCAGCATGTAAGGATGTTCCAGAAAGGGGGAAATCAAATGAGAAAACACTGAATTGAAGACCAAAAGAGAGAAAATAGAAACACTATTGCCATTGAAGCTACCTGGATGAAAAGAGGAAAGAATCAATGAATTTGAGAAGAGGAGGTATGAAATATTAGTGATCAGAGACTTCCCAGTCTGGCGATCTGCTGGAATATCCTGTCCCTCTCTCTCTCCCTCTTTTCTTCTGTCTCTCCATCTTTTTTTGTCCCTGTCTTTCTCTTTCTCTTTATGACTCTCTCTCTCTCTCTCTCTCTCTCTCTCTCTCTCTCTCTCTCTCTCTCTCTCTCTCTCTCTCTCTCTGTTTTTCTTTCTCTCTTCCTCTTCTTGGGAAGCTAGCTGGAACAGAGGGTGGATTGCCAGACTGGGACTTCAAATCTAACTTCTGACCCTCACTAGCTGTGTAACCCTGGGCAATTTGCTTAATTTCTGATTGACTCATTCCTCATCTGTAAAATGGGGATAATAGTAGCACCTACCTTCCATGGCTTTTTTTGTGAAGATCTCTCTGTTTCTCTATCTGTATCTCCCTACCTCATGTCTTTGTCTCCTTGACTCTCTGTTCCTTTGCTCTGTTTCTCTGGCACTGTCTCTGTTTCTCCACCCCCTGAAAACAAAAAAAAAAATCTTAAAATATCTTGACATACCTAATTGAAAATTTCGTGTTTCAAAAAGTGAAATGTCAATTCTAGATCTTATTCTCACCAAAGTAAAACTGATTGTTGAGGTGGAAATGAAAGGGCTATTTGAGAGCTGACCTTGGCATCTTAGCATTTGTGATAGAGTAGAAGAGAGCTGGTCATAGGTTAAGAAAAACTGAGATGAGGGGAAGAACAGATTCCTTAGAGTTTACAGAAAGGCTTTGTAACATCTATAGGAGCATTCAGTCCAAGAGGACTGGACTGGAAACCTCTCACAATTAAATTATGTAGAAAAAAGAAAAGAAAAACAGAACAAGTGAGGAAGATATGAGAACGGTAATTATACACATACAAACACACACACACACACACACACACACATTGCCAAGACACGCCCCCCACAATTTGTAGAACTCCTTTGAATGCTACTTAATGTTCAAACTGTTGAGCCAGAGTCTTTCCAAAAGTTGACCTAGGTCTGGCAATGCATGCATCAATGTCATTGTCAATGTGTACATCCCTGGAAAGTATACTACCAAAGTAAGTGAACTTATCCACAGCATTCAAAACTTCTCTATTTGTTGTAACTGATGGTTCCATGTATAGATGGCATGGGGGTGGCTGATGGAGCACCTGTGCTTTCTTGGTATTAATTACTAGGCCAAAATTAACACAGGCAGCAAAGAATTGATCCATACTTTGTTGCGTCTCAGCTTCAGAGGTTGCAGTGAATGTGCAACCATCTGCAAACAGAAAATTATGTACCAATACTTCCTCTGCTTTTGTCTTGGCTTTTAGCCTTTTCAAACTGAAGAACTTGCCATAAGTATGGTAGTTGACCTTGATGTTGTGTTCATCCTCATTGAAAGAATTGAAAACATGGCTGAAAATACCATGCTAAAAAGCATGGGAGCAAGCTCACAGCCCTGTTTCACTTCATTGATGACTGGAAAAGCACAAGAGTGTTCCACATCACCTGCTTTAGTTGTCTTCATAACTGTTGAAACAAATTGTTCTCATAAGCCCATTCTACCAAAGGAAGTCTTCACATGTTTGGGGTAGACACCCCCTAACTCACCAATGGATTTGAGACCCCTTGGCTATCCTCAACCTGATTTAGTCCATCTGCAGAAACGGTTTACCGGGGTGTGGCCCCTGCATAATCTGCAGCTTCTTGGAGCCATAGGTGAGAGTTTGGTGGAACAGATAAACACTAAAGGTTGAAAGAGCTGCAAAAAGGGCTCAGCAGCCATCCCACTAAGGTACTGGTGCTCCCTGAACACACTCCACAACTTTGATTGAAGTATAGATTGTCTGGAGGGAGTTGTGTGAGATGAGGCTAAAAAGGAAGATTGGATTCATACTATAAAAGCCTTTCATTTCCATGCTAAGAAACCTGTGTTTACTTTGCAGGTAATTTGGAATTAACTAACTATAAGTTCCTTTTAATGGCAGGGACAGGTGTCGTTTGGGCTTTCTCATATGGGCTTCCTAATATTAATATCAATCAATTCATTAACAAACATTTAAGTGCCTACTATATGCCAGGAAATGTATTACCAATTCACAGTTAACAGATCACAGAACAAAGGTAAGAAATAGCCATATAGGTTATAGACCCCTCCAAGGTTGTGGAACCTCATGAATACATTACAGAGATGGGACTTTACGGAGATGGGACTACCTCTGCACAAAAGGGAAAAGCCAGAAAGTCATCTTTGAGGTTGCCATAACACCACCCCAATCTGGATGCCAATTTAGAGCAGCATAGCACTCCCACTACAGTCCTTTTTGGGTCTCAGACAGCTAGCTAAACAGACCATTACTTAACAGAACTCATTTAGACATAATAAGTTTTGATTTTCTCTTTTTCCCTTCCCAATGGGGATACAGAACTACCACTCATTTGGAGAGGCCCTAACCACCAAAATGTAGAAATCAAAATGGTTGGGAAAAAATGTTCATTTCCTCTTCATTTTAAAATGCCTAGAACTTACTCAGAGACACCTTATTGAGACAACTGCAGTAGGTACCCCTGAAGTAACTCCATCTCATTAAGAATTTGGTAATCACCTCTGACCATACACAGGGTTATTTCTGACTAGTAGGGATCTTAGCTGAAAGCACAAGTTTGGGACAAGTTTTGTTGGGGGCAAGTATGGTTTGTCTTCTGACACCTGGAATGCACCCTCCTCATCACTGCCTGACACTTGCATACTTTGGCAATCTATAATTTCTTTCATCCCCCCATAATGACTAACACCACCCTGAGTCTCCTATAATTCAGTAGGTGGTCTTTGAGTCACTATAGCCAAAACATTCAGGACTCTCTGGCCAGCCTGCTACTGAATCTCTACAAACCTAGTTCATCTGGTTCTCAGACAGTACTAGGGGCATGCTCACAATTTTTTTTCAACTTGATAAGAGATGCTAAAATTTATTTTTTTATTTTAATTTTTTATATTTTGGGAGTCCAAAGTCATCCTCAAGTTCTAGGGAGGCAATGGAGCAGAACTTTATTATGGTTCTTTCACTTATTATTCTTGATGTGGAACGATTTTCTTCTGTTCCACTATCAATCACTCTCTGTTAACAATTTCCCATTTACTTGTAAGCCAAAGGTTAACTCACCATCCTTGTATTGGAGGATATTGGGAGTTGCTGACCTGTTTCCCTGCACTGAGTAACCTCTGGGGTAGGGTGACAAAACTGAGCTCAGTTGTTTTATCAGTTTGTTTTCAACAAGCTCACTGTTGCCACTGACTCTAGGAAGTCTTTTCTCTATTAAATTCCTCCCTCTACTCTCCTTCTTTCCTGCCTAGATCTGGGGACAATCTGCTCCCGTTAATTCTTGAGAGGAAAAGGATGATTTTCAACAGCTACTGGAACATAATTTCAGGGACCCCAAGACTTAAGGGCAATGTTTACTCTCAGTTTAGCTTCTGCCTCCTGCAACCTCTCCACAGTCAAGACCACCATCCAGTGAGGAGCAAGGAGGGCATAACAAAAAGATGGTATCTCTAGAGCATTTTTGGTTTTAAAAATCCTTTATATATACTATTCTGCATTAGTTTCAAGTATCTCTATGATAGAGATAATGCAAAATTTTTATCTCCATTTTATAAGTGAGACAACTGAGGTTTAATATGAAGTGACTTTTCCAACTGTCACAGTCAGTAAAGGGAAGTGCCAGGACTACATTACATCACAGATAAATATATTCTGGAATGAATAAACCAAATATTTACTAAGTCCCAGTGTTACCATGATGTCAAACCTCACAATATGAATTACCCAATACACGTGAAAGGTCCTGTGAACAATTCACCTGGTAAAAACCAATTCCAGAATAAAGCCCCCTTATCTTAAAGAGGAACTTGAGGATATTCTGTGGGTTCAACTGGGGAAAGTTCCCAAAGGTAGGCAGAGGAACTGGGCCTGAAGGAATATTCCCCCATTCTGCCTCTGTGTCTCCACACAAACAGGACAAAAAGGTAAAAATCACAAGCCACTAAACCAGGGGTGACTTATCACTACAGGTCAATTGCCCTATGTTGGGACCTTGAGCTGACAGGCAGCAGCTTACATGCGCAAAGTTTACTCTCCTGTAGGAAAGGAGTCAAAGATAAATCTGATATTTTGACGGAAACTGGAAATGCTGTCTCATCATTTCAATTGAGAAGTTAAAAGGTAAATAAATATCTTGAAAAGTGTGGGGGGTTTTTTTGGTTTTTTTTTTTTTGAAGGGAAGGGACAAGCATTTATTAAACACCTCCTGTATGCCAGATACTGTGTTGAGTGCTTTACAGATATTGTTTCACTTTGGTCCTCACAACAACCCTGGAGGGTAGGTACTATTACTATTCCCATTTTATAGCTAAGAAAACTGAAACAAACAGAGGTTAAGTGCCTTGCCCAGGATTACATTGGTAGTAAATGTTTTTTTTTTTATTTTTTTTTTAATGTTTTACAATCATTTCCTTAAAGTCAAGATTTTATCCCCCACACCCTTCCCGCAATATCCCCCTCCCTCCCCATGACAGCATACAATTGTGTTTAGGTTCTACATATACTTTCCTATTGAGCACATTTTCACCATATTCATGCTACGTAGTCGAACTAAAATAAATGGAAGAAATCATATAACAAATCAACACATAATACACTGAAACCCACACACACACACAAACATGATCTGCTACATTCTGCAAATGACTTCCATATTTCTTTCTCTGAGTGTGGAAGGCATTTTGCCTTAGAAGCCTGACTTTAGGATTTTTTTTTTCTCAGTAAGTTCTTGTGTTATTACAAAGTTCCAAGACTACCAGAAAAAACTCTCACACACTGTGGTCGTTGCTGTGCACAAAGTTCTCCTGGTTCTGCTCCTTTCGCTCAGGATCAGATCATATAAGTCCTTCCAAGCCTCCCTGAAGTCTTCTTGTTCATCATTTCTTATGGCACAATAGTACTCCATTACATTCATATACCATAATTTATTCAGCCATTCCTCAATTGATGGGCATCCCCTTGACTTCCAGTTTTTGGCTACCACAAAGAGTGCTGCTATAAATATTTTTGTACACGTGGGACCCTTTCCCGTTTTTATAATCTCTTGGGGATACAGTCCTAGTAGCGATATTTCTGGGTCAAAGGGTATGCACATTTTTGTAGCCCTTTGGGAATAGTTCCAAACCGTTCTCCAGAAGGGTTGGATGATCTCACAGCTCCACCAACAATGAATTAGTGTTCCAACTCTCCCACATCCTCTCCAGCATTTATCATTTTCTTGTTCTGTCATGTTTGCCAATCTTATGGGTGTGATGTGGTACCTCAGAGTTGTTTTGATTTGCATCTCTCTAATCAATAGTGATTTAGAGCACTTTTTCATATGATTATAGATATCTTTGATTTCTTCCCCTGAAAATTGCTTGTTCATATCCTTTGACCATTTATCACTTGGGGAATGACTTGGATGGTTATATATTTGAGTCAGTTCTCTATATAGTCTAGAAATGAGGCCTTTATCCCCGAGCTTAGCTGTAAAAATTTTCCCCCAGTTTACTACATCCCTCCGAATTTTGGTTGCATTGGGTTTGGTTGTGCAAAATCTTTTCAGTTTAAAGTAATCAAAATTATCCATCTTGCATTTCATAATGCTTTCTATCATTTCTTTAGAAAAAAAATTCTTCCCCTCTCCATAAATCTGATAAATACACTATACCTTGCTTCTCCAGTTTATTCATGGTATCAATCTTTATACCTAAATCATGTACCCATTTGGACTTTATTCTTGTGTATGGTGTCAAGCATGGGTCTATGCCTAATTTCCACCACACAGTTAACCAGTTTTCCCAGCAATTTTTGTCGAACAATGAGTTCTTATCCCAGAAGCTGGGATCTTTGGGTTTATCAAACAGGAGGTTGCTATATTCCTTGCCTACTGTGTCTTGAGTGCCAAGCCTATTCCATTTGTCTACCCCTCTGTTTCTTAGCCAATACCAAGTGGTTTTGATAATTGCTGCTTTATAATACAATTTGAGGTCTGGTAGCACTAGGCCACCTTCCCAAGCATTTCTTTTCACTAGTCCCTTTGATATTCTGGACCTTTTGTTTTTCCAAATGAATTTTGATACTACTTTATCTAGGTCTAGAAAATAATTATCAGATAGTTTAATTGGTATGGCACTAAATAAGTAGATTAATTTAGGTAGAATTGTCATTTTTATTATATTAGCTCGGCCTACCCATGAACAACTGATGTTTTTCCACTTACTTAAATGTGACTTTATTTGTGCAAAAAGAGTCTTGTAAATGTGTTCATATAATCCCTGGGTTTGTTTTGGCAGGTAAACTCCTAAGTATTTTATAGTGTCTACTCTAGCTTTAAATGGGATTTCTCTTTCTATCTCTTGCTGTTGGACTTTGTTGCTAATATATAGGAATGCAGAAGATTTGTGTGGGTTGATTTTGTAACCTACAACTTTGCCAAAGTTGTTTATTATTTCAAGTAGTTTTTACTTGAATCTCTGGGATTCTCTAAGTATATCATCATATCATCTGCAAGGAGTGATAACTTAGTTTCTTCTTTGGCTATTTTTATTCCTTCAATTTCTATATCTTGTCTAATTGCTACCGCTAACATTTCTAGTACCATATTGAATAATAATGGTGATAATGGGCATCCGTGTTTCACCCCTGACCTTATTGGAAATGCCTCTAGCTTATCTCCATTGCATATAATGCTTGCTGAAAGTTTTAGGTAGATACTGCTTATTATGTTATGGAAAGTTCCCTTTATTCCTATGTTCTCCAGTGTTTTTAATAGGAATGGGTGTTGTATTTTGTTGAAAGCTTTTTCTGCATCAATTAAGATAATCATGTGCTTTTTGTTGGTTTTGTTGTTGATATGATTAATAATGCTAATAGTTTTCCTAATATTGAACCAGCCCTGCATTCCTGGTATGAAACCTACCTGATCACAATGTATTATTCTCTTGATAAGATGCTGTATTCGTTTTGCTAAAATCTTGTTGAAAATTTTTGCATCTATATTCATTAGAGAAATTGGTCTATAATTTTCTTTTTCTGTTTTATCTCTTCCTGGCTTGGGTATCAAAACCATATTTGTATCATAGAAAGAATTTGGGAGTACTCCTTCTTCCCCAATTTTCCCAAATAGTCTATATAGTAATGGAATTAACTGTTCTTTAAAGGTTTGATAGAATTCACTTGTGAATCCATCTGGTCCTGGAGATTTTTTCCTAGGGAATTCATTCATGGCTTGTTCAATTTCTTCTTCTGAGATGGGGTTGTTTAAGTATTCAATTTCCTCTTCTGTTAATCTGGGCAATTTGTATTTTTTAAAATATTCATCCATCTCATTTAGATTATAGAATTTGTGGGCATAAAGTTGGGCAAAATAATTTCTAATTATTGTTTTAATTTCCTCCTCATTGGAGGTGAGTTCACCCCTTTCATTTTTAATATTAGTAATACGATTTTCTTCTTTCTTTTTTTAATCAAATTGACCAAAGGTTTATCAATTTTATTAGTTTTTTCATAAAACCAACTATTGGTTTTATTTATTAATTCAATAGTTTTCTTAATTTCAATTTCATTAATCTCTCCTTTGATTTTTAGTATTTCTAATTTGGTATTTTCTTGGGGATTTTCAATTTGTTCTTTTTCTAGCTTTTTCAGCTGCATACCCAAGTCATTGATCTCCTCTTTCTCTATTTTATTTATGTAGGCATTCAAAGATATAAAACTTCCCCTAAGAACTGCTTTTGCAGTATCCCATAAGATTTGGTAGGTTGTCTCATTATTGTCATTCTCTTGAATGAAGTTGTTGATTGTTTCTATGATTTCTTCTTTAACCCATTCCTTCTTTAGGATTAAATTATTTAGTTTCCAACTGATTTTTGCTTTATCTTTCCATGGCCTTTTATTACATATAATTTTTATTGCATTATGATCTGAGAAGGATGCACTGATTATCTCTGCCTTTCTGCACTGGATTTTGAGATTTTTATGTCCTAGTACATGGTCAATTTTTGTAAATGTTCCATGTACTGCTGAGAAAAAGGTATATTCCTTTCTATTCCCATTCAATTTTCTCCAAAGATCTCTCATATCTACCTTATCTAGAGTTTCATTTACCTCCTTAACCTCTTTCTTGTTTATTTTGAGGTTAGATTTATCAAGTTCAGAAAGAGGGAGGTTGAGGTCCCCCACTAGTATAGTTTTGCTGTCAATTTCTTCCTTCAACTCCCTCAACCTCTCC
The DNA here is from genome assembly GCA_023548195.1 of Bettongia penicillata ogilbyi. Taxonomy (NCBI): domain Eukaryota; kingdom Metazoa; phylum Chordata; class Mammalia; order Diprotodontia; family Potoroidae; genus Bettongia; species Bettongia penicillata. The sequence goes on from JAJHZJ010000022.1 coordinate 6,461,596, forward strand.
TCTAAGAATCTGGATGCTATACCACTTGGAGCATACATGTTTAATAATGATATTGCTTCATTGTCTATGGTGACTTTTAGCAGGATATAGTTTCCATCCTTATCCCTTTTGATTAGATCTATTTCTGCTTTTGCTTTGTCTGAGATTAGGATTGCTACTCCTGCCTTTCTTACATCAGCTGAAGCACAATATATTCTGCTCCATCCTTTAACCTTTATCCTATGTGTATCCCCCCGTTTCAAATGTGTTTCTTGTAAGCAGCATATTGTTGGATTATGGCTTTTAATCCATTCTGCTATCCGTCTCCGTTTTATGGGAGAATTCATTCCATTCACATTCACAGTTATGATTACAATCTGTGTATTTCCCTCCATCTTCTTTCCCACCATTTGTGCTTTTAGCTCTGCTGTCTCCTTTCCCCTCCTCACTACTATTCACTTTTCACCACCTCCTCTTGCCGCCTTCCCCTCTTTCTTTTAGCCCCCCTCCCTTTAACTCCCCTTTACTCTTATTGCTTCTTCCCTTCCTTTTGCCTCCCTCCCCTTTCTTCCCCCTTCCCCCCCCACTGCTTATAGAGCTAGTTAGGATTTTCTACTTAAGTTTATTGTTCCGTCCTTTAAACAAATCCGATGAGAGTACCTCTCACACAATGCTCATCTCCCTCCCCTCTTTCCCTCTACTATGATTTTGTACTTCTTCTTGTGATGTAATTTGCCATTTTCTGCTTTCTCTTTTTCACACCACGTATTACACTGCCTTCTCATACTTAAATCACATTTTTTATCATGATATCATTTACTTTATACCCGTTCCCCCTATGCTTATCCCTTTTATATTTCTTAATAGACACACAGTTCTCAAGATAAACAGATATCATCTTCCCTTATAGGGAGGTGAACAACTTGCCCTCATTGAGTAGCAAGTTGTTCCCCCACCCCCACTGTTTACCTTTTTATGATTCTCTTGAGACCTGCATTTGAAGATCGAATTGTCTATTAAGTTCTGGCGTTTTGGTCAGGAAACTCTGGAAATCCCTTACTTCGTTGAATGACTTTCTCCTTGTCTGAAATGTTATGCTGAACTTTGCTGGGTAGTTGATCCTTGGTTGCAGTCCCAGCTCCTTTGCCTTACGGAATATTGGGTTCCAATTCTTTCTATCTTTTAATGTAGAAGCTGCAAGGTCCTGTGTAATCCTGCTTGCATCTCCTTGATATTTAAATTGTTTCTTTCTGGCTGCTTGTAATATTTTCTCCTTCACTTGATAGCTCTGGAATTTGGCAACTATATTTCTTGAGGTTTTGAGTTTGGGATCCCTTTCAGGAGGGGAACGGTGGATTCTTTCGATGACTATTTTGCCCTCTGAATATAGTACTTCTGGGCAGTTTTCCTTGATGATTTCCTGGAAGATATTGTCCAGGCTCTTTTCTCCATCCTGGGTTTCTGGCAGGCCAATAATTCTTAAGGTTTCTCTTCTGGATCTATTTTCCAGGTCAGTTGTTCTTCCAATTAGATATTTTACATTTTCTTCTATCTTTCCATTCTTTAGATTTTGTTTGACTGATTCTTGCTGTCTCACTGAGTCGTTAGTTTCTACTTGCCCAATTCTAACCTTCATCAAATTGTTTTCTTCTGTTAACTTTTGTATCTCTTTTTCCATCTGCCCAATTTTTCCTTTTAAGAAGCTATTTTCTCCAGTTAATTTTTGTACTTCCTTTTCCATTTGGCCTTTCAGAAGTTTATTTTCTCCAGTTAATTTTTGAACTTCTTTTTCCATTTCTTCAATTTTCCTTTTCAAGGAGATGTTCTCATGAGTGAATTCTTTCTTAATAATTTTAAAATCATTGGCCAGTTTATCTTCTATTTCCTTCTTCAGCTGTTCCAGGAGAGCTGCTTGTACTTGCGAGTAGTTCATAGTCCCTTCTGAAGTCTCAGATGGAAGTACAGTCTCAGCTGTGACCTCTTTGGGGTTTGTGTTTTGGTCCTTATCCCCATAGAAAGATTCTATGGTTCTTTTGGCCCTCTTCTTTTTCATGTTCATGATTTTGATTGAGTGTTCTGGCTTCTGGTTCTTTCAGTCAGAAGCTAGAGAACTTTTTGCTGAGCTGATGTGTGAAAAAGCTAAAAGCAGGTTTTTGTTTGGTGTTTCCCCGATCAGCCCTGGGTTTAGCTTGTTAAGTGTGGGGCAGGGGTGGTGTGGTCACAGGAGCTCTCCTCAGCTGAATTGAGGCAAAGGCAAGCTCAGGAGCTGGTAATCCCAACTGCCCTATTGTCTTTCTGATTCCCCTGGACAGCTGAAGCATGCCTAGATGCTAATGCGTGTTCCCAACCCTCCTGGGTCTCCTCTCCTGGCGCTGAGGCTTGCCTGGGTCCTAGTGCAAATTTTCTCTGCCCTGGGTCCTCTATCCTTCCGGTTTGCCTCTGCCACCATAGGAGGAATCCCCCTTAGCTATTTTCCTTGTCTCAGGTGTTATGAGACTATTGGTCTCCTTCTTCTAATTCTACTGATCTGGGATTTTTCTGGGGAGATATTTTATGGTTCTTTCACGGTCATCAAGGGGGAAGGAGAGAGCATTAGCTGATCACTCCACCATTCTGGCTCTCGGAAGTTCAAGTAAGTGACTTACTGAAGTTTGATCTTCGGGCTGAAGGTCTCAGGAGCTGCTGCGCTGATATCTGGCACTCTGTGGCTCTCACTGACTCGGTTCGGCTTGTCTCCCACCCCGGGTGCAGCTCCTCTGGTTCTGCCCGCCACTCAGGTTTCTCGGATCTCTTCTGCTCCGCTGCGCTGGCCGTGCTGTGCTGGCCGTGCTGCGCTGTGCGCTGTGGGTTCACCCCCGTGGAACAGATCCTTCCCGTGGACCTTACAGTCCAACCTGAGCTCCGAATCTGTCACCGTCTGTCTCCCACTCGATTCCACACCTCCAAAATTTGGTCAGATTCTCCTTTCAGAGGTACTTGGAGGAGTTTGTCCGAGAGCTTAGGTGAGTTGCTGCTCTCACTCCTCCATCTTGGCTCCCGAAAAGTGTGTTTTTTAAAAAAGTCTCTGACATTATTATTTGCTTAATATTTTATTTAACTGATCAAAAACAATCATTAACAAAGTCTACCTCTTTCCCTTTGTTGTTCAGTTGTTTCAGTTGTGTCTGACTCTGAAAGACTCAGTTCTGATTTTTCTTGGCAGAGAAATGGTTTGCCCTTCCCTTCTCCAACTCATTTTACAGATGAGGAAAGTGAGATAAACAGGGTAAAGTGATTTGTCCAAGGTCACATAGCTAGTGTACCTGAGACAGGATTTGAACTCAAGTCTTCCTGACTCTGATGTCCCATGGTGTTTTTTACATCTTTTAATTGATGTTGTTTACTTTTATAATTCCTCCATTTCAAAATATATCTTTGCCTTCTGCCTTGCCCCACAAATCATATCTCTTCTCAAAAAGTTTTCTTCATTTTAAACTCTTTTCATACAAAAAGATTTTAAAAAAAAAATATTTCAATGTACAGAGTAGAACATAAGAAGATTTAATATAAAGTCATAAAACTTCCATTTCACACTGTTTCCTTTTTTTGAAAAAGCTATGTAATACACTTTACACATCATTTTCAAAGCTAATCTGATTTTCTGTGGTTTCTTCTATTTTTCTTTTTTTCTCTACTGTATAATTTAACTTTTTTCTTTCATCCCCACACCGTCCTAGAGAAAGTTAGGATTAGACACAAATACACACACACACACACACACACACACACACACACACACACACATATATATATAACCATTCAATACATATTCTTTTTATCAGTTCATACTCTGAATGATGATAGCCTCCTCCTTCAGAAATCCTTTATAACTGATTGGGAATTACTTTATCTTTAAATGTTTGGTTTCATTCCTTTTTCCCTTCCTCCCTCCTTTATTCCTTCCTTTCTTCTTTCTTAATTTCTATCTTTCCTCCCTTCTTTCTTTTTTCTTTCTTTCTTTTCTCCTTCCTTCCTTCCTTCCATCCTCTTTCTTTTTATTTCTTATAATCAATGTGTATGTTATTTTCCTTGTCTGTTTGTTTATTCTGCATCAGTTAATACAATTCTTCCCATGCTTCTTGGATAAGTATTCACAGACTTTTCCTTCTGACCTCCCAGTATACTTGGGCTGGAAAAAGTCTCAAATCAACTCTGTGTGTGTGTGTGTGTGTGTGTGTGTGTGTGTGTGTGCATGTGTGTGTAAGCTGGTCAAGTCACTTAACCTCCTAACCATCCAAGAAATAAGGTTTAAAACTAAAAGACACAGACCATATGTAAATATTTAAGAACATTTTTATAGTTCTTTCCTGCTCTCCACATTTTTTTAAAGAGGTAATACTTCATTCTCATATTTTCTCATTTGATATTGAATATTGAGATAATTGATTCTTTAGAATTTGAACCATCTGATTCAATTTTCTGGATTATTTACATTGGGGAGGAGAGGCATATTTTGACTAACAATTCAGTTTTCTCAGTAAATTTGTTTATATGTCACTTTCCTGAACATAACAGTGGCTTTTAAAAGTGGAGGGAGGTTGGTGAATTGAAAGTTAGGCTAGCTAGATTTTGAAAAAGAAAACCACGTCTTCAGTTTCTGAAGAGTCATTTGTCTTCTCCTGACCATCAAGTGGGGATAGTGACAGCTATAGAGAGACTGCTTCTTAGGAGCACTGAGAAATATTACCTCTGAACGACAGAAGTGACAACAAACAAGCTCAGTCTTTGCTTTTAGAACCTACTGGCTGTAGCATCTTGGATGAGATAGTCATGAATAGAGCAAATGTGTTGTAGCTAAGGTGAGCCAGGCAGTGTTTGGTTCCTGGTCTCCAGCACTGAGATGGTGAGGATAGCATTTGTATTCTCTCAGCTAGTGAAAACACTGGATCTCAAAACTTTGTTCACAAGATTAAATGGCTAACTGGGCAGCATGCAACTGGTTTTCTCCTGTTCTCTCTCTCCTGATAAAATGACTCCATGCCAGTGGAGCTCCTTTCTGGATGGGTTGGTCTTGATCTCTTGCCTACCCTAGTGGTTTCCTCTCCAAAAAAAATATCCTTGTGTGTTCAAAGTGCCTTTGAAGTTACTTGCCACTTCTCTCCCTGATGTCAGAATTGATAATTATCATTCTGACTGTGTCCATGAGTAAAGTAGGATAGTTAAGGATTCTTTGTTATGGCTACTGCTCCCAATAATTCCCTTCCCCTACTGGTCATAAAGCTATAAACTAGTCCATAGAGAAGAGTCATTTTTTCAAGTGATCTTGGCTACAACATGGCCAGACAGGGAGGATGAAGAAAACTAGATGAAAGGTATAGTGTTGAGAAAATCCAGGGAGGAGAAATACTGAACCAGAAGGAGAATGTGGTCAGTAATAGCAAAGGTTTCAGAGAAGCAGAAAATGAAGAATGAGAAAAGGCAACAGAATTTTGCAATTATATGACACTTCAGTCTTGGAGAGAGCAGTTTCTTTTGAGCAATGAAAACGGAAGCTGGATTATGTGGTAGGGGGTTTAGAAAGAGGTGAGAAAATAGAGGCCAATGAATAGATCATTTTTCTAGGAGTTTGATCATATAAAGGAGGAGAGAGAGATGGGCAGTATAATTGGGTTGAACAGAGCACATAAAGGAATTTCCAGGTGACTATCCAGCTGGCCATATGTGAACCAGCACTTTGTACCTTTAAGATAAAAAGCCAGTCATAAAGGACATAGATGTCCTGTGCCTCCCAGAAGTTCAAGTTAACCTTCCTCCTCCACTGAGCTATTCTGAACTCAGCAGATATTTAGAAGGGCATGTTGTGTCAGTTTGAAGGGTCAAGAGTGCTGAGCAACACATGGACAATAAGAAGTAGACAGGGAATCTGTGCAATTAGATGGGTGATGTACAATTGTAAACAGTAGGGAAGAAAGCAGTTGACATGGAGAGATAGAAGATTAGGAAAAGAAAATAGTGGATAGAAGCACAAGTTGCCTGAGGAGAAAGGAGGAGCGGTGATTAAGGAAACAAGTAAAGAGACTGATATATACAAGGAAACTTCTTTTTCTATTCCTGTACCTCCCTCTACCAAATTGGAAGAAAATAAAAGGTGTGCGTGCATGTGTGTGTGTGTGTGTGTGTTTGTGTGTTTGTTTGTGTGCGTGTGTGTGTGAGAGAGAGAGAGAAAGAGAGAGAGAGAGGTAATATAGAATATAGGATTGTAGAAGATAATAAATTTCAAATAGATATTCTCAATTACTTTCAGTGAAGTAGACGAGTTCAGTATTCTGGTGAGAGAGAGGGGGACAACGCTAGATGACTTAGCAGAAAAGAGAAATCTCAGAATACATGACAAAGAGAAAGAGATCAAGAGTCAGAGATGAGTTCTGTGTTCAGAAGTAAGCTTACAGTAACAGAGAAGACAAGTTGTTGTTGGAATTTTATACTTTATGCATGTCTCCACAGGGCAAAAGAAAAAAAAGGATTTTGACATGGAAGTCAATTTGAGGTGCAACTGATTGACATTTGGGTTAAGAAACTGAAAGGAATAAAATGAGGCAAGGGATAGAGGGAGGACCTGTACAAACAAGGAGGCATGGAAGTGAAGGAAAAAGAGTGGAGGAAGATGGTATGAGCCACAGGAGGAAATGGCAATATGCTATAGTAGATAGAATTAACTGTGTGGTCATAGGCATATTCCATGATGTCTTCTGGGACTTCTGGGAGACAAAATAGTGGGAGTAAGAAATTCTTCCTTATTGACCCCAAGAAACCAAGAAAATATTGCTCCAGGAAAGACCTTGGAATAACTGAGACAACAGAAAGATGGGATGCAGCAGTCTTGTAGCACAGTAAATATGGGGGACTAACTGGAAAGGTACACCTGGCTCTGGTGGAAAGGGAGCAGTGCAGGACAGGAGACATCTTGGCAAGCCATTAGCAAGGACCACTTCAGATGCTTCAGCAAACAGGGGGAGATTCTGAGTTCCAGGGCAGGCAAGAGCCAACATCAGAAAGAAACAATCATGGAACCCCAGTTCAAATGTCATAGAACCATAGTGAGTATTACACAAGACCTTGCACCTTCTACATTAAAAGACTGGAGAACTTGGAATATGATATTGCATAAGGAAAAAGAGCTTCGACTACAACCAAGGATCAACTGTTCAGTGAAACTGAGCATAAATTTCAGGGCAGGAGATGGACATTGAATAAAATAGGGGGTATCAAACCTTCCTGATGAAAAGACCAGAACTCAACAGAAAATTTGATCTTCAATTACAAAATTCAAGAGAAGCATAAAAAGGCAAATAGGAAAAAAATGTTATTCAATAAAGGCAAACTCTTTACATCCCAATAAGGAAAGATGATACTTGTAACACTTGAGAACTATGTCTTCATTACCACATTTAGAAGGGGTTTACATAGACAGAGGGCATAGTTATAAGTTGGCTTTGATGTCATGATAAAAAATCTACTTAAGTGATGAAAAGTGATTATACTGGGAGAAGAGGAAAGTAGGGGAAAGAAAAGGATACATAACATCATGTGAAAAGGCACAAAGACCTATTACAGTAGAAGAAAGGAATGGAAGGAGATGAGAACAGTTTGTACCTTACTCTCATCAGATTTGGATCAAAGAGGAAATAACATAATCAGTTAGGTATAGAAATATAACTTACACTATATGAAAAAAAGAGGAGAAAGTGTAAAGAAATGGGAGGGGGTTGAGAGGATGGAGGGGACATTGAGGGAGGCAGTGGTCAAAAGCAAAATTCCAGGAGAAAAAACAGGGAAAAAGGAAAGAGATAAGTATAAATGATGGAGAGGGAATAGGGCAGGAGGAAAGACACAGATAGTAAGAATGACTTTGAATGAAAATGGGATGAACTCTCCCATAAAACTGAAGTAGATAGCAGAGTGGATTAAAAACAATAATCTTGCAATATGCTGTTTAGAAGAAACATATCTGAAGCAGAGTAAATAAAGGTAAAAGGTGGGAGAAGAATACATATGCTTCAGGATAAGTAAAAAAAAAAGGAGGATTAGGAATCCTGATGTCAAAGGGGGCAAAAGTAAAAATAGATCTAATTAAGACAGATAAGGAAGCTACATCCTGATAAAAGGTACCAAAGACAATGAAGTAATATCATTACTAAACATATATACACCAAGTGGTATAACATCCAAATCCTTAGAGGAGAAGTTAAGGGAGGTACAGGAAGAAATAGGCAACAAAAATGTACTAGTGGGGGACCACAACATCCCCATGTCAGACGTTGCATCTAACCACAAAATAAACAAGAGAGAAATAAAAGAGACGAATTGAACTTTGGAAAAGTTAGAGATGATTGAGCTCTGGAGAAAATTGAATGGGGATAGAAAGGTATATACCTTTTTGTGGTGGTACTTGGCATATACACAAAAACTGACCATGTATTAGGGCATAAAAACCTCACAGTGCAAAGCAGAAAGGCAGAAATGTTAAATGCATGTTTCTCAGATCATGAAGCAATAAAAATTACAGGTAGTAAAGGGTTATGGAAAGGTAGACTAAAAATTAATTAGAAACTAAACAATCTAATCCTGAAGAATGACTGGGTCAAAAAACAAATCATAAAAACAGTCGACAACTTCATCCAAGAGAATGACAATAATGAGACCACATATCAAAACTTGGGATCTGCAGAGAAAGTGGTTCATAGGAAAAATGGTTTTGTTTTTTTTTTACTCTAAAAACTTACATGAATAAAATAGAGAAATAGCAGATCAGTGAATTAGACATGCAACTAAAAAAGCAAGAAAAAAACAAATTAAAAATTCCCAATTAAATACCAAATCAGGGAGGGAGTAGTGCCAAGATGGAGGAGTAGAAGTAGTGGTCTGCTACAGCTCTCCCCCAAACCCCTCAAAAATGGTAGCAATTGATTCCAAATTAATTCAAGAGCAGTGGAAGTTACAAAATGACATACTGAAGGAAATATTTAGCTCAAGACAATCTCGAAGATTGAGAGGAAGGTTTTATCATGCCAGGCTGGGAGTGAAGCAGAGTTTGTGTGTGCTGCATGGTGTAGATAGAGCTGGAACAGACCTTAGGGGACTGAATTGTTGCTGGCTGCTGTAGTTTCTAGACTCCTCAACCTACAAACACCAAAGACAGCATTGAAGGGTCTCTCACCTGACTGAGAGAGGAATTTGATCTAGCCCCAGCCCCAGTCCCAGGGCCAGCCCCAGCCTCAGGGTGGCAGCAGCCACTGACAAAGCAATGGATGCTTCTGGAGCACTCCATTTAACAAAGAACTCACAAGTCAAGGAATTAATGGACTGAGCAGCTGGATTTGGAGACTTCCACAACAAAGACCTCAAAAGTCAAATAACTGGCTGGGAAAATGAGCAAATGGGGAAAAAGAAACAGACTATAGAGTCTTACTTTCTCAGTGACTTCGTTGGGGATGACAAGATTAAAACATACAATCAGAAGAAGACAACAAAGTCAAAGCTCCTGAATCTAAACCCTCCAAGAAAAATATGAATTTATCTAAAGTCATGAAAGAGCTCAAAAATGATTTTGAAAATCAAGTAAGAGAAATAGAGGGAAAATTAGGGAGAGAAATGAGAATTATACAAGAAAATCATGAAAATTAGTCAACAGCTTTATAAAAGAAAACCCCCAAAAAATGTTGAAGAAAATTACAGTTTTAAAATTGGACAAACCCAAATGCCAAAAGATGCCCAAAAAGCCAATGAGGAGAAAAATGCCTTAAAAAGCAGAATGGGTAAAATGAAAAAGAGGTCCACATTTTAACTGAAGAAAATAATTCCTTAAAAATTAGATTGGAGCAAATGGAAGTTAATGATTTTATGAGAAATTAAGAAATTATAAAACAAAACCAAAGGAATGACACAACAGAAGATAATGTGAAGCATCTCATTGGAAAAACAACTGACCTGGAAAGTGGATAGAAGAGAGACAATTTAAAAATTATGGAACTACTTGAAAACCATGATCAAAAAAAAGAGCCTAGACATCATCTTTCATGAAATTATCAAGGAAAACTGCCCCAATATTCTGGAACCACAAGGCAAAACAAATATTGAAAGAATTCATTTATCACCTCATGAAAGAGATCAGAAAAGAAAATCTCCTAGGAATATTATAGTCAAATTCCAGAGTTCCCAGGTAAAAGAGAAAATATTGCAAGCAACCAGAAAGAAACAATTTGAGTATTGTGGAAATACAATCAGGATAACCTAGGATCTGGCAGCTTCTACATTAAGGGATTGAAGGGCCTGGAATATGAAATTTCAGAAGTCAAAGGAATTAGGACTAAAACCAAAATCACCTACCTAGCAAAACTGAGTGTAATACTTCAAGGGGAAAATGGACATCCAATGAAATAGAGGACTTTCAAGCATTCTTAATGAAAAGACCAGAACTGAATAGAAAATTTGACTTTCAAACACAAGAATCAAGAGGAGCATGAAAAAGTAAACAGGAAACAGAAATCATTAAGGACTTACTAAAGCTGAACTCTTTTCATTCCTATATGAAAAGATAATACTTGTAACTCTTGAAATTTTTCTCAATATTTGGGCAGTTGGAGAGATAATACATTATGTGTGTGTGTGTGTGTGTATGTATGTATGTATGTATGCATATATAGACAGAGGGCACAAGGTTAGTTGAATAGCAGTGTATGATATCTAAATAAATGAAATTAAGGGGTGAGACAGAAATATATTTGGAGGACAAAAGAAGAAATAGAATGGGGCAAATTATCTCTCATAAAAGAGGCAAGAAAAAGCTTTTTCAATGGAGAGGAAAAGGTGGAGGTGAGGGGGAAAAGTGAAGCTGACTCTCTTTACATTTGGCTTAAGGAGGAAATAACATGGACACTCAATTTGGTATGAAAATTTATCTTACACTACAGAAAAGTAGGGAAGAAGGGGATAAGTGGGGTGTGGAAGGATGACAGAAGGGAGAGCAAATGAGAGGAGGTGGGTAATTAGAAGTAATTAGAAGTAAACACTTTTGGGGAGGAATAAGTTCAAAAGAGAAAATAGAATAAATGGGGAGCAGTATAGGATGGAGGGAAATATAGGTAGTTTTTCATAACATAGTTATTATGGAAGTCTTTAGCAAAACCACACATATATAGGGGATGTGTGGGGAAGGAGGAAGGGAGAGAAGTTAGAACTGAAAGTTTTAGGAATAAATACTGAAAATTCTTTTTGCATGTAACTGTGAAATAGAATCATAAAAGAGGGAAAAGGACCCACATGTACAAAAAGAGTTACAGTTTCAGATTTTCAGGATGGGGAATTGAGAGAAGAGTTTTGCAGTGGAGAATTTAGAATTAAAAATTTTGTAGAGAAAATGAGCAAACCGTGACTGATCAGAAATTTCCTTTGCAAAATTTTTCTTCAGTGGCCAAACAAACTCAGTATGAATGCTTCTGCAGTTGGGGAATTTATTACTTAATGAAGGATTTAATTCTAGTCTTGAACATTATCCCCCTCATGTAGAAATCAAATATGTCTCTGTAATTTTAAATCATTGTTATAAGTTCTTTCTCCTAAGAGTGAGGAAGCAAATGCATTTTAACCCTTTTGTGTGACAACCTTTAAAATTAGGTGGCTACTGAGCTCCCTTCCAACTCACAATATCTGTGAAAATCTGAGAAATATGCAAGGTCATAGGATTTAGAGCTCTGAAAGGTGTTGGAAATTGCATGCCCTCAAAACACTCTTTTTATAGAAAAGGAAATTGTGATCTAGAGAGAAGTATTTTTTTCAAGGTTACTCAGGGGAAAATAGGAAAAGGTGGATGATGCAATGGCCCAAATAGAAGAAGATTATTATTATTATTATTATGTTATCTGGAATAAAAAATGAACCTGTCTGTGTTTATGTTTTTAAAAGGCTGAGACAAAGATTTGGTAAAAGCTCATTTTCTCCTCAAATCAACTTGCAATGAAACTCATGCAGAGGAAAAATGAGGAAATAATCTAGATCAGGATATGAAACAATGAATATAGACTATATAATTAAGAACAGATATTCAAACAACTCTTATAAATGAGAAAACAATGCAGTGAGTATTAAAGGACTCTCAAAAAGACCCTACAGACATCTAGGTGGTACAATGAATGGTGTAGCTGACTTGGAGTCAAGACTTGGACTTGGAATTGAAGTACATTTCCCCATCTCTAAAATGAGGATGATAATAGCACCTACTTCCTGAGGTTGTTATGAGGCACAAGCGAGATAATATTTGTAAAAGGATTCTAAATTTTTGAAGCATGATGTGAATGCTATAGCTATGATTATCAAAGTATTTTAGAAAGAGAAAAGAACTAAAAGAAGAAATAAGGATAAAGAATGGGCTGAAATAGCAGGTCTCAAAAATGAAATAGTGAATAGACAATTCAGAACATATGATGAACAATGTGTTTGAAGCTAAATATAGCTTCTAAATAGATCTAAAATCTAATGTAGATTCTTTTAAGATGAAACTAGCTGATTTGGCATTGGAAAATAAAGAATTTTGACCCAAAATAGAGAGGCAAGAATAATGGAACATTTTAGCTCTCTAAAAGGCAAAATGATCTTAAAGATAGCTTATAAAATAATTGAAGGATATTCTATATCTAGAAATATCTAAATCTTGAATATAATACTTCAATAATGCAAAATGCACAGTTGTTAAAAACTGATGACAAAATATATATTGATAGAATTCAATGGTTGTCCAACAGAAACAAGCACCAAGTTTAACGCATGAAGAAATGTAGTGATCAAGCACTAGATCTTCAAAATAAAATAAGTACTATGAGCAATGAAAGCAATGCCCTCCACTTATCAAGGTAAAGAAATTGGGATACATCATGACTACTCCTCCTTCCTCCTCTATGAGCAATCAAAGGAGATACTGGAAAACAATAGTATTAAACTCAAAGGAGATTGTGTTATAGGCCTAAATAACTAGTCCTGCAAATATAAGTTTAAGCAAGCACAAAATAAGACTGACTTACAGCCTCAACATTAAAAAAAGAAAAATTTGGGAAGATTAATGCATTTATATCAACTCAAATATCAGTCATGAGCATAGAGGACTAGTAACAAAAAATGCTCCCTGCCTTTTAAGAGAGAGTTGTTGAACTAGTTTGTTAAAGGAAACAGATATTCTTGGACATGGAAAAAATGAAAATTTATTTTTATTGATTATGTTTATGTGAAAACAATAATTTTGTTTATCTTCATTGGGTGAGAGGAAATAAATATCTGATAAAAGAAGAGAGTCATATAGAAAAAAGTGAATTTTGGCATTCCCTAAAAAGAATCTCAAATTGAGTCATGTATTTGACACAGAAAAGTTCAAATCAGACAAGCATAGAGTAAATAAATTACTAAGAAAAGATTAAGCAATGAAATCTATACAGATGCCTTTATGTCGATTCAATGTTATTTTTAAAAATCTCCATTGGTTCAGAGCCACTGAAATAAAGGCAAAAAATATAGAGGGAAAGGGAATAAAGTAGCAAAATGTCTAAAGAGGGTGTTAAAGGAGTTTTGGAATTCAACCTGGCAGAAAGTTTGTAGTGAATATTTCAACTATCAATATTTAGGTCTGTGTTGTTTAATATTTTTATCAGTTTTTTAATCACTCTATCAGCAAATGCATGATATATCTATTATGTGCTAGGCAGAAAATTGAGATATAAAGGGAAAGGATAAAAATAAGACAGTCTCCACCTCTGAGTTTACATTCTACTGAAGGAATACAACACATTTAAAGAGAAATTCACATGGGATCTGTACAAAATAAATACGCAGAGATTTTGGGGTAGGACACTATTAAAATCAGAAATAAAGGAATGTTGCTTGAAGGAGGTAGCAGTTAAGAGAGGAAAGATACTAGTGCCACTAAGAGTTGAGGAACATAAGTAAGACTATCCCAGGCATGGGGACCAGACTTCATAAAGGCAATATGGAGGAAGATGAGATGTCATGTACAGAGAACAATAAGAAGGCCAGTTTTCTAGAAAGACAGGCTACAACCAGATTATAAAGGGCATTAAGAATCCAAGTGATGAATTTTTGTTGTGTCGTAGGAGCCCTGAAGTTTCCTGATCATAGGAATGACCCAATGAGTTTTGCAGTTTAGGCATGTTTACTTTGCAAATTTGTGAAGAAAGGATAGAGTCTGGATGCTTGGGGAGCTGTCGGAGGACTCTCATTTTCCAGGTGAGAGATACTGTTCAATTGCACTAGGACAGTTGTGGAGCAAATAGTAAATAGTACAAAAGAGTTAAGGATTACTGCCATGATAAGGCTCTAAGGCAGGAGGGGAAGAAAACATTTACTTTCTACTCTTCTCTGTTACACCCCTCTTCCCCACTGACATGAGTTATTTGGACCCTTCAGATCGAATGGGAAAGAAGATAGACTGTTCAGGATTCCTAAAATGATCATTCCTTCTCGAGGAAGTTTAATAGACTGAAGGAATGAAGGAAATTGGCATTTATCAAATACTGTGAGCCAGTCCCTGGGCTGAGCACCTTACAAGTATTTGACCTTCATAATGACACTAGGAGTTACATTGTTTTCTCTCTCATCCTCACTACACTTGGGCAAAAAAAAAAAATAAGATAAAGAAAAATCCTTGAAGCATCCATACATAGTCAGGAAAAAATGTTCCTTACTTTGGCAATAGCCAAAAATGTGTGTCACGTTCTACATCAAGTCCATTCCCCCTCTGTCAGAAGGAGGGAAGCATGTTTCATGGTTCCTCTGGAATCCTGGTGAATCCTTACATGCATCAGACCACTTTAGCCTTCTGTGGTTTTCCATTGTTTTTGTTTTTGAACAAATTTATCCTGCTCACTTTATTTGACCTCTATTTATAAAGTCTTCCTAGGTGTAAAGCTGCACCTTCCATTTCTCAAAACACAGTAGACTTCTCCTGTATTCATGTACCATTATTTGTTCAGCTACCCCCCAATTTATGAGCTATCTCTTAGTTTCAAGGACAGTGAAGTCTCCGAAAAAAGGTTCAGTTTTTCGCATGTAACTTCAATTTTTCAAATTTTCTTCTTTTTGACTTTTTGGTGGTACTGGCCAAATAATGGTATTTCTGATTCAAAGGACATACATGATTCACTAATTGGGAAGTGATAAATCAAAATTGCTTTCCAGATTGCCTGAACAATTCACAGGTACAGGAACAGTCTGTCAATATCTTGATTTTCCCATATTCCCTCCAACATGTAATTATTTAGGTTTGTTTAATACATTTTTAAACATTTTGGATGGAAAAATCAGGAATTATCCACTTTTTAAAGAAAGTCATGTGGGGACAATTTTGTGACAGTCTTTAGAACCGAGTAAAGTTGCCGAATATAGGAGGGAAGATTTTGTATTGATTATGAAAGAAGGAGAATTTCTAGCAGCCATGAGCAGACAAAACTTCTTATCCTAATTGGACAAAGCAAGTTTCAGGGTAATATGCAATCAAATTAGGGAAACCAGAAGCCATTGGCCTCATTGAAGTTCAGGGAGTGACAACCTCATTTTCTCTGACTGAAATTGGCATGGGATAGAGAGAGAAACTTAGGAAGAATACGATGCTTTCTCTTCCAGAGGTGGGATGTTAGCAGAATACAGTGCTTCCAATTGCACCCAGTGGAGGGTGGTGATTATGACTGAGAGTAGGATAATTAATTAAAGACTTCAGAAGGAAACTCTGACCAGCAGGAAAGATCAGCACTTGAAGTGAGAGGAAGAGAAAGATCTCTTTAGAGCAGAAAGTGCAAAATCAACCACTTTTTTAATTAAGTTTTTCAACTGAAAAACATTGTCTCTTCCTCTTGAATTTAAAGCTTAAAAATTCTTGCAATAAATATGAAATCAAACACAGCACATAATCTATGTCCATAAATGTGCGTCTCATTCTGCATATACAGTCAGTAAATTTTCAGCCAGTAAAAGACAATCATGTTTCACAATTGCACACAGAATCAATGCTATGATTTGTGATCTTAAATCAAAGGAGCAGTCAAAGGAACAACCCTCTTGAGCACTTAGGAGTGGTGAGCTACTCTGAACAAATCCCAAGAATTCCATAAGTCCTCTCAAATCTAAGTTTAAATTGGCAAATATCTCAAAACTAATGCACCCAGTGGTGTTTTACCCACTGGGGGAGGGAGGACTAAGAAACACAATGTTATATCCTTGTTCAAAAGAAACCAATATTTGAGTTAAGGGAACTATGTTTACCTTGGAAAAGTCAATATTAAAAAATTATGAAGAGACCTCAAAGCATCCAAACAATTAATTCACTTCATAGGAAGTTAATAAAATCCATCAAACTTTTATGTAGTGCTCTCTATAAACCAAGTTCTATGCTAGGCTCTGGTGATATAGACTATAATGAAGTAGTCCTCATTCTCAAAAATCTTACATTCTACTAGACAAGAGTTTAGCTAGAGTATGTTTCTCAGACTATGAGTGGAAAAGAACATGGATAAAAGAAAAGAAAGCTTGATTTTGGCTGGATTTGGATCCTTAGTTCTGACTTCAGTGAATGAAGACTTTGATCTGTAGAGCCTAAGCAATAAAACTCCCATAATCAGTATAAGCTATTGGCCTAAGCAAGCTTGCTGACTTAGCTTTGTACTACCTAATGGACCCTCCAGAATAACTTGGGCAGGCTTTTGCTGATAACTATTTTATTTGGTCATATGTATGAACACTATCCTACTTGAGATAACCCAGGTCTCAATCAGACTTATCTCCCAGGAACTTAAATATTTGTATGACCTTAAACTAGTTCAGAGGCCTATTGGGAAAAGAATATCTATCTGGATCTTATTTGAACATCAAGATGTTGTATAATGTTATGGTCTTGAAGTGTATGATATGTGAATTGCATGTGTGTGTGTGCGTGTGTGTGTGTGTGCATTCTCATGTGAGTTGGAGAACTTACTAAGAGATGAGAGCCTATGGCACATTGATTCTATTGCTGAAATTCAGGAAACAACCACAGAATAAGAAGACAGCTCTGACCTTACCTGTGCCTATGGTGAGTTAAGTATCTGAAAGGTTTTATTTAACAATTTCATCAGATTTAGAAATTTTTCATCATTGTATTCAAATAGATTATAGAAGATGATAGAGCAGATCACATTGCATGTGGCACAGCCAAGAAAGAAGGTGGGATCAGTGGGTTGACCTAATGTAGAGAACAGGTACCAGAGAAGGAAAAAACAACTTTTACTGAAATGTTTCCAATCATATAGGAACTAGACATCTCTTCCGTTCATACCTGGATATGGTACTTAATTCCTCTAAGGCTAGTGCATGTTGTTCTCCTGGACAATTTGTTTTACTCTTTATAAAGAAACTAGATAAGCTTAAAATACCTGAGTATGAGGAGAGAAAAGGGAGCTCTCTGGCTCAGCAGAATGATCACCTGGTCAGTGGATCAAGGAAGAGACTTTTAGAATGACTTCCAAAGCGAGTAGTATTTAGAACTGAAAATGAGTGAGCATTTGGACCTCACATGCCCAGAAAACAGAATTGAAAATCAACCCTGTGTTTTCCTGAGTTCCTCCAATAGGCATTGGGCTTCTTCTTGAACTCTCTCTTCAATGCTTCTCTTCCCCATACCAAAGTTCCTTAGGGTCATGAGAGAAAATCTGCGAATTTGTTTCCATCTCTCTCCATGACTGAAAACAACTCCTGGACAAAAGAGGAAAATAGGACATTGGTCATTCTAGGGCTGGAGCTGGTGGAGGGCACAGTGTACATGGTGGGCATAGGTTTTAGGGCTTAATTCATTGATCAAATTGAATTTTAAGTAATTCAAACCCAAATGCAATGCAGCATGGTAGGTAACCGGTACCTACCACATAAAGTTCTTGTCCTAGGTGCTGAGAAAAGACAAAAATGAAACCACTTTCTATGCTCCAGGGGTGGGGGGTATATTCTACTGAATTTTTTAGTATATTATTTTGTATATGGTTATAATGCATGAGAAATTACTCAGAAATATTGGACTAAGGAATTGTAGTGGTATGAGCAGATTCAGAGATAAGTGCCCTTTGTATAATGGCTTCCTTGGTATATCAGACGTTACCATTCCATGGATGATTTGGGAGCAAATATATTAAAGCCAAGAATTTGGGGGATGAGCAGTCAGATAGGAGGAGGGCAAATATTATGTAGCAAAAAGACTCTACAGTCAGTGAAAAGAATCTAAACATCCTAAATTTTTAGATCTCACCTTCGTGTAGGAAGGAACCCTAACCTTGACTCTAGGACCACAGGAAAAAGAAGCCAAATGAATAAATGGAGGGAGAACTATGTGTTAACAACTGACTAGTATATTTTGTAAGTTTGCTTGCAAGTCCAGATTATCTACATCTGAGAGGAAGGGGAAACCATGGTGCTGAAGAAATTTCTCCAACATTCTTGATACCTTCTCAAGCACCAGGGCATAAATTTGGAGAGGCCATAGTGGATAAAGTTTGTCCAAAGTTTTAAAGATCAATAAAGGACTGCCTGAGATCAGTGGTCAAAACGTTATTTCCCAAATCTAGAATTCCATGTTGAAGAAAATTTGTGAAGTTGCAGAGGGAGATGATATAAACAATAGGTCTCCAACATAACCATGTGATACTGCATCTGGAATTATATGTAGGGGAAATAAAGTCAAAAGGCCTAAGATAACTATATCTTTGTAAAACCAAATCCCTAAATCTAGAAAAACTAAACTAACACCTAACCCTGAAAAAGTTCAACTGGTTGACACTGCATAAAAGGTGCAAGAGAATGGGTAAGGTGGGGTGATGTTTATGGAATCATGGATCATCAAGAGGGAAATAGTGAAATGATGAATCAGTATTGCTTTTTCCTCTGTGGGGGCCATAACAATAGGAAAATCTACTGAAAGAAGACTCAAAGACTCAAAATTATATCACTTTTATGAAGGAAAAATTGGCAATTGTTAGCAAAAAAAAAATGAAGAAAGTGATGACATGGGTAGCCTGAACTATAGGAACATAGATGTAAAGAGAAAAGGGAACTTGGAAGTCATCTTATTTCACAGACAAAGAAACCATGAACCAGGGGTGTAAAGTCATGAGCTCAAAGTCCCAAAGGTAGCAAATTACAAAGGTCTTCTGACACAGTGCTCCTTCCGCTGTGCCACACAGCCTTCCTCAATATTTAATATGTCTGATAAAAAAATCTGACAACATGCAGTACTTACAACACTTCTTTCAATCATTGTACTGCAAAACCCTACAGGTTTTGTACAAAATTGGAAGCCAATTAAGCACTTGAAAATTTGAACATATGAAAATTGTATGGTGAAGGACTTTCATCCAACACCTTGAAAAGTATTCCCATGGAGTTAGGATCTGGAATAAGATAAAATTTTGTTCTGCCCTAAGCCTTGGTTGTGCTTTCCTTCCCTCATTCCCTTGGCCAGAAGAGCATATCTAAGAGTATAAAAGTTATTAAGACTTCCCATAAGCATGCTAACAGCATTACTGGAATAACTGATGGCAGTGTCTACCTCATGACTCAAGGACATGACATCATAAAGAAAGGCAGCTTCAAGGCTCTGTAGGGAGCCCAGCAAAAAAACTGCACAACACTTGAGAAGAAAACCTTAGACTCCATAAGACCTTTTAAGAATATGATTTTCCCCTCTGCCAGATGGATACTATTAAACCCATTTCCCCTTTGACTATCTGTATACTTGTAGGAAAATGTGCACGGATTTCTAGGGGGATATTTAATCTTGACAATTCTTATTATACTACCCTTTCCCAAAAGCAGATAAAGTCTGGCTGACTATTGATATTAACTGATAATCATTGGCCAAACCCACCAGAAGGGGCTCTTGAGTTGGTAGTATTAGAAAAACTCCCTCTAACCCTTTAGGGCTACAGCTAGAATGAGTGGGAAAAAGAGGTAGCCAAGCCCTGGAAACCCAGTCTGCTAGGCCCAGTGGGGGTTGAGAGTGTAGGTGCAGGGCATGGGAGACATATATGTAAACGAAAGCCTGGGAATAGTATACAAAACTGTGAGTTTCTGTTATGTACAAATGAGTGGTTTTGATCAGTATTTTCAATTTTAAACTGTCCTGCTTGCCTATGTCATTTTGGAAGCTCTTCTGTGCTATCACAAAAAATTTGTACTCAATTGGCATGATTATATTTTGAATGTCACTAATAAAAATTTGTGAAATTTTTTTGTTATATGCACACCTACACAATGCCCTTTATTTTGCCTGTAGGCCTGCAAAGTCTAAAATATTTACTATTTGGTTCTTCATGTAAAACTTTTGCTGACTCTTACTTTAGCTTGCCAGTACTGAGCTTCGGTTGCACAGTCGAAAATATTTCTTAATTAATTCAGCCTGAAATTTCAAGGCAAAACAGTGTTTACATGAAACTTAAACTGCAATGCAATCAACTGCATGAAAAATAAATTATTTGAAGCATCTTTATATATGCACTCAGATTTCAAAAGGTAAAAAAAGGCAACAAGAAACAAGATCTCCATTACCACACAAATCTGCAATGGAGATATTGTTTTAGCACAAACTGTGGATTCAGTAGCAAACATTGCTTCTGTCCTTTATTTAAATGGAAAAGAAACCCCCATATTCCACATTTTATTTAATTGTGCAGTTGAAGAGGTATCACTTTCACAACTCTGTCAAAGAATATAAAGTTAAGGTGGTATTATATGTGCTTGATGAAAATAAGGTGGCTGTTTGTAATCATTGTGTCCTTTCCTTGAAGTTCACTTGGATGTCTTTTTGTTGACCTACTATCAAAATTTCACAAAAATTGACATGAAGCTCAATGGTTTTTATTTTACAGAATTTTTTTTTCTCTCCTTAAAATTTTTCAGCGAAAATATTTGAGTCTAACGGCTCCGTAAGGCATCACGGAATGATAAAACACAGTGAAAATTCTAAAACCATAAGATGGAGAGGAGGATGCAGGACGTTGGGCAACCAAGAAATCTCTGAAGACCTTTTTCTTCTTGATTTGCATGATACTGATCTCTTCTGCTTCTCCTGCTACTCATCTACCTGTCTATTCTCAATCCCCTTGTTTCATCATCATACATCTCCTGCCTGAGGATTTTTTTGAACTCTTTTTTCTTTCCACTCCTTGGAGATCTCATGACTTGCCATTGCATTCTCTAACTAGGTCATCTCAGGACCCATGGTTCCAATAAGCAGAAGACTCCCCCAGCTACATGAGTAGAATTTATCACCTTTGAATTTCAACTGCTTATAAATTGGAATTTTAACATGTCCAAAATGAAATTAATTTGTTATCCCCTAAAACTACTCTTTCCTCCAAACTCACTCAGTTCTCTTGAGGCCATCCAGCAGATGGACTTCACTAGGAAGTACTTTCATTCACCCTGACAACCACAGATTTATAGTTGACTTTTCATTCTTACTTACTATACATATCCAATTGATTATGGTAACCTCTAGTAGATTTTATCTTCATGTCTCCCAGATCTATTCAGTCTTGTTTTTTTCAACCATCTATGGGTCCAGTTAAGACCCTCATCCCTTCTTTCTTAGATTATTCTTTTAAAAAAATTCTAATATTTATTTACTTATTTTTGGTTTTCAACATTCACTTTTATGTGACTTTGAGTTCTAAATGCCCCCCCTTCCTCCCTTCCCCACTCCCCTAGATGGTATGCAATCTGATACAGGCTATACATATATAATTATGTTACACATAATTCCACAATGGTCATGTTGTGAAAGAAGAATCAGAACACAAAGGGAAAAATAAACACAAAGAAAGAGAAAATAGTATGTTTTGATCTATATCCAGATTCCACAATTCTTTCTCTGGGTGTGGATAGCACTTTCCATCATGAGTCTTTTGGAACTATCTTAGATTATTGAATTGCCTTGAAGAGCTAAGTCTATCAAAGTTGGTCATTGTGCAACTTTGGCATTACTATAGAAAATGTTCTCCTGGTTCTGCTCTCTTCACCCAGCATTAGTTCATGTAAGTATTCCCAGGTTTTTCTGAAATCTGCCTGCTCATAATTTCTTATAGAAAATATTATTCTATTCATATACCACAACTTGTTCAGTCATTCCCCAAATTATGGACATTCTCTCAATTTCCAATTCTTTGTCTCCACCGAAAGAGCTGCAAACTACTGTTCCTACCTTCCACCCCAGCCTCCTCCACAAGCCACAGCCACTGAAGAGTAGAAAAGTCCCACTACCCAAGTCCTGGACAGTATCCAATAGTTCAGTTTCAGAAAATATGTAATTTTTTTCAGTGTAATTGAAATTAAATGTGCTCCACTGCCATCAGTTTTGTTAATGTTTCCTAAAGACCCCCGAGCCCTTTCCAACCGACATGCAGCTGAAATCTCTTACTCTGTGTTATCTCCACCATACTAAGCACCTAGTAGGTACTTAATAAATGATATTTTTATCCATTCTTTCAATGGGCTCAAAGTTCAATACCCTACTTCTAGTATTTCTTTGCAATGAATAATCCACCCAATTAATAACTTAATATTCCTGTGGTACAGTTCTGACCATGTCATTCCTCTATTCAAAAGTCTTCAGGGACTCCCTATTGCCTTCATATCATGGCACTGAAATGCCTCCACAGCTGGCTCCAACCTAATTGTCAAGATTTATTTTGTATTACCTCTCATTACAAACTTTACATTCTTGCCAAACTACCCTTCTAGCTTTATAATTTCCTGATTTGCAAACTTGGCCCAGACTCTCTCCCATGTCAGGAATTCATTCCCACCTTTTCTTCCAATCAGAATCTCTAATGTCCTTCAAGGTCCAGTTGAGGGGTTCTCTTCCACTTGAAATTTTGTGGGGTCCCCCCATAGAAGTGATATATCTCTAATAAACTCTTACTTATCCATGAATTTGCTGAATCTTCCTAGTAGAGTATAAGCTCCTAGAGGACAAGAACTATTTCTGTTCAAGGAGATTTCATTCATCATGTTTCTCTCCTGTATCTGACACAGTACTTGACACATAGCAGGTACAAAAGTTCTCATTAATTAAATGATTTATTTTTGTCTTTGTCTTACCAGAACCTAGTTTGATGGATTACATATAGTAGACATTTGGTCCTAATATTGAATTACATCTGCTACCAAAGTTTTGACAAAGCAATCAATGCATACCTGACATCAACACTAATGGAGATATCACTCATAGAGCCCTAAATTAACCTTCCATGACCTAGGACTCTAAATCACCATGAGTCCTGGTTCATTTATTCATTTGAAGCCTTTGTGTCTTCCCTCACAGTCCAAACAGCTAGGATCCAAACCCAAATTCAGCACCTTTACCTGTGAGAATGATGCAGTGATGTTCTTCATATCCAAATGCAGGATGTTGCCAATAAAGGGAAGAGGAGTAGGACCTGGTGGGAGCTTCCCTCTTTTGAATCCTTGGCTCCATAGAGACACGAAGGTCAAGAAAATAACAAAAGCCAGGAGAGCAGTAGGGGTGAATCTCCAAGGATCCGTTGCTCTGACAGATGGTCCTACAGCTCTCAGAGGTACTAAATCAGTCACCATAATTTTATAATCATCGGTAGATTACAAGGGGTGGGAATGCCTGGCCAATAAACAGATAGTCCTTGTAGGTCAAAGGATTAGTGTTCCATTAACTTTGATTAGTTTAGCAAACAAGTGGTAGAGGAAATGCCTACAGACTTGTTGCTTTGTAAACTATTTCTGACTCAAACCAGGATCTAAACTGAACAGCGAAGGTGGACTATGTGAGTATTTTGTCAAGTTCATCTTGTTGATGGTCACTGTCTGTCAACAATGAAATTTCTGACCTATGGGTGTGTCTTGAGCTAAGAAGAGCAAATATCCAAATTCAACCTGAGACGAGGTGGTTATAGAGTCTATATTCTTTGATCCTGCAGACTTGGTCTCACATTTAAGAGGCTAGCTGCTACCATCTTATATCCAAAGTTAAACTTAGTTTAATTGATTCTTAACTATCCTTGTTCTTTTTCCACCTTAAAGAATAGTCTTCTTGATAGAAAAGATGGGAACAAATTAGGTATTGAACTGCTCTGCCTTCTTTCTGTCCTCCTTGAGTAGTGGCCCACTTTCCCTAGGGGCCCTCCACTCTGCCAATCCCTATCTTTTATTTCTTGCTTGGACCTTTGGTGTCCTCAAAATTTTGATGTCACTGAATGCTTTCTGAGCTTTAGTGACTTTTACCCTAATCTTTCAATTTGGTGCCTTTTCTAGTATCAGTCCTTGATGATAATCACTCTCTGACCATCCTTAGTATATGCCCTTTTCTACTAATGACGCCTCAAGTAGAGTCTGAATCTATCTTTCTCACAGACCTCCATGGATTACTTGTCTCATTCTACTTTGGAGAAAAAGCACAGAGCTCAGATTGAGACTGTAGCCAGAGGTAGCTTGATTCTTAATGATTTTCCCCATTAGATTGATATGGAACACATTTATCTGTTCATACTTGACCTCTGCTTTCGTGTCATGTTCAAGGCTCAGAACATCACATGAGAAAGTATGCCTTGTCCCACAGATTGACTTGCCCACAGATCTTTAAAGTTTCAAACTTGAGCTAAGGTGCCATTAGTGATCAAAACACAGGGAGCACTTCAAGAAGAACTGTACACACATGGGTAGGGTCTCAACTTAGTTACCATTCATTTATCACTTTCTCTTCACTTCACAGAAAGTTCATCATCTGCAATTTGTCTAGAGGTGCTGCTCTATAAAAGTACTTACTCTGTTAGAACAAAGGAGATTCTGAGAGTTTCAGAAAGAAGATAAAAGATAAAGAAATTAGATTCTTGCCTAAGGGTGTGCTAGAGGCAACTCAGCCATCTCAAGAGAGATGGCTGTTAAATTCTAAGTGTGACAATTGTAAGGAAGATAAAACAACCTATGACAATTGTCAGGTGGGAGAATATGGAGCGTTTCTAGCAGGTTGACTCTTTATCCTGGCAGACAGGAAGGTAAGAATGGAGGCATAGTAAAGGACTGGTTAAGCGTCTTGTCTTCTCTAGAGGGTTGCTGACAATGGGAGCAACAACTCCTGCAGCTTCCCCTAATTACTCTTCTTGCAAGGGCGGGCAAGAGTAGAAGTATCAATTTCTAGCACCCCCTAAGACAATGGGAGTCAGTTGAGGCATGCACACATGCATATTCCCCACTCACTGACCAGTGCTCATTTGATTAATAGGGTAACAAAGAAGACAATTTCCCAGCAATAGCCTCACAAGTTTACATTAACTCATCATTACATCTCACTGTGCAGTCTCAGTGGGTAGTTCTAACATTAAGCACAAATGTTTATATTATTTGCCATTATGTAGTGCTACACAAATGTTTATATTATTTATCATTATACACCACTGTGTAAGTGTGGTGACATTGTATGATGTGAAATACTTTGAACTGGAGATTGTTATGGCTATGTATGCTGGAAACTAGTATTTTTAAAAGAATTTTTAAAATCTACCTTGCACAGACTAAAATTCACCTTACATATACTAAAATCCACCTTACATACAGACCATTTGAACCTTGGACATCTGACAAATGCCACAAATCAGGGATTGAGTTATTGTTTTATTTCTAGACATAAAAAGACTGATGAAGAAAATATTAATAAGGTAGATTCAATTTAAAAGTGTATATTTTGTTTTCTGGGAAGTCAGTTGGTAAACATCCACCAGTTCACCCATGCAACCTGCCTCTGTGGAGCAATTTTAGGAATATTTAAAGAAGAGCTTCAAATACTGCAAAGGTATGACTGACTTCCCTTTTCCATTGTTAGAGAGTTCTTTCATTGTTACAATTACAGAACCTTTGATATATGTAATAGCAAGAATAATATTTATGTAATAATTTCTATGTCTTAGAAACTGTGCTAAAAGCTTTATAACCATTATCTCATTTAATCCTCACAACAATCCGGGTAAGTAGATGCTCTTATTATGTCCATTTTACAGATGAGTACACTGAGCCAAATGGTAGTTGAGTGACTAGAGAAGAGTAGCCAATATACTACCCTCCACATGCTGTTAACATTCTGACCTTGGTCAATTCCCTTCCTATTCCTAAACTTCAATTTCCTTCCCTGATTACTGAGAGTGTGGAACTAGAAAACCTAGTTCTCAAACACTGAATCTTTGTGATCCTGTGATTCTCCCCTTCCAACCCACACCCACCAATCAGATCTTCTCCACCAAGTTTAGAGATTAGGAAATTTGAGAACAGAGATATGAAGGAATTTACACAAGGCCATAAACCCAATGAGTGGAAAACAGAGCTGAGATGCTGCCTGAACCATGGACTCACTCAATCTGAGCTGAACTTTTTTCTTTGTTTATAGGAGACATGAACCCTGGTGACCACTCATGGACTCTTTTGAACTTGGCATGAACTTATGAGTAGGTTTAAATTTTTTTAAATTTATCTGTTTACCTAATACAGCACAACTATTTAATTCCTGCTAAATAGTTTTACACAAATGTAAGGGGCATGGTGCAAGGACAAGAAAGAGTGACCTGGATTCTGCAGGGAGGTCATGTTAAATGAGTCTTCTGACCATTATTATTGGGGAGATACATGCTTATTAATACTTTCTAGCACTGTCTCAGTGGGGAGCCAGAAGGATTCCATTTGGGTAGTGAGGTCCAATTTGGAGATAAAATAGCATTGGGTGCATCAAACCCCCAAATCTTGAGGAGCATACTAGACAAGACAATTCTTAGTCATTCCATTTTCTATGCTGAGGTTCAGGTTTTCATACACAGCCATAATTAGAGCATTTTGTAGCGTAAAATCCAATCTGAGTGCACCATCTTCTCTGACTTCCCAAGTTTCCTGTGAGACCAGCAGTGGACATGGTGAGGTGACTTCATATCTTGGGAAGGTACCTGGACTTAAAGTTGGAGGATTTGCTTTCAAATCCAAGCTCTGCTGATGACTCCCTATGCAACCTTGGTAAAGTCACTTACCTTAACAAGGACTTCAGTTTATCATCTGTCAAATGAAGCCATTCTCCTCAATGAATTCCAGTTTTATTTCCAGCTCTAGATCAATGATCCTATGACTCTCTTCAGCACCTTATGGTTTCCCAAGCTCTTTATAAATGTTGTTTCCTTTAATTCTCATGAAAATTCCGTGGAGTCAGTGGAGCAGGCATTACTCACCTCATTTTTCAAGAGCAAAACCTTATGCCCTGAGTGATTAAGTGATTTACACAGATATGTTCAAGTAGGGAGTGACAGAGCAGGATATGAACCCATGTATTTTAACTCCATATAAAGCTTCTCCTACCACATCATGCTCCTATGATCATGCCAAGTATGTGCTATGTCAGTCCTTAAAATTATATATGTGATTACTTTGGGGCATGACTTCCTGTTAGTTGATTGCCTCTACTCATACACATTGGCACTTCTTCTGAAACATTCTCCTGGAGTTGTCTGAAGGCGCTAAGATGGTAAGTGGCTTGTCCAAGGTTACACAGCAAATAATTGAAACCAAGTCGTCCTGACTCAGGGCCAAGACTTTATCTACTCTTCCTCCTAGGAATGGAACATGGGATTGGAAGTATAAAAGGAAAAGAAAAGAGTGAGCAGCTTAAACTAGCCTGCTGGGTACCTTGCTCATCATGGCCAATATATCACTTGCCACTGAGTATTTGACAGCAGTTCTCTGACAACAATAATGTGACATGGCTAAATATTTATCTGGAGGAGAAAAGCACTGACCACTTCCAGGATGTTTTCATATACTGTAACCCACATGTCAGAGATAGTATATAAATTTTACATTACCATAATTCTGCTAGTGTTAGATTGAATTGAAATGAATTGAATACATTGAAATCAAAGTACCATAACTATGAAAGTCAGAACCCCAACCAAGCTAGAGATGTAGCAGAGTCTATATCTTTTATAATTTTCTTTTATTAACTTAGATGTTAAGGCATTTGCAAAATTCATGTTGGATACTGATATTGGTTTGTCTTCTATGGTCCCTTGCAGATAATATCATTTCATTTCTCTTTATTTACACTGTGGTTTTCAATGCTCACTTTTATAAGATTTTTAGTTCCAAATTTTTCTTCCTTCTTGCTTTCTCCCTTCTCAAAGAAGACGTGCAATCTGATGTAGTCTACATGTGCAAAATCATATTAAAGTTATTTCCACATTAGTTACGTTGTGAAACAAGAATCAGAATAAAAGGGAAAAGCCATGAGAAAGAGGAAAAAATACGCTTTAATCTGCATTCAGACGCCATAGATGTCTCTCTGGATGTGGAGAACATGTTCCAACGTTAGTCTTTTGGAATTGTCTTAGGTCATTGTGTTTCTGAGAAGAGTGAAGTCTAACAAAGTTGATCCTCACACAATGTTGCTGTTACTGTGTACAATGTTCTCCTGGTTCTGCTCACTTTACTCAGCATCAGTTCCTGTAAGTCTTTCCAGTGTTGGGTTTTTACTGAAATCAACCTGCTCGTTGTTTCTTATTCCATTACATTCATATAACACAACTTGTTCAGCCATTTCTTACCTGATGGGAATCCCCTAAAATTTCCAGCTCTTTTCCATCATAAAAAGAGCTGCTATAAATATTTTTATACATTTGGGTCTTTTCCCCTCTTTCATACTCTTTTGGGATGCAAACCTAGTAGTGCTATAGCTGCATCAAAAGGTGAGGACAATTTTACAACCCTCTGGGTATAGTGCCACAATGCTCTCCAGAGTGTTCTCCAGATCAGTTTGGAATGTTCCATTAACTTTATGAGATAACATGATTGCAATTCCTATCGTGCTGAATTAAGTTGATGTGTAGGATATTTTGTTCAAGCCTTCATTTTTATTTTCTTCATATTTTTACTTTTAAGATTTATTTCTGGTAAACGATAAATTGGAGGGTTTTATTTTCTTAGTTAATTTGCTGGTTTAGTTTTATTTGATTATTTCATACATTTACATTTTAAGTTTTGAGAGAGTAAATATTGGTTTTGTGTTTCCTTCATTGATCTCAAATATTGCTTTTTTGTGAATTAGGGCTTCTCTGTTCCTTTTTACAGACAGAACTTGTTATAGACAGTATTTTGTTTCTTCAGTTATTTTTGCTTGATATTTTTTAAGACAGCTCGAGCCCCATAGACTCTCTTCTTGCCCTCAAAACCATCCCTGAAATTTGTCGTTCCTTTGCCTAGTTTTAGAATTTTACATAGTTTACTTGTTTTTCCATATGCCTTTTATCTGGTTATCTAAATCTTCCCTTTTTTTTGCTCAGTGAGAATAAAAGAAATAAAAATTCCCTCTTTTCTCCCTTTCAACTTCTTTTATTAGACTTTTAAATTTTCTACCTCTTTCTGTAGTTCTGTCTGTTTTAGCCATTTATTCTTTGATTGGTATTCCTGATACTTATTCATTTCTTCTTTAACTTCTTTAGGATTCTTAGACTTAGAGCATCCAATGGACCAATTATGAATCCCTTCTTCTAAGCAATTTCTATGTTTTATTGCCTTGTAGGATTTATCTCATCACATTTTTGGTTGTGACTCACTCTTAGATATATTAATATCTACAGGTAGAGGGAAGAGAAAAATACTGTCCTATGACAGAAATTTTCCACTGTTCTTAATCATATCCTAGTCATCATTTGTTAAGTGCCTACAACGCTAAGTGCTGATGATAGAAATGCAAAATACAGTTCTTATTCTCAAGCAACTCGTAGTATAATGACCTGGTCCTACCATCTGCTTTCACCATGATATTTTTCCTTCTTCTTTACCGTGTGTTCTCCTTTCTGAGTCCATGTTCTCCAGCCCTTCTCAATTCTGGTTTTCTCCAAGAAGTCTGGCTCCCTTTATCCTTTAAAATGATGCTGTCTAGGAAAATCCCAATTTTCTCTCACTTGTTTCAAATTACACCAAATAAGGTGAAAGGTGCCACAAATCTCTGTAACTGAATATTTCTTTCTGATAGGGTGGAGCCAAGATGGCAGAGTGGAAGAATGGAACTTCTGTAGGTGTCCCCACAAAGCCCATAAAATACCTGTAAAAATGACTCTAAACAAATTCTTGAGCAGCATAAGCCACAAAACAACAGAGTGAAAGAGATTTCCAGACCAAGGCAGCCTGGAAGGCAGACAAGAAAGGTCTATCACACCAGGCTCAGAGCAGCACAGGAGAGACAGGAATAGAGCAGACTTCAGGGTGGGCAATCCCAGTAAGCAGTTGCGATTCCCAGATTCCTCAACCCACAAACACCACAGCCAATTTCAAGGGTCAGTGAGAAAGCTCTTTCACCTGGATGAAAAGGGATTTCATTGAGACCACTCCCATCACCAAGCTAAAATGTCTCTCCTTAACCTGTTTCAATACCTCCCTTCACCACCTAGCTCATTCTCCCATGGTCCCTCTTTTGCCTGAAAGAATACAAGAGTTATTTCCCTTCATTGTTTACCATTGACTTGATTAAGGTACAAAACACCTTCAACTCTCTTATCTTCTCTGTGCCAATTTATGCATACTCCTATTCAGTTTTTAATTCCACCTAGCAAACTTTTATTAATTTGTATTGGAAAGATGCATGTGAGTTTCTCTGTAGTGTTTCAGGTACATTTCTCCACCATGACTTCTGCTTCTTTAAATTCTGCTTCCACCCTTATCCTCTTGTGCACTTTGAGAAGAAATCTCTGAATGATTTTTCTGCTATATCCTTTTTTAAAGTCTAATAGATTTTTCTCTCTCTTTCTAGTTTGTTCCTCTGCTTAGCAGTTTCTGGAGATAAGGTGATCTATTTAATTACTTTTTTTTTTCCTGATAGCTTTATTTAATTTACCTTTCTTGTGTTTCTCTTCTCCAGGACGGTTGCAAATTGAATAATTTTTACTCTTTGGGGGTTTAATTTTTTTTCAAAGTAGCTGAAAGTCCCTACCTTTCACTGAAATGTCCACTGTTTTTCATTACTGATTATTCTCAGGTGAAAATGGTATGCCTTTTTGGGCAGCATCTTGCGCTCTGTTGTTTTTCAGAATACATTATTGTATTCCCTTCTACAATTTCTGGTACGGGAAGTATAGTTTTATATTACTTCAACTTCCTTTCCTTTATACTTGAAATTTTAGGCACTTACAGAAATTGATTTTTAATGGCAAATGTAAAATTTAACCATCACGTTTCTTGAAGTTACAGCTTATAAAGTTATTTTTTTCCTTCTCCAGATGACCTCTGCAGATTCATTTAATTGTCGCTTTGTTTTGTGTATTCAGAAACTGGAGTGTTTTTCCTTTTCTTCTATCTTATATTATAGTGTTCAAGGTTTTTGAGTTGTCCTGTCGCTTTCAAAGGTAAATAATGGTTAAGAATCAGATGTGACTATCCCATTATGCAATATTTATATGCAAAAAAGAAACAAGAGTCCCTTAAACTCGTGGGTGTCATAGAGAGACTTTTATAAGATGGATGGTAGCTAGAGGTTGTTTTATGATGTTCTGATGACCTTAAAAGAAGAAACAAAGGGGAGAGAAAAAAGAATAAATTTGGGAAGAAAGGGAGAGGAAGGGTGAAGTGACTATAGAAACAAAGAAGAATCGACAAAGAAGGAAGGAAAAAGGAATTTAGTAAACACCTACTATGTGTCATATTCCATTCCAAATACTTTAGAAATTTTATCTCATTTGGTCTTCACAAACACCCTGGGAAGTAAGTATCATTATTATTTCCATTTTAAAGTGGAGAAATTGAAGCAGACACAGATTAATATATTTACCCAGTACCACATAGCTTCTATCAAACAATAGGGATGCAGGATAAGTTATAAATAAAACAAACTCTAAACTGACAGTGAAGATTTTGAGGAGAGACTTTTATGATTGGTGTTTGGGAAGGGAGAAGAGCAAATGACAGGCTGGGTGAAAACATTCTATTTTCACCACCCTGTTCTTATTTATGGAGTATCAGTGGGACAGAAATGAAAAAGTGTAAGAGAATGGATGGAGATAATCACACACAAACAACGTTCATAAGTGTAAATGAACACATACGTAAAGAACTTACAGAAGAAACAGTTTTTAGAGCATTGCTTCCAATGTTGATATTATTGGGGCCTGGGGTAGCAGCAGAAAGAGTGATCTGTAGGTCTGGCAATCTTGCCACTCCTGGAAATTTGGAACCTATCTGTTTGTCTTGGTCAGTTACTTAATAGTTGAAATTGGTGGTGGTGAGGAAGGTAAGCTTCTCTACAGTGATTGCTTCTCGTCTAAATGATGACTGACTTCATCTAGAAGCAGATCCAGTGTTCTGGAAGCAGGGTTGCTATTCTCAATTCTTTTTGGTAATAGTCCTGAGATATCTCTAATTTTTTCCCAAGGTAACTTTGTGTTGGTTTGACTTCTCAGCCACATTTCACCTCCTCTGTTTGTTAGGGAGACTTGCTTCATTAGCTAGTTTGAGTGAGTACCTCACTAGTTAATTGCAATACTCAAAGCAAAAATGAATGTGTGTCTTAACTGGGTCAATGGACGTGTGGTACAAATTGTTGTCATACAAATTCTATTCTTGAGGGGGACCGATGACATTATGAGGGTGATGTCTTGACTTATGTTAAAATTGGATTTAAGTGAGTCAGAGTTGTGCAGAGTCTGAGTACTAAGGCTGATGCCTCAATTCCTCTTCCAGAGTCATTGAAGTCCAGGACAAAAGTCAAGATGACTGGTGATGACTCATGGTGCTGGATGTCCTTGGCCTTTCTTAAGATTGTTTTTGTAGGCCTCATTTTGTCTGAGGCAACATTCAGTCAATGACTAAGACAAGGTAAGAACTGAGAGCAAACATCATTAAACACTTAACAAATGCTTTTTGGTTGATTTGCTCATTCATGAAGAAAGGAGCTAGCATTTATCTAGCACTTGAAGGCTTACAAAGCACTTCACATATGTTATATGATTTGTTCCTCAGAGCAATCCTAGGAGGGAGGTACTGCTATTATTCTGATTTTACAGATGAGGAAACTGAGGCAGAAAGAGATTTAATTGACTTATTCAGGATCACATAGCTCATAGCCATCTGGAACAGGATTTAAACTCAGGTCTTTCTAAATCTAAGTCCAATACTCTCTCCACTACTATATCTCATTGACTAAACTGCTCATACACATTTTTCCTCAGCAAAGGTATGACTGAACATGAAGTCAGAAACTATGATGCCATATATACCTAAGTATTTATAAATTTAGAGGCAAGAGAGAATACAGGTGAGAGGTATGAAGATCAAATATACCATACTTGACCATCACCAATTGGATATGAACAGTAAAAAGAAAAAAAGGCAAGTATGACTCTATGTCTGTAAATCCAGATGAATGTAAGAACCCCCAAGGGGAGCCCACTACTTTGTGGCCCTCAACAGAGATACACAAATTTGGAGGAAGAGGCAATTTTAGGGTGAAAATAAATGAGTTCTCTTGTGGATATTTTAAAGTTTGTAGAGGAATCCATTTCTAACAAGTTAACAGTGTGGGCCTGGAGTTCAAAAGGAATAAGGGTTGGCCATATTGATATGGTAATCCTCTGCTTACAGATGGTCATTGAAACCATGAGTAATGAAATCACCTAGGTAGAAAGTATGATGGCAGCTCATGAGATCTCCAACACAGTGGGGAGAAAAGAGGGCCCAAAAAAGAGCCTTGAGGAACACCAACATTTAGTGGAATAGGAGATATGTAATGATTCAATAATGCAGATTGATAATAAGAAGCCAGATATATAGGACAATCAGAAAATCAGTGGCATGGAAACCAAGAGAAAGGTCTACAGATATTTCTTGATTCCCGTTTTGTCTAGTGTTTCTGTCTTTTATGTTTTTTTTAGAATTTTGACTTTGTTTTATTGTTTCATCATGTCTAATGTAGTCATTTTGCCAATTCCAATTTTCAAGGAGTTATTTCCTGTTTAATATTTATACATCTTTTTAGAATGTGTTTATTGAATTTTTCTTTTATTTCTCCAATAGATCTCATGTTATTTTTGGTATAATTTCTTAGTTTCTTTTTTTTTTTGTCTTAATTTTTCTAAGAAGTCCTGTTTGGCTTGTGTCCAGGATACATAATGGGTTTTTTTTTCAACCTTTGCTTGTAGATGTTTTCAAGTCATCATCTTCTTCTCTATTTCTGTTTTGAGCTTCCCTGTCACTTCATTAGTTCTTTATCTTTGGGTTCTTTTTTATTTGCTCATTCTTCAAGCTGCTCCTTAATTATGGACTTTATATGAGTGCTGGGCTCTGCTCACTGCTGGGAGGGAGGGAGATCTCTTCTCTGAGCTTCTATTGTTCTATGCTCTGTGGCTGCTTTCACAGCTCAGTCTAAGGACCTAAAAGCTTTCAGTGCTCCACAAGTGGTGTGATCTCAAGAAATGTCTCTTCACTATCCTTCTTTTAAGACATCAAAAAATTATTGTCCCAGGACTAGGTCAGTTGATTTGTATGTGCTTGGGAGTTTCAGTAAACTGCTGCTAGACTTAGTCACTGTTAGCCCACTGGTTGGTTCTGCAGGTTTGAAGTGAATGAACTGATGGTTCCCCATGGCTTTAGGACACCTGCTCTGTCTATCTTGTTCAGATTTCAAAGATGGACTTAAGGCCAGAACAAAATCTCTACTCTGCTCGTGGAAGCAAAGTCATGTAGCTGTGTTTCCACAACTTGTTCCTTGCTTGATACACGGATAATATCCATGCTCATAACCACTCCTTCCACTTAGAATCTTCAATCTGGAAATGGGCAATGGGTGATACAGCTGCTAGATGGCATGCGTTCCACCACCCTGTGCTGATGCAGGCATGCCCTGGAATCTCTTTCTTTCCTGATGTTTCCTGCCATAGCACCCTGTCTTGGTCCTCCATCCATACCTAGATGCTGGGAAATAGATCAGAGGCCTGGCACAGAGGCATAATATGATAAATAAAGGGAACTTCCATTTTCCATATATCTGCTGGAGAATTCTCTGCCAAAAGCAAAACAGCTTGACTTGTCCTAGTGATAATTTCATCTTCCCAGAAGTAGAAGGATCAGCAATAAAAAAATTTGGGGGGGCGGAGTCAAGATGGCGGAGTAGAAAGACTCACTGTATGCTAGCTCCGAACCCACAGCCCATGCATTTAATGTAAGAAGAGCTCCCCACAAGTTCTGGATCACTGCAGGGTGTGCAGAAACACAGTGGAAGAGATTTCCGTTCCAGAGAGCCCTGGAGAGTGGTCCCCAGGGTCTGTCGCGCCCCGGAAAGCGGTGAAGCCCAGTGCTGCCCTGGCCGCGGCCCCAGAGAAGCTGATCCGAGCAGGCTTCAGGGACGGAAGCTCTGGCGGCCAGGAAGGTTCCTCCGCTCACAGACTCTACAGGTCAGTGAAAGAGATGGCTGGGATGGACGAGAGGGGAGTGGGGTATCTCCATGGCTCGGGCCCCCTCGGGAGGAAGCGTCGGAGGCAGAGGCAGGGGCGGGAAGCGGCAGAGGCAGAGGCAGCAGCGGCAGCCCCGGGGACACCCCGAGCAGGCAGGCAGAATCTTCATTACTGAAAGTCTCTGCATAAACAACCTGAAGGAGCTGACCCTGGGAGACGGCCCTGCCCCACCCGCTCCATTACTGAAGGTCTCTGCATAGAACCCCTGAGGGAGCTGAGCCTGGGAGACGGCCCTGCCCCCACCCCAGCACCAGAACTAAAGCTCACATTGAATAGCAGCCAAGCCTGCCACGGAAAGCCCATTTCAATCTCAGACCCCAAGCACTAGCTGGGTGGATCTAAGCGGGGGTGGACAGGAATCTCAGAAGTCAAGTACCTGGCTGGGAAAATGCCTAGAAAAGGGAAGAAAAATAAGACTATAGAGAGCTTTTTTAAGCAGATGCAAATGATCCCAACTTTCAGGTCCAATGACGATGAGAAAATATTCTTGCCATCAGGGAAAGACGTGGAGGGCGGGGGATCTGTATCCCAGACATCCCAGGGGGTTGTCAGGTGGGCTCAGGCCTTGGAAGAGCTCAAAAAGGATTTTGTAAAGCAAGTTAGACAGGTGGAAGAAAAACTAGGAAGAGAAATGAGAGATGCAAGAAAAGTATGAAAAACGGGTCAATACCTTTGTAAAGGAGACCCAAAAAAATGCTGAAGAAAATAACACCTTGAAAAATAGGCTCGAGAGGGGCAGAGCCAAGATGGCGGAGTAGAAGGACGCATGTTTATGAGCTCCGAAACCAAAAGCCCATAGAATTAATGTAAAAAGAGTCTCCCATAACTTCTGGGTTAATACAAGGTGTGCAGAAGCAGAGTGGAAGAGATTTCCGTTGCAGGGAGCCCTGGAGACCCATCCCCAGAGTCCGGCACGCCCCGGAAAGTGGACCCCACCCCCATCGCTGCCTTGGCCGCGGCCCCAGAGAAGCTGATCCGAGCAGGCTTCAGAGACGGAAGCTCCAGCAGCCAGGAAAGTCCCTCCGCCCACAGAAGCTACAGGTCAGTGAGAGAGGCTGGGCTGGAGGAGAGGGGAAGCAGGGCGTATCCGTGACTCGGGCCCCCTCGGGAGGAAGCGGCGGTGGCAGAGACAGGGGCAGGAAGCGGCGGAGGCAGAGGTGTGGGCGGCGGCTGAGGCGGCAGCGGACCGGGACCCAGGAATCCCCCAGCGGCAGGCAGGATCTTCATTACGGAAGATTCCTGCATAGGACCTGACGGAGTTGAGCCTGGGAGATGGCCCTGCCCCCACCCCGCTCTGTTACTGAAGGCTTCTGCTTAAAGCCCCCAAGGGAGCGGGGTTTAGGAGGCGGGCCCCCCACTCCGCCCCCACCCGCTCCATTCCTGAAAGTCTCTGCAGAAAGCCCCCCCGAGGGATCAGAGTCTCGGAGGCAGCCCTAACCCCACCCCAGCACCTGAACTAAAGCTCACTGATTGACAGCTGGCAGGAGGAAAGCCCATTTAAATCTCAGAGGCCAAGCACTAGCTGGGCGGATCCAGGCGGGGGTGGAAAGGAATCTCAGAAGTCAAGTAACTGGCTGGGAAAATGCCTAGAAAAGGGAAGAAAAATAAGACTTTAGAGAGTTTTTTCCAACAAATGCAAATGATCCCGACCTTCGGATCTGATGATGAGGACGTATCCTTGCCGTCAGGGAAAGACGTGGAGGGCGG
Source organism: Bettongia penicillata ogilbyi (assembly GCA_023548195.1). NCBI lineage: Eukaryota > Metazoa > Chordata > Mammalia > Diprotodontia > Potoroidae > Bettongia > Bettongia penicillata. The sequence continues at coordinate 6,498,825 of JAJHZJ010000022.1, forward strand.
GGCCTCAGTACCCCAGACACCACAGGGGGGTGGCGGGTGGGCTCAGGCCTTGGAAGAGTTTAAAAAGGATTTTGAAAAGCAAGTTAGACAGGTGGAGGAAAGACTGGGAAGAGAAATGTCAGAGATGCAACAAAAGTATGAAAACCGGGTCAATACCTTGGTAAAGGAGACCCAAAAAAATGCTGAGGAAATTAACACCTTGAAAAATAGGCTCACTCAATTGCCAAAGGAGGTTCAAAAAGCCAATGAGGAGAAGAATGCTTTCAAAAGCAGAATGAGCCAAATGGAAAAAGAGGCTCAAAAGCTCACTGAAGATTATAGTTCTCTCAAAATTAGAATGGAACAGATGGAGTCTAATGACTTTATGAGAAACCAAGAAATCACCAAACAAAACCAAAAGAACGAAAAAATGGAAGAGAATGTGAAATATCTCATGGGAAAAACAACTGACCTGGAAAATAGATCCAGGAGAAACAATTTAAAAATTATGGGACTACCTGAAAGTCATGATCAAAAAAAGAGCCTAGATATCATCTTCCATGAAATTATCAAGGAAAACTGCCCTGACATTCTAGAACCAGAGGGCAAAATAAGTATTGAAAGAATCCATCGATCACCACCTGAAAGAGATCCAAAAAGAGAAACTCCTAGGAACATTGTGGCCAAATTCCAGAACTCCCAGCTCAAGGAGAAAATCTTGCAAGCAGCTAGAAAGAAACAATTCCAGTACTGTGGAAATACAATCAGGATAACCCAAGATCTAGCAGCTTCTACATTAAGGGATCGAAGGGCGTGGAATAGGATATTCCAGAAGGCAAAGGAACCAGGACTCAAACCAAGAATCACCTACCCAGCAAAACTGAGTATAATACTTCAAGGGAAAATATGGTCTTTCAATGAAACAGAGGACTTTCAATCATTCTTGATGAAAAAACCAGAGCTGAAAAGAAAATTTGACTTTCAAACACAAGAATGAGAAGAAGCATGAAAAAGTAAACAGCAAAGAGAAGTCTTAAAGGACTTACCAGAAGTGAACTGTTTACACTCATACAGGGAAAGACAATATTTCTACCTCTTAAAACTTTTCAGTATCTGGGTAGTTGGTGGGACCACACACACACATGTACACGCATGCACACACATACACACATGCACACACATACAGAGATAGAGAGCACAGATTGAACTGAATAGGATGGGACCATACCTTAAAAGAAACTAGGGCAAATGGTGAGAGAGAAATGTAGGGGGAGGAAAGAGAGGGAAAGGGAAGGGGGTAACTATATGTCATTTAAGAGGCAGGTAGGAGTTTTTCTTAGTGGAGGGAAAAAGAGGAGAGCTGAGAAAAAAAAAAAAACAAGAAGTTTTACCCTCATCACATTTTACTAAACGAAGGAGTGAAATGCACACTCATTTTGGTATGAAAACCTATCTTACAGTATAAGAAAGTGGGGGAGAAAGAGATATTGCAAGGGGGGGTGATGGAAGGGAGGGCAAAGGGAGGAGGGAGCAATTTGAAGTCAACACTTGGGGAGGGACAGGATCAAAAGACAGAAGAGAAACAAGGAGGGGCAGGTTAGGAGGGATGGTAATCCAGTTAGTCTTACACAACACGACTATCAGGGAGGTCATTGGCAAAACTACACAGATATGGCCTATATTGAATTGCCTGCTGTCCCAAAGAGAATGGGTGGGGAGGGAGGGATGGGGAGAATTTGGAACTCAAAGTTTTAGGAACAACTGTTTAGTATTGTTGTTGCAACTAGGAAAGAAGACATACAGTTAAGGAGGAATAGAAAGTCATCTGGCCCTACAGGAGAAAAGAGAAGATGGAGACAAGAGAAGGGAGAGATGACAGAAGAGAGGGCAGATTGGAGATAGGGAAAATTAGATTGCTTGGGGTATTGGGGTGGGGGGAGGGGATAAAAGGGGAGAAAATTTGGAACCCAAAAATTTGAGAAAATGAATGTAAGAAAATTAAATTAATTAATTAATTAATTAATTAATTTTAAAAAAAAAAGAAAAATAGGCTCACTCAATTGGAAAAAGAGGTTCAAAAGGCCAATGAGGAGAAGAATGCTTCAAAAGCAGAATTAGCCAAATGGAAAAAGAGGTTCAAAAGCTCACTGAAGATTATAGTTCTCTCAAAATTAGAATGGAACAGATGGAGTCTAATGACTTTACGAGAAACCAAGAAATCACAAAACAAAACCAAAAAAATGAAAAAGTGGAAGAGAATGTGAAATATCTCATGGGAAAAACAACTGACCTGGAAAATAGATCCAGGAGAGACAATTTAAAAATTATGGGACTACCTGAAAGCCATGATCAAAAAAAGAGCCTAGGCATCATCTTCCATGAAATTATCAAGGAAATGGAATGGGATAAATTATATGTCATTTAACAGGCAAGCAGGAGACCTTTTAGTGGAGGGAAAAAGAGGAGAGATGAAAAAAAAACAAGAAGATTACCCTCATCACATTTGACTAAAGGAAGGAATAAAATGCATACTCATTTTGGTATGAAAACCTATCTTACAGTACAGGAAAGTGGGGGAGAAGGAGATAAGCAAGGGGGGGGGGTGATGATGGAAGGGAGGGCAATGGGAGGACGAGCAATTTGAAGTCAATACTCAGGGAGGGACAGGATCAAAAGACAGAATAGAAACAATGAGGGGCATGATAGGATGGAGGGTAATTCAGTTAGTCTTACACAACACAACTATTATGGAAGTCTTTTGCAAAACTACACAGATAGGGCCTATATTGAATTGCCTGCCTTCCCAAAGGGAATGGGTGGGGAGGGAGAGAGGGGGAAAATTTGGAACTCAAGTTTTAGGAACAACTGTTTAGTATTGTTGTTGCTACTAGGAAATAAGACATACAGTTAATGAGGAATAGAAAGTCATCTGGCCCTACAGGAGAAAAGAGAAGATGGGGACAAGAGAAGGGAGGGATGACAGAAGAGAGGGCAGATTGGAGATAGGGAAAATTAGATTGCTCAGTGTATTGGGGTGGGGGAAGGGGAGAAAAAGGGGAGAGAAAATTGGAACCCAAAATTTTGTGAAAATGAATGTAAAAAGCTAAAAAAAATAAATAAAAATAAAAATTGGAGGAGTATTAGAGAACAACCAAGAAAAAAATTGTGAATATGCTTCTTCTTAACAAGAAGAAAATGGTAGCTAAGGTAAAACTGACAGAAAGCCTGAGGTTGCATGACCACTTCTCTGCTGGTGAGGAAAAGGGAAGCCAGATTATCTGTCATGCATCCTAGGCTTTGGGAAAGCAGATCTCAAAACAGTTCAGAGTGAAGAAAGGATGGATTTCACAGACTAATATTTTACAGGGATGTGAGTCCAGAAGGGATGGGAAATGTTCACAAATAAAAGTAAAGAAACAGTAGAAAACTATTTCAATGAGACGGAAATTTGGGGCTTGTCTGAAGAGAGCAATGTTGATGCGCAGGGAACTGAACAACCAAATCAGATTTCAAAAAGAAATACACAGAAAGCTCTGTGATTTTTGTCAGTAAAGGAACCCCCTCTAATAACAGAAAAGGTAAATCAGTTATACCTTTGCAAGATAGGAAACTCTTGGGTAAGTAGTCTTGAGAAAATAGGTGAACTCAGTCTCTACACAGGCTCTCTGATGAAAGAATCATTTAAATGCAACCTACTCAAGGTTAGTTAGCTCCTCTCTAAATCATAAGGAGTGCAGTGATAGAAAGAAGGAAGTGTCAAAAGGGGAAAGATTTGGGACTAAAGATACTGAGTTCTGATTTGGACATCTTGCCATTGAGGGGACATTCAATTTGCAATGTCCACAAGGCAATTAGTAGTACGAATGAAAATCAAGGTAGAGATTGGGGATGGATAGATACACTTACACAAATACATATATGCACACATGTGTATATTTGTACATACATGTCAAAACCAAAATCCCACTAAGGTCTGTATAAGGTGGTATGTACTGGAGCTTGACATTCTGCCCGTGTGGACTTCTCTGTGGTTCAAGCTGGTTGAAAGGGTTACCACCTTTGCACCACGATCAACACAAAGATCTACAAGATTGGCCAAGGGCTACCAGATCAAGGATGGCAAGTTGATCAAAAATAACATTTCCATTCAGAAAAACCTGGAAAGACTTATATGAACTAATGCTGAGTGAAATAAGTGAAAGAACCAGGAGAATTTTGTACACAGTAGCAACCACATTGTGTGATGACTGACTGATAGATTTAGCTCTTCTCAGTCATGCAAGAATCTTAGAGAACTATGAAAGATTCACTATGGAAAATCCTATCCACACTCAGAAAAGGAACTTGGGAGTCTGAATGCAGGTGAAAACACACTATTTGCTCTCTTTTTCTATTCTTATTTTGTTTTAATTCTTCTTTCTTGTGGTTCCTCTCATTAGTTCTAATTAAGCTGGTCTAAGTGTTCCTGTTTGGAGAAGGATGATGTATTTGAAAGTGGTTATAGGAACCATATGTATCCCATGTGTAAGGACACACAAGTTCTAGGCTCATGTGCACCTGGTCTAATTTTGATGGGTGACTGAAAAGCAATGGTTCTTAACCTGTGATCCATAAAGTTGTTTTTTAATCTTTTGAGTAGTTTTTCAACATAGTTTGGTTTCCATTATTGTTTTGTATATTTTATTAATTTAAATGCATCACTCTGAGGAAGGGTGCATAGACTTCACCAGACTGCCAATGGGGTGTGTTACACAAAAAAAAGTTAAGCACATCAGCACTAGAAGGGTGCTTGAAGACAAATTTCCTTTGGCTCGTATGACTACATTAAGAATTTGCCTTGGGAAATATCTACATGTGATCCTGAGTTTGGGGAATTATGTTTGACATGATTTCCAGCTAGGTCCCCCTGGGCAGAGTGAATGCAGTCCTGAACTTGGAGTTAGAAAGACTTGAGTTGGAAGCTAACTTTAGATGCTTCCTAACTGTGTCACCCAGGCAAGTCAAAATACCTTTGCCTGTCTCAGTTTCCTCTTCCATAAAGTGGGGACAATAATGGCATCTATCTACCAAGGGTGTTGTGGGGATAAAATGATGTTTGTCAAGCACATGAAAACATTATATAGCTATTATTATATATGGTAACTATAGCCAGCTTCCATAAAAATAATCAACAAAAGTGAATTTCAGGTACAGAATCTTTATTTTGTCCCACAGAAAAATGAAGCCACAAAAGACTCAGAAATCTGCAAACTAATTCAGAAAACATGGAGATGAAAAATAAATAAAGAGAAGAAAATAACTGATTTGTCCAGAAATAGTTATAGCAGCTCTTTCATGGTGGCAAAAAATTGAAAATTGAGGGGATGCCCATCATTTGGGAAAAGACTGAACAAGCTGGTTTATGGTCATGATGAAATACAATTGTGCTATAAGAAATGGAAAGCAGTATTCTCTCAGAAAAACCTGAAAAGATATACATGAATTGTTTTGAAGTGAAATGACAAGAACAAAGTGAACATTTAAACAATATCACCAATATTGTATGATGATCAGTTGTGATTGACTTACCTATTCTCAGCAATAAAATGAACCAAGACAATTCCAAAGGACTTGTGATGAAAAATGCTATCCACTTTCAGATAAATAGCTGATGGACTATGAATACAGATCAAAGAACACTTCTTAAAACTTTAATTATTATTCTTGGGTTTTCTTGGTCTGTGTGTTCTTTCACAACTAATATGGGAATATGTTTCACACATTTGCACAGGTATAATCTATAACAAATTGGGAATGGGAGGAAAGGAGGGAAAGAAGTTGCAAATCAAATTTTTTAAATAAAATGTTATTACATGGAATTGGAAAAATAAGTTATTCAAAAAAATTTTAATATTGACATCTGATCTATATCTCATAATTTAAGACCAAACTGCTTGGGTCACAAAGAAGTTAAGTGATTTATCCAGAGTTACAAGGAAAATTTGCATCAGAAGTAAGATCTGAACCCAAGTCTTTCCTGACTCCACTATACTGTGCTGTCTCTTGTGGTGCTTCTCTTACCTGTCTGATCCTTACTCAATTTCCTTTGCTGGATCTTGATATGATTCATGACGACCAACCAAAAGTGTTCCCCAAGACTCTGTCCTTGGCCCTCTTTTATTATCTCTCTACACAAAGTTTTCTTAAACTTTGGCCCATTGACCACTGAGGTGTCTGTTTTCAGGGTGTTTTGGGACTTAGGACTTTCATAATTATATTTCAATATAATTGGTTTCCTTGGTAATCATAAACATTTTATTTTATGCATGTACAAAATTTAAGTTTTAAAAGCCTCTAAAGACTTCACACTATCAAAAAGTCCATGACACAAAAACATTACAAAGGCCTGATCTCCATGATTATGCTACATTGTCACTTGAAGATCTCATCAGCTCCCCAGAGTTATATTATTTTCTCTTCAACATTGATTCCCACATGTGTGTATCTAACCTAGTCTCTTCCTGAAATTTCTCAGCCTCACAGTCCTAACTTCATATTGGACACATTTCAAGCTTGATGTTCCACATACATCTCCAACTCAGCATACGCAAAATAGAAATCATTATCTTCTGAAAGTTTTCCTTCTTCTGAACTTCCCTATTACTTTTGAGGGTTCCATGATTGCAATCTCTGTGTCACTCTAAATTCCACTCTCCCCATAACCAGTCTCTTGGTGACTCAAATAGTTTCTACCTTCATAAAGTCTATGATGCACATGCCCTTCTCACCACTCCCATGGCCACCACCTTGATGCAGGCTTTCATCACCTTATGTCTGGCAACATTTGAATTGGTTTTCCTGCCTCACCTCTCTCTCCATTTCAGTCCATGTTGTGTTCACCTGCCACAGGCCCATTTGATCATCAACCCTCATATTCACTCCCCCTTGTTGCCATTGATGTTGGTATTCATCCATTTCTATTGTCTCCAACTCTTTGTGACCCCATTTGGGGGGCTTTTTGGCAAAGATTCTGAAGTGGCTTGCCATTTCCTTCTCCACATCATTTTATAGATGAGGAAACTGAGACAAACAAGGTTAAGTGACTTGCCCAGGGGCACTAGAGTAAATGTCTGAGGCCAGATTTAAGTCCATAAAGATGAATCTTCCTGACTCCAGGTCCAGTTCTCTAACCACTACACTAAAGCTGCCCCATTCACTCCCCTCTAGTTTTCTGTGAGCTCCAGGGTCAAATGTAAAATTTTCTATTTGGATTTTAAGGGTTTTACAACCTGGCCCCTTCTTACCTTTACAAACGTTATTTTTCTCTCCCCTCTATACGTTTTATACACACTAGGACACCACATCTTTTCACTGATTACATCCCATGCAGGTTTAGAATATTCTCCAGGCTTATCTTTGCTCGGGTTTTTCTGACTTTCTTCAAGATGCAGGTTAAGTCTCACCTTATACAGAGGGCCTTCTCTGTTCTTCCTCTCCCCCATCCCTCCACCAGTGCCATCTCTCTTATATTTCCTCCCATATTGTATGGAATTCTTTTTTTGCATTTTAGTTCCCCCATTATCACAGCAACTTCTAGCAGGTGAATGGGCCCTGGGAAATAATACACACTCACACGTACCCATATACACATATCTATAGCTATCTATCTATATGTGCAAGACTCTTGTTTATATAAAAAATTAGTTAAAATGTTTTACAAATTTCATGGACTCATGTGAAATACACTGATTTATTAATGAAACTACAGAACAATTAGCTTATCACATTAACCTTTTCAGAAACCATTGAAAAGTATGGAACCAAAATAATTGTCTACACTTAGATCAGCCCATGCTGCCAACTGAATTACAATTCTCCTCAGGGTACATGACATCTGACAGGTACATAGGGATTCCTCTCATTTAACCTCCATACTATTCTCAACCATCAACATATTTTAGGTAAAAAGGTTTATACTGATGGCTTACCTCACTCCTATGCAGTCCCTCAATATGCCACAAATATCAATAACTTCATTTTCAGAAAGTGTTTGCAAAACCACTGACCCTGAAGTTAGAATACATTGAACATCCCCTTATAACTCCCCAATGCACAGTTTAAGAAAAAGCAAATATATTGTTGTACCACTAAGGCAATATTCACAGCACTGGTGGTGACTATGAGCATGCTGGCATAGTTCTCAATTGGAAAGTTTAAAAGACTTTCCATATAGAAGGCAGGAGAAAAGCATGTATTTAGACACCAGAGAGCCAAATTCCAGAACCAGAGAGTCATGGTAGCCAAGCAGTCAATAACATGATCACCACAGAGGGCAAAGCTATTCCCCAGCTCTCCCTCACCTGCCAGGGCCTTCTCACAACTTAACACTCTTGAGCCTGAGTCTTGTCTGCCTGCGTCCTCTCTCCTCTGCCCTGACCACTTTCACGCACTTCCTCCCATTTCTGCTCCACCCTTCCTGTTTCATCCATTCAACAAGTTCCTCCCACTACATATGACTTGGGCTTCCAAGTGATTTAAGCAGGGCACATGGGCCTATTAAAGAATGAGAAAGATCTTCCCATTAAAAATGCTATTACAATTGTGCGTTTAGCCCTAGTGTGAGTCAAAGAATAAAACATGGTGAATCTTTATCATAAACAGGAATTCTGTGAATCAGGCATTTTATGGGGGGAAGGGGAATAAGATCCCTCCATATGCAGTCCTCATAATATTTGCTCTCTTGAAATAAGTAATTTTAAAGATAAATGTTTGTATCTTGCATTCCTATTTTTATTATTATTATCATTATAATTATTATACAATAGTATTTGTTGTATTGGCAGTATAAATAGATCATGAGCTGGAATATTGACACTGCCTTTAGATTTCAAAGTGCCTTGTTTTACAAAACCTTCAGACACAATAACTATCTTGAAGTTAAAATAATAATTTTATATTATTATTTATATTATATATTTATATTATTTATATTATATTATATATTATTTATTCATTTACATATTCATTTATATTGATTTCATTTGCTCAAATTTTAATTTTGATGTATATTGTATACTTAATATTTTGATGTATATTGTATACTTAATATTTTGATGTATATTGTATACTTAATATTGTATTGTATACAATATACAACAAAATTAAAATTTCAGCAAATGTAATCAAGCAAAACTAATATTTCAACTTTTAACACAAACTTGTAACAACATTTTCAAATTTAAAATTGCAGTATACCTTGTTTTGCTGCTGTTGAATAATGGATAGAGCACTGACCCTTGAGTTAGGAAGATCTGAGTTCAAATTTCACCTCAGACACTTACTCGTTCTATGATCCTGAGCAAGTCACTACACATCAGTCTGTCTCAGTTTCCTCGTATATAAAATGGTGATAATAATATCACCTAATTCCCAGAGTTGTTGTGAATTATCAAGGGAGATGAAAATTATAAAACACTTAATACAGTGTGTGGTATATAATAAGCTTTACAGATATTAGCTATTATTACTACAATTGTCACTTTTTTAAAACAATTTAAATCCACACAAAAAGAGAAAGGACAAAATTTAAATATTCCAGACTATACATCAACTATGCAGCCTGTACTGTAACACGAGTCTTATGCAATATGATAGATAATCACATACACAGACACACACTTTGATGGCAACTGTCAATCTGTCTTCTCTTTATATAGCAGAATTTTTAAAATTTAAACTTAGTATGTTACAGTCATTACAGTAATAATTATGACATTTTGGAAAACACATTTGAGGAAATGGTAGCTTATTTTGTAAATTACTAAGAATTTAGGTAAAGCATTAAAATTTTTAAAGTAGCCAATGTGGAATGTATTAGAAACTCTACGAAGCAAATACAGGACATCAAAGTCAGTTAATTACTCAGATTATAGATAGTATGCTGCTAATATCAATATTTAAAGATTAATATTCTCAGATTGCAATGTCATTTATAACATCTCATCATCTTTCATTTACTCTTTGTCCAGGCATTCTCTCCCTCCTTACCTTGAACCCATATGGTCATTCAAATCTCAGCTGAAGAGCCTCCTCATTCAAGAGGTTTTTCCTGCTTCCTGGAGTCGATAGCCCCACTTCAAATCACTGTGAATATAACATAATATAACTTCTCTGTGAATATGCTGCCTTCCCCAGTTAAATATGAGCTCCTTGAGTAAAGGGATGTCTTCTCACTTTTATTATCACTACAACCAGTACCAAGGACAGCACCTGACACATAGCAGACTCTTGATTTAGAATTATCAATTAAGCCCTGACTACAAAGAAAAAGCTACAATTCCTACCCTCATGGAGCTTATAAGTTGTGACATAAACATAAGTATATTTTTAATGCAAGGGAGGTTATGCAGTGAGCAAAGCTGAAATGAAATAGATCAGGAAAACTTCAGGAGGAAGAGAGTTTATAGGTAAGAGGAAGAGAATTTATAGGTAGGAGTAAGAGGTAAGAGGCGATGTTTAAAATGAACTTGGAAGGAGTAAAGGCTTTTGATAAGCATGAGATAAAGAGAGAGGGCATTCAAGGCTTATGGAATAGATAGATGGTGAACAGATACCCAGCGGCAGTAAATAGCAGGTAGAGTTTGGAAAAGAGGTCCTAGTCCTATTCAGTTGGAATTTAATTGTATAAATCTAGTCATCTGAACAAAATGTAAGTTTAGGAATAAACAATTTTAAATAAAGCATAGAATGAAATGATACCAGCAAAGAAATCACATAAAAAGAAGTAAAAATTACAAGAGGAAATGTGGCATAATAAAGACAAAGGAGTTCAGATGACCTGGTGTTCAAGTTCAGTCTCTGATTTATACAGGATGTGTGACCACAGACAAAGTCAAAGCCTTTCAGTGCTCCTCAGATGACTTCTTAAGTCTATAAATTGCAGATGAGAGTAGGACCTATATTGGCAAAGGAAATTTCCTCCCTGTGAATATCCCCATGCCATGGAATTCACAGGTTCACTCTCTATGTTAAAAGTGATTACTCATGATGAGAATGCCAGGGCAGTGACTCTTGGACTTTGTGGAGGGCTCCTGAGACAGCCAGAAAAATCATGCCAAAGTACTAGGCCCGTGATCCAGTTCTCCAGTGTGTGGTCCCACCCACAGGCTCAGTCCCTTGTCCTGGCACCACTCACGGCTGTAAGTCCTGTGTGAGGTTTCCAGGGCAGTGTGAAGACTCTCTCTTCCCAGTCACCTTTATATCTAGCCCCTGTGGTGCAAGATGGAGACTGCAGAATAGGGCAAAACCCAACTGCTTATCTTGATAGAACTTGGAGTGAAAACCTTCCTCTGCTTAAATGAGCTTCTCTCTCAGGAGGGGATTTTTCCATCTTCATGTATTCTATGACCAGTGGTCCCACCACATTTCCTCTGCCTTGGTATCACCTTCAAACCTCATGATCTCTGGCTGATTGGGTCTACTTTTCCAGGCCCAAGAGTGGTTTTACCCACCATGATATGAAGATCTTTCAGGAAGTCATGATATTTTTGCATTACTTTGCATCCTCAATGTTTTGTACAATTTCTGATCCATAGTTAGTGTATAATAAATGATTGTTTGCTGAGAATAAGAAAGCTTTTGAATTAGTGGCACAGAATATCACTCAAGAGACTCGCTCCTGGTATAGTGTCTCCTGTTCATATATCTTCCAGATTATGTCAGATTTCTTGAAAGATATAAGAACAGATATAACCTTTAGGAGAGATGCATGCTCACTTAACCTTTTTAAGGAGGAGAGCCCGAAGGAACCCTCCAATTGTGGGTTATCCAACTATTTATTTATTTTGAAGGTACATCAAGATGAGCCATTATACAATTTGCTTTATGAGGTATTATTTGACGCATTCCAAATTCTTTTTGTTGGTATTTGGTTTAGATAAAATAATATTGCCCCATGTCTAAGGCTTGCTTTCCCAAATCCCACAAGTACTGCAAGCTCAGTTTTTATAAAGGTGGCTAACGACTTCTCTTCTCATGAGGCTGAGGACAGACCTAAGGGATTGAGGTCTAATTATATTGTTATACTTGTCAAATACCATCAGCCAGGACCCTCATTTAGTTTTTAGAAAGGGTACTTACTAATCATGTACAACAAGAACATTTGTTTCAGAAATATCTTCCCAGAATAGGAGCCCACGCTTCCATCGTTCACACTTCCTCATATGTGAAGTGAAGATAATAATACCTGACTTACCTAGCTCCACAGGCTATTGTAAGCATTCAATTACTATATACATTTGTGCTGATATCATTATTATATTATGCAAAACTAATTTATATTGTAACAGGTTTCATGGGCTATCATATAATATGACTGTGAAAAAAAATTCTGTACTCTTCATTTAAGGTTTGAATTTGAATGAAACAATTTGTATTAATTAAGAATTATTCTAATCCAAGGATATTTCTGTTTAGAGAGATGAAAATATCACAGACAGCTATAAATGCTGGAGGAGAAAGAAGTCATACAGCTAAACTGTCTCCCACAACTACATTAACAAATATTTATGATAACTACATTGTGTAGTGGAGAAGAAACCTAAGAAGAAACTATAATAGGTCATTTTTTTCTTGCCAAAGGTCACAAATGTAATGTACTTACAAGTGACCAGGGCAAGAACTACAGATTAGTCTGGTAAGAGTTTATATGCCTAGAGTCTTTGAAATATCACTAAAAGGGCTTTAAAGTGAAAGAAGAGGAAGAAAGAAAAATGTATAGTTTTATGTATATCTTTATCACAGGGTAGCTACAGTGTGGGAAAAATGGTAGAAAAAAACACTTCAAAAGTGACAGGAGGCCATTTCTATGTAGGGATCCCACAATAAAGCCCAAGACCTCAGATCTCTAAAAAACTTATTACAAAGTATGGAAACCAAGTAAGGGGATCTACAGATCCTCTTGCAAGGAGGAAAATTTGATCTTTTTTGTATCTGTGAGACATTGTGGGATGAGATCCAGGAGTGGAATATGAATATGCAATATTCAAAAGGAAAAGGACAAAGGATAGGTAAGGTGGGAGTGGAGGAACAGCAGCAGCATGTGAAGAAATTCCAGAAAGGAGAAAAGTAAGGGGAAGCCATTGGCATAAAGATCAACAGGGGGAAATAGAAATAATATTGTCATTGGAGTTATCTTACTGGAAAGAGGAAACAGTCAAGGAATTTGGAAAGTGGAGATTTGAGATAGTAGAGTTTGGGGACTTCAAAATCTAGATATCTGCTCTCTCTCTCTCTCTGTCTCTCTCTCGCTTCTCTCTCTCTCTCTCTCTCTCTCTCTCTCTCTCTCTATTACCAGATAACACACTGGTTAGAGTTCCAAGCCTGCAGCTAAGGAAGACCTGGGTTCAAATTAAGCCTCAATCACTTACTAGCTATATGATCCTGGGCAATTTATTTAACTTCTGTTTGTCTCCCTTTTCTGGTCTGTAAAATTGTGATGATAACAGCACCTACCTTCTGTTGGGGTGTAAGCTCGGTTTTCACATGAACAGTCTCGGGTTAGGTGAAGGTGAGGGCTTCTAAACCGCAGAGCTCTCACGAGGCCCCCCAGGGAATAGCTGGGAATTGAGGAGTGAATCATGAGCTAGCTTGGTTTTCCACCTCTTCTCAGTGGAATCTTGCTGGGGAGAGCATCCCACCCTTGAGATTGGTCCGTGGTCTGAGCACACCTGTTGTTGATTGGCTAAGGGGCTGAGAGCACGCTGTCCACGAGTGAACCATGCAGCTGGGAGAGCTTAAATGGGGACAGGAAAGCCTGGGGGTTGGGTTCCTCTCTCCTCTGGAAGGAGAAGGGGGCTCCATGGGGAGAACTCATCCTGCATGCTGACATGTAGCTGGTATCCGGAATAAAGCCTACACTTCTGTTTGACTCTGGAGGTCTCCTCTCTCATTACGTTTATCCGGCTGATCACCGAAGACCTGATTACGTAAGATGACCCGGCAGCCCACGGCAGTTAGGCCGAACAACCTCCCAGGATTGCTGTGAGGCCCCAGTGAAATAATAGTTGTAGAACACTTAACACAATGCCTGGAATAATAAGAACTGTAAAAATGTTGCTTATTTTCTCTTTCTACTCTGTCCCTTGATCTCTCTATCTCTCCCCTTGTTCTATCTCTCTGTGTTTCTCTGCCTCTATTCCTCTGGGTTTATCTTTCTGTCTCTCTCTCTCTACCTCCCTATCTCTTGTCTCTATTTCCTTGACACTCTGTCTTCTCTCTGTCTCTGACTCTGTACATCTCTCTGTCCCACCCCAACCTCCCCAAAAAAGTCACAATCCGTTGACTTACCTAAATGAAAATTTCCTTTTTCAAAAAGTGAAATGTCTACTCTAGATCTCATTCTCAGACCACTGGAGAGTTGACTTTGGCAGTCTCAGCATTTGCGATAGAGGAGGAGAGAGCTGGTTAGAGCCTCACAAAGAGCTGAGATAGAAGAATAATTCCATGGAGCTTGAAGAAAGGATAAGTAAGATCCTGGGCATTCAAATTCTATAGAAGCATTTAATCCAAGGATGGAAAGCTCTTAAACTGAAATTATGAAGAAAAGAAAAACAGAGACACTGAGGAAGACAAGAGGGAAGGACACACGCGCACCATGCCAAGACCCCAAAATCTGCAGAACTGCTGCTTGGAATACTACCTGATGATTTGACTGGTGAGCCAAAGAGGCTTTCCATATTCTGCTTATCCTTTGTTCCTGAGGGAGGTTGTGAAAATCCTTTCCCATTCTCCATCCTCCCAGTGCTTCACACAAACTGAAGAGGGAAAAGGAGAGGGAAAAACAAAGAAGAAGAAGGAATATGTATTAAAATGCTTGCCTTTATTCCATTAAAAGAGTTTTTCTGCATTTCATTGATTTGAAATCAGTAGTCATCCTCATATAGTTTGGCTAACCAATGAATACAGAGTGAATTTTCCCAAGGAGTGGGAGCGAGAGTCAAAATAGTTACAAGTTCTATATTCTTAATATTATGATTTTTATTCCCTAGATTAGGAATGGGGAAATGGTAGCTTGAGAAGAGATCAATGACACTTCGGACACCAAACATGAAAGTGAAAAGTGCCAGACTCAACTATCAGCCTTTTGGCGCCCCCTAGTAGTTAAATGGGACAGTGCAGCCTGAGGTTGAGAGGTTAGCAAAACCATGCCTATAAAAGCTATCATTTATTCATTTAGTACATATTTATATTTGCAATATTTTTTTAATTTAGGTTGCTAGTTTATATATTGACTTTGTAGATTTACTTACATTTTATTTTATTTGTATATTCTTTTTCAAAGTGTTTTCTAAACTTTTTTTTTAATATTGTATCCTTATACAAGCCATAGAAGGTGGGTGCTATTATTATCCTATGTTACAGATGAGGAAACTGAAGCAGACAGAAGGTAAATGATTTGCTCAGTCATAAACCTAATAAGTGTCTGAGACTGAATTTGAACTCAGGCTTTCTCATTCCAAGTCCAGTGTTCTATCTATTGCACTACCCATCTGCTCTTATGAGAACTACATGTTATGTGAAGAAGAGATGTTTCAGAAGGGAAAGAAAGGAAGGAAGAGAAAGAAAGAAAGAAAGAAAGAAAGAAAGAAAGAAAGAAAGAAGAAAGAAAGAAAGAAAGAAAGAAAGAAAGAAAGAAAGAAAGAAAGAAAGAAAGAAAGAAAGAAAGGAGGGAAGGAGGGAAGGAGGGAGAGAGGGAGGAAGAAAGGAAGGAAGAAAATTGCAAGCCGATCTTAGCAAGAAACATGAATTTTTAACATCTCTAAGTACTTTTGCTGACATTGTGGAGTTCAACACCATGGTCATCCCTAATCTCCTCACTCCTGGCAAGGAGAGTGTGTGCTGGTGAGTTAATGCATGGATGACGTTAGTTGTCCTTTTCAATTTTATAGGGGGCAGAAACTATTCTGCTATCCATTCAACAACCCATCGCATTCATCTTACAACCATCATCTGGAGAATGAAAGCAAACTACTTTGTGGCTACAGAGATAAGCAAGCTAAATCTCCCTGAGAAGTAGAAAATTGAGAACTGAGGACCAAGATTGTCTGGCATTTGTGGCCCTCCAATAGGGTACTAGCTTAATTCTCTAACTTGATGTACATACTACTCCCCTCCATATATTTTATGACCAAGCCAAACTGGACCATTCTCTGTCCCACAGTCAAATCCTGAGCTTCCCTGTCATTTTGGATTTGTTACCCCTGCTCTCTATTCCTGGAATGTCCTTCAGGTCTGATCTTTACCTGTTGAATCCCTGAAAATCTATCAAAGTCCAACTCAAGAGCCACCTGCTTCATGAAGCCTACCTTATTCCCTACAATCTGTAATGATCCTATGCTCTGGGATGTGCCACTGGATTTTATTTGAATACTTCTGAGGTATCAATCAAGTATTATTTACTTATGAGTTATCTGTCTTTATATGATAGACTATAAGCTCCCTGTGAACACAGATTGTATGTTTTAGAAACTTTTTGTATCTCTGAACATCTAATATTGCTCTGCATTGCTTGAGTATTTAATAAAGATTCAATGAATTGACTTCAGCGGATTAGTACATGACTCTAAAAATTCTCTTTCACATTTAAAAAGACAAAGTGACATGCTTAACATTGCACAAGTGTCAGACTTTGGATTCAAATCCCTATCCTCTGATTCAATTCCATTATCCCATTATCTTTCTATCATCTAAAGAGAATCTTAAAGGCTGGCTAAGATTTGAGCAACAAATCTGTTCCACCAACATTGAATCAGTCACCCCACCATTTTCTTTTCAAATTCTGAGTGAACAATGACAGGGGCAAACTCATTTAGCTAAATTTATATTGAGAAAGCTCATTATATAGTATACTGTCTGACTCCCCTCCCCTCAAACACACAGAGATAAAAAGGGCATGGCCTGTCTTCCTCTTGAAGGCTCTCTGCCTTGGTAGGACCCGTCAGATACTTTGAAAACCCAGGATCACCTCCATACTAGCACTGGGTACAGGAGGAAGACTTTAGTGAAGGAAATTTTAATTACCACTTAATTAAAATAGGTTTTCCAACTAATGACTTCAGAAGTATCACAGGATGAAAAATAAACCTACATAAATTATGACCATCTATGTATGTTACTTGCAAAAATAGAAAATCTATTAAAAACACTATAGAATTTATGAAATGCTTGAGAGTCTAATTACTGACACACCTATAGCTTCAAACACAACATTTAAGGGAATGAACATGCAAAGAGTACAACTGTAGTTTATGCAGGCAAATGAGCTTCTTTTGCCTACCACTGTCTCTTCTCTCAATTAAAAGACTTAACAAAGTAGTAGGAATATTGGATGGAGTCTTTAAATAAAGGTAATGCAAAACCATTTTTTTAAAAAGAAAAATGGTTTGACTACAACAGCTACAAGGCTCTTGTTATGAAAATGAAGGCAGACCTAAATACTTAGAAGATTTCTTTTTTGCTCATAGCGGAGTTAAACCAACATAATAAAAAAAAAGCTACAATTAATTTACTTATTAAATGCCATACATATGAAAGGATTGTGTGATGGTGCTAAAAGAATAATGACAAAATTCATCTGGAGGAACAAAATATGTCAGACACCACAAGGTAAACAATATTGCTCAGAGTAATTGTGAATGACCAAAATCTTCTGAGTAATATGAACATCCAAATCAACTGTAAAGGACTTATGTAGGAAAAAGCTGTCCACCTTGTGGGAAACAAGAAGAAATTCTGTTTCCACAGGGTAAAATTTCCACCTTTAAGTGATCAGAGTTGTGACTTAGCATGGTCAGATTAAAGGTCAGAAACTTGTTCGCAGGCTTGATGAGCTATTTGAGCGAAAGCCTATCAGAAAAGAGAACATGAAGTCACATGGCCAGTGGATGGTGTGGTGGAAAATCCAAAATTTGGAATGGTATAAATGGCTTACATTGGTCTGAACAAATTGTAGTCTTCCTGTAGCCTTACATGGGAGTCACCATTCATTCAGGGAGAATGAGCATAGAAAGCACTCCCTCCTCCTGAAGAGAGGTGGAGTCAGCTTTGACAAAAGTGTTCAATTCCTCTGAACTCTACTTTAATAAATTTTTCTTGAACTTTTCAGTGTCAAGCATGTTTTTAACAACCTCCAGAGATGGAACTTATATGTGGAAGTATGTGTTGTATGATTCCACACATATGTGCATGCACACACAGAGACACATTAGTAGACAACATTGACAAAGGAGGAGATACAGCAAAGAGAAATGAGAGGAGGGAGACATCACAATCATCTTGGGAGGTCAGGTAGCACCTGAACTGGGCCTTGAAGGAAAGCAGGGACTCCAAAAGCCTGAAATTAGATCTTAGGCAATGGAATGAGCAAAGGATTGAATGCAAGGGAGAGCAAAACAAGAACAGGGGATCCAGGAGTCTGATTTCTCTGCAATAGTCAATGTCTTTTTTTTTAAGCCAAAGAAAACAAAGTTTATTAAAGATTCACCACCTTGGGGGCTGCCTCTTAAGGAACCGCATTTGTGACGCTTGTATTCACAAGCAGGCCAGATGGAATCAAAGCTAAACAGAGTCTGAGCTGGATTGCATCTGAGTGCCTTCATGGAGGCAAGATGTAACTTAAATATAGAAAAGACTATAGGAGTGTGGGGGGTGGGGGGAGGGTCTGGTAGTCTAGAGTGATGGGAGAAGGGGTGTAGGGAGGGTCCTGAGAAGAAGTTCTAAAAGGGAATCCCAGCAGAATCAAAGGCTGGAAACAGCTGGAGGCAATCAAGAGACATCAGACTAGGGGGCTCCTAGGTGAGAAGCAGGTGGGGCAATCTAGAGGTAACAGATAATGGCCATAGATTTGAGCATGAAAAGCCAGGTTAAGTGAGATTCCAGGGGAGCTCCAGGAAGTTTCCAGAGTCTGAACCCCATCATTCTCCCCTCAAACAGATTGAGCCCAAATTCTTTTGGGGTAAAGGACAAAGGTCTCAACTTCTGAAACTTATTCCTGCTGGCAAGAGGCGTAGAGCTGTCCCTACCTTGATGGGTCCTGTTCAAGGGGTCAGACTTCAGAACCTGGGTGGTGCCAGGTCCAGTGGGCTGGAGACCTTGGATTCATTTGGAAGTTGGTATATAACCTGGGCTTGCACTCTGGAAAAGACAAACCTGGCAAGGAGGTTAGGCCAACAGGTACACAAGAAAAGACAATTTCCCTGGCATAAAAGGTAATTTCTCTGGAGGGAATTGAAGATGACTGTGGCAAGGCCAAAACATAGAAGGGCATGTTTGATAGGGGAGATTTTTTCTGTCAGATATCCCCTTTCTTTCCAATTTATTCCATGGGCATGTAAAACAAGGAAAGCATATTTTGAGTAAATAAAAACATCAACTGACCTGGGGTCAGGTCCTAAGGAATGGGTTAAGACTCCCCGAGCCTCTCCTCTCCTTTCGTCAACATACAGAGTGAAAGGTTTCCCAGATTGGGTAGGTCTAGTGATGGGGTGGTGGTCAAATTAGTTTTCAGAGTCTCAAAAACTTTAGCCTGGTCTGAGTCAGTGCCCTGAGTAGGGTCATAAAGGAGTTTAGCAATAAAACCAAAATTAGGAATCCAGAGACTACAAAATCCAGTCATGCCTAAAAACACTGGAACTTGTTTCTTACTGCCTGGACCAGGGATAGATAGGATTGTCCTTCTCTCAGAGGTTAAGGAGAGAGAGGTGGGCGTGAGTTCATGGCCCAGATACTTTATGGACTGGCATGCCATCTGGACTTTTTCCAAGAGACTCTATAGCCTCGAATGCCCAAGAAATTAAGGGCTTCTGTGGCAGCAGCCAAAGAACCTTCCTGGGTGGGGCTACAAATAAGAATATCATGCACATACTGAATAAAGCTATTACCTGCTAGTTTCAGGTGCCTTAAATCCCTTCCCAAGGTCTGGCCAAATAAATGAGGGTTATCTCAAAAGCTTTGGGGCAAAACTGTCCATGTTAGCTGATGTGGATTTAGTTCCCCAGGAAAAGTACATCCAAAAGCAAAAATAAATTGTGAATATTTTCCATTAGGCTTTTTTTCAGGAAGGATTGCAGTGTTGCATGGAGATGAACAAGGAACAAGGATTCTATACTTAAGGAATTTTTCAATTAAAGGTTGTTGTCCTTCCCAGGTCTCAGGCTTAATCAGATACTGGCTGAGATGGGGAGTACTTTAGGGTCTGGGAGGCTAACAATGGCTGAGGTGGCAGAAGTAGTTCTCTCTGGAATTCCAGTATCCCAAATATTTAGCCTGTCTCCCACACTCTCAAGCAAACTGGGGAAGACATAGTGAACAGAGGCAAAAGGGAAATAGGAGGTTTAACTAGAGAAAATTGGCTCCCCAATTTCACCATCAGGTCCCTTTCCAACAAGGGGGCAGGATCAGAGGAGGGCATAAGGAAGGAGTGTTTAAACCACAGATCCTCAAGTAGGCTGGGGAGGAGGTATGTCTGGAGACATTCCTTAGTTTCCCCTTCAATGCCTATGACCTGAGGGGTCAAGGGACAGGTGGGCCAGAGTAACTGGTTAAAGCAGAGAACTTAGCCATGTTAAAGTGGATAACGTTACCTTCAGCCTTCATTTTTGCCCAGGGCTTGGTGAGAGAGGTGGAGAAGGTGGGAGCACTGCCAGCACTCAGGCTTTCCCCTCATTCCAAGTCTTGAGAAGACTGGAGGACAGGGCACTGGGGGGCGGCTCCACTATTTTTTCAACCTGAGGGACAATCTTTGCTCCAATGTCCCTCCTGGTCACATGGGCATAGTTCTACAGGCGTTGGTTCCTGGGGCTCCGTCTGGGGGGGGTGCCCTGGAGGGGCACTCCTTGGACCAGTGACCCTCCTTGTGGCAATGAAAGCAGGTTTCCCCATTGCCCAAGTAGCCAGCTTCCTCCAAGGGGGTGCCCTGAAGAGGTGCTCCCTGAGTCTTTTCCTGGCCAAGGCAGCAGCCAAGAATTGAGCATGCTCCCTGACCCTGGCCCTTCTCTTCATTCTCTTTCCTCTGCTGCAATGAAGCCTCTGCTGTTAAAGACTCCAAAGGCCATCTCCAGTAATTGGGCCTGAGGTGTTTGGGGTCCCATTGACAATTTCTGCAGTTTCCTCCTAATATCTGGGGCAGACTGAGTAATAAAATACATTCTAAGGATTGCTGCCCCTTCTATGGAGTCAGGAACCAAATTTGTATGCTTTTGAATAGCTTCTACTAACCAGTCTTGAAAAAGAGCAGGGTTTTCCTCTTCTCCCTGAGTAATTTTCCTAATTTTTTGAAAATTTACTTGTTTTTGAAATGCAGTTTTTAGGCCTTCTAACAGGCAAATTACCATAAGGTCTCTCTTTACCCTGTCCTCACTCTTTTGATAATCTCATCCTGGGTCACTAGTGGGAAAAGCAGCTGTTCCTGGAGGGGTATTATATGGGATTATTGCTAGCCATATGATCCCCAAACTTTTAAACATGTTCCCAAATTCTCCCCTTCTCCTCAGCGGTACAACAGACAGAGAAAAGAATATGCAGATCTTTCCAAGAAATTCAAATTGTAGGGATATGTCCATAAAACCCTCAGTAAACCTAGTGGGGTCTTCCGAGTATCTCCCCAGTTTCTCTTTAATCTGGATGAGATCTGAAAGAGAGAGAAAAAGCACCCTGGTTTTCCCACTGGGTGGGGTAGGCACTTCTCGCAAGGGAAACAGCCCTGACAGCCCAATGGAGACAGAGACTTGTGGAGGAAGATAGAAAGTCCCACTTCTTGTGAGGGAGGGGCTGGGGAATGCCTGCTGAACTGGATTACGCTGAAGAGCCAGGGGATCTTCCTAGCAAGGGGAAATATCCACTGGTACTTGTGAAAGAGTAGAGGTAGAAGGGGGACATGCCTCAGAGAGTGCTACAGAAGCGGGGCCTAAGGCCTAAGTGAATATTGCCCCAGCGAGAGGGGCTGCAGAGAGAGGCACCACAGCAAGGCCCATAGTTGGGGCCTGAGTGGGAGTTGCTGAGAGTGGGGAGGGGCATAGGAGGAGATACAGGATAGGTAAATGAGGCAGGAATTGAGGGGGGGTTGGGGTAAAGAAAAGTTTAGGGGTAAAGGTGGCCGAGGGGGAGGTAGGAGGACTTAGAGGAGGTAGGGGAGCAGTAGGAGGTTGGGGAGCTGGAAGAGGGCTCAGGAAGGACTGGGGAGGGGTTGGGATGGCGGTAACAGAAGTAGAGAAGGAGGTGAGGTTGAGACCCTAGGAGCCATAAACAGGGGGTCATCCAAAACATCCAATTCACCCCCATTTCCCTTTGGTGGGGTGGCTCTAGCTACAAGTGTCTTACAATCTTTTCTGAGAATGGGGTCCTGAGAGAGTTCGACAAAAACCCTAATGTAAGGTATGTAAGGTATTTCTATCCATTTTTCCTTTTGGAGACAATATAAAAGAATATTGCATTATAAAGTCTCAAACATGGACCACACTTTGTTGTCCTTCAGGTGATACTGAGGCCAAAGTGTTTTACAAAAGAATACCAACTTTTTCTTTTTAAGTTCTTTAGAGAACCTAAATTTTTTCCAATTTTGTAAAAGACAACCCAAAGGTGAATTCTTTGAAATTGATGAATTTTGACCCATTACTTGGTGTGGGGCTGGAAGTGCCCCACCCTCCCTCTTAAAGGAGGATGTGGAAGTAAGCCTTGAGAAAAAAAAAAAAGAGGACAAAATAACTGAGTTTTCCCTGATTTTCTTGCATCCAGAAAATCCAGAGAATTGGGCACCCACTTGACTGACATTTCTCTAATCTCCTAGTGCCCATAAATTCAGAGAATTGTGCTTTGGGGGGTATACCCAGGTCCACTGCCTCAAACACAGCCACTGGACCAACAACTTAAGTCTCTAACTCTCTAGTGCCCAGAAAGTTCAGAGACTTAGGCACACACTAAAAAAGTAACCAATTTTCCCTGATCTCCTTGTACCCAGGAAATCCAGAGAATTGAGCACCCACTTTTGGAGGATATGCCCAGGTCCACTGTCTCAAACAAAATTACTGGACTGACAACCTAAGTCTCTAACTCCCTCATGCCCAGGAAGTTCAGAGACTTTGCCTAATACTGGGACCTGAAGCCAGGTCTGAAAATCCACTTCCAAGGTGCTTGGAGAGTAAGAAGGGGATAGGGAGAGGGGGAGGCTTACATACCTTCCAGTTTTAGCAGAAGAACTTGAGATTAGCAGCTTTTCCGGGTCAGGGAACCATAAATGACAAGGTTTATGGGTAATAGAGACCCCAAAATACTGAGAGTCTGGGTCATGCTCAAATGAATTCGACTCAAACCTTCTTAAAGCCAAAGAAAATAAAGTTTATTAAAGATTCACCATCTTGGTGAATTTGTGACACTTGTATTCACAAGCAGGCCAGATAGACAGAGTCTGAGCTGGATTGCATCTGAACCTGCAATGGTCAATATGTGAAGCAAAGTATCATGAGATGATGCTGGAAATGTTCACTGGAGCGAGATAATGCTTTTGAATGCTCAGCCTTGAATGCTGAGACCAGAAAATTTGAGATTATTCATGTTGCACTTGGGGCCCCTTCACTCTGGGCACTCCAGTTAGCTACTTCAGTTTCTGGGTGCTTTGTGAGTCAGAATTCTCTAAAAAACCAGAGTTCATACAACAATATGTTTGACTTTACCAATCACACACTTAGCTCAAAAATAAGGCATTTTGTGGCAGCTAGGTGGCACAGTGGATGCAGCACTGGTCCCTGTAGTCAGGAGGATCTGAGGTCTAATCCAACCTCGAGTACTTGATCCTTAATAACTGTGTGACCCTGGGCAAGCCACTTAACTCCGATTGCCTTACTCCCCAAAAAAGAACATATCTAAAACAATTAGGCATGTTAATTAAGAATGTACACAATAACAAAACACTCCCATTCCCTCATAAACCTAGAGTTCAGTCTCTCACAACATAAAACACACTTAATGAGAAAAGTAGACCTACATGGGAATAATCTTGGAATGTGCGAGTATATGGTAATGCATATGACAAGTACAACTATAAGGAGTACATGCTCAAGAAATACATGCAATTTTGTGGCAACCAGGTGACATAATGCATAGAGCTCTGTATTGGCAGTTAGGAAGTGCTGAGTTCAAATCTAGCCTTGCACACCTAGCAGTTGTGTGATCCTGGGCAAGTAACAAAATCTGTCACTTAATCTCTATTTCCCTCAGTTTCCTCAACTTTAAAATGAGGACAGTAACAGAATCTACTTTGTCTACAGGGTTGTTGTGAGGATCAAATGAGATAATGTTATAAAACTGCTTATTCATCTCCCTAAAAGTACTTCACAAAATTGAAAATATTTTTTTAAAAATTCCAGCTATCCTTATCATTTTTTTCATCAACCTATTGTTAGCCTAGCACCCTATTCAAAATTCACTATAAAGCAGTAATTAGTAACCCTCTCTCTTACAATGAATATGATACAACCCTTTCATCATCACTTTTAGTTATATCCACAGTGCAACAGGGAGTGCAAGGATTAATAAGTCTCCCCTGTGCAGATGAAAGCTGTAACTCTTTTAGGCTACTTCCATGATTGCAGAGCCTCTCTTCTTGCATTGAGGCAGCTGTGATCTTCAATCAACATTCTTATCCAATATAGTTGATATTTTCATCAGTTCTTAGACAGTCTTTTTATCCAATGACTAAGAAAATGTCTGCCTTTTTCCCAGTCAACCCTATCAACCAATGACTAAGAAGCTCTTCCTGTCAACCATGTTGTACACAAAGAGAAAGAAACCTATGCTGAGAATAGTCTTACCCTTTGAATATTTTTGTTTTTACTCTTCTGTTAACTGCTTTCCTTCTAAGCCCTTTTGTTAACTGTCAAACTGTTAGGGTGTAGGATGTGTTCAGGGAGGACCAGTATCTTTGGTGTGATGGCTGCCGAGCCCTTTTCTGGGCTCCTTTCCACCTTTGGTGTCCACCTGTTCCACCCAACTTTCCCCTGTGGCTCCAAGAAGCTGAAGCATGTGCAGTGACCATACCCCCTTAAACCGTCAGCAGACAGACCAAACCAGGTTGAGGGTAACCAAGGGACCTCAAACTCGTTGGTAATTTAGGGGGATATCTACCCCAATCATGTGAAGATTTCCCCCTGGTTGAATGGACAGATGAGAAGAATTTGTTCCAACAGCCATGAAGGCAGCTGAAGCAGATAATGTGGAGCACTTGGAGCTTCGTTAGACATAGAAGAAACCAATGTCATGCTACTGCATCCGGAGCCATTTTCAGTCATCTTGACGCTGTCCTGCTCCTGGACTATGATGATTCTGGAGGAGAGAGTGAGGCTGACGACTTCATGCAACTTTGCCTCACTTAAATCCAAATTACGAACCAATCAAAAGACATCACCCATACCATTTTACTATTATACCTCAAAGTCCTGTGGTAACAGGCAAGTGATAAAGCAGCAGGTACACTGGGAGCTATAGTTACAATCCTGCGCACATGGGCCCCAAGCCATAGGGTTGTTTCTCACTGGAAGCAGGAGTGGGACTTGGCAGCCCCCTGGGAGTCTGAGTAGCCTTTTAAGGATCACACTGCTCACCTCTTGGTCTGAGGAAGGGGGCTAGAAAAGGTGTCCTAACAGGTACCTAACCCTGGCCTGATTACTATGGTAGGCAGGGAATCTCACTCTGTGCTAGAAACACAAAAAAATGTACAGAATGTACAAAAACATCTGCAAAGATGATTCCACTCACCATCGGCACATGCAACATGCACACACACAACACAAAATCCAATAGACCTGAAAGAAGAACTGCTCTTGTTCCAAGAGAACTCAACAGGTATTGCATCCAAATAGTAGCCCTGAGTGAAATAAGGCTAGTGAATGAAGACCAGTTTACTGACATTGGAACTGGATACATACTTTTCTGAAGTGGCCATAGTGAAGGGGAGCATGGACATTGCCTGCCTTGGAGTCATGAGGGACCAGGATTTATGTCCTGTCTATGTGACCCTGGGAAAGTCACATAACCACTTAGCAGCCTAAGCAAGGTGGTTTAAAACTACAAGATACAGACCAGATATTGATGTTTAGGAAAATTTTGGTAACTTTTTATTGCTCTCCACACTTGTTAAAGAATTAATATTTCATTCTCATCTTTTATCATGTGACTTTGAACATTTAGGTCATGGATCCTTTGGAAGCTGTAGTGTCTGATTTAACATTCTAGATTATTTTTGCTCAGGAGAAGAGGCATGTTGCTATTCAATTTTCTCAGCATTTTGTGCATATGTAATTTTTTATTATGATAGTGACTTTTCAAAAGGTGCATGTGACTTAGGGAATTGAACATTAGGTGAGTTAGATTTTGAAAAAGTGTCTTTAGTTTCCCAAGAGTCACTAGTCTTGTCCTGGCCATCACATGGGGATGGTCACAGCTATAGAGAGAGATCGCTTCTTAGGAGTAATGAGAGAGAAGACCTCAGAAAGACTGACAAATGATAAAAAAAAATCTTTGCTTTTAGAACCTACTGGCTGTAGTATCTTAGATCAGATAGTCAGGAAAAGAGCAGAAGTGCTGAAGCTAAGGTGAGCCAGGCAGGGCTTTGTCCCAGGGATCCAACACTGAGAGTATGAAAAGAACATTTGTATTCTCTCAGCTAGTGGAAACAATGAATCTTAGAGCGTAGTCCATGAGAAGAGATGGCTAACTGGCCATCCAACAGCTGGTGTCTTCCTTCTCTCTCTCCCTGACAAAATGACTGTATTCCTTTGGAGCTCTTTTCTCTTTTCTTTTGATCTCTTACCTACCCAGTGATTTCCTCTGCAATTTCCAGGGGTCTCTGTCCCCTCAATACAGTGAAATGTCCTGATCAATTCAAAGTGCCTTTGAAGACACTTAGTGCTGCTGTCCCTTATGTCAGAATTGCTAAGTATCAGTCTGTTTCTATGATTCAACTAGCACAGTAAAAGGAGTATTGGTCATGGCTACTGCTCCCACTCAACCCCCATCCTTACTGGTCATAAAGTGCATAGAGCAGAGTCTCTTCTTTCAAGTGATCTTGGCTACAATGCAGTCAGACAGGGAGGAGGAAGAGAACTAGAAGGGAGGTACAGTGTCAAGAAAATCCAAGGAGAACTACTGGACCAGAAGTATAGTTTGGTCAATAATACCAATGGTTTCATAGAAAGCAAAAATAAAGGCTGATAAAAGGCAACCAAATGTTGCAATTAAAAGACATTTTGATCTCAGAGAGAGTAGTTTCTTTTGGGTTATGAAAGTGGATGCCAGATTATGGAGGGTGGGATTAAGTAGGAGGCAAGAAAGTAGAAGCCAATAGATAGAAAAATTGCTAGGAGATCGACCATGAAAAAGAGGAGAAAGAAAAAAACAGACAGAGATAAACACAGAGACAAAGAGATAATATAATCAATATAAAGGGTGTTGAAAAGGGCATGTAGAAGGATTCCCAGATGACTTTCCTGTTGGCCATATGTGACTCAGCACCCTTGTACCTTTAAAATGAAAAGCCAGTAATGCATGACTCAGATGTCCTGTGCCTCCCAAAAATTACAGCAAACCCTCCTGCTCCACTGAGCCAGAAGAGCTGTTGTTAACTCAGAATATATTCAAAAAGGCAGGTTATGTTGTTTTGAAGATGCAAGGATCCTGAGTAACACAGAGACAATAATGAGCAGCCAAAAAATCTCTGGGAATTTGATGCGTTTTTTATTTTGTTTTAAGAATGAGGGAGATGTGCACATGATTGCAACTAGTAGGAAAGGAAGCAGTTGACGTGGAGAGACTGAAAATTAGGAAAATACAAGGGAGGATGGAAGGCATAAGCTGCCAGAGGAGAAAGGAGGAGCTGAGATTAAGGGTCCAAGTAGAGGGGCTACTAGTTGTAAGCAGAAATACTGCCTTCATGTACTGTTCCTCCACCTCCTTCTACCATACTGGAACAAAAGAAAGTGTATGGGGAGGGGGGATGGAGAAGTGATTTAGAATTTAGAATTGAAGAACAAATTACCAATAGACATTCTGAATTTTTTCCAGTAAAATACTGAGCTTTCTGTTTTCAGTTTTCTATTGAGTGGGAGGGGAATGTGAGAGGCCTAAATATAAAAAAGAAATCTTAGAATGGATTAAAAGGAGAGACACAATGAGTCAGAAAAGAGTCCAGTACAATTCTATTGTAACAGAGAAAGCGAGTGGAAGGTGTAATTCCTTGTTGGAATTTAGTAAGAAACATGTCTTCATAGGGTAGGAGAACAAGAGATTTTGACAACAAGGTCAATTTAAGATGAAAAAGTTCACCATTGGATCAAGATGCTAAAAGGCAGAAAATGAGTCAAGAGATGAAGTGAGGACATGAGAAAAGAGGGAGGCATGAAAATGAAGGAAAAAGTGGATGTAGAAGATGTGAGCTACAGTAAGAGATGATAGTGTGTAACAAGGGATAGAATGCTGGACTTTGAGTCTGAAAAATATAGGTCTGAATTCTGCTTATAACACTTCAAAGATGTATGACTATAGGAAAGTCTCAGTGTCTAAGAGCTTTAGGCAATTCTTTTAGATTTAGCTACTGGCTATAGGTGAGTTCTAACCTGCTCTGGAACTTTACCAGCAAAATCATAGATCATTGACAGACTGATGTATTGTGTTGTGTTGTAGCATGGAGGTGAATTTGAGTGGTTAGAACCTAAACACTCCCAGATTCTATAGTACTAGAAAGTAATGTCTCCATCAATGGACAGCAGTGACCATCCTAGTAAACAGCAAAGAAATCCATCACTGGTATAGCTGTCACCAGGGGATGGTTCTTCTTTTAATATAACTCTTAAAAATGATCCACTAAAGCATGAAAGTGTGGATCCACTATCTCCACTGATCAAAGTATCAGGGATAGAGAAGCAGTAGAGAAATTTGAGTCCATGTAGTCAAACACATACATTCTGGAGATGAAGAATATGATGTGAGAAGAAAAAGTGAAGTGACTTGTAGAAGATCACACAAGTTGTTAGTATTAGAGGCAGGATTGGTTCCAGGTACTCTGCCCTCAAAGTCAGGGCTCCTTTCATATTACCATGCTTCTTCAAAATTCATCAATCCTCAATGTATGGAAGTACAGGCACACGTCTGCCCATCAGGAATGAATAACAACATGGCCATGTTTATTATACCCCCAATTCATAAACAAGAATTGTTTAATACAAAATAAAATTCTCAGTGAGGATATTTCAAAATTACAAATTAATATGACATTTGGAGGAATGATATTTGGAGCTCTTTCTCCACACCCTAAACCTCGAATTGAGAGTATGAATTAGAGTATGAGTGGAGACATTGGTGAGAAGCTTGCACATGAACTTCTATAATGCAGCCCCTATTATAAAATTCCATACAAGAAAGTCTGCTAGCCTGGCTTGTCTCTGGCAATTAAGACCCATTTCAATAATTAGGTGGAAATTTTTTCCCTCAAGGAGAAACATGAGAGTATTAGTCCAGAACATGAAATCAGTTGTCTAATTTACAAAATCAACTTTGTCTTATTCCTTAGTGAGGAAGAAAGCACATTTGGTGATTTTTTGGAGCACTGGTGAACCCAACACAATCACGCTTGATGTCAATTTTATTTGGATCTCCAACTGATTTAAGGGTGAAGTTCTGTAGACTAGCGGCAAATAATAGAAACAACTCCATTCTTGCCAAGCCCTCTCCAAGACAAGACCATTAATAAATAAACAAAGTTGTGCTTAAAAATTTTCAGGGAATATCACTGCCTCAACCAAAGTAAAACAGACTTACTGGACCAGGACAATAATGGAGAAAGGAATAAAAGAGAAGGATGTAGATGGGATAAAATGGTGAGAACTATTATTGTGAGTTATATTCCAGTCATTAACAATCACTAGAGGCAAGAAAGAATTCCCTCTTCATACCATTCTTCTCATGGTGAGCCCTTGTGCAGTGGATCTTGCTATGGAGTTAGACTTCCATAAAATAAGGGGGCAGGGGAGCCAGCCAAGAGGGTCAGCTCATCTACTGAAAGGTCTGAGAAGAAGTAAGACCATGGGAACACCAGAAAAGACAGTGGATCACAAGCCACAGTGAGGCAGTGTATCCTTAGAAGAACAAGAACTAACAGGAGTAGGCTTAGCCACAGGAATAGGTGGGGGAACAGGATTCATCTATCATGAAAGGTAAATATGAGGAGGGTTGCTTTTTACCAATGGAAAAAGGCATGAAGTGGTCACTTTTCTTAAATTTCCCATTCTGATCCAGGAATTTCTGGGGCTCAAACTTATCAGGATTGGGAAATGCCTTGCTGTCATTCAAGACTGGGGAGAGCAGAAGGAAGATTGTTGTGCCCTAGAATGAAGAAATTCCAGGGGAAAGTCAATTATTATTATGAATATCCTTGATATCCCAGTCCCAAGAATCTTCAGTGACTCCCTATTGACTCTAGTACAAAATGCATACTCCTTTGTGCATGGTACAGACTGGGATATATAAGCAAAAATCTAGGTAGGCTCCAATCTAGCTTTTCTGGTTGGTGTCCCCATTATTGTCCCCATCATGCCCTCCTTAGGGTTCCAGCTAAACTGGTCCAACTGCTGTTCCCCATCCATAAGGCTCCCTCTCTGGTATTAATGTCTTTGTCCCATGCCTGGAAGGCACTTCTTGCTCACTTCAGCCTTATAGAGTCCCTAGCTTTCTTCAAGGATTGTCTTGGCTACTCCCTCTGACAGGAAGTTTTGGCCAAGGCCCTGAATACTTTGTGCTCTTTCTCCCCTCAGTTCCTTGGTCTACACTTCATGTCTATACCTGCTTCTTGAGCGACTCTGGGGAGGACATGTGAATTGTCAGTGACCTAGGCAATGCTTATAGCCTCTAGGGGCAAACTGGGCTTCCTCCTGAGGGAGTTTCTTCAGCAGAGAGCCATTCTGCTAATCAAATCACAGGTTGAATCTGAAGGAAAGAGTAATATTTTGAATAGACTTTTCTGATTCTAAATTGTGCTCCCTCTAACAGGAAGCTAAGTCTTCCATGATCAAATTTCCTTCTATTCTTGCCTTTTCTCAACAGCACTTGGCCCAGAAATCATCACACAGTAAGTTTTTGCTGAAGCTTTGATGATCTGAAATGAACAATGCAATGGGGCATATTGAATGTGAAATAAGTGGAATGTTCCCTTCTTTCTTTGAGGGAGAATAGTTTTACTCAACCTCTGCTAGGAGACTTCAATCTAATTCAATTTAATTCAATCAATTTTCATTCATACACCCTGGAAAGCAGTACTGTAGAGTCTAGAAACTTAGCTTCTAGTCTCTACTCCAACATTTTTAAATGACCTTGGGCAAGTCATTAAACCTGGGACTCACTGCCTCCATCTGCGCAATGGGACAGAAAAACAGTATTTAAACAATCCACTTCACTGTCTAGTAAAATGTAATGACATAATCAATACTTTCTCTTGAGCAACCTCACTCTGTTATTTTCCCTGTACATTTTCTTTCCAAACTGTTGCTATGGTAAATGAGAAGCAGGGAAAACCAAGTATACACCTTCCTCTCATTATTTAGCATCACATCTATGTTAGCTGCTTAAGAGAACTTCCTATGACATCATGACAATGGGATTCAACTTTCTCTTGTCTAAAGTGAGATCCCTGGACCAGATGATATTTATGACATCTTCCAACCCTAGATCCCATGATGTCATGACTGCTGACCTTTGGAAGGACATATTATTGGAGCTGGATGTCTCAGGCCACTGCACAGGACACACTGAGAGGAAAGAGGTTAACAACACTTTGCGCTTCATGCACCACAGAATCTGTATAGGGCATATCTTTCCTATCCATTATGGAAGAAACTGAATTATGTCAGATCACACGATCAATTTCCTCATGAACTTTTGCTTTAGGGACAAGAAATATGAATAAGCACTAAGTTTCCTGGTCTCCTGGGAATGCCCAATAGAGTCTTGTAGAGTATCTTCCTCATAATATGACCTAGGATGATTCTTAGATGGGCTCAATGTCCTCCTTCTACTCAGTCAAGAAGGCAAAGGCTTTTGCAGCAACAATGGTATGATTTTCTGTGCCTTAGTGGATAGGCATCAGTAAGTAATGCATTTATATTCCTCTTTTGACACTATTTATGTAAATTCAAGCAAGTCATTAAGACTATCTGAGCTTCATTTTCCTCATCTGAAAATGGGGATCATGTGTTATCTGTCTTCTAATGTTCCAAAACCTCTAAATCTACTATCCTATAGTTTGTAAAATGGAGACAATAACTTCCCCTTCCTTATGGGGCATCAAACAAAATTATAGATCAAGTGATTTGAAAACCTGTCACCTTTTCTATAGATGCCACCTATTATTGTCAAGGAGAGTAGATGCCTTCACTTGAATTTGACAGTGCTGGAGATGGTATTATCATGTTGATTGAAATCATTCACCAGGTAAGTATCTCAGCTCCTGTTTCAATATCCTAAGTTGCAGAAGCATAGACTCTCAGCATTAGCAAAGACTCATTTTCATCTAAGACAATCCACACTTTAACAGGAGTCCCACTTTTAATGGAATGAACAAATGGTCATCAAGCCTTTGCTTGAGAAACTCCAATAAGTAAGAACTCATAACCTCCCAGGAAGCTGGATGGGTTTTGGGAGAATTTTAATAGTTGGCAAGTCTTCCCTTACATGAAGTCTCTACTTACCAATTAGCAACTTCTGTCCATGGTTCCTAGTTCTACCTCTTTGGATCCAGCAGAACTAACTCAGGGAGAATATAAGCCATCTCAGAAAAGGGAGAGTTCATCTGAGTCTTTGCATCCTAAGCACAGAACTGAGGGTACACACTGTGAGCTTTATACATGTTTGCTAAAATAAATTGAATTCCCCATGACAGACTTTCACATACATCAATAGCTATAAGGTCCTCTTCCTATTTTCTTAAATATACTACTGTCTGACCTGTTGCTGATATGTGGAGGAGTCTGCAAATCCAAAAAGTGGGAAAGTGGGGTCAGGTCTTCAGCAAGGTATAGAGCTGGGAAAGCAAGCCTGGTCTATAAATATGGCAGTTCTTTTATTTTACCTTGGACCTCAGGATGCTTCACAATAAGCAGCAGACCATATCTTACAGTACGACCAGCTTTCTCAGTTCCTGCACCAAATAAGTTTACTCCAGTCAGTAATAGATTCTCTAAGTCAAATTCTGACTGGGGAGGTTGGAGAGAGGTACAAAATAAATGAAGTAATGAGAGACAGCAGAGAAAGCCATTAGTAACCTCATGAAGTACGCAAAGTTTGTCTTGGAAAACCTCCCCCACCTTCATTTACCTATTCTAAGAGACAAGAACCTTTCCAATGTCTTCACTCTTCCACTGCCCAACCATAGCCTTTCCTTTCCCAGGCAATCTTCTTCCTCTCAAACAACATGGCATAGTGGGAAGAGCACTACATTGTGAATAAGTAAGACCTATATTTAAATTTATCTTCAACTAAGAAGTATGTACATATCCATGGGAAAATCACTTAATTCCTCTGGGTCCCAGTTTTCTCATATATAACAGGAGAGAGTTGGATCCCTTTCAGGTCTCTACCTACTCTCAATAGTATGGAGAGGACCTGATTTTAAAACTTTAATGACCTGGTAAGTGACACCAAACTGATATTTTCATCACAAAACAAAACAGCATCTTTGTAAACCAGCAACAACAATAAGAATGGATTTCAGATGATCAGAATGGAGAACTGAGAGAAATTTTTGCAGTGGAGAACACAGAATTTCAAATTTTGTATGGAAAATGAAATTCATACAGCCAACCTTTGACTGATCAGAAATCTCCCCTAAGTGGTCATCTGACCTCAGCTTGAAGATTTCCACAGATGGGGAACTTACTATTTAATGAAGAATTTCATTCCAATCTTGGACGTTGTTCCCCTCATGTGGAAATGAAATGTGTCTTTGTAATTTCAAACTATGTCTGTTTCCTGGAAGTGTGGAAGGAAAAACATTCTAATTCATTTATGTGACAGCCCTTAAATTAGGTGGCTATTGAGCTCCCTTCCAACTCACAAATTCCGCAAAATTCTGTGAAATATGAAAGGATATAGGATTTAGAGCTTAGAAGAACGTTGGACATCACTTGGTCCAACACGCTCATTTTACAGAAGAGGAAATTGTGGTCTCGGAGTTAAGATGATTTTATTTCCAAGGCCACAGAGGGAAAAATGAAAAGGGGTGAATGGTGGAACCATTTTACCTGGAACAAAAATGAAGCTGTCTATGGTTTTAAATAAAAAGGCTGAGACAAAGTTTGGGTTTAAGCTCATTTTTTGCTTAAATTAACTGACAGTGAAACTCATGGAGAGGAAAAATGAGCAAATAATCTAGACAAGAAAATAAAATAATGAATATAAACTATATAATTTTGAATCACTCCTCAAACATCTCTGATAAATGAAAAAACAATGGAGTAAGTATTATAGCACTCTCAGAAATAAAGGAATAATACCCTAAAGGCAGCTAGGTGGCACAATGGACTTGGAGTCAGGAAGACCTGTGTTGAAATCCAGCTTCAAACCTTCCTAGCTTTATGACAGTGAGGAAGTCATTTCACTTCTGTCTGCCTCCATTTCATCATCTCTAAAATGGGATAATAATGGCATCTACTTCCTGGTGTTATTGTAGCAAACAAGTGAGATAATATTTGTAAAGTGTTTTGAAATTTTTGAAGCATGATATAAATACTATAGTTATGATTACTAAAGAGTTTGACAAAGAGGAAGGAATTAAAAGAATAAGGATGAAGAGGGGGCAGAAATAACAGGTCTAAAAATGAAACAGTGAATAGACAATTTGGAACATATGATGAACAATATTGTGAAAACTGCATAAATTCTTTTAGGTGAACTAGCAAATTAGTACTAGAAAATAGAGAAATTTTGACTCAAAATGTTGGAAAACATTGGCCCTCTATAAACCAAAATGATGTTGAAGATGAGGCATGAAATAATTTCAGGGTCTTCTATCTCTTAGAAATATAGCATTAATTTTAAATCCTGAATATAAGATCTTAATAATGGATAATGCACAATTGCTAAAAAAAGAAAAAAACTAAGAATAAAATACATAGTGTTAGAATTTAGAGGTTATCCAAGAGAAAAAAGCATCAAGTTTAACACATCAAGAACTGTAGTGATCAAATTTTAGCTTTTCAATACAAATATTTGAGTAATGAAAAGAAAGTCCTTTGCCTGGCAAGGAAAATAAATTTGAATAGGTCAGTACTAATCCTCCTCTCTAAGCAATCGAAGAAGAGATGGGAAAACAACAATATTAAAACAAATAGACATTGGGTAATAGATCAAATAACTCATCCTGCAAATATGAGCTTAACCATGCGGGCAATAAAATTGACTTATAGTCATCAAGATTGTAAAACTGAACAGTTTTGGAAGATTAATCAACTCATATCAATTCAATTATCAATTATTAGTGCAAGGGTTCAGTGATGAAGAAAGCTAATTGTCTTCTAAGAGAGAGGTGATGGAATAGTATGCAGAAAGAGATATATACTTTTGGACAAGGTCAATATAGAAATTTATTTTTCTTGATTATGCTCCTATTAACAAGGTGTTGTTTATCTTTTCTTCACTGGGTGGAAGGAAATAAATATTTGATAAAAGAAGATAGACTTGCAGGGAAAAAATGGTGGACATCAGGCATTTCCTAATAACAATCTTAAAATGACTTTGATAGATAACTTGGAAAAGTTCAAACCAGACAAGCATAAGTTAAATAAATTTATGAGAAAAGATAAACAAGTGTAATCAATACCCTTATGCTTTTATGTCAATTCAACATTTTTATTAAATCTTTCATTGAAATATGGGCAAAACATAAATCGAGGTTAAAGGAATAAGGTGGTAATATTTTAAGGAAGGGGATTAAAGTAGTCTTGGTATCGACCTGGAAGAAAGTTTCTGGTAAACATTTCAATTGTCGACATTTAGTTCTTTGCTATTTAACTTTTTATCAGTATATGAAATCATTCAATCAATAGATAATTAGGAAATATTTCTCATTTGCCGGACAGAAGTCTAAGCAGTCAGGATATAAGCAAAGGATTACAATAAAGCAGTCTCTAATGCACTAGGAGTTTACATTTTACTGAAGGAATATAACACATTTAAAGAGAAGTACACATGGGATCTGTACAAAATAAATACACAGAGAATTGTGGGTGGGACACTAACAACAGGAGTAATAATGAATGACTGCTTGAAGGAGGTAGCAGGTACATGTGGAAGGATATTATGGCTGCTAAGAGTTGAGGAAAGTGAATGAGAGCACTCCAGGCATAAGGGCCAGACTGTATAAGGGCAAAGAGCAAAAGACAGGATGTTATGTACAGAGAACAGTAACGAGGCCAGTTTGGCTGAAGCAAAGAGGGTGAGAGGGAAAAAATGCATAAATAGACTAGAAAAAGAGGCTCCAGTCAGATTGTGAAGGGTGTTACAAGCCAAACAGATGAATTTATAATGTGTCTTGGGAGCCCTGAAGCCTCCTGATCATGCAAATGACTCAGTGAGTCTTGTACTTTTTTATATATGTATATATGTTATCTTTGCAGATTGGTAAAGAATGGATTGAGAGTCTGGATAGGAAAGATTTATCATTTATCATCTGATGAGAGATGATTTAGAACTGAATGAGGGTGGTTGTGGTGTGAATAGAGGAGAAAAAGGAATTAAGAATGTTGACCTGAAAACTTGGTTAAAGAAAAGGCAACAGGCTAAATGCATACATTTATGATTTAATTAATTAAACAATTCCCTATAAAGACAACAGTTACATAGTGCTGTGGAGCCAGGATCAGAAATGGCTGGCTCAGTACAGAAATTGACTGTTTTAAGTTCCTTTTGCCATGAGAAAAGAATTCTCTTAGATAAACACATTGTAAACAAAGTAGCATCAGTTGGGGTTTATGATCCCAAGCTATGGGCATCTTCTTTCCGTAGCATGTCTCCATGATTTAAGATAAGGAAAAAGTCCCTTCACCCAGATGACAGATATCCTGTCCTAAACAGGCCTTTGAAGTTGTGTTTTCTTAACAGAGTTGACAAAGCTGAAGTTACAACTTAAGGTATCTGTGTTTTTCTTCATCACTAAGATGCCAGAAGAAGGGTCTGGTAAGGAGGTCCCATTTGTTTGCCTGACACCAAAAGGTGTCCTCTAAGTTAAACAAAGGGGACTATTAGGTCCAGGCTCTCCTTAAGTCAAACTTTGGCCCTTATTAAAGTCTAAAATTTATATTAAATATTATCAAGAATTACTGCCATGATAGAGTTGGGGGAGGAGGGGAAGAAAACATTTACTTTCTACTTTTCACTCCTACACCTTCCTCCCCATTGATAGGAGTTATTTGGACAGTTCAGAGCCAATGGGGAAGAGTGCCTCTTCAGTATTCCCAAAATGATTGTTCCTTATTCAGGAAGTTTAATCCATTGGATTAGACTGTGAAGGAATGAAGGAAATCAGCACTGATCAAGCATCTACTATGTACTATGCCCTGTGCTGAGTACCTTACCAATACTGTCTCATTTGATCTTCTCAGTGTCCCTAGGAGGTAGATGCAAATATCTCCACTTTGCAGTTGAGGAAATAGAGGCAGATAGATGTTAGGTGACTTTCTCAGAGTTGTACTGCTATAAAGAGTCTAAGCCCAGATTTAAACAAAAGGCTTTTGATTTCAGACTCAGTTCTATACCTACCACAACCTAACTTCCTCCAATCAGTCTGAGTGGAACTATGAAGAACTGGAAGATAGTTAAGTATTAGCTGGAATGTGGGATGGATGTCCTGATGGCAACTCTAAGGAAATTTTCATAGTCAGGGAACAGTATGGGATACTGTAAGAGCTTTCTTTGTTTGCTGAATTGGGTTGTGGGTTTCTGGGAGCTTTTGAATCTTTTTCATTTTTCTGTGGAGCAAAATAGTTACCCTCTTCCTGATATTAATTTTTAGTGCTTTTATGGAAGCTAATATAGCTAGCATTTATAATAATAGCTGGCATTTATATAAGATATTAAGGTTTGTTGGCTATTGTTATTCAGTGATTTCAGTCACTGAATCTATTGTTTTTTCTTGGCAAAGATACTAGGGGAGTTGGCCTTTCCTTCTCCAGTGGATACATTTTCAGGAAATCAGAAGTTAAGTGACTTGACTGTGGTCACATGGGTAGGAAGTGTCTGAGGCTAGATTTTAACTCAGGTCCTCCTGACACCAGGCCTGACATTCAGTCCAGGGAGATATTTGTCTTCTCTGCTTTAAAGTTAACAGAATGCTTTACAAATATATCATTTTATCTTCACAATCAGTCTGAAATATAAATGTTTTTATCCCCATTTTATAGATGAAGAACCTGACGCAAACAGTGCTTATATGAGGTGTTTAGGATTACACAGCTGGAATGTCTGAAGTAGGCTTTGAATTCAAGTTTTTCTCACTCCACACCCTGCTCTGCATCCCAATTCTCCTGTTTAGAGCTTACTTTGTATTAGTTTGAGTATTATCTCCCCCATTAGAATATAAATTCTTTGACAGCAGGACCTCTCTTTTGCCTCTTTTGTGACTTAGTAAAGTACCTGGCACATAGTAGCCACTTAGTAAGTGTTTCTTAATTGATTTCTATTATCATTCTCCAATACAATATCCCCCTCTAAACAGGAAAGCCCATTTCAGCGGCTCATCACCCAGCAAAGCAGAGCTCTTCCAGTCTCGTTTCCCTTACAGAGTTCAGAAAAGGGACA
This sequence comes from Bettongia penicillata ogilbyi, assembly GCA_023548195.1. Taxonomy (NCBI): domain Eukaryota; kingdom Metazoa; phylum Chordata; class Mammalia; order Diprotodontia; family Potoroidae; genus Bettongia; species Bettongia penicillata. The sequence goes on from JAJHZJ010000022.1 coordinate 6,537,666, forward strand.
GGGTCAGAGCAAATTCCAGTTACTAGGAAGTAAATGGCACCCTCCTGGAACATGAATACCTTGAGACTCTCTAGGGTCCCTTCCTGTGCTTTGCAGAGAGTGATCCGTAGGAATCTTTGGAATATCAGCCCAGCTCAATGAGCAAGGGGCCTCCCCCCATGCATCCTACCTGCTGTATTTTGGTCAGATAGTAGTCAATGTAGTCTGGAGGGTTGTGGGGTCCAGTATCTTTTGATGCTCCTTCACTCTTTCCAAAATGAAATGTTTCATTTCCTCCATATTTCTAGCAAATTTTTATGGTTTCCACAATATCAAAGAAGCCCAAGGTTTAATACAGGACAGAGAATGGGCCAGTCAAAAATTAAGTGAAAGAGAACAGTATGTGGATCAAGCTGAAGAGTTAAGATGATGCTAGAGTTGGAGGCATGCTAGAGTGCCATATAAACAGGACATTGTTTTCTAACTCTGAAAAGCCTACTTTGTTTATCTCGGTAGCCCCAAACAAAGGTACTTCCATTCTCTTGGTGGCATTGATGGTTATCAGATAAAAAAGGGCGTGGTAGTGGATGAAGAGCAGGTTAGTCTCTGGTTCCTATAAAATTGAAAATGGAAACTAATGCCATCATTCCATGAATTTATCACCACTCACTCTCTTCTCCAAAAGGGAGGGGGCTTAGGCTGACCATGGTGCTGAAATTCACAGTATCAGCAAAAGAACTTAGAGATGGTAAAGATGCATTTTTTTTGCTAGATTAGTTCATATCTGTTCTGTGAAGATGAAATCATCTGTTCTTGAACAAAGAAATGAATAAGTGGAAAGATGATTGGATTTGGAGTCATAAAAGTGTGACATACAACGTGACCTGAGATAAATCATGTCACTTCTCTGTATCTCAGTATCCTCTTCTCTGTAGTAATGATAATAACAATAATACCAATGGTAACTAGCATTTATATATCACTATGTAAGTGCCCAAAGTGCTTTACATATATTAGCTCATTTGAGTTGCACAACAACTCTGGTAGGTAGATGCTTTCATTATTAATATTATTATGCACAAAGAAAAAGATGAGAGAAGTGAAGTAAAATTTCAAGGTTCATACAACTTATTAAGTGTCTGAGGTAGGTTTCAGATTCATTCTTCCTCACTCCAGGTCTAGTCATCTATTCACCAAATTCTTCTCTTTTCCCAAATTCTATGCTTTTGTGATCTCTCAAAGGAGCAGTCAAAGGAAGAGCTTTCTTGGGCAGTTAGGAGTACTGGGCTGCTTTGAAAAGATCCCAAGAGTTTCATAAGTCCTCTCAAATCTAAGCCTAAATTGGCAATTATCTCAAAACTAATTTGGCCAGTGCTGTGATATGCACTGAGGAAACCAGAAATCAAAATATTATGTCCTTGTTCAAAAAACACTGATATTTGAGTTAAGGGAAATCTACTTATCTTGGGAAAACTTACATTTTCTTAAAAAGGAACATAGACACCAAGGCATCCAATCAATTCAACTCATGTTAATTTAATAAATTCCATTAAGTATTTATGTAGTACTTACTATGAACCTATGCTAGGCTACCATGATATAGGCAACAATGAAATAGTCTTCTTCCTCAAAAATCTTACATTCTATAAGAGAAGGGTTTGCTTAGGTAAAAGAAAAGAGAGCTTGTTTTTCGCTGATGAGGATACTTAGCTCTATCTTCAGTGAATGAAGGTTTTGATCCTACATGTCAGTCCATTGTAGAGGCTAAGACACAGCACTCTCAGAATCAGTATAGTCTATTGGCCTAAGTAATTTTCTTACTTAGCTTTGGTCAGCTGTAGTCCCTAATCCCTCCAGAATGCCCTGGGCAGGTTTTTGTTGATAACTACGTTACTTGGCCACATCTACAAAGACTATCCTACTTAGAATATCCCAAGCCATTATCAGACATTTATACCTACAAGTTAAAAATTTGTATGGCCTAGAATGAGTTCATAGGCCTCCACAGAACAGACTATCTTCTTGGATCTTATTGGAGAGCCAAATGTATCGCATGATGTTATGGTCCTTGAGTGCATGATATGTGAATGTGTCTGTGGGGGCTCATGTTTGTTGAGGAACTTGCTAAGAGATGAGAGCCTATGATACATGGGATCCTGTTACTGATCAACCACTGAATAAAAAGACAGCTCTGGCCTTACCTGTGTCCATGGTGAGTTAAGCAGCCAAAAGATTTCATTTAACAACTTTGACAGCTTCAGCAATTTCTCATCATTGTACTGGAATCAATCACGGAAGAGGACAGAGAAGATAACATTGCAAATGTAAAGTTACTAAAGGAGGAAAAAATAGTTTTAACTGAAATATTTCCAATCTCATAGGTGAAATGGATGGAATTAATAAGTCACAGGCAAAACTAATTGAAAATTTCGAAAGCATCATTTATTAGCCAGGCTGGCAGCTGCTTCATGGAGAGACCCGGAGGAGACAGCCCCGAACCGAGGTGGGTGAGTTCATTTTAAGCATTTTGGCGCTACTTGGTACAGCCTTGTGGTTTCCACAACAAACAGAGTTCTGACAGAGCAAGACGGGGGCTTGCTGCTAGGCAAGAACCTCCAAACAGAAGGTGGTTGTCAGGGTACTGCTAGGTAAAGGACCCCAAGAGAGGAGAGGTGCCAGGAAAGGTAGCCAATCACAGACTGGTTATCATAGTTGTCAGGAAGGTGGGGTGCTCAGCAGAAGGTGGATACCTGGTAATGGGGGTCTAACATTAGGTGGGGCACAGGTGGTTACCATGCAAATAGACTAAACAAGAAATGACTGTTAACAATTTATCAGATATTAAACCAAAGGGGAATAACATTTTGACAGGGGCCCAAACAAGAAACCTGTTGCTAGGCAGATTATCCAACCCTGCACAGTAACCTAACAGATATGTCTCAGCCTAGGGGCCCAGGGAGGAATAATGTCCACTTTAATAGGAACTGGACATCTCTTCTGCCCATACCTGGATATGGTGTTTAATTCCTTTAAGGCACACTTTCCTTTACACTTTATAAGGAAACTAGATAAGGTTAAAACACAATACCTTTTTAGGGTGAGGATAATGAATTTTATTTTATGAGAAGAGAGATTGGACTTCTCTGGTTCAGCGGAGTGATTGCCTGGTCAGTGGACTAAGGCAGTGAGTTTTAGGATGACTTCCAAAGCAAGAAGTATGTAGGACTGGAAATGGGTGAAAACAATTGGACCCCACATGGCCAGGAGGAAAAAAATGAAAACCAACCATTTATTTTCCTGAACTCCTCTACCAGGCATTGGGCTTCTTCTTGAACTCGCTCTTCAATGCTTCTCTTCCCCGTCCCAAAATTTCTTAGGGTCATGAGAGAAAATCTGCAAAGATGTTTCCACCTCTCTCCACAACTTGTAGCAAGTTCTAAACAAAGGAGAAGAACAGGACATTGGTAATTCTAACACTGGAGGTGATGGAGAGCACAGTGTGCATGGTGGCCAGGGAGTTTTTGGTTTAATTCATTGTTAAATGTAATTTTATACAATTCAAACTAAAATGCAGTACAGCATGGTAGGTATCAGGTGCATCCTAGGTGCCAAAAACAGCACAATAAAAATGAAACCAGTAACTATGTTCTGAGATGGGGAGGTTTATTTTAATGTATATACTCTGTCACAAACTTTTGCTTTTTCATGACTCCTTTAAATAGATTAAATTTATCTTTTCCTTTGCTTAAATCCTTGATCAATTAGAGCTTCCTTCAAAATATCATATCCATATAGCAGAACAATTCACTGGGTTCCAATATAAAGAGTATAAATGGGTCCAAATTTTTCAGTCAGCTTGAAAACAATGCCAAGAAATAGGAAGAGGTTCGGTGTGAAACTTCAGAAAATTTCAATTTACGCCCACAACTACCTCATAACATGCCATATGCATGTGTACGTACTTGTACTTATGCAGCATGGGACCATGTGTTATTAAGGAATTCTGGGTATACAAAGGCTTAAGCTGTGAGCCAACAAGCAAGAATTCTCATTTCTTTCAGTTTGCTCCTTAGGAATCCCTGTCATTATACGGCACAGTACTTTTCTTTTTTCTTTTTTTTCTCTTTTTTTTATTTAACTTTTTACATTCATTTTCACAAAATTTTGGGTTCCAAATTTTCTCCCCTTTTATCCCCTCCCCCACCCCAATACACCGAGCAACCTAATTTTCCCTATCACCAATCTGCCCTCTCTTCTATCATCCCTCCCTTTCCTTGTCCCCATCTTCTCTTTTGTCCTGTATGGCCAGATGACTTTCTATTCCCCTTTAACTGTATTTCTTATTTCCTAGTAGCAACAACAATACTAAACAGTTGTTCCTAAAACTTTGAGTTCCAAATTCTCCCCATCCCTCCCTCCCCACCCATTCCCTTTGGGAAGGCAGGCAATTCAATATAGGCCCTATCTGTGTAGTTTTGCAAATGACTTCGATAATAGGCGTGTTGTGTAAAACTAACTGTATTTCCCTCCATCCTATCCTGCCCCCCATTGTTTCTCTTCTCTCTTTTGATCCTGTCCCTCCCTGAGTGTTGACTTCAAATTGCTCCCTCCTCCCTTTGCCCTCCCTTCCATCATCACCCCCCTTGCTTATCTCCTTCTCCCCCACTTTCTTGTATTGTAAGATAGGTCTTCATACCAAAATGACTGTGCATTTTATTCCTTCCTTTAGTCGAATGTGATGAGGGTAAACTTCTTGGGTTTTTTTTTTCTCAGCTCTCCTCTTTTTCCCTCCACTAAAAAGTCTCCTCCTTGCCTCTTGAATGAGAGATAATTTACCCCATTCCATTTCACCCTCTTTCCTCCCACTGCATTTCTCTCTCACCATTTACCTTAATTTCTTTTAAGATATGGTCCCATCCTATTCAATTCACTCTGTGCTCTCTGTCTCTGTATGTGCATGCATATGTGTATGTGTGTGTGCATGCATGCATGTACATGTGTGTGTATGTGTGTGTGTATAATCCCACCAACTACCCAGATACTGAAAAATTTTAAGAGTTATAAATATTGTCTTTCCATGTAGGAATGTAAACAGTTCACTTTTGGTAAGTCCCTTAAGACTTCTCTTTGCTGTTTACTTTTTCATGCTTCTTCTCATTCTTGTGTTTGGAAGTCAAATTTTCTTTTCAGCTCTGGTCTTTTCATCAAGAATACTTGAAAGTCCTCTGTTTCATTGAAAGACCATATTTTCCCCTGAAGTATTATACTCAGTTTTGCTGGGTTGGTGATTCTTAGTTTGAGTCCTAGTTCCTTTGACTTCTGGAATATCCTATTGCATGCCCTTCGATCCCTTAATGTAGAAGCTGCTAGATCTTGAGTTATCCTGATTGTATTTCCACAATACTGAAATTGTTTCTTTCTAGCTGCTTACAATATTTTCTCCTTGACCTGGGAATTCTGGAATTTGGCCACAATGTTCCTAGGAGTTTCTCTTTTTGGATCTCTTTCAGGTGGTGATCGATGGATTCTTTCAATACTTATTTTGCCCTCTGGTCCTAGAATGTCAGGGCAGTTTTCCTTGATAATTTCATGGAAGATGATGTCTAGGCTCTTTTTCTGATCATGACTTTCAGGTAGTCCCATAATTTTTAAATTGTCTCTCCTGGATCTATTTTCCAGGTCAGTTGTTTTTCCCATGAGATATTTCACATTCTCTTCCATTTTTTCATTCTTTTGGTTTTGTTTGGTGATTTCTTGGTTTCTCAGAAAGTCATTAGACTCCATCTGTTCCATTCTAATTTTGAGAGAACTATTATCTTCAGTGAGCTTTTGAACCTCTTTTTCCATTTGGCTAATTCTGCTTTTGAAAGCATTCTTCTCTTCATTGGCTTTTTGAACCTCTTTTGCCAATTGAGTGAGCCTATTTCTCAAGGTGTTATTTTCCTCAGCATTTTTTTGGGTCTCCTTTAGCAAGGTATTGACCCATTTTTCATGCTTTTCTTGCATCTCTCTCATTTCTCTTCCCAGGTTTTCCTCCACCTGTCTAACTTGATTTTCAAAATCCTTTTGAGCTCTTCCATGGCCTGAGCCCACCGGACATCCACCTGGGGTGTCTGGGATACAGAGGCCCCAACCTCCACATCTTTTCCTGATGGTAAGAGTAGTTCCTTGTCATCAGAATTGAAAGGTGGGAACATCTGTACCCCATCAAAGTAGCTTTCTATAGTCTTATTTTTCTTCCCTTTTCTGGGCATTTTCCCAGCCAGTTACTTGACTTCTGAGATTCCTGTCCCCGCCCTCCCACCTAGATCTGCCCAGCTAGTGCTTGGGGTCTGAGATTCAAATGGGCTTTCCGCAGCAGGCACGGCTGCTATTCAATGTGAGCTTAAGTTCTGGTGCTCAGGTGGGGGCAGGGCCGCCTCCCAGACTCAGTTCCCTCAGGGGCTTTATGCAGAGACCTTCAGTAATGGGGCAGGTGGGGGCAGGGCCGTCTCCCAGGCTCAGTTCCCTCAGGGGGTTTATGCAGAGACCTGAACTTTTGCCTGCTGCTCTGGGAGTCCCGGGCCGCCACCGCTGCCTCTGCCACTCCTTCCAGCTGCTGCCTCCCGAGGGGGCCCGAGTCACGGAGACACCCCACTCACCTCTCCACCAGCCCAGACGTCTCTCTCACTGACCTGTAGCGTCTGTGGATGGAGGGACCTCCCCAGCCGCCAGAGGTTCCATCCCTGAAGCCTGCTCAGATCCGCTCCTCTGGGGCCCCGTGGCCAGGGCAGCACCGGGGTGGACTCCACTTTCCAGGGCACAACAGACCCCTGGGGATGGCTCTCCAGGGCTCTCTAGAATGGAAATCTTTTCCACTGTTTTTCTGCGCACCTTTCAGTGCTCCAGAATTTGTGCGGAGTTCTTCTTGCAGGAAATATATGGGCTGTGGGTTCGGAGCTAGCATACGTGAGTCTTTCTACTCCGCCATCTTGGCTCCACCTCCCCACTAATCATCTCTGAATAGCCAAATCTGGTGGCCTTATTTCAGTTCACATTCTTCTGAGCTTTACAGGATTTGACATGGTTAACTACCTTTTTCTCCCACATATTTTCTTCTTTCTGGATTTCTCTAATCCTTCTCTTCCTCCCTCCCTCCCTCTCTTTCTCTCCCTCTCTCTCTCTCTCTCTCTCTCTCTCTCTCTCTCTCTCTCTCTCTCTCTCTCTCTCTCTCTCTCTCTCTCTCTCTCTCCTGTCTGATTGCTCTTTATCAATCTCTTTTGATGGAACATAATCCATATTGAACAATAGTTCCATGAGTTTTCCCTCTTAATCTGTCCTAGGCTATCTTTTCCATTTTTCTACACTCTCATTCCTGGTAACCTCATAATCACTATGGAAATAAATTGCAGATCTATACATCTTGGCCTAGAATAATTCTAGAATATCCATAGGAATCCTACATTAAATAAGTATAAAATAAAATTCATTATCCTCACCCTAAAAAGGTACCTTCTTCCAAATTTCTTTATTTCTGGCAGAGATACCACTATATAAGCACAGATCTGACCATTTTACTCCCCTGATCAACAGGCTTCATTGGTTCACTGTTACCTCTGGGATCAAATGTAAACTTTTTTGGAATTTAAAGCCCTTTGCAACATGGCTCGAACCCACCTGTTCAGTGTCATTTTTCATCTTCATTTATTCCATGGTTCAGACCAATTGGCTTCCTTGCCAATTCTCACATAATACTACCTGACATCACCTTGCTTTCACCAGGCTTTTGTGGCCTCCATGTCCAGGATGCATTTCTTCTTTGCCTCTAGTTCTTAGAATTACTAACTTTTGTAAAGCTTAGCTCAAATGCCACTTTCTACATGAGGGTTTCCTTGACCCTTCCCCTAGCTGCTAGTGTCTTCCCCTCAAAATACTGCCTTATATTAATCTTCAAAATATTTTATATGCTTATTTTTTATATTCTCTCATTGCCAAATTGACTTACTTCTCCAATCAGTATCCAGTTTAGAAGTTGGGGTCCTCAAAGGGGTGACTGCTAAAGCTCTCTGACTTCTATGAGGAGAATGAACACAAAACCATTGTACCATTTCAATGAATTACATATGTAAGGATACATGTGATGAGGACAGCTCAGAACTCTAGAATTGCGTGGGGTCTGCTCTCACAAAGGTTCACAAATGAGTTGAGTTGGAGAGTGGATCTGCTGATAAGCTGAGCTGCTTTGAGAAAACTTTACTAAATCATTATACTACAAGACTAGCCCATTGCTGAGCCAGACTACTCTCCACTGCAGATCAGGTGCATATCTACTGGACTAGGTTGGGTTGCTCTCTGTTATTGGGTCACTCCAATCCTGGGCTGACCTAGAGCAGTCACAGTGACAAGGGTCTTTCACAAAGGCCCCAGCTATCCTTATTTGTGAAATTATGGAATCTTCTTCAGTTCTCCCATGTCTGGAATCTGAGGGTTTTTCTGCCTTTCAGTCATCATATGTAACTCCAGAGAAGTAGAGCCTCTCTTCTGTCAACCAACTCTGTCAAGCACCAGGTGTCAGTGAAGAGAAATATAGTCATTGATCCACTAGGATCTGAGTTCTTTTCTTAGAAACACTCTCAATTAAAGACCTTGCTCTGGTGTAGGATGATTAATGAGCAGTTTACTGAACTCCCATGTCTACAGGCTAAGCAATAATCTGGCAATCTGTGAAATAATCACAAAGCAATTCTTGGTCTCAGGTTTTCCCAGGTATTGACTCCAAAGTTCTCCCTTTGGTACAAATGAAACACTGAGACAAAGCATTGAGACAGGCTTTGCCCTGGGTATGTGTCTTATCTCTGGAACCTGCTAGCTTAGTGTTTTCTATATGCATATTTTATGGTATTTTTGTCTCTTTCAAACAGACAAATAGTCAAAGGGGCAGAGACTATTTCATTTGTGTATTTTCCATAAGCAGCATCTTGAATAGACCCTGGTATGTAGTAGGTATCTCATCAATTTTTTTTTGATTAACTGATTGAAAAATCAAACTAAATATCCATCAAGGAAGTAAAAACCTTGAAGGAAGATTTCTGCAGTAAGATTTGGGGGGAAGAAGGGAATTTGAAATAAATCAAAATGCATGACTAAGAGTTGTGGTGGGAAATTTCAAACTACATCAATGAAATAGTTTGAATAGCTTGGATCACTGATAAGAAGGGGAAAGGAGAGAGAGGAGAGAATTTTTAATATATTATTTCACATATGATGATAATGCATGAGAAATTATTAAGAAATACTAGTCTAAAAATTGTGGTGAAGTAAGCAGAGTCAGATATATGTGTCCTCTGTATTATGGCCCTTTTGGCATATCAGGCATTAACATTCCATGGGTGACTTGGGAGCAAAGACATGTTAAAAACAAGAATTTGGGGGGAGGGAGGGCAATCAGAAGGCTGGAGTTAAAACAGAGATAGGAGGAAAGTAGATATTATGTAGCATGAAAGTTCTAGTGTCAGAGAAAAGAATCAAAGCATGCTAAAATTTTAGATCTTCAGGTAGAAATTTGACTCTAGGACCTCAGAATAAAGAAGCCAACTGAATAAATAGAGGAAGAATTTGTTACAACTGGTTAGGGTACTTTCGATAAGTTTGCTTTGAAGTTCAGGTTATCTACATCTGAGAGGAAGGGACTAACATGGGAAATGAAGAAATGATTTCCACATTCTTGATAACCTCTCCAGCACCAAGGGATAAATTGGAGGAGGAGCAGAGTGGATAAAGTTTGTTCATTCAAAGGTCTATAGATCAATCAATGGCTTCCTGAGATTCATGGTCAAAAGCTTAATTCAGAAGTCTACAACCCCATATTGAAGGAAATGTGCATGGCTGCCAAGGGAGATGAAACAAAGAAGGACTGTCTCATATAACATATACATCTGGAATTAAGTGTAGGGAAAACAGAATCAGAAGGACTAAGATAGCTATACCTTTTAAAAAACAAAATCCCTTTAAATAAAAAAACTAAGCTGAAAAACTTACAATGGTTGACCGTGCAGAAAAGACCCAGGAGAATGGATTAGGTGTGGTGAAGATCATGCAATCATCATCCTATGGAACCATCATGATTATGGATCATCGAGGAGGAAATAGTGAAACGATGAATCTACATTGCTCTTTCCCGTGTGGAGACATTAACAACAGGAAAATTGATTGAAAATAATCTGAAAGACTCAAAATTATATCCCTTTAAAGTATGAAAAATTGGAGTAGAGGAATCCTAGTAGCAACTGTTAGCAAAAAAGATGAAGGAGACAGTGGAATTATAGGTAGCCTGAACTATAGGCATATAGATGTAAAGAGAGAAGGGCCTTGGAAACCATAATATTTCACAAATAAAGAAACCAGGATCCAGGGACATAAAGGCATGGGCCCAATGTCCAAAAAATAGCAAAGTACAGAGGCCTTCTGACAATGCTCCATCTGCCACCACAGAGCCTTCGTCAGTATTTAATATGAGAAAGATTAAAAAATCTGTCAACACCCAGTGCTTCCTCTTCTTTCAACCATTTTATAGGTTTTGTATAAAATCTGAAGCCAATTCAGAACCAGAATATTTGAACATCTGGCAGTTTAATGATGAAAGACTTTCATCCAAACCCTTGAGAAATATTTCCTTGGAGTTAGGAGGGGGAAGAAGATAAACCTGATCTTACCTAAGCCTTGGTTATAGTTTCCTTCCCTCACCCCCTTGACTGGAAGAGGACTTTTTGAACTTCTAAGGTATAAAAGATATTGGGACTTCCCATAAGCATCATGGTGGCATTATTGGAATAACTGATGGCAGTGTCTACCTCATGACTCAAGGATTTGACATGATAAAGAATGTCAGCTTCAAGACACTGCAAGGAGCCCAGCAGAAAAACTACATAGCACTTGAGAAGAAATCTTAAAGATCATTGGAAGACCTTTCAAGGATGTGAGTTTCCCCTTTGCTAGATGTGTATCTTTGAGGCCATTTCCCCCTGGGCTATAAATGTACTTGTAGGAAAATATGCCACAGATTTCTGGAGAGATATTTCATACAAACAATTCTTATTATACAATCTTTCCCCAAAAGCAAGTAAAGTCTGGCTGACTATTGATATTAACCAATAATCTTTGGACAAACACACCACTAGGGGCTAGTGAACTGTTGGTATTACAAAAACTCACTCCAAGTCCAAGCTAGAATGTGTGGCAATAAGAGGTAGCCAAGCCCCGGAGGCCCAGTCTGCTAGGGTAAGTGGGGTTTGAAAGAGTAAGTGTAGAGCATGAGAGACAAATATGTAAAGAACTGATATGGAAATAATATATGAAACTATGGGATTCTGTTAGGCTTAAATGGGTGGGTTTCATGGTTATTTTAAATTTAATGTCATAGTAACAAAACTGCCCTGTTTGACTATGTCCTTTTTGGACTATTCTCTGCTATCACAAAATAAATTGCACTCAGTTAACCTGACTATATTTTGAATCTCATCATAAAAATTTGTGGAATTTTTTTGCTTATTACATACTTACCTCCATAACGTCTTTCATTTTCCCTTTTGACCTGCAAAGCCTAAAATATTTACTATGTGGTCCTTAATGTTAAAAGGTTTACTGACTCTTACTCGAGGTTGCCAAGACTTTGCTTTTGTTGCATACTTGAATATGATTTTTAATTAATTCAACCCAAAATTCCAAGGAAAAACAGTGCTTATATGAAATTTATACTACAGTAAAATCAAATGAATGACAACAAATATCAAGCAGCTTTATATATCTGATGTGATTTCAAAAGTGAAAAAAAAAGAAACAAAATCTCCATTCTCACACAAATTTGCAATGGAGATATTTTTAAGCTTTTACTATGCTTCTAGAAGCAAATATTGCTTTTGCCCTTTATTCAAGTTCAAAAGAAACCCCCATATTCCATATACCATTTAATTGTACAGTGAAAGAGGTATCACTTTCATATTTCTGTCAAAGGATATGAAATTAACCTGGCATTATCTGTTCTTGATGAAGATAGGGTAGCTTTTTGTAATCATTGTGTCCCTTGATATCCACTAAACATCTTTTTCTTGATCCGCTATCAAAATTGCTCAAAAATTGCCATAAAACTCCTTGCCCTTTATTTTACATACTGTTTTTTCTCTTATTGACATTTGACTTTGTAATGGTTTAAGGTTAATGGATCCATAAGATATCAAGCAATAATAAAACACAGTCAAAGTTCAAAATCAGTGGAGGAAGGAGGAAGCAGGAATTTGGACAATCAAGAAATCTCTGGAGACCTTTCGCATCTTGATTACCATGGCACTAGGCTCTTCTGATTCTCCTTCTACATGCCTGACTGCTTGTCCTTAATCCCCATTGCTAGATCATCATAAATCTCCTGCCCACTAAGGCTCTTTTCTGGGCACTTTTTTCTTTTCACTCCCTTGCGGATCTTATGACCTGCCATTACACTTTCTAACTAGGTGATCTCAGCACCTATGATTTAAATAATCATTTCTAAGCAGAAGACTCCCACAGCTATATGACTAGAACTTATCACATTTGAAGGCCATGTTCATATGGCTGCTTATAAGTAATTTCTCTGTCTGGAGGTCCTGTTGGCATTGCAAATAAAACATGTCCATAATGCACCTAATTTGTTTTCCCCTAAAAATGCCCCTTCCTCCAAACTTACCCATTTCTCTTGAGAATATCCAAGAGGTGGACATCTCTAGAAGGCTTTCCATTCACCCTGACAGCCACAGATTTATAATTGACTTTTCATTCTTGTTTATGACATGTCCAATTGATTATGGTCAAGTCTGGTAGATACCATCCTCATATCTTGCACATCTATACTGTCTTTCCTCCTCACTTGTCTACTAACCAAATTAAGATTCTCATTCCCTATTGCTTAGACTGTTCTCATAAGCTATTGAGACAGATACCCAAACTACCTAACACAGCAAATCACTCTGAGGGAAAGAGAAGCTAGAAGGTGATAGACACAAGTCAAGTCACATGTGGCCTTCTAGGCCCTTGGGTTTGGCCTTTTGACTGAGTCCAATTTTTACGGAACAAATCCTTGCATTAAGCTGATTTGTTCTGTAAAGTTGGGATTCTTTCAAAGGAGGGCACTTGCAGAGGAAGAGAGTCTCGTGTGGCTTTGAGGCCAAAGGTTCCCTGCCCTAGACCATTGGCTTTGCTTTGGACCCAGATCAGTCACCCTTTATATGAGGAGTAATCACTGTGAAAAAGGGACCTGCCTTTTTCACCATCACCACTATCAGTTACAAAAAACTGACCCTAGCAGACAGGTGAGCCTAAGATTCCTGGGAGAGTTACCCTGTTGCAGACCACTGTTCCTACTTCCATGCCAACTTGCCCCAACATCAGCCCTAAAAGGAAATTTCTGGCACCTGTTTCTGTAAGTGCTGAAACACTCCTGAAAACTAAAAAAGAAAAATCCCATCACCAAAGTTCTGAGCACTGTCCAATGGTTTAGTATCAGAGAAGATATGATTTTTGTCAGGACTTACCATTGAATTGCTGCATTACCTTCAATTTTGTTTATTTGTACTAAGAAGCACAAGCCATTTCCAATTGATATGCAGTTAAAATTTCTTAACCTGTATTATCTTCATAATACTGAGCAAATAGTAGGTACATAATATATGATATTTTTATCCATTCTATCAATGGCTTCCAAGTTCAACCCTCTGCTTCTAGTATTTCTCCTTTGCAATAAATAATCCACACAGCTAACAGCTTGATATAACTGTGGCACATCATTCCTCTACTCAAAAGTCTGCAGGGGCTCCCTACTCCCTTCCTAACTTGGCAATTTAATCCTTCCACTGCTGGCTCAAACCTAACTGTCCAGATTTATTTTGTTACCTCTCACCCCAAACTTTACATTCTTGCCAAGCTCCTCTGATGGCTACATGTTTTCCCAATGTCTGGCCTTTACCCAGACTGTCTCCCATGGCAGGAATTCATGCCCTGCTCCCCTCCAATCAGAATCTGTTATTTCCTTCAAGATCCAGCTCAGGGGTTTTTTCCTACTTGAAGATTTCAAGAGTCCCCCAATTATTAGTGCTTTCTCTATCTGCTAATTATCTTCTTTATTTATGAATTTGTTGTAGCTCTCTAGTAGACCATAAGCTGATGGAGGACGAACTATTTCCTTTCCACAAGAGATTGTTTCATTCACCATATGTTTCTCTCCTGCATCTGGCACAGTGTCTGGCACAAAGTGGGTACTAAAGAAGCTCTCGCTAATTGAATGATTTATTTTTACCTTTATGTCACCAGAACATAGTCTTGATGCGTTACAAAACAAATATTTGATCCTGTTGTTGAATTTCTCCTTCTGCTACCAAAGTTTTGACAAAACAACTAATGCATGCTTGATACCATTGCTAAAGGAAATATCACTCACAGAGCCCTTAATTCATGTCATCCATGGCCTAGGTCTCTAAAGCTCCATGAGTCCTGATTCAATTATTCATTTGAAACCTTTGTGTCTCCTCACCACAACCCAAGCAGCTAGGATCTAAAACCCAAATCCAACCCCTTTACCTTTGAGAATGATGCAGTGATGTTCTTCACATTCAATTGCAGGATGTTGCCAATAAAGGGAAGAGGAGTGGGACCCGGGGGGAAATTTCCCCTTTTGAGTCTTTGGTTCCATAAATACAAGAAGGTCAGCAAAAGGACACAAGCCAGGAAGGCAGTCATGCTAAGTCCCCAAGGATCCATTGCCCTGACAGATGGTCTTACAGCTCTCAGAGGTACCAGATCAGTCACCACATTTTATAGTCTGTGGCAGATAACAAGGGGTAAGAATACCAGTGCAATAAATTGATAATCCTTGTGATCAAACAGGATAAGTTTTCCATTAACTAAGCTAAACTGGCTTTAACCGATTTCTTGACAATGCTTATTTTTTCACCTTCAAGAACATTCTTCTTGAGAGAGAATATGGCAACACAATTGGCATTAATATACCCTGCTTTCTTTCTGCCCTCTTTCATTAGTGGTCCACTTATGCAAGGGGCCCATCACACTATCTATATCTTACTTCTTTTTCTTGCCTGAACCTTTGGTGTCTCCAACATTTTTACTTTGAATGTCTTCAGAGTTTTCATCTTCCTAACCAAGAACTGTCAGGTTGGCACCTTTTCTTGTATCAGTCCTTGATGGTATTCATCCTCTGATCATTCTTGGTACTCATCTACTAAAGACACCTCAAGAAGAGCATGAACCCATCTCTCCACAAACCTGCCCCATTCTAGCTTTGAGAACAACCACACATCTCAGATTTAGACTGGAGCCAAAGGCAGTTTTTTTCTCTTCCCACTTGTATTAATGTAGGATATATTTCATTGTTCATACTGACCTCTGAGTATCACATCAGAATGTATGCCTTGCCCCATGTTTGACTTACCCATAGACCTTTAAAGTTCCAAATATAACCTAATGTGCTATCAGTGGTCAGCACATGGAGAGAACATCACAACGAATTGTACGTACCTGCATATGGTCTCAGCTAGTCGCTATTCACTTATCACCCTCTCTGCTACTCACAGAAAGTTCATTACCTGAACAGATTGTCTAAGGATGTTATTCCACCAAAGCTTCTCAATCCTTTTGAACAAAGGAGATTCTAAGAGTTTCAGAAAGAAAATAAAAAGATAAAGAAATAAGGTTCTTGCCGAAGGGTGTGCTAGAACCACATCAGGCCATCACAAGAGACCTGGTTGTTGAATTCTGAGTATGACCATTTATACCTTAGACATCTGACAAACACCACAAATTAGGGCTTGATTTATTGTTTCACTCCTAAATTTAAAAAGTGATGAAGAAAATGTCAATAATGCAGATTCAACTTAAAAGTGTACCAGGTACATTTTTTTTCTGGGAAGTCAGCGGTTAAACATTTACCAGCCCACCCCTTCACCTTGCCCCATGGAAGGTTTTTTAGGAGTACTTACAGGAGAACTATCTATCCTTCAAAAGTATGACTGACTTACTTTTCCATTGTTGAAGGGGGTTCCTTCATTGATACAATCATAGAATCCATGTATATGTAAGGAAAAAAAATAATTATGTTTGTGTGACATTTTCTATGTCAGCCACTGTGCTAAAAGCTTTATAATTATCATGTTATTTAATCCTCACAACAATATGAGCAAGTAGATACTATTATTCCCCATTTTACAGATGAGGAAATTGAGTCAAATGGTGGTTTGAGTGACTAGAAAATAATAGCAGAAATATCATCCTGGCTATACTTTCTGTTAACATTCTGACCTTTGTCAAGTCACTTCCTATCCCTAAATTTCAGGTTCCTTCCAAGATTACTAAGAGTGTTGGATGAGAAGATCTAGTTCTCAAAAACTGAACTTTTGGGGGGCAGAGCCAAGATGGCAAAGTAGAAAGATGCACAACACAGCCCATAAAATACCTGTAAAGAAGAACTCTCAACAAATTCTAGAGAAGCAGTAGCCACAGAGCAACAGAGAAGGGGAGATTTGTAGTCCAGAGTGAACTGAAAGACCGATGGGAAAGGTCTGTTGTACCAGATTCGAAGCAAAGCCCAGCCCAACCTTAGCCACGTGGCACCGAGAGGAGCAGATCCCAGCAGGTTTAGGAACAGAATTTCCAGCAACAGCACAGATTCCTCAAACCACAGGCATCAAAGGTCAGTGAGTGGATCTTTTTGGCTATCTGAAAAGGGAGCAGGGTGTCCCCATAACTCAGGCCTGCTCAGGTGGCAGTAGTGGAGGCAACATGTGATGGGAATCCCAAAGCAGGCAGCAGCCCACATCCATTGTTGAACATCTCATCGTAAACCTCCTGAGGGAACTGAGCCCTGTGTGGCAGCCCTGCCCTCACCTGAGCAGCTGATCTTAATCTCACACCAAATAGCAGCTTTGCCTCCACTTAAATCCCCTGAGGGTTTTGAGAAGCTCTTCTAAATCATAGCCCTCAGTGCTGGCTTGGCTAAATGGAGGCAAGGTGGTGGAGGAAACTCACAAGTCAAGTAACTGGTTGAGAAAATGTCCAAAAAAAGAAAAAAAATAAGACCATAGAAGGTTACTTTCTTGGAGTAACAGATGTCTCCCTCCAGCCTTTGAGATGGGGAAGAACAAGGCATATTGTCAGAGAAAGCCAAGACCTCTGCCTCCAGGGCCACCAAAGCAAACTTATATTGGGCTCAGGCAATAGAAGGCCTTAAAAAACAAGTTAGCAGCTTACTAAAGGAGAACCAAAAAAATTCTGAGGAAAATAATAGCTTTAAAAAGAGGCTAACTCAATTGGAAAAAGAGGTCCAAAAAGCCAATGAGGAGAAGGAGGTTTTAAAAAGCAGAATTAGCCAAATGGAGGAGAAGCTTCAAAAGCTCACTGAACAAAATAATTCGTTGAAAGAGAAAACTGAGTTCAGGTAAATGAATGATTAGGAGTTAAAACAAGAGGTTAGTAAACAAAACCAAAAATTTGAAAAAATAGAAGATAATGTGAAACATCTCATTGGAAAAACAAATGACCTGGAAAACAGATCCAGGAGAAACAATTTAAAAATTATGGGACTACCTGAAAGCCATGATCAAAAAAAGAACTAGACTTTATCTTTTTATTTTGTTTTTGTTTTTTTAAATATAAATTTATTTATTTAACTTTTTACATTCATTTTCACAAAATTTTGGGTTCCGAATTTTCTCCCCTTTTATCCCCTCCCCCTACTGCAATACAACAAACATTCTAATTTTCTCTATCACCAATCTGCCCTCTCTTCTATCATCCCTCCGTTCTCTTGTCCCCATCTTCTATTTTGTCCTGTAGGGCCAGATGACTTTCTATTCCCCATTAACTGTATTTCTTATTTCCTAGTAGCAAGAACAACACTCAACACTAGTTCCTAAATTCTCCCCATCCTTCCCTCCCCACCTTCCCTTTGGGAAGGCAGGCAATTCAATATAGGCCCTATCTGTGTAGTTTTGCAAATGACTTCGATAACAGTCGTGTTGTGTAAGACTAACTGTATTTCCCTCCATCCTATCATGCCCCCCATTGTTTCTATTCTCTCTTTGTCCCTCCCCAAGAGTGTTGACTTCAAATTGCTCCCTCCTCCCATTGCCCTCCCTTCCATCATCACCCCCCTTGCTTATCTCCTTCTCCCCCACTTTCCTGTATTGTAAGATAGGTTTTTATACCAAAATGAGTGTGAATTTCATTCCTTCCTTTAGTCAAATGTGATGAGGGTAAACTTCTTGGTTTTTTTCTCAGTTCTCCTCTTTTTACCTCCACTAAGAAGTCTCCTCCTTGCCTCTTGAATGAGATATAATTTACCTCATTCCGTTTCACCCTCTCTCCTCCCACTACATTTCTCTCTCACTGTTTACCTTAACTGCTTTTAAGATATGGTCCCATCCTATTCAATTCACTCTGTGCTCTCTGTCTCTGTATGTGCGTGCATGTGTGTATGTGTGTGTGCACGCATGCATGTACGTGTGTGTATGTGTGTGTGTGGGCCCACCAACTACCCAGATACTGAAAAATTTTAAGTTACAAATATTGTCTTTCCATGTAGGAACGTAAACAGTTCACTTTTGGTAAGTCCCTTATGACTTCTCTTTGCTGTTTACTTTTTCATACTTCTTCTCATTCTTGTGTTTGCAAGTCAAATTTTCTTTTCAGCTCTGGTCTTTTCATCAAGAATGCTTGAAAGTCCTCTGTTTCATTGAAAGACCATATTTTCCCCTGAAGTATTATATTCAGTTTTGCTGGGTTGAGGATTCTTAGTTTGAGTCCTACTTCCTTTGACTTCTGGAATATCCTATTGCACACCTTTCGATCCCTTAATGTAGAAGCTGCTAGATCTTGAGTTATCCTGATTGTATTTCCACAGTACTGGAATTGTTTCTTTCTAGCTGCTTGCAAGATTTTCTCCTTGAGCTGGGAGTTCTGGAATTTGGCCACAATGTTCCTAGGAGTTTCTCTTTTTGGATCTCTTTTAGGTGGTGATCAATGGATTCCTTCAATACTAATTTTGCCCTCTGGTTGTAGAATATCAGGGCAGTTTTCCTTGATAATTTCATGGAAGATGATGCCTAGGCTCTTTTTTTGATCATGACTTTCAGGTAGTCCCATAATTTTTAAATTGTCTCTCTTGAATCTATTTTCCAGGTCAGTTGTTTTTCCAATAAGATATTTCATATTCCCTTCCATTTTTTCATCCTTTTGGTTTTGTTTTATGATTTCTTGGTTTCTCATAAAGTCATTAGCCTCCATCAGTTCCATTCTAATCTTGAGAGAACTATTTTCTTCAGTGAGCTTTTGAACCTCTTTTTCCATTTGGCTAATTCTGCTTTTGAAAGCATTCTTCTCCTCATTGGCTTTTTGGACCTCTTTTGCCAATTGAATGAGCCTATTTTTCAAGGTGTTATTTTCTTCCGCATTTTTTGGGGTCTCCTTTAGCAAGGTATTGATCCGTTTTTCATGTTTTTCTTGCATCTCTCTCATTTTTCTTGCCAGTTTTTCCTCCATCTGTCTAACTTGATTTTCAAAATCCGTTTTGAGCTCTTCCATGGCCTGAGCCCACTGGACATCCACCTGGGATGTCTGGGATACAGAGGCCCCAACCTCCACGTCTTTTCCTGATGGTAAGAATAGTTTCTCATCATCAGAATTGAAAGGTGGGAACACCTGTACCCCATCAAAGTAGCTTTCTATAGTCTTATTTTTCTTCCCTTTTCTGGGCATTTTCCCAGGCAGTTACTTGACTTCTGAGATTCCTGTCCACCCCCACCTAGATCCACCCAGCTAGTGCTTGGGGTCTGAGATTGAAATGAGCTTTCCACAGCAGGCGTGGCTTCTATTCAATGTGAGGTTAAGTTCTGGTGCTTGGGTGGGGGCAGGGCTGCCTCCCAGGCTCAGTTCCCTCAGGGGCTTTATGCAGAGACCTTCAGTAATGGGGTTGGTGGGGGCAGGGCCGCCTCCCAGGCTCAGTTCCCTCAGGGGCTTTATGCAGAGACCTTCAGTAATGGGGTTGGTGGGGGCAGGGCCACCTCCCAGGCTCAGTTCCCTCAGGGGCTTTGTGCTGTCTGGAGCACAACAGATCCCTGGGGATGGCTTTCCAGGGCTCTCTGGAATGGAAATCTCTTCCGCTGTGTTTCTGCACACCTTACAGTGTTCCAGAATTTGTGGGGAGTTTTTTTGCAGGAAATATATGGGCTGTGGGTTCGGAGCTAGCATACATGAGTCTTTCTACTCTGCCATCTTGGCTCCTCCCTAGACATTATCTTCCATGAAATTACCAAAGAAAACTGCCCTGATATTCTAGAACCAGAGGGCAAAATAAGTTTTGAAAGAATCCACTGATTACCTCCTGAAAGAGACCCGAACAGAAAAACTCTTAGGAATATTGTGGCCAAATTTCAGAGTTGCCAGATCAAGGAGAAAATAATGCAAGCAGCTAGAAAGAAACAATTTGAGTATTGGGAAGATACAATAAGGATAACACATGGTCTGGAAGCTTCAACATTAAGGGATAGAATGGCTTGGAACAGGATATTTCAGAGGTCAAAGGAACTGGGATGGAAACCAAGAATCATCTACTCAGCAAATCTGAGTATAATACTTCAAGGGAATAAATGGTCATTCAATAATATAGAGGACTTTCAATCATTCATATTGAGGAAAAGAACAGATCTGTGTAGAAAATTTGACTTCCCAAAACAAGAATCAAGAGAAGCATGAAAAGGTAAACAGGAAAGAAAAATCATAAAAGACTCTCCAAAGCTAAACTGTTTACATTAGTACCTGGAAAGAAAATATTTATAATTCTTGAATCTTTTCTCAGTGTGTGGGCAGATGGAGAGATTGTACACACATACACACACACATATACACATATATAGATAGAGAGTACAGGGAGGTGTGTTGAATCAGAAGAGATATCCACACAAAAAAATAAAATAAAAATTAAGGGGTGAAGGAGGAAAATACAGGGAAGAGAAAGGGGGAAAGAGAATAGGGCAGGCTATAACTCACAAAAAGAGATAAGAAAAATCTTGTTCAATGGAAGGGGAAAGGGAGAAGGGGAGAAGGGAGAAATGAAGCTACTCTTCCACATGTGGCTGAAGGAGGGAATAACATACTCACTAAATTTGATACGAAAATTTATACCACACCACAGGAAAGCAGGAGAGGAGGTAACAAGTGGGGTGAGGGGAATGTTAGAAGGGAGGGCAAATGGGAGAAGGGAATCACTAGAAATAAACACTTTTGAGAAGGAACAAGGTCAATTGGGGGGAAATAAGGGGGGATAGAGTAGGACAGAGGGCAATATAATTAGTATTACACAACACAATTATAGAAGTCTTTTTCAAAATAACAAATATTTAGTCTGTATTGAATTGCTTGCCTTCTCGGTGGGACTGGAGAGGGATGGAGGGAGAGAAGCTGGAATTCAAAGTATTAGCAATGAATGTTGAGAATTTTTATTGCATATAATTGGAAAATAATAAATACAAGGAATGGGGTGTAGAAATTGATCTTGTCCTACAAGAAAAGAGAGAAGATGGGGATAAGGGAAGGGTGAGGTGTGATAGAAGGGAGGATACATTTAGGGAACGAGTAATCAGAATGCAAGGTATTAGGAAGCAGGGGGAGGGGAATGATGGGGAGAAAATTGGACATTTTACAAAATGAGGTAAAAGCAATTAGTATTAAAACAATTGACTGAATTAATTACTGAGAATAAATCAAGGACATCTTTAGTTTGGGGAAAAGAATTTTAGTCTAAATTTCCTGGAGGAAGGTAACCTTGGGTAAAATTTGGCATTGATGAAAAAGTTAAAGTTTTAATGGTAAATTTGATTTATGATTGCTATTTAATCAGGAACTAGAACATGTATAGAAAAGCATGTAAGCCACTTAAGACTTACCTCAAAAGATGTTTCTTAGCCAAAGTGAAATTATAATCATATATGAAGCCTGGTTATTGCAACTTGACATTTTTAGATGCTATGGGACTATTAACTGACTGTTCTTCTGAGTCTAACTCCAGGTATGGATAGCAAACAAGGCAGTCTGAGCTTCCAATCCATGATGCCAGTAAGCCTGTGAGATGCTGGTACGAACTGAAAAAGTTGATCCCATGGGAAGGGTGGGAGAGTGGCTGTTCAGCCTGGGTTGAGGTAGAATTCTCCTAACTCAATTTCCCCACTGACACCTGGAAGACTTTAAGCCTGACTGAATGCAAGTGGACATTCTAATCCTTCCTGGAACTGACATGAAGTTGGGGAGATATTGTATCCCTGCAATGTCTCTACTCTTGGTGGCAATTTCCTATAGTCAAAAGGTTTGTAATCTTAATACCAGATCTATTAAATTATAGATTATTGGTAGGGGAACATACGAGGTTAAGTCTAAAATTAAGCTATTAAGCACAGTACTTTAGACCAACAACAATAAGTTAAGGTCCTTTAATTCTTAGTAATACTGTGGAGACAATTAGAATAAGAGCTTGTGAAGTTAGCAATATAAATATTATTTGTGTCTCAGTTGGTTAATGTTTTAAAAAAAATTCTTTTGTGGTCCATGTTGTAAATGCTTTAAAAAGAAGTATCACCTGACCAAAAGTTTAAATTGTTTTATCTGTTATAAACTGTGTTAAAAATGAAAAATAAAATTTTTAAAAAATGACAAAAAAAAACACTGAACTTTTGTGATCCTGTAATTCACCCTCACCCCATCCCACCCACTCCATCACCACCACCACCACCTTCCCACCCTTACCTGTCAAATCTTCTCCACCTCATTTAAAAATTAGAAATTTGAGCACAGAGATATGAAGGAATTTACACAAGGCCACATACCCAATGAGTGGGAGGAAGAGCTGGGATCCTACCTGAACTATGGACTCAGTCAAACTGAGATGAAGTTTCTTTATTTATATGTGATGTGAAACCCAGTGAACTCTTGAACTTTGGATGACTTTCTGAGCAGGTTTATATTTCTTTTTTTTCAACTTCTCATATTTTTAAATTATTTTTTAGTTTTCATCACTCACTTCCCTCAGATTTTCAGCTCCAGGAAGGGCAGAGCCAAGATGGAGGAGCAGAAAGATGCATATACTCTAGTGCTTCCCTGACAGCCTACAAAATACCTCTAAAAAATGACTCAACAAATTCAAGAGTGACAGAAGCCACAGAACAACAGAGTGAAAGAGGTTTCCAATCAAATGTAACCTGGAAGGCCAACAGGAAAGGTCTATCTCATGGGACACTGAGCAGAGTGGAGCCCAGCCCTGGCTGTGTGGCATAGGGAGGAATAGGACCTGAATAGATCTCCAGGACAGAATTGCCAGCAGGGAGGGTCCCAGATCCCTCAACCCACAAGCAACAAAGAAAGCTCCAAAGGTCAGTGTAGGAGGGCTTTTCCAGCTGGGTGAGAAGGGAGCAGGGTCCCCCCAGCATTGACCCCAGGTAGCAGCAGAGGCACTGGCAGCAGCAGGTGGTGGGTGGCCAGGGTGGCCACAGAAGCAGCCTGAGTCCATTGTCCAGGAAGCTCAGCTTACAGCCTCTGGGGGAATTAAGTAGCTGATCTGAACCTCAGCCCTCATTGGAGGCCTTGCCACCAGCCAAAGCCCCTGAGGGAATTGAGCAGCTGATCTGAATTTCAACCTTGAGCATGATACTGGGGGGAGGAGGATCACTAGGACCCTCCTCTTTACAAAGAATTCAGAAGTCAAGTAACTGGCTGGGAAAATGCCAAAAAAGGGGGAAAAAATAAGACCCGAGAAGGTTACTTTCTTGGTGAACAGATGTCTCCTTCCATCCTTTCACATGAGGAAGAACAAGGATACTGTCAGAGAAAGTCAAGGCTTCTGCCTCCAGTACCTCCAAAATGAATATGAAATGGGTTCAAGCCATAGAAGAGCTTGAAAAGTGAGTCGGCAGCTTGCTGAAGGAGAACCAAAAAAATGCTGAGGAAA
The DNA here is from genome assembly GCA_023548195.1 of Bettongia penicillata ogilbyi. NCBI lineage: Eukaryota > Metazoa > Chordata > Mammalia > Diprotodontia > Potoroidae > Bettongia > Bettongia penicillata. The sequence goes on from JAJHZJ010000022.1 coordinate 6,561,649, forward strand.
ATAACACCTTTAAAAATAGGCTAACTCAGTTGGGAAAAGAGGACCAAAAAGCCAATGAGGAGAAGGAGCCCTTAAAAAGAGAATTGGCCAAATGAAAAAGAAGGTTCAAGAGCTCACTGAACAAAACAGTTCTTTAAAAGAGAGAGTGGAGTTTGGGGAAGCTAATGACTATGAGGTAAACCAAGAAGTTAAAAAATAAAACCAAAAGACTGAAAAAATAGAACATAATGTGAAACATCTCATTGGAAAAACAACTGACCTGGAAAATAGATCCAGGAGAGACAATTTAAAAATTATGGGACTACCTGAAAGCCATGATCAAAAAAAGAGCCTAGACATTTTAAAACCAAGAATCACCTCCCCAGCAAAACTGAATATAATACCACGAGGGAATAAATGATCATTCAGTGATATAGAGGACTTTCAAGAATTCATGATGAAAACATCAGAAATAAATAGAAAATTTGACTTTCAAACATAAGAATCAAGAGAAGCATGAAAAGGTAAACACGAAAGAGAAATCATAAAAGACTTTCTAAAGCTAAACTGTTTACATTCCTACATGGAAAGATAATATTTGTTACTCTTGAGACTTTTCTCAGTATTTGGGTAGGTGAAGGGATTATACACACACACACACACACACACACACACACACACACACACACATAGACAGAGAGTACAGGTTGAGTTGAATCAGAAGAGATGATATCCATAAAAAAATTAAATTAAATTAAAGGGTAAGAGAGGAAAATATTGGGAGGAGAAAGGGAGAAATGGAATGGGGCAGGCTATCACTCATAAAAGAGATAAGAAAAATCTTGTTCAATGGAGGAGAAAAGGGAGGAGGTGAGAGGGGAAAAGTGAAACTTACTCTCTTTACATATGGCTTAAGGAGGCAATAACACACTCACTCAATTTGGTATGAAAATCTATCTTACACTACAAGAAAGTAGGGGAGAGGGGGACAAGTGGGGAGAGGGAGATGATAGAAGGGAGGGCAAATGGGAGAAAGGAGTACCTAGAAGTCAACACTTTTGGGAAGGGACAAGGTCAAATGAGAGAACAGAAAAAAAAGGGGAGGGGACAGTGTAGGATGGAGAGCAATATAGTTAGTCTTACACAACATGACTATTATGGAAGTCTTTTGCAAAATGACACATATATAGCCTGTATTGAATTGCTTGCCTTTCCAGTGGGAATGGGTAGGGAGGGAGGGAGGGAGAGAGGTTGGAATTCAGAGTATTAGAAATGAATGTTGGGAAAAAAAGACATAAAGGTAATGGGGGCATAGAAATTTATCTTGCCCTACAAGAAAATATAGAGGATGGGGATAAGGGAAAGGTGGGGTGTGATAGAAGAGAGGATTCATTGAAGAAAGGGGTAATCAGAATGCAAGGTATTAGGGAGTAGGCAAGGGGAGAAATGGGGAGAAAAATTGGAACTCAAAATTTTGTGTAAATAAATGTTGAAATCTAAAGTTAAATAAATAAATTGAAAAAATAAAAAAATATTTCAGCTCCAAACTTTCTCCCTCTCTCTCCCCTCCCCCCCTCATCAAGATGGTATACAAGCAGATATAGGTTATACATATATGTTCCTATTAAACATATCAATCATGTTGTGAAAAAAATTGAAACCTATGGGTGGGACCATGAGAAAGAAGAAACAAAACAAAATAAAAAGAGAGCAAATAACATGCTTCAATCTGCATTCAGATTCCATAGTTGATAACTCCAAAGAGTTATTTTGATTGGAATTGCTCTAATCAATAGTGATTTAGAACGTTTTTTCATATGACTAGATTGCTTTAATTTTTGCATCTGAAGACTGCCTGTTCATATCCTTTGACTATTTATCAATTGGGAAATGACTTGTATTCCTATAAATTTGACTTAGTTCTTTATACTTTAGAAATGAGACCTTTATCAGAGATACTGGTTGTAAATATTGTTTCCCAGCTTTCTGTTTCCCTTTTAATCTTGATTGCATTTGTTTTGTTTGTTCAAAATCTGTTCAATTTAATGTAATCAAGATTATCCATTTTGCATTTCATAATGCTTTTTATCTCTTGTTCGGTCATAAATTGTTCCATTCTTCGTAAATCTGCTTTCTAAACTATTCCTTGCTCTCCTAATTTGCTTATAATATCAGCCTTTATATCTCAAACATGCACCCATTTTGACTTCATCTTGGTAGATACTATAAGACATTGGTCTATGAGTAGTTATGGCCACACTATTTTCCAGATTTCCCAGAAGTTTTTGTCAAATAATAAGTTCTCATCCCAGGAACTGAAGTTTTGGCATTTATCAAACAGGAGATTACTATAGTTGAAATGGATGGAGTTAATAAGTCACAGGCAAAATTAATTGGGAATTTTGAGAGCGTCATTTATTAGCCAGGCTGGCAGCTGCCTCATGGAGAGACCCAGAAGAGACAACCCCGAACCGAGGTGGGTGAGTGCATTTTAAGCATTTTGGCGCTACTCGGTACAGCCTTGTGGTTTCCACAACAAACAGAGTTCTGACAGAGCAAGAGGGGGGTCTTGCTGCTAGGCAAGAACCCCCAAACAGAAGGTGGTTGTCAGGGTGCTACTAGGCAAACGACCCCAACAAAAAAACACGTGCCAGGAGAGGTAGCCAATCAGGAAGGGGGTGGGGCTCAGCAGAAAGTGATTACCTGGCAATGGGGGTCTAACATTAGGGGGGCACAGGTGGTTACCATGCAAATGGACTAAACAACAATGACTGTTAACAATTCATCAGATATTTCACAACCCAAAGGGGAATAGCATTTTGACAGGGCCCCAAACAAAAAACCTGTTACTAGGCAGATTATCCAACCCTGCCCAATAACCTAACAGATATCTCTCAGCCTAGGGGCCCAGGGAGGAATAATGTCCACTTCATAGTCATTGACAACTTTGTCTTGTGTACCTAACCTATTCTACTGATTCACCTCTCTATTTCTTAGGCAGTTCCAAGTAGTATCAATGACTGCTGTTTTACAATATAATTTAAGATCTGGTATGGCTAGGCCACCCTCTCTTGCATTACTTTTCATTAAATTCCTTGATATTCTGGACCTTTTGAGGTTGGACTGGAAGGTTCACAGGAAGGATCTATTCCGAGGGGGTGAGCCCACAGCGCACAGTACAGCGTGGCCAGTGCAGCAGAGTAGAAGAGACCCGAGAAACCTGAGTGGCGGGCAGAACCAGAGGAGCGGCATCCAGGGCAGGAGACAAGCTGACGGAGTCAGTGAGAGCTGCCAAGAGCCAGATATCAGTGCAGCAGCTCCTGAGACTTTCAGCCTGAAGATCAAACTTCGGTAAGTCACCTACTTGAACTTCCAGAAGCCAGGATGTGATCAGTAAATGCTCTCTCTTCTCCCCTTGAAGACTGTGAAAGAACCATAAAATATTTCCCCAGAAAAATCCCAGATCAGCAGAAATAGAAGAAGGAGACCAATACTCTCATAACACCTGAGATGAAGAAAATAGCTAAGGGGGATTCCTCCTACGGTGGCAGAGGCAAACTGGGAGGACAGAGGACCCAGGGCAAAGAAAACTTGCACTAGGACCCAGGCAAGCCTCAGTGCAAGGAGAGGAGCCCCAGGAGGGGTGGGAACACGCATTAGCATCTAGATGTGCCCCAGCTGTCCTGGGGAATCAGAAAGACAATAGGGCAGCGGGGATTACCAGCCCCTGAGCTTGCCTTTGCCTCAGTTCAGCTGATGAGATCTCCTGTGACCAGACCATTCCTCCTCCACACTTAACAAGCTAAACCCAGGGCTGATCTGGGAAACACCAAACAAAAACCTGCTTTTAGCTTTTTCACACATCAGCTCAGCAAAAAGTTCTCTAGCTTCTGACTGAAAGAACCAGAAGCCACAACACTCAAATCAACATCATGAGCAGGAAAAAGCAGAGGGCTGAAAGAACCATAGAATCTTTCTATGGGGATAAGGACCAAAACACAAACACCAAAGAGGTCAGAGCTGAGACTGTACTTCCATCTGAAACTTCAGAAGGGACTATGAACTGCTCGCAAGCACAAGCAGCTCTCCTGGAACAGCTAAAGAAGGAAATAGAAGATAAACTGGCCAATGATCTTAAAATTATTAAGAAAAAATTCACTGATGAGAACATCTCTTTGAAAAGGAAAATTGAACAAATGGAAAAAGAAGTTCAAAAATTAACTGGAGAAAACAACTTCCTAAAAGGGAAAATGGAAAAGGAAGTATAAAAATTAACTGGAGAAAATAGCTTCTTAAAGGGAAAAATTGGGCAGATGGAAAAGGAGGTGCAAAAGTTAACGGAAGAAAACAATTTGATAAAGATTAGAATTGGGCAAGTAGAAACTAACGACTCAATGAGACAGCAAGAATCAGTCAAACAAAATCTAAAGAATGAAAAGAAGAAAATGTAAAATATCTAATTGGAAAAACAACTGACCTGGAAAATAGATCCAGAAGAGAAAACTTAAGAATTATTGGCCTGCCAGAAACCCAGGATGGAGAAAAGAGCTTGGACAATATCTTCCAGGAAATCAAAAAGGAAAACTGCCCAGAAGTGCTAGATTCAGAGGGCAAAAGAGTCATCGAAAGAATCTACCGTTCCCCTCCTGAAAGGGATCCCAAACTCAAAACCCCAAGAAATATAGTTGCCAAATTCCAGAGCTATCAAGCGAAGGAGAAAATATTACAAGCAGCCAGAAAGAAACAATTTAAATATCAAGGTAATACAATCAGGATTACACAGGACCTTGCAGCTTCTACATTAAAAGATTAAAAGATCAAAAGAATTGGAACCCAATATTCTGTAAGGCAAAGGAGTTGGAACTACAACCAAGGATCAACTACCCAGCAAAGTTCAGCATAACATTTCAGGCAAGGAGAAAGTCATTCAGCGAAGTAAGGGATTTCCAGAGCTTCCTGGCCAAAACGCCAGAACTTAATAGACAATTCGATCTTCAAATGCAGGTTTCAAGAGAATCATAAAAAGGTAAACATTGGGGGGGGGGAACAACTTGTTACTCAATTAGGGCAAATTGTTTACCTCCCTATAAGGGAAGATGATACCTGTTAATCTTGAGAACTGTGCGGCTATTAAGAAATATAAAAGGTATATGCATAGGGGGAATGTGTATAAAGTAAATGATATCATGATAAAAAACATGATTTAAGTATGAAAAGGGATTGTAATAGGAGGTGTGAAAAGGAGGAAGCAGAAAATGGCAAATTACATCACAAGAAGAAGTACAAAATCATAGTAGAGGGAAAGAGGGGAGGGAGATGAGCATTGTGTGAGATGTACTCTCATCTGATTTGTTTAAAGGACAGAAAAATAAACTTAGGTAGATAATCCTAACTAGCTCTACAGGCAGTAGGAGAGGAAGGGGGAAGAAAGGGAAGGGAGACTAAAAGGGAGGAAAGAAGCAATAAGAGTAAAGGGGAGTAAAAGGGAGCGGGGCTAAAAGGAGGGGAAGGCAGCAGGAGGAGGTGGTGAAAAGTGAATACTATTGAGGAGGGGAAGGGAGATAGTAGAGCTAAAAGCACAAATGGTGGGAAAGAAGATGGAGGGAAATACACAGATTGTAATCATAACTGTGAATGTGAATGGAATGAATTCTCCCATAAAATGGAGACAGATAGCAGAATGGATTAAAAGCCATAATCCAACAATATGCTGCTTACAAGAAACGCATTTGAAACGGGAGGATACACATAGGATAAAGATCAAAGGATGGAGCAGAATATATTGTGCTTCAGGTGATGTAAGAAAGGCAGGAGTAGCAATCCTAATCTCAGACAAAGCAAAAGCAGAAATAGATCTAATCAAAATGGATAAGGATGGAAACTATATCCTGCTAAAAGGCACCATAGACAATGAAGCAATATCATTACTAAACATGTATGCTCCAAGTAGTATAGCATCCAGATTCTTAGAGGAGAGGTTGGGGGAGTTGAAGGAAGAAATTGACAACAGAACTATACTAGTGGGGGACCTCAACCTCCCTCTTTCTGAACTTGATAAATCTAACCTCAAAATAAACAAGAAAGAGGTTAAGGAGGTAAATAAAACTCTAGATAAGGTAGATATGATAGATCTTTGGAGAAAATTGAATGGGAGTAGAAAGGAATATACCTTTTTCTCAGCAGTACATGGAACATTTACAAAAATTTACCATGTACTAGGACATAAAAATCTCACAATCCAGTGCAGAAAGGCAGAGATAATCAGTGCATCCTTCTCACATCATAATGCAATAAAAATTATATGTAATAAAAGACCGTGGAAAGATAAAGCAAAAATCAATTGGAATCTAAATAATCTAATCCTAAAGATATTCTGGACCTTTTGATCTTCTAGATGAATTTTGTTATTTTTTCTTGCTCTATAAAATCATTTTGTGGTAGTTTAATTGGTATGGCACTGAATAATTAAGTTAATTTAGGTAGAATGGTCATATTATATTATTTCAGCCTACGTATGAGCAACTGACATTTTTCTAATTATCTAGATCTGACTTTATTTGTGTGAAAAGCATTTTGTAGTTGTGTTCATATAGTTCCTGGGTCAGTTTTACATTCTTTAAAACTTATCTGTTTCCCTAATCTAGCACTGCTATTACTTAATTCCTGCTTATTGGTTTCACACAGATGGAAGATGCATGGTGCAAGAAACAAGAAGGAGTGACATGGACTCTTTGAATCCACCTTCTGATCATTATTACCATATTCATCATGGAGACACATACTCATGAACAGATTTTAGGACTCTCATGATATGAAGCCAGAAGGATTCCATTTGGGTGGTGAGGATATCCAGCTGTTCACATTTTGGGATAAAATGGCATTGGCCGCAAACCTTGCAGACCATTCTGGACAAAATGGAATTCTACTTCATTCCAATTTCTATGATGACATTCAGTTAAGAGGTAATAATGAAAAGAACTATATCATTATCCGATTTCAGAGAGCTTTTAAAGTCATATACAGTCATAATTATAGAATTTCCCAGTGTAAAATCCAATTTGGATGCACCTTTGATTCCTTTTACCATAACGAGTTTCCTGTGAGTCCAGAAGTATACATAATGAGGTGAATTGGTACACTAGGAAGGGACCTAGACTTGGAGTCAGAGATGTGGCTTCAAATTCAGGCTCAGCTGATGACTCCATATGTGACCTTGGTCCAGTCACGTGACCTAATTAGGGCTTTTGTTTATCATCTAACAAATGAAGCTAATGTCCTCAGTGACTTCCAAGTTCTCATTCAGCTCTAGATTGATGATCTTATGACTCTCTTCATCAATTTATGGTTCCCCAAGCTCTTTACATTGCTTCCCTTAATTCTCATGAGAATTTGGCAAGGTGAGTGGGGCAAGCATCATTCAGCTCAATTTTCAAATGCAAAAATCTAGGCCCTAAATGATGCAGTGATTTACACAAACAATTTCAAGAAGAGAGTGACAGAACAGGATTTGAACTCATATTTTCTAACTCCATATAAAGTTTCTCCTACCACAAACCCACACCTATGATCATGCCAAGTATATGCTATGTCATTCTTTAAAATTAGATGTGTGATTCCATGAGGGCACAAGCTGCTGTTGATAGATGTTCTGCCCTAATGTAAATTGGCACTTTCTAGTATTCTATTTACCTCCTTAGTTTTTTTCATGTTTATTTTTGGTTGGATATATATCAAGTTTTGAGAGTGGACAGTTGAGGTCTCCCTCTAGTATAGTTTTTCTGTCTATTTTATTTCTATTCTATTCTATTTCAACTCACTTAACTTCTCCTTTAAGAATTTCAGTGCTATACCACTTGGTACATGTGTAGTATTGATATTGTTTCATTGTCTGTGGTAACTTTTAACAAGATTAATTTCTTTCCTCATCTCTTTTAATTATACTTATTTTTGCTTTTATTCTCTCTGAGATCAGACTTGCTATAACTGCTTTTATTTTTTTTTTACTTCAGCTAAAGCATAATAGATTCTGCATCAGCCCATTACCTTTATTGTGTGTACTTCAAGTATGTTTCTTGTAAACAACATATGACAGAGTGCTGAATTTTATTCACTCTGCTATCCATTCCTGTTTTATGAGAGAGTTCATCTCATTCACATCCACAGTTGTGATAATTAACTGTGTATTTCCTTCCATCATATTCTTCCTTCTGTTTGTCTTCTCCTTCCTTTTACCCTTTTCTTATTCCCCAATGGTTTGCTTCTGTCCAGCACCTCCCCTGATTTGTTCTCCTTTCTGTCAGGCCCCACCCCACTCCCTTGCTTCACTTCTTCCTCTCCTACTTTCCTGTCACGTAAGACAGATTTCAATATTCAACAGATTGTACGTATTATTCACTCTTTGAGCCAATATCAATGAGAGTAAGGTTCAAGTATGCTAATATCCCACCTACCCATTTTCCCCTCCACTGTAATAGGTCCTTAGGTCCTCTTCATATGAAATAATTTGCCCCATTTCCCCTCTCCTTTTCCTCTGCATCCGTGGCACTCCTCTTTCTCACCTCTTAAATTGTTTATGTTATTCCCTCCAATTCATCTTACACCTGTACCCATTATGTATATTCTTTCAAGCTGTACTATTGGTGATAAAATTTTCAGGACTTAGAAGGATCATCTTCCTCACTAGGATTGCAAATTGTCCTTTTTACTTCCTTATGCATTTCTTAGGTCTTGAAATTGGAGGTCAGATTTTTGGTTAAGTTCTGGTCTTCTCCTTATGAAACATTGAAATCCCTCTATTTTGTTGAATGAGCATTTTTTTTTCCTTGTAGTGTGCTTAGTTTTGCTGGGTAATTGATTCTTGGGTGTAGCCCTAGCTCCTTTGCCTCCTGGAATATCATATTCCATGACCTATGATCCTTCAACCTTGTAACTGCCAATCCTACGTAATTCTGATTATGCCTCCCCAACATTTGAATTCTTTCTTTTCAGCCACTTTTAGTATTTATTTTCCTTGACCTGAGAATTTAGAAATTTGGCTATAACGTTCCTTGGAGTTTTTATTTTGGGATCTCTTTCCTGAGATGATCAGTGAATTCTTTCAATGATTATTTTTACCCTCTCCAAGACATCAGGGCAGTTTTCCTTGACAATTTCTTTTCTTTTTTTTTTAAATACAATATAACTTTATTTAAACAAGTAAAATATATTTAAAGTACCCAGTTAGGAGTTTTAATTGTGTTGAGCTTGTAATGATAAGCACTAGTGATTTTTACACTGTCCATCCTAAAATACTTAAGGCAAAAAACAAATCCCATATACTTCTTCAGTTCAGAAAACTTATAGCCACATTCATCATGGGCTTCCTCTGTTGCTTCACTGTAGCACACAGTTGACCTTGGGTTCTTGAAGCCAGCTAAACACAGGCTCTGGCAATGTGGAAAGGCTTTGTATACAGGTCTGGCATGTTTTCTGTCTTTAAATAACTTAATACTAAGTTGGCCACAGGATGATAAAATTTTGGGCCATGGCTAATCTCAAAGGCCATTCACTAATAAAATATATATAATATATATAAAATATAAAAATGTAACACTATAATAAAAATATAATAAAATAATAATATAATAAAAATATAACTAATTTTCTTTCCCATACTCTAAGAAAAACTGCTTTTGTAATGGACATTCTAGGTTGAAAATTCCAATTCGTTATTTCTTCTCCTCTCATTCTCCTCTAAAACCCTCTGAAATCTGGCTTCCAACCACACCATTCAACTTAATCTGCTTTCTCCGAAATTACCAGTGATCTTTTATTTGTCAAATAAAGTGGCAATCCTCAATTCTTGACCCCTTTGCAGAATTTAATACCAATGACCACTGTCTTCTGCTAGATACTGTCTCCTGCCTCAGTTTTCTTTTTTTTAATGAATTTATTTACTTTTTTACATTCATTTTCACAAAATTTTGGGTTCCAAATTTTCTCCCCATTTGTCCCCTCCCCCCACGCCAATACACCAAGCATTCCAATTTCCCCTATCACCAATCTGCCCTCTCTTCTATCATCCCTCCCTTCCCTTGTCCTCATCTTCTCTTTTGTCCTGGAGGGCCAGATAACTTTCTATTCCCCATTACCTGTATTACTTATTTCCTAGTAGCAAGAATAATACTCAACAGTTGTTCCTAAAACTTTGAGGTCCAACTTCTCCCCATCCGTCCCTCCCCACTCATTTTCTTTGGGAAGGCAGGCAATTCAATATAGGCCATATCTGTGTTGTTTTGCAAATGACTTCCATAATAGCCATGCTGTGTAAGACTGACTATATTTCCCTCCATTCTATCCTGCCCCCCATTGCTTCTATTCTCTCTTTTGATCCTGTCCCTCCCCAACAGTGTTGATTTCAAATTGCTCCCTCCTCCCATTGCCCTCCCTTCCATCATCGCCCTCACCCTGCTTATCCCCTTCTCCCCCACTTTCCTGTATTGTAAGATAGGTTTTCATACCAAAATGAGTGTACATTTTATTCCTTCCTTCAGTCAATTGTGATGAGAGTAAACTTCATGTTTTTTCTCTCAGCTTCCCTCTTTTTGCCTCCACTAAAAAGTCTCCTACCTGCCTCTTCTATGAGAGATAATTTGCCCCATTCCATTTCTCCCTCTCTCCTCCCAATACATTTCTCTCACTGCTTAACTTCATTTTTTAAAGATATGATCCCACCGTATTCAATTCAATCTGTGCTCTCTGTCGTTGTGTGTGCATGCATGTGTGTGTGTACGCGTGTGTGTGTAATCCCACCAACTCCCCAAATACTGAAATGTTTCAAGAGTTACAAATAATTGTCTTTCCATGTAGGAATGTAAGCAGTTCAACTTTAGTAAGTCCCTTATGCCTTCTCTTTGTTGTTTACTTTTTCATGCTTCTTTTCATTCTTGCGCTTGAAAGTCAAATTTTCTTTTCAGCTCTGGTCTTTTCATCAAGAATGCTTGAAAGTTCTCTATTTCATTGAAAGACCAATTTCTCCCCTGAAGTATTATACTCAGTTTTGCTGGGTAGGTGATTCTTGGTTTTAGTCCTAGTTCCTTTGACTTCTGGAAGATCATATTTCATGCCCTTCAATCCCTTAATGTAGAAGCTGCAAGATCTTGTGTTATCCTGATTCATTGTATTTCCACAATACTTGAATTGTTTCTTTCTAGCTGCATGTAATATTTTCTCCTTGACCTAGGAACTCTGGAATTTGGCCACAATGTTCCTAGGAGTTTCTCTTTTTGGATCTCTTTCAGGAGGTGATCAGTGGATTCCTTGAATACTTATTTTGCCCTCTGGTTCTAGAATATCAGGGCAATTTTCCTTGATAATTTCATGAAAGATGATGTCCAGGCTCTTGTTTTGATCATGGCTTTCAGATAGTCCCATAGTTTTTAAATTGTCTCTCCTGGATCTATTTTCCAGGTCAGTTGATTTTCCAATGAGATATTTCATATTCTCTTCCATTTTTTCATTCTTTTGGTTTTGTTTTGTGATTTCTTGGTTTCTCAGAAAGTCATTAGCCTCCATCTGTTTCATTCTAATTTTGAAAGAACTATTTTCTTCAGTGAGCTTTTGAACCTCTTTTTCCATTTGGCTAATTCCGCTTTTGAAAGCATTCTTCTCCTCATTGACTGTTTGAACCTCTTTTGCCCATTGAGTGAGCCTATTTTTCAAGGTGTTATTTTCTTCAGCATTTTTTTGGGTCTCCTTTAGACGGTTATTGACCCGTTTTTCATGTTTTTCTTGCATCTCTCTCATTTCTCTTCCCAGTTTTTCCTCCACCTCTCTAACTTGATTTTCAAAATCCTTTTTGAGCACTTCCATGGCCTGAGCCCACTGAACATCTATTTTTGATGTTTGGGATACAGAAGCCTTGACTTCTATGTCTTTCTCTGATGGTCAGCATTGTTCTTCCTCATGAGAAAGGAAAGGAGGAAATATCTGTTCACCAAGAAAGTAACCTTCTATGGTCTTATTTTTTTCCCTTTTCTGGGCATTTTCCCAGCCAGTTACTTGACTTCTGAGATTCCTTTCTACACCCACCTTGCCTCCAGATCTGCCCAGCTAGTGCTTGGGATCTGAGATTCAAATGCTGCTTCCCAGCCCCAGGGCTTTCAGCAGGGGCAGGGTTGCTATTCAGTGTAAGATTAAATTCAGGTGCTCAGGGGGGGACAGGGCTGCTATTCAGTGTGAGATTAAGTTCAGTTGCTCAAGTGGGGGCACGGCCACCACACGGGGCTCAGTTCCCTCAGGGGTTTTATGTGGAGACCTTCAATAATGGATCTCAACTCCTGCCTCCTTTGGGAGCCCCCATCTGCTGCTGCCTCTGCTGCTGCCTCTGCTGCTGCCTCCCGGGGGGCCTGAGTTATGGAGACACCTCACTCCCCTGCCATCCAGCCAAAAAAGCTCTCTCACTGACCTTTGCACCTGTGGGTGGAGAGACCTGCTCTGCCGCTAGAGATTCTGTCCCTGAAGCCTGCTCAGATCAGCTCCTCTTGGTGCTACGCGGCCAAGGCAGGGCTGGGCTCTGCTCCAGAACCGGTGTTCAACAGACCTTTGGTGTTGGTTTTTCAGGTCTCTCTGGTACAGAAATCTCCTCCACTCCATTGTTCTGTGGCTTCTGCTGCTCCAGAATTTGTTGGGAGTTCTTCTTTACAGATATTTTATGGGCTGGGGGTTAGGAGGTAGCATATGTGAATCTTTTTACTCCACCATCTTGGCTCCTCCCCTCTTCCTTGATAATTTCTTGAAAGATCATGTCCAAATCCTTTTGATCACAGCTTTCAGGTAGTCCAATGTTTCTGATATTGTGTCTCCTGGATCTATTTTCCAAGTCACTTGTTTTCCTCATGGAGTACATTATATTTTCTTCAATTTTTCATTCTTTTGATATTGTTTGATTGATTCGCGTTGTTTTATGGCATCACTAGCTTCTACTTGCCCCATTCTAACTCTAAGATGTTTTCTTCGATCAGTTTTTGTACTTTCTTTCCCATGTGGCCAATTTTACTTCTTTTTTATTATTTATTTTTTTTTTTTACATTCATTTTCACAAATTTTTGGGTTCCAAATTTTCTCCCCTTTTATCCCCTCTCCCCACCCCAATACACCAAGCAATCTAATTTTCCCTATCTCTAATCTGCCCTCTCTTCTGTCATCCCTCCCTTCTCTTGTCTCCATCTTCTCTTTTCTCCTGTAGGGCCAGATGACTTTCTATTCCTCATTAACTGTATGTCTTCTTTCCTAGTTGCAACAACAATACTAAACAGTTGTTCCTAAAACTTTGAGTTCCAAATTCTCCCCATCCCTCCCTCCCCACCCATTCCTTTTGGAATGGCAGGCAATTCAATATAGGCCATATCTGTGTAGTTTTGCAAATGACCTCCCTGATCGTCGTGTTGTGTAAGACTAACTGGATTACCATCCCTCCTAACCTGCCCCTCATTGTTTCTCTTCTGTCTTTTGATCCTGTCCCTCCACAAGTGTTGACTTTAAATTGCTCCCTCCTCCCTTTGCCCTCCCTGCCATCATCCCCGCCCCACCCCCTGCAATATCTCCTTCTCCCCCACTTTCTTATACTGTAAGATAGGTTTTCATACCAAAATGAGTGTGCATTTCACTCCTTCGTTTAGTCAAATGTGATGAGGGTAAACTTCTTGTTTTTTTTTCTCAGCTCTCCTCTTTTTCCCTCCACTAAGAAAAACTCCTACCTGCCTCTTAAATGACATATAGTTACCCCCTTCCATTTCACCCTCTTTCCTCCCACTACAATTCTCTCTCACCATTTACCTTAATTTCTTTTAAGGTATGGTCCCATCCTATTCAGTTCAGTCTGTGCTCTCTATCTCTGTATGTGTGTGCATGTGTGTATGTTTGTGCATGCATGTACATGTGTATGTGTGGTCCCACCAACTACCCAGATACTGAAAAATTTTTAAGAGTTAGAAATATTGTCTTTCCCTGTATTAATGTAAACAGTTCACTTCTGGTAAGTCCCTTAAGACTTCTCTTTGCTGTTTACTTTTTCATGCTTCTTCTCATTCTTGTGTTTGAAAGTCAAATTTTCTTTTCAGCTCTGGTCTTTTCATCAAGAATGATTGAAAGTCCTCTGTTTCATTGAAAGACCATATTTTCCCTTGAAGTATTATACTCAGTTTAGCTGGGTAGGTGATTCTTGGTTTGAGTCCTAGTTCCTTTGCCTTCTGGAATATCCTATTCCACGCCCTTTGATCCCTTAATGTAGAAGCTGCTAGATCTTGAGTTATCCTGATTGTATTTCCACAGTACTGAAATTGTTTCTTTCTAGCTGCTTGCAAGATTTTTTCCTTGAGCTGAGAGTTCTGGAATTTGGCCACAATGTTCCTAGGAGTTTCTCTTTTTGGATCTCTTTCAGGTGGTGATCGATGGATTCTTTCAATACTTATTTTGCCCTCTGGTTCTAGAATGTCAGGGCAGTTTTCCTTGATAATTTCATGCAAGATGATGTCTAGGCTCTTTTTTTGATCATGACTTTCAGGTAGTCCCATAATTTTTAAATTGCCTCTCCTGGATCTATTTTCCAGGTCAGTTGTTTTTCCCATGAGATATTTCACATTCTCTTCCATTTTTTCATTCTTTTGGTTTTGTTTCGTGATTTCTTGGTTTCTCATAAAGTCATTAGACTCCATCTGTTCCATTCTAATTTTGAGAGAACTATTAAATTCAGTGAACTTTGAGCCTCTTTTTCCATTTGGCTCATTCTGCTTTTGAAAGCATTCTTCTCCTCATTGGCTTTTTGAACCTCCTTTGCCAATTCAGTGAGTCTATTTTTCAAGGTGTTAATTTCTTCAGCATTTTTTTGGGTCTCCTTTACCAAGGTATTGACCTGTTTTTCATACTTTTCTTGCATCTCTGTCATTTCTCTTCCCAGTTTTTCCTCCACCTGTCTATCTTGCTTTTCAAAATCCTTTTTGAGCTCTTCCAAGGCCTGAGCCCACCCGCCACCCCACTGGGGTGTCTGGGGTACTGAGGCCCCGCCGTCCATGTCTTTCCCTGATGGCAAGAATACATCCTCGTCATCAGATCCGAAGGTCGGGATCATTTGCATTTGTTGGAAAAAACTCTCTATAGTCTTATTTTTCTTCCCTTTTCTAGGCATTTTCCCAGCCAGTTACTTGACTTCTGAGATTCCTTTCCACCCCTGCCTGGATCTGCCCAGCTAGTGCTTGGCCTCTGAGATTCAAATGGGCTTTCCGCAGCAAGCTTTAGTTATGGCGCTGGGGTGGAGGCAGGGCCGCCTCCCAGGCTCAGTTCCCTCAGGGGATTTATGCAGAGACTTTCAGGAATGGAGCGGGTGGGGGCGGGGTGGGGGGCCCACCTCCCAGGCTCAGTTCCCTCTGGGGCTTTATGCACAGGCCTTCAGTAATAGAGCGGGGTGGGGGCAGGGCCATCTCCCAGGCTCAGCCCCCTCAGGCCGTTCATGCAGAGACCTTCCGTAATGAAGATCCTGCCTGCTGCTCGGGTATTCCTGAGTCCCGGGAGCTGCCGCCTCAGTCACCACCCACCCCTCTGCCTCCGCTGCTTCCTGCCCCCGTCTCTGCCGCCGCCGCTTCCTCCCGAGGGGGCCCAAGTCACGGAGACGCTCCGCTCCCCTCCTCTAGCCCAGCCTTCTTTCTCACTGACCTGTAGCTTCTGTGGGTGGAGGGACTTTCCCGGCTTCCGGAGCTTCCGTGTCTGAAGCCTGCTTGGGTCAGCTTCTCTGTGCCAATTTTACTTCTTAAGGAGCTGTTTTCTTCAGTGGATTTTGTATTTCCTTTTCCATTTGTCTATTTCTACTTTTTAAGCAATTGTTTTCTTTTTTCCAAACTGTTCACTCTTTTTCATAATTCTCTGGGATCACTCTCAGCTCTTTTCCCGATTTTTCTTCAACCTCTTTTCTATCGTTTCTAATCACCTTTTTGAGCTCTTCCTTGAGTTCTCTCTGGGCTTGAGAAGATTTCCCATTTTCCTTTGCAGTTTTGCCCACAGGTCTTTTGACCCTGTTGTCCTTTTCTGAGTTTGTGTCTTGGTATTCCCCATCAACATAATAACTTTCTATTACCAGGTTATTTTTGCTGTTTTTCCTCGTTTTTTGGAACATTTTTTCTTTCTTCTAAATTTGACTCCTGCTTCCAAAGTGGAAGGGGCTCCATATAAGGCTTTTGATATCAGTGACTGCTGTCCTGGCTGTTTACCTGGTATTATACTCATATTACCCACAGGGGACCTTCATGTCTGGTGCTATATTGAGGGGATAGGCTGGGAGTGGCTGGTGCTTCTGGAGTCTGTAGGGGTCTGGCAGCTTACCTGGTGATGACCTGAGGTCCTAGACATTGTGCCTTGCATATGCTGAGGTTCAGTGGGGTTTTTCTGTATTTTCACAGGCGTACACTGAAGCACATGGGGGTCTGGCCACCTGGGGGTGCTTATTTTTACTGATCTATGCTGAAGGATATGTAGGTCTGTCCTACTTTTTATGCACTGGAGGATGCCTATTTGCCTGGGTCTACAGTGATGCAAGTGGAGATCTGGGCACTGGGAAATTCCTGCCTACCTGGAGTCAAATTGAAGCATGGGGAGTCCCAAATGCTTGAGGAAGCTGCCCTCACCCTCCCAGGTTGGGAGCTGTGCTGAAACACATGGAGGTCGAGCCCTGTTTGCTCAGGGCTATGCTGTAGCATGTGGTGGCTCTCCAAGATGAATTTTGCTGATTCCTCTGACTATGCTGAGGCACATGGGGGGAGGGGAGTATCCTGGTGTTGACATTTGCCTGCTCCATCATATTGGGGTTCAGAATCTCCTGCTGGTTTGCTGAAGTGGGGCTTTCTCAAACTTTTCCTGTCCTAGAATGATCTCCCCTTTTGACCAGAGTGAAACATAACTTTCATGTTGATCCTCCAAGTCTCCTTGAACAAAAAAAAACACAATACCCCCTGTTTCTGCTGGTTCTCCTGTTCCAGGATCTGGGGTGCTATATTATGGTTATTTGGAGGTGAATATGGGAGAGCTATAGTGATTTACTGCTTACTCTGCCATCTTGGCTCCCAAAAGTCCCCAGCACTCTAATTCTAAAATATTCTTCTTGAGATAGAAGATGGCACTAAAATAAGCACTGACACTCTGCTTTCTTTCTGTTCTCTTTGAATAGTTTCCCACTTACCTTAAGAGCTCTCCCCACTATCTATCCCTTTCTTCTACTTACTTGAACCTTTGGTGCCCCCAACATTTTTACATTTCCGAATGTCCTCTGAGTTTTATTCTTCCAGACCCTGATCTTTTCTTGTATCAGTCTTTGAAAATACTCACCTTCTGGCTATTATTGGTATATTCCCTTATCTACTAATGAAACCTCAAGCAGATCCTGAACCCAGCTCTCTCACAGACCACCATGAATTATCTGTCCCATCTTAGCTTGGAGAATAACCACAGATATCAGATTGAGACTATGGCCATAGGTACTTTTATTCTTTCTACTCTTTCCCCTTTATTTGATATGGAACACATTTTTCTGTTCATACTGACCTGTGATTTTGTGTCAGGTACAAGGCTCTGAGCATCACATCAGAACGTATGACTTTCCACAAGTTTGATTTGTCAACAATTCTTTAAAGTTTCGAAGATAACCTAATTGCCATCAATGATCAGCACATAGAGAGCATTTCAAAAAGAACTGTGCCATCCTGGGTATGGTCTCAGCTACTGACCATTCATTTATCACACTTACTTCCATTCACAGAAAGTCCATCACCTGCAAAATTTGTCTAAAAGTGCTATTTCACCCAAACGTCTTGCTCTGTTGGAAAAAAGGAGATTTTGAGAGTTTCAAAAAGAAGATAAAAAGATTAAAAAAAACAGGGTTTTGCCCAAGGGTGTACTAGAGCCAGCTCAGGTTATTGCAAGAGGGCTTGTTCTTATATTCTAAGTATGACCATTTACACCTTGGACATCTCACAAATATGACAAATCAGGTTGTTTTAGACATTGTTTAATGTCTAAATTTTTTAAAGTTGTGAAGAAAATGTTTATAGTACAGATTCAACATAAAAGTATGACAGGTGTATTTTTTTTGGGACTGTCACCTACATAACATTTACCAGCCCAACCCTGTATCCTGATCCTGTGGAGGATTTCTAAGAGCACTTACACAAGAGCTGCCTGTGCTGCAAAAGTATGACTGGATTAACTTTTCCATTGTGAGAGGAAGTTCCTTTATTGGTACATTTGGTATGTAATTGTAATAATAATAAAAAAATGATATTTCTGTGATACTTTCTATGTCCCAAGCACCATGCTAAAAGACTTATAACTACTATCTCATTTAATCCTCACAACAGTGAGTTAGTACATGCTCTTGTTATCTGTATTTTACAGATGAAGAAACTGAGCAAAATGATGGTTCAGTGACTTGAGAATAATAGCAGAAATACCATCCTGGCTCTAACCCCTGTTAACAGTCGGACCTCGGTCAAGTCACTTCCTATCCCTACATTTCAGTTTCCTTCTAAGACTACTGAGAGTGTTGGATGAGAAGAGCTAGTTCTCAAATACTGAACTCTTATGATCCTGTGGTTCCCACCAATCAAATCTTCTCTATACAGTTTCAAGATTAGGAAATTATTAAGCACAGAGATATGAAGAGGATTTATACAAGGCATAAACCCAATGACTCTCTGGCAGAACTGGGATCCTGCCTGAATTAGACTCTCAAACTGAGATGAACTTCTTTCTTTGTTTATAGAAGACATGGAGCCTGGTGAACACTCACAAACTCCTTGAATTTAGCATGAACTTCTGAGCAGGTTTACATTTCTTCAAGGCATATCTCTTTACTTAATCAAGCACTATTATTGTTGAATTCCTGCCGAGTGGTCCCACACTGATAGAAAATATGTGGTGAAAGGACAAGAAAGAGTGATATGAATTCTGGAGGGGGCTCATCAACCTTTTCATCATTATTGTCATCATTTCATCATTATTGTCATTTCTATCGAGGAGACACATGTTCATGAACAGTTTTTAGCATGTTATAGTGGGGAGATGGAAGGATTCCATTTGGGTGGTGCGGTCTTCCAGAGGTTAGGGGAATATTCCAGATACTTTGGGGTAAAATGGCACTGGGTACATCAAGCCTCCAAACCTTGCAGAGCATTCTGGACAACCTGGAATTCTACTGCATTCAAATGTATAAACTGAGGTTCAGTTTGGAAGTAATAATGAGAAGTACATCATTATCAAACCTTTATAGAACTTTTAAAGTCATACACAGCCATAATTATAAAATTCATAATATAAAGGAAAATTTGAGTGCACCTTTGTCATTTGAACTAACAAGTTTTCTATGAGATCAGCAGCGCACATGAGGTGGCTTGGTAACCTGAGAAGGGATCTAGACTTGGGAGTCAGAGGATCTGGTTTCAAATTCAAGCTTTGCTGATGACTGCCTATATGAGCTTGGTCTAGTCATTTACCCTAACTAAGTCTTCAGTTTATCATCTGTCAAACGAATGTGATGAGGGTCAGGAAAAGTGCAGGAAACACTAGAGATCCCTGGCAAGCTAGTCTGGAAAGAATTCACTGGACTTAAGCAATCTTAAGTCAAGTAGGCAAAAAAAAAGTTTATTATTAACTATTAATTATACTTTTAAGTGGGCAAGAGTTCTTAAGGAACCTGTGTTTTAAAGGAATTATAAAGTTTACAGAGATTATCCTATGGTAAGTACCAAGTGTGCTAACTAGGTATTTTGGGGTGAGATTAGGGAGTGGTCAAGGAGTGGTCACTTCTTAAGGGAACATCTACTGTGCAGTTATTTTACTGAAAATTCATTGGGAAATAGCCCAATGCGGAAGCTACATGGAGGCCTAAAACATCACTAAGTCACCCAACAGTTAGGACTGACCAGGGAAAGTCAGGCATCTCTCATAAATGTCTTTTAGACCAGATAAATGAAAAGGGAGTACACATACATCTAAGTATGGGATACATATGATTGGTCAATGAGTACTAAATGTCATTATGACCCAATGGAGTCAGTTCAGTCAGTATGTAGCAGGCTATACAGTGCAGCTGGCCACTATGGCAGGAAAGGAGATAACAATTCTTGCTGGGACAGGTTGTCCTTGTGCTGGAGGGAGGCTGCCTGAGATAGTGTTTTAAGGCTAGAGAGAAATGATATTTTAAAGAGAAGTGTGATTTTTAGAATTACAGTCCAAGAACATGCACCCAAACACTCCATCAAAGCCACCAGCCTCAGTGACTTCCAAGTTCCCATTCAGTTCTAGATCAATGATCCTGTGACTCTCTTTAGCAGTTTATGGCTTCCCCAAGCTCTTTACAGACATTGTTTCTTTTAATTCTCATGAGAATTCTGTGAGGTGGGTAGGGCAAGTATTGCTCATTTTTCAAATGCAAAAACCTAGCCCCTGAGTAATACAGTGATTTACAGGCAGAACAGGATTTCAACTCATGTTTTTTAACTCCATATAAATCTTTTCCTATGGGAATCCTCCTTTGATGCTGCCAAGTATTGCTATGTCATTCTTAAAAGTAAGATGTATGATTCCATAAGGGCATGAGTTCCTATTGATAGATGTCCTCTCCTAATGCACATTGACACTTTCTCTGAAACATTCTAGTAAAAAGTTTTCTGGACTGTAAGTGACTTGTCCAAGGTTACCCAGCCAGTAATTGGAACCAAATCTTCCTGACTCCAGGGCCAAGACTTTTTCTACTTTGCCATGTAAGAATGAAATGTGGAGTTGAAAGTATAAAAGGAGAAGAAAAGAGCAAGCAGCTTAGGTTAGCCTGCTGGATACCCTGCCAATAATGGACAATGCATCAGGTCTTTGCTGCTGAGTATTCTATTTTCTGACAACAGATAATGGGATGTGGCTGTTCTTTATCTGGAGGAGAAAAGAACTGACCAGTTTCAGGGCATTTTTATATACACTGCACCCTACAAGTCAGAGGTGGTATGTAAACTTGAAATTGGGGATGGTGACATGAGATTTTTAAAGGAAAAGCAGAGAGTTAAAAATCTATGATTGGGGTCAGTTAAGGGAGAAGAGAAAATGGCAAGCAGGGTGGAAGCATATTGCATCAATCATGGAGCACCAACATTGAGCATAATCTATTTTCACCATCCTTTTCTTATTTGTGAAGGGAGGATGAGAGGGGAAGAGAGGGAAAAGTTTAAGAGAATGGGATGGAGGTAATTACACACAGTTAACATCTATCAGTATAAATGAACTCATACGTAGAAGTGAGAGGGATGGAAGAATAGATTAGAAAGCAGGATACAACAATATATCATTTATAAGAAGCATACCTGAAATACGAAGGAGTCATGCAATTAACATAAGAAACTGGAGCAAAATCGGTATTCTTCAACAAAATTAAAGGAGGAGTAGTAATCATGATCTTGGAAATGATAAGAGCAAAAATAGAATCAATTAAAATATAGAATCTACATTTCACCAAAAGACAATATGGATATCGAAATAATATCAATAACATATATTCATTAAATTGCATAGTGCATACATACTTAAAGGAAAAGCTAAATAATTTTCAGGTCAAAATTCACAATATTTTTTTGCATTTTTGGAGTTATTTGAAATAGGATTCCCCTTTATATTTTTGATTCTTGGGTTTAGTCATTATTATATGGAAATGATGATGATTTTTTGAGAGTTTGTTTTGTTGTGTGAAATTTTCCTGAAATTATCACTGTATCAATCATAATCTTTACTGATTCTTTGATTTTCTAAGTACACCTTCGTATCATAAGGAATGAGTGACAGTTTGATTTCCTCTTTACCTATCTCTATGCTGTTAATTTCCTTCTCTTATCTTGTTGTTCCTAACATTTCCAGAAGAATATCAACTAATATTGAGGAGAGTGTTTCATTCCTTTATTTATTAGGAATGGTTCTATCATATCTCCATTGCATATGCTAATTGTTTTTGGTTTTACATAGATACTTTTAAAGTTTTTTTAAAGTCTCTCTATGCCTAAACTCTGTCAAGTTTTTAGGATAAAAGAATGCTGTAAATTATCAAAGGCTATTTTTCCATTTATTGAGATAACCATGGGGTATGGGATATTTGGGGTTTTAGCATGATTAATTATATTGATTGTTTTCCTTGTGTTGAACCAACTTTACACTCCAGATATAAATCCTATTTGGCCATAATGACTGATTTCTTATATAAATTGTTGTAATGTTCTTTACAAGATTTTGTTTAAAAAATTTTGAGTCATTATCTACTAATAATATCGATCTATAGTTTTCCCTCTGCAGTTTAGCTTTTCCTGGTATCAATGTTAAGATTGTATTTGCCTCATAAAAGTATTCTCATAGGGTGCTTTCTTTCTCAATTTTGGAGAATAATTTGTGAAATAGTGGTACCAATTGTTCTTTAAAAGTTTGATGGAACTCTCCTGTGAATTCATTAACAATAGGAGGGTTTTTGTCACTTTGGAAGTTTTTTTATGGGCACCTATGAAAATATGAAACTACAATGAGAATGTGAAATATCCCATTAGAACAACAAGTGGTGGGGTGGAACCAAGATGGCAGAGTGAGAGCAACTACTCACCTAAGCTCTTAGACAAACTTCTTCAGATACATCTAAAAATAGAATCTGATCAGATTTTGGAAGGGCAGAATCCAATAGGAGACAGACTGTGGCAGATTCACAGCCCAGAATAGATTGGAAGGTCGATGGGAAGGATCTGTTCCATGAGGTTTGAGGAGCACACAGTGCACAGTGCACAGGCTCTACCAGCATGTCCCTGTTGTGGTAGGGCCAAGCAGGAAGTCCTGGGCAGTCTGAAGTAGCAGCTGCACTGCAGAATCTCGGACATTTCATCCCAGGGAGGGAGTCCAGCAAAAGCGAGAAAGTGAGAGTCATGGAGCCCCAGGAAACTACAGCAGCTTCTCCTGAGACTCTCAGTCCGCAGATTAAATGTCTGTAAGTCACCTACTTGAACTCCTGGGAACCGAAATGGCAGAGTGATCAGTAAATGCTCTCTTCCCCTCCCCTTGTTGACCTTGAAAGAACCATAAAATATTTCCCCAGAAAAATCCTTGAACAGTGGGATCAACAGAAGGCACTTAGCAAATGAGGCCAGGAAAATCACTAAGGAGGTCCCTTTGCTGTGGCAGAAGGGGACCAGTGCAGGACCAGAACTATCCCAACAGCCCCACCTCAGCAAATAGGGAAGACATCCAGAGCTTCAGGAGGGTGGAGACCTGCAACCACCAACTCTAAGTGTGTCTTAGCACCTCAACAGAATTGGGAAGACACTAGGGCAGCAGGGATCACCAATCACTGAATTTGCCTATGCTCTAACTCAGCAGAGGAGACCTCCGCCCCCACACTTCCCTTCCCCCACACTTAACAAGTAACTCCAGGGTAAATCCAAGGAAACACAAATAGACTTCACCTGGTCTCTGCTTTCTCACACCAGACAGCTCAGCACCAGGTAAACTGCAGCACTTTAACTTCTAACTTAAAGAACCAGAGGCCACAAAACACAAAGCCTCAAGTTCAGGGTACAAAGACTGTGAGACAGAGCCCTTGTGCCCTAAAATCAGAGATCTACTTTAAAAGACAGGAAAAATGATGATTATCATCATCATGACTAAGAAGTAAAGCAGAAAAAAAGTCCATAAAATCATTTTATGGGGACAAGAACCAAAACACAAATACCAAAGAGGTCAGCACTGAGACTTGTGTTGAACCACCTTTACACTCCAGATATAAATTCTACTTGGCCATAATGACTGACTTCTTATATAAATTGTTGTAATGCTTTTTACAAGATTTTGTTTAAAAAATTTTGAGTCATTATCTACTAATAATATCGATTTATAGTTTTCCCTCTGCAACTTAGCTTTTCCTGGTATCAATGTTAAGATTGTATTTGCCTCATAAAAGTATTCTTCAGAAAGGAATGTGAACTGCTGGAGCTGAAGAAGGATTTTAAAAGCCAAATTATGATTTTAAAAGTATGCAAAAAAGAATTCAATGAAGAGAACAGCTCCTTAAAAAAGGAAAATTGGACAAATGGAAAAGGAAGCACAAAACCTAACTGAAAAAAATTGGACAAATGGAAAAGGAAGTACAAAAATTAAATGGAGAAAACAAATCCTTAAAAGGAACAACTGAAAAGATGGAAAAGGAGGCAGATGTTAACTAAAGAAAACAATTTGATAAAAATTAGAATTAGAAAAGCAGAAGCTAATGACTCTATGAGACATCAAGAATCGGTCAGACAAAATCTGAAGAATGAAAAAACAGAAGAAAATGTAAAATATTTAATTGGAAAAACAAGCAACCTGAAAAATAGATCAAGGAGAGAAAATCCAGGAATTATTTTCCTACCAGAAGGCCATGATGAAAAAAGAGCCTGGAAAATATCTTCCAAGAAATCATCAAGGAAAACTACCGAGAAGTTCTAGATTCTGAGGGCAAAATAGTCATCAAAAAAATCCACCATTCACTCCCAAAAGGGATTCCAAACAAAAACAATAAGAAATATCATTGCCAAATTCCAGAACTATCAAGTAAAGGAGAAAATAGATAACCAGAAACTCTTCAAGTATAGAGGAGCTACAGTCAGGATCACATGGGACCTTGCAGCTTCTACATTAAAAGATGGAAGGAATTGGAGTATGATATTCCATAAGGCAAAGGAGTTGTGACTACAATCAAGAATCAATTACCCAGCGAAGTTGAGCATAATATTTCAGGCAAGAAGATGGACATTCAATGAAACAGACCATTCTGATTAAAAGGTCAGAATTCAATAGAATGTTGAATACTTAAATAACCCCATCTCAGAAAAAGAAACTGAACAAGTCATCAATTAACTCCCTAGGAAAAAATCCCCAGGGACTGATGAATTCAAAAGTGAATTCTATCAAACATTTAAAGAACAGTTAATTTCAATACTATATAGACTGGGAAAATTGGGGAAGAAGGAGTCCTTCCAAATTCTTTGTATGATACAAATATGGTTTTGATACCAAAATAAGGAAGAGCGCAAACAGAGAAAGAAAATTATAGACCAATTTCTCTAATGATATAGATGCAAAAATTTTAAATGAGATTTTAGCAAAAAGAATACAGCAACTTATCACAAGAAATATACATGGCAAAACAAATTCAGGGACTATATGAACACAATTACAAAACACTTTTCTCACAAATAAAGTTAGATCTAAGTAAGTGGAAAAACCTCAGTTGTTCATGGGTAGGCCAAGCCAATATAATAAAAATGACAATTCTACCCAAATTAATTTACTTATTTAGTGCCATACCAATCAAAGTATCAGATACCTACTTTGTAGAGCTAGAAAAAATAATATCAAAATTCATCTGGAAGGACAAAAGGTCCAGAATAACAATGGAAATAATGAAAAGAAATGCTAGGGAAGGTGACCTAGCTTTACCAGATCTGGAATTGCATTATAAAGCAGCAATTACCAAAACCACTTGGTATTGGCGAAGCAATAGAAGACTAAAACAGTAGAATAGGTTAGGTAGTTAATTCACCATAGTCAATGAACATAGCACTACTGTTTGATAAACCCAAGGACCCCAGCTTCTGGGATAAGAATTCACTATTAAAGTTGCTGGGAAAACTGGATAACAGTGTGACAGAAACTAGGCATATACCAATGCCTGATACTGTACACAAGAATAAAGTTCAAATGGGTACACGACCTAAGTATAAACATTGATACTATAAACAAATTAATGGAACAGGGAATAGTGTATTTATCAGATTTATGGAGAAGGGAAGAATTTTTGACTAAACAAGAGATAGAAAACATTGTGAAGTGCAAAATGGATAATTCTGATTACAGAAAATTGACAAGTTTTTACATAACCAAATAATGCAACCAAGATTAGTAGGGAAGTAGAAAACTGGGAAAGAATTTTTGTAACTAGTGTCTGTGATAAAGGCCTCATTTCTAAAATATATAGAGAACTGAGTCAAATGTATAAGAATACAAGCCATTCCCCAATTGATAAATGGTCAAAGAATATGAACAGGCAGTTTTTGGAGGAAGAAATTAAAGCTATCCATAGTCATACGAAAAAATGCTCTAAATCACTATTGAATAGAGAGATGCAAATCAAAACAACTCTGAGATACCACATCACACTTACCAGATTGGCTAACATGACAGAATAGGAAGACAATGAATGTTGGAGAAAATGTGGGAGAGTTGGAACACTGATTCATTGTTGGTGGAACCATGAGCTGATCCAACCATTCTGGAGAGCAATTTGCAACTATGCCCAAAGGGCTACAAAAATATACATACCCTTTGACCCAGCAATATCATATCTAGGATTGTATCCCCAAGATATCATAAAAATGAAGAGTCTCACATGTACAAAAGTATTTATAGCAGCTCTCTTTGTGGTGGCCAAAAACTGGAAATCAAAGGGGTACCCATCAATTAGGGAATGACTGAATAAATTGTGATATATGAATGTAATGGAGTACTATTGTGCTATAAGAAATGATGAGCAGGAAGACTTCAGAAAGGCCTGGAAAGACTTATATGACCTGATGTTGAGTGAAAGGAGCAGAACCAGGAGAATGTTGCTGTTGCACACAGCATCAACCACAGGGTGTGAGGAATTTTTCTGCTAGACTTAGCACTTTATTGCAATGCAAGGACTTAAAAAATTCCCAGTGGTCTCTTAAGGTAAAATGCTTTCCACATCCAGAGAAAGAACTACAGAATATGATCACAGAATAAAGCAGATCATTTTCTTTATTATGTTTTGGTTTGTTTTATGATTTCTCCTATTCATTTTAATTTTTCTATGCAACATGATTAAGGTGAAAATGTATTTAATAGGAATGTATGTGTAGAACTTATATAAAATTATAAGGTAGGGGGAAGGACAGGGAGGGAGGGGGGAAATCTAAGATATATGGAAGTGATTGTAGAACACTGAAAACAAATAAAATAATAATAAAAAAGAAAAAACAAATAACCAGGAAAATAGACTATGGAAAGATAATTTAAGAATCATAGTACTGGGGGCAGAGTCAAGATGGTGGAGTAGAAAGATGCACATACCCTAACTCTTCCCACAGAGTCCATAAAATACCTTTAAAGAAAGACTCTCAACAAATTCTAGAGCAGCAGAAGCCACAGAACAACAGAGTGGAGGAGATTTCCAGCCCAGGGTGACCTGGAAGGCCAATGGGAGAGATCTGTCGCATCAGATGCAGAGTGGAGCCAAGCCCAGCCTTGGCTATGCAGCACTGTGAGGAACAGGACCACAGTAGGCTTGTGGGACAGAATCCCCAGCAGAAGCAGACGTTTGCAGATCCCTTAATACACAGGCACCAAAGGTCAGTGAAAGGGCTTTTGCAACCATAGCAAGAAGGGAGTAGGATCCTCCTCTACCACCAGTCCCATGCAGTGGCAGTGGCAGCAGTAGTAGCAGGTAGTGAGTGATTGCAGCAGCAGCCTGGGTCCATTGTTGGACCCAGCTTCAAGCCCCTGGGGGAATTGAGCAAGTGATGCGAACCTCAGCCCTGAGCATGGTCCTCGTGCATGGTGCACCTGGAGGCCCCTGAGAAATAAACTCCTCTCCCTTGATTGTGTCACCTTGGAGGAACTGAGAAATTGCAGGTCCCCAGAGTATACCCTACTCTTGACAAAGGAACCAAACGTCAAGTACCTGGTTGGGAAAATGCCCACAAAAGGGAAAAAAATAAGACTGCAGAAGGTTACTTTCTTGGTGAAGAGGTATTTTCTTCCATCTTTTCAGATGAGGAAGAACAATGCAAACTGTCAGAGGAAATCAAAGTTTCTGCATCCAAACCTCCAAAATAAAAATGTAATGCTCCCAGGCCATGGAAGAGCTCAAAAAGAATTTTGAAAATCAAGTAAGAGAGGTGGAGGAAAAATTGGGAAGAGAAACGAGAACAACGCAAGAAAATCATGAAAAGAAAGTCAACAGCTTGCTAAAGAAGACACAAAAAAATGCTGAAGAAAATAACACCTTTAAAAATAGGCTAACTCAACTGGCAAAAGAGGTACAAAAAGTCATTGACAAGAAGAATGCTTTAAACAGCAGAATTACCCAAATGAAAAAGGAGGTTCAAAAGCTCACTGAAGAAAATAGTTCTTTTACTATGGAGACAATTAGGTCAAGACCTTGTGAAGTTAGCAACATAAATATTATTTGTGTCTCAGCTGGTTAATGTTTTTTAAAAAATTCTTTTGTGGTCTATATTGTAAATGTTTTAAAAAGAAGTATCATGTGAAAAAACAAAAAATGAGCAGAAGGCAGTTAAGTGGCACAGTGGATAGACCACTGGCCCTGGAGTTAGAAGGACCTGAGTTCAAATCCAACTTCAGCCACTTATTAGCTGTGTAACCCTGGGTAAGTCACTTGACCTTAACTGCCTCAAAAAGAAAAGAAAAATAACAATGAGGAGAAAAAAAAGAAAGAACAGGGAGAGTTTTTTCTCTGTTAGGAAGTATACTGTATACTGTCAAGTCTCCTTTTTGTGCAATAAATCACACAATCTGTACTAATAACTCATCATGGGAGAAGAGTGGTATAGAAAATCTAAGACATGTAGGGAAACTCTTATGCAAACCTGATTAAGAAAATACAAATTTAAGAAAGAGCTCATTGGCAAGTACTTTTGACCTTTGTGTTATGCAAGTAGAAGTTCATTATACTCATGATTTTTTAGTCACACTTCACCAAAACCAAATCAAGATACAAAGAACTGAAAATTTTATTTAAAGGACAAAACAGTTTTCATGTATGTAAAGCCCCAATTTTATCCAATATATGTAGATTATTTTCAACATGTTTTCTTTCTCAATAATACTATCTGTGATTAAATCTGGTCATATGGGTTAATCATATAGTATATACTTCAGAACAGTTGACTAAATACATGTCAAACAGAAAGCATTCACCTATGCAGAGAAGTGTGTTTATTTCTCTGCTTTTGGTATTCTGTTGCAAAAGCAGACTGATTGTTATATTAATTTACAGGTAATAATAGCTAGCATATAGCACCTGTTATGTACTGGGCATTATGGTAAGTGCTTTACAAATATTATCTCATTTTTATCTTCACAACAACCCTGGGAGGTAGGTATCATTGTTATCCCCATCTTACAGTTGAGGAAATTGAGGCAAATAAAGATAAAGTTTCTTGCCCATGGTCTCACTAGACCTTGGTCTTAAGTCAAATTTGAATTTAGGCCTTCTGACTCCAGGCCGCAGTTCTTTCTACCTTGCCTGCAGATAAATTTCCTAAAAGTGAAAACTTTTAAGACTAAAATGGTGCTATGAGCAAAATCTGAAACAAAAAATCTTAGACTACTTGGGGCTAAAGATGCCTCCCACAAGGAAAACTCTTACTGCTTCACCATTGAGAGCTCTAATGTTTGAAAAAAGGTTAAAAGTTATGTAACCTATATCTGATCTGGGAGGGGAAAGAGGAAGGAAGGAGGGATAGAATTTGTATGTTCAATTTTTTTAATGGTAAAAATGTTTTTGTGTTAAAAAATAGTTTTAATACATAATTGGGGAAAAATAAAATATATTTAAAAAAAGAAAAGAAAATAGTTCTTTAAAAATTAGAATGAAACAGATGGAAGCTAATAACTTTATGAGAAACCCAGAAATTTCAAAACAAAACCAAAAGAATGAGAAAATGGAAGATGATGCAAAATATCTCATTGGAAAAACAACTGACCTGGAAAATAGATCCAGGAGAGACAATTTAAAAATTATGGGACTACTTGAGCACCATGATCAAAATAAAGAGCCTAGACATGAAATTGTCAAGGAAACCTGCCCTGATATTCAAGCACCAGAGGGCAAAATAAATATTGAAAGAATCTACAGATCACCTCCTGAAAGAGATCTGAAAATAGAAACTATTGTTTGTAGCCAATATTGTAGGAATATTGTAGCCAAATTTCAGAGTTCTCAGGTCAAGGAAAAATACTGCAAGCAGCTAGAAATAAAGAATTCAAGTATTGTAAATCAGGATAACACAAGATCTAATAGCTTCTACATTAAGGGCTAGAAGGGCTTGGAATGTGATATGCCAGAAGTCAAAGAAACTAAGATTAAAACCAAGAATCATCTACCCAGCAAAATGGAGTATAATACTTCAGGGGGGGAAATGGTCAGTGAAATAGATGACTTTCAAGCATTCTTTTTGAAAACCAGAGCTGAAAAGAAAATTTGACTTTCAAACACAAGAATCAAGAGAAGCATGAAAAGGTAAACAGGAAAGAGAAATCACAAGGGACTTACTAAAGTTGAACTGTTTACATTCCTGTGTGGAAAGATAATATTTGAAACTCTTGAAACTTTTCTCAGTATCTGGGTAGTTGGAGGGATTATACACACACACCAATGCATGCACGCATGCATGCACATGCATGCACATGTATGTATATATATATATATATATATATATATATATATATATATATAGAGAGAGAGAGAGAGAGAGAGAGAGAGAGAGAGAGAGAGAGAGAGAGAGCGCACAGGGGAGTTGAATAAAAAGGAATAATATCTTGAAAAAATAAAATTAAGGGGTGAGAGAGGAATATATTGGGAGGAAAAAGGGAGAAATGGAATGGGGCAAACTATCTCTCATAAAAAAGGCAAGAAAAGGCTATGTCAATGAAGGAGAAAAGGGAGGAGATGAGAGGGAAAAAGTGAAGTTTACTCTCTTCGCATTTGGTTCACTCAGTTTGGCATGAAAATCTATATTACACTACAGGAAAGTAGGGGAGAAGGGGACAAGTGGGAGGGATGATGGAAGGGAGGACAAATGGTAGGAGGGAGCAACTAGAGGTAAACACTCTTGGGAAGGGACAAAGTCAAAAGAGAAAATAGAATAAATGGGGGGCAGGGTAGGGTGGAGGGAAATATAGTTGGTCTTACACAACATGACTATTATGGAAGTCTTTTGCAGAACTACACATATATAGCCTATATTGAATTGCTTGCCTTCTCAGTGGGGATGGGTGGGGAGCAGGGAAGGGAAGGAAGTTGGAATTCAAAGGTTTAGGAACGAACATTGAGAATTTTTATTGCATACAACTGGGAAATAAGAAATACAGGTAATGGGGTATAGAAATCTATCTTGCCCTACAAGAAAAGAGAGAAAATGGGGATAAGGGAAGGGAGGGGTGTGACAGAAGGGAGGATATATAGAGGGAATCGGAATGCAAGACATTATGGGGTGGGGGGAGGGGAGAGATGGGGAGAAAATTTGAAACTCAAAATTTTGTGGAAATGAATAGTGAAAACTATAAATAAATAAACATTAAAAGAAGAAGATGATGTGCGAATAAATAGTGAAGTAACTTGTAAAAGGCCACATGAGTTGCCAGCATTAGAGTCAGGAATGGTCTCAGGTCCTTTGCCACAAAAGTCAGGGCTCCTTCGGTATTACCATGCTGCTTCTGAAGTCATGAACCTTGAGTGTATGGAAGTGCACATCAGGAATAAATAGTAACATATCCATGTTTATTATGCCCCAAATTCAAAAACAAGAGCTATATACTACAAAATCAACTTATCCTTGCAATATTCGAGAATTTGAAACTAATGTGAATTTTGGGAGGAAGATATTTTAGAGATCATCCTCCCCATCATAAAACTAGAATTGAAGGTATGAATTAGAATATAGCTGGACTTTTCTTAAATGACATACAAGAAACTCTGCTAGCCTGGTTGTCTCTGGAAACTAAGACCATTTTAATTATTAAGTGGGAATTTTTTCCCTCAAGGAGATTACAATCAAAAACATGAGAGTATTGAGTCCAGAAGATGAAAGGAGTTGGATAATTTACCAAATCAACTTTGTCTTATTTGCTAGCGAGGAACAAAGCACAATTGCAAATTTTCTGCAGCACTGGAGAACCCACCACGAATATTCTGGAAGCTAATTTCATTTGAATCTCCAACTAGTTTGAGAGTGAAGTTCTGTAGAATGGTAGTAAAGAACAGAAACAATTCCATTCTTGCCAGGCCCTCTCCAAGACAAGACCGTTTTCCTGCAAAGAAACAAAATTGTGCTTAGAAATTGTCATGGAATATCGCATCAGCCAAAGTGAAACACACTCATTGGACCAGGACAATAATGGGGAAAGAAGTAAAAGGGAAGGATGTAGATGGGCTGAAATGGTGAGAGTTATTGTGAGTTATATTCCAGTCATTAATGATTACTAGGTGCAAGAAAGAATTTCCTCTTCATACTATTCTTCTCATGGTGAGCCCTTGTGCAGTGTATCTTGCAATGGAGTCACACTTCCACTAAAATAAGGGGCAGCCAAGAGGCTCAGCTCATCTCTTGAAAAGTCTGAGAAGAAGAAAGGCCATGGGAATACTAGAAAAGACACACAGGTAACATATAACATTGAGGCAGTGTGTCCTTAGAAGAACTACCAGTAGGAGATTCAACAAGAGTAAGATGGGAGGGGAACAGGATTCTTCTTCTAGCATGAAAAGTAGTGCTGGGAAGGGTTTCTTTTTACCAATGGAAAAAGGTATGAAGTGGTCACTTTTCTTGAATTTCCCATTCTGATCCAGGAAGTGCTGGGGATCAAACTTATCAGGGCTGGGAAACTCCTTGCTGTCATTCAAGACTGGGGAGAGCAGGGGAAAGATTGTTGTGCCCTAGGAGGAAAAAATTCCAGAGAAAAGTCAG
Source organism: Bettongia penicillata ogilbyi (assembly GCA_023548195.1). Taxonomy (NCBI): domain Eukaryota; kingdom Metazoa; phylum Chordata; class Mammalia; order Diprotodontia; family Potoroidae; genus Bettongia; species Bettongia penicillata. Next base: position 6,594,420 of record JAJHZJ010000022.1, read on the forward strand.
TTATTATCATGAATATCCTTGGTATCCCAGTCCCAAGAATCTTCAGTGACTCCCTATTGACTCTAGTACAAAATACACACTATTTTGTATATGGTATAGACTGAGATGTCTAACCATTGAGAATCTGCATAGATTTCAGTTTAGCTTTCCAGATTCATGCTCCCATTATTGTTCCTATCATGCCCTCCTTAGAGTTTCAGCTAAACTGGTCCAACTACTGTTCCCCATCCACAAGGCTCCCTCTCTGGTGCCTTTATAATGGCTATGCCCCATGCCTGGAAGTCACTCCTTGCTCATGTCAGCTTTATAGAATCCCCAGATTTCTTCAAAGATTGGCTTAGGTACACCCTCCTACAAGAAGCCTTGGCTAAGGCCCTGAACTCTATGTGCTCACTCTCTCCTCAGTTCCTTGGTCTACACTTCATGTCTATACCTGTTGCCTGTATGACCCTGGGGAGGACATGGGAATTGTCAGTGACCCAGGCAACACTTAAAGCCTCTAGGGGCTTTCTCCTCAGGGAGTTTCTTCAGCAGGAAAGTATTTAGCTAATCAAATCACAGCTTAGATATGAAGGAAAGAAATAATATTTTGGGTAGACTTTTTTGGTTCCAAATTGTGCTCCCTCCAAGAGAAGCTAAAGTCTTCAATGGTCAAATACCCTTCTGTTCTTGCCTTTGGTCAACAGTGCTTGGACCAGAAATTTTCATACAGCAGGTTTTTGCTATAGCCTCGATGGTTTGAACTAAACAGTGCAATCAATGGGGTATATTAACTGTGGAAATGCCCTCTTCTTTCTCTGAGGGAGAATGATTCTGCTGAACGATTCCTAGGAAACTTCAATCTAATTCAATTTAATTCAATTAATGTTTACTTAGTAGCCTCCAGGAAAGCAGTATTTTGAAGTCTAAAGACATAGGTTCAAGTCTCACTTCCAACATTTTTAAATGACGTTGGTCAAGTCATTACACCTAAGACTCAGGGTCTCCATCTGCACAATGGAACAGAAAAACAGTATCTAAAGAATCTACTTAACTGTCTACTAAAAGGTAACGACATAAACAAAATTTCGCAATGAGCAATCTCACTTTGTTATTTTCTCTGGCTATTTTCCTTCCAAAGTATTGGTATAGTGAAGGAAAAGCAGGGAAAACCAAGTATACACCTTCCTCTCCTTATTCATTCAGCACCACATCCAAATTAGTTATATGTAAAAAAAGACTGCCTTAAGGAGAACTTCCTATGATATCATGACAATGGGATGAAATTTTCTCATGTCTAAAATTAGATCACTGGACCAGATGATATTTAAGATCTCTTCCAACACTAGATTCCAGGGCACCATGTCTGCTGACCTTTGGAAGGACATATTGTTGGAACTGGATGTCCCGGGTCACTGCATGGGGCAGGTTGAGAGGAACAAGGTCAATGAATCTTTGCACTTCATGCACCACCGCATCCATATAGGGCATATCATGTCTATCCATTATGGAAGGAATTCGATTGTGTCCAATCACACGATCAATTTCCTCATGAACTTTTGCTGCAGGGACAAAAACAGGAAAAAACACTGAGCCTCTGAGTGTACTGGGAATGCCCAATAGAGCCTATGTAAAGAATCTGCCTGATGATATGACTTAGGATGATTCTTAGATGGGCTCAGTGTCCTCCTTCTACTCAGTCAAGTGGGCAAAGGCTTTTGCAGCAGCAATAAGATGATTTTCTGTGCCTTAGTGGATAGGCATCAGGAAGAAATGCATTTATATTCCTCTTTTGACACTATTTATGTAAATTCAAGCAAGTCATTAAAACTATCTGAGCTTCATTTTCCTCACCTGAAAATGGGGATCATAAATTATCTGCCTTCTAAGGTTTCTGACACCTCTGATTCTACTATACTATGGTTTGTAAATGGAAACAATAACATCCCCTTACATATAGGGCATCAAATGAAAATATAGGTCAAGTGATTTGAAAATCTTCCACTTTTTGTATAGATGCTACCCATTATGGTCAAGGAGAGTAGATGTCTCTATTTGAATTTGACAGTGCTGGTGATGGTATTATCATGTTTATTGAAACCATTCACCAGGTATGTATCTCAGCTCCTGTCTCAATATCTGAAGTTGCAGAGGCATAGAATCTCAGCATTACAAATGTACCATTTTTAACTAAGGTCATCCATAGTTGAATGGGAATCCTGTTTCTAATGGAATGAATAAATGGTCATCAAGCTTTTGCTTGAGAAACTCCAATAAGTGAGAACTCATGACCACCTAGGCAGCTTGATTGCCTTTGGGAGAACTTTAGTACTTGGCAAATCTTTCCTTACATGAAGTCTCCATTTGTCAATTTGCAACTTCTATTCATGGTTCCTAGTTCCGCCTCTTTGGATCCAGCAGAACCAGCTCTGGGAGAATGTAAACCATCTCACAAAAGGGCTATTCATGTGAGTCCTTGCATTCTAAGCATAGAACTTAGGGTACTCAATGTGAGCCTTATAAATGTTTGCTAAAATAAATTAAATTCCCCATGATAGACCTTCATATACTTAAATGACTATAAGGTCTTCTTCAAGTGTCCTAATTCCTTAAATACACTATTCTCTGACCTGTTGCTGATCTATGTAGGAGTCGTGCAAATCAAGAAGTGGGAAAATGGGATTAGCTCCTGAGCTAGGGGCAGGGCTGGGAAAACAAGCCTGGTCTATAAGCAATACAATTCTTCTACCTTACCTTGGACCTCAGGATGTTTCACAATGAGCAGCAGGCCATATCTTAGAGTGCGGCTGGTTGTCTCAGTTCCCGCCCCAAATAAGTTTCCTCCAGTTATTATTAGATTCTCTAAGTCAAATTCAGACTGGGGATTATCTTTTTCCTAAATGAGAGGTACAAAACAAATATAGTAATGAGAGATATCAGGGATTGCCATTATTAATCATGTGAAGTACATAAAGTTTTTGCTAGGAGTCCTCCCCCATCTTCATTTGCCTACTCTAAGAGACAAGAAACTTCCCAATGCCCTCACTACCCAACCATAGGCTTGCCCTCCCCAAGAAAGCTTCTTCCCTTCAAACAATATGGCACAGTGGGTAGAGCACTAGACCAGGAAGACGTGGATTTAAATTTAGCTTCAGCTAAGAGATATGTATGTGTCTGTGAGAAAGTCACTTAATACCTCTGGGCCCTAGTTTCCTCATAAGTAACAGGAGAGAGTTAAATCCCTTTCATGTCTCTACCTATCAATGATATGCATGGTATGAAGAGGACCTGATGAAGTAATTCACTCACAACTTTAATGACCTAGTAAGTGACACCATTTTCACCACAAAACAGGACAGCATCTTGGCAAACCAACAACAACAAGAAGAAGATATTTCACATGAGCAGAATGGTGAATTGAGAAATCTTTTGCAGTGAAGAATGCAGAATTTCAAATTTTGTAGGTAAAGTGAACTTCATCCAGTCAACTTTTGACTGATCAGACATCTCCCTTAAGTAGTCATCTGGCCTCTTCTTGAAGACTTCCACAGATGGGGAACTTACTACTTAATCAAGATTTCTATTCAAATCTTGGACATTATTTCCCTCATGTGGAAATAAAATGTGTCTGTAATTTCAAACCCTTGTTATGAGTTCTGTCTCCTGGGAATGTGGAAGGAAAAGCATTCTAATCAATTTGTGTGACAGCCCTTAAATTAGGTGGCTGTTGAGCTCCCTTACAACTCACAAACTCTCCAAAATTCTATGAAATATACAAACTCATAGGATTTAGAAGTTGGAAGAACCTTGGAGATCACTTGGTCCAACACACTTATTTTACAGAAAAAGAAATTGTGGTCTTGAGAGAGGTATATTTTTTTTCAGTTCCACAGAGGAAAAAGTGGAAAATGGTGGATGGTGGAAGCATTTTACCTGGAACAAAATGAAACTGTCTATGGTTTTAAAAAAAATTAGACAAAGTTTGGGTAGAAGTTCATTTTCACTGTTCAGGCAGTGAAACTCATTGACAAGAAAATGAGCAAATAATCTAGGACAGGATATGAAATAAATAACATACACTACATAATTAAGAGCCAATATTCTAACATGTCTGATAAATGAGAAAATAGTGAAGTATCAATTATAGGACTCTCAGAAATAAAGGGGAAATACCCTGAAGGCATCTAGGTGGCAAAAATGGATGGAGTACTGGACTTGGAGTGTGGAAGACCTGAGCTCAAATCCAACTTCAAATTTTTCTAGCTTTATGAGCCTCAGCAAGTCATCTCACTTTCATCTGCCTCCATTTCATCCTCTCAAAAATAGGGATAATAATAGCATCTAATGCCTGGCATTGTTGTGACAAACAAGAGAGACAATATTTGTAAAGTGCTTTGAAATTTTTGAAGCACGATATAAATGCTATAGCTATGACTACTAAAGTGTTCCACAAAGAGAAAAGAATTAAAAAAGAAATAAGAATGAAGAGTAGATTCCAAAAGTAATAGATTCCAAATATTAAACAGTGAATAGACAATTTGGAACATGCGATGAATAATGTGTCAAAAGCCATATATATCCTTTTAAGGTAAAACTAGATGATTTGGTACTAGAAAATAGAGAACTTTTGACACAAAATGTAGAGACAAGAATATTGGAAAACATTGGCCCTCTAAAAACCAAAATGATGTGGAAGATAGAACATGAAATAACTTAAAGATTTGATATAACTTAGAAGTATGGAATTAATTTTAATCTGAAAACAACATTTCAATAATGAAAATGCATAATTGTTAAAAACTGAGGACAAAATAGATAGATAGATAGATAGATAGATAGATAGATAGATAGATAGATAGATAGATAGAATTCAGAGGCTATTCAACAGAAAAAGCATCAAGTTTAACATGTCAAGAGCTGTAGTGATCAAACTTTAGATTTTCAGTAATGGGTAATGGTAATGAAATGGGTAATGAACTTCACCTAGCAAGGAAAATAAATTTGAATAGGTCAGGAATACTCCTCCTCTCTGAGAAATCCAAGAAGAGATTGGAAAACAACAGTGTTAAAATAAAAGGAGATTGGGCTATAGAACAAATAATTCATTCAGCAGATATGAGTTTAATCACCCATGCAATAAAATTGCCTTACTGCCATCATCATTGTAAAATTGAACAGTTTTGAAAAATTAATCAACTCACTTCAATTTACTTGTCAACTATGTATGCACAGGACAAGTGATGAAGAATGCTAACTGCCTTCTAAGGGAGAGTTGATGGAATAGTATAAAGAATGAGACCCATAATTTTAGACATGGCCAATATGGAAATTTATTTTTTGTAATTATGCTTATCTGTTAACATGGGTTTTGTTTCTCTTTCCTTCACTGGGTGGGAGGAAATAAATATTTGATAAAAGAAGATGGACATATCGGAAAAAAAAAAGATTGGGTATCAGAAATTTCCGAATAACAATGTCAAAATGAGTCAAGTAGATAACTTGGGAAAGTTCAAACCAGAAAAGCAGAAGGGAAATAAATTAATGAGAAAAGATTAAACAGTGTAATCAATCCTCTTACATTTTTATGTCAATTCAACGTTATTATTTTAAAATCTTCCATTGATTCAGGCAGGTAAAAGGAATAAGGTGGGTAATATTTTAAGGAAGGGGATTAAAGTAGTCTTGTTATCAACCTGGAAGAAAGTTTCTAGTAAACATTTCAATTATTTATGCTTAGTTCTTTCCTGTTTAATTTTTATCAGTATATGAAACTCAATCAATAAATAGTTAAGAAATATTTTGATGTTCAGGCAGAGGGCTAGGTAGTTGGGATATGAGCAAGTGATTAAAATGAGACAGACTCGACCCTCTAGGAGTTTACATTCTACTGAAAAAATTTAAAGAGCAATCCTCATAGGATCTGCACAAAATAAATACACAGAGAATTGTGGGTGAGATACTAACATCAGGATGAATAATGGACAGTTGCTTGAAGGAGGTTGCAGCTACATGTGGAAGGATATTAGGGCTGCTAAGAGTTCAGCAAAGTAACTGAGAGCACTCCAGGCATAAGGGCCAGACTGCGTAAAGGCAAAGAGGCAAAAGACAAGATATTATGTATAGAGAACAGCAAGGAGGCCAGTTTTGCTGGAGCAAAGATGGTATGAGGGCCCAAAAAGTGGATGTGAGGGAAAAAATGTATAACTAGCCTAGAAAATGAGGCTTAAGTCAGAACAAGAATGATGTTAAAAGTCAAACAGATGAATTTATGCTGTGTATTAGAAGCTGTGAAGCCTCCTGATCATGGAAATGACTCAATGAGTCTTGCACGTTATATATATTATCTTTACATATTGGCGAAGAACAGATTGAGAGTCTGGATAGGAGAAAATTGTCATTGTCCTGATGAAAGGTGATATTGAACTGAACTAGGGTGGTTGCGATGCAGATAGAGGGGGAACAAAGAATTAAGGATTACTGTCATGACAGGGTTGGGAGAGGAGGGGAAGAAGACATTTCCTTTCTACTCTTCACTCCTACACCTTCCTCCCCCACTGATCAGAGTAATTTGGGCAGTTCAGATCCAGTGGGGAAGAGGATTGCCTGTTCATCAATCCCAAAATAGTCGTTCCTTGTACAGGAAATTTAGTCTATTGGGTGAGATTGTGAAGGAATGAAGGAAATCAGCTTTTATCAAACCTCTATTGCATTTGATACCCTGTTCTGAGCCTGTTACAAATAATACCTCATTTGATCTTTTCATTGTCCCTAGGAGGTAGATGAAAACATTATCTCCATTTTGCAGTTGAAGAAATAAAGGTAGACAGATGTTACATGACTTTCCCAGAGTTGTACTGCTATAAAGAGTCTAAGTCCAGATTTAAAAAAAAGACTTTCTGATTTCAGACTCAGTTCCATACCCACTACAACCTAACTTCCTCCAATCACTCTGAGTGGAACTATGCAGGACTGGAAGATAGTTACGGATTAGCTGGAATGTGGGACAGATGTCTTGATGGCAACTCTGAGGAAATTTTCATTGTCAGGGAACAGTATGGAATACTAGAAGTGCTTTATTTGTCTGTTGAATTGGGTTGTGGGTTTCTGGGAGACTTGAATCTTTTTCATTTTTCTGTGGAGCAAAATAAAGTTACCCTCTTCCTGATATTAATTAATTTTTAGTGCTTTTATGGAAGCTAGCATAGCTAGCATTTATAATAATAGCTGGCATTTATATAAGACATTAAGGTTTGTTGTCTGTTGTTATTCAGTGAGTTCAGTCATCCCTGATACTTCCTGAACCTATTATTTTTTCTTGGCAAAGATACTGGAGTGGTTGACCTTTCCTTCCCCAGTGGATATATTTTCAGGAAATCAGAAGTTAAGGGACTTGCCTGTGGTCACATGGGTAGGAAATGTCAGAGGCTGAATTTGAACTCAGGTCTTCCTGACAACAGGCCTGATATTCAATCCAGTGAGCTATTTGCTATCTATGCTTTAAAGTTAACAGCAAGTTTTACAAACATATCATGCTATCCTCACAATCAGCCTGGGAAATAAATGTTTTTATCCCCATTTTATACATGAGGAACCTGAGACAGACAGTGGTGATATGATGTGCCCAAGATTACACAGCTAAGAAAAGTCTGTAGTTGGCTTTGAACTCAAGTTTCCTCACTCCAAGTCCTGCTCTGCACCAAAATTCTTCTGTTTATAGCTTACTTTGTATGTATTAATTGAATATTATCTCCCCTGTTAGACTGTAAACTCCTTGAGGACAGAGGCTGTCTTTTGCCTCTTTTGTGTCATCAGCACTTAGTAAAGTACCTGGTACATAGTAGTCACCTAGGAAGTGTTTCTTAATTGATTCCAATTATCATTCTCCAATACAATATCCTCCTCCAAACAGGAAAGTCCAGATCAGCAGTTCATCACCCATCAAAGCAGAACTCTTCCAATCCCTTTTTTAAAGAGTTCAGATAAGGGACAAGGTCAGGTCCAAGTCTAGTTACTAGAAAGTAAATGGCACCCTCTCGGGACATGAATACCTTAAGTCTCTCTGAGGTCCCTTCTTGTGCTTGGAAGACAGTGACCTGTAAGAATTCTTGGAATATCAGCCCTGCTCAATCAACAAGGTACTTCCCCCCATGCATCCTACCTGCTGCATTTTGACCAGGTAGCAGTCAATGTAGTCTTGAGGGTTGTTGGGGTCCAGTATTTCTTGATGCTCCTTCACTCTTTCCAAAATAAAATTGCTTATTTCCTTAAAATTTCTAGTTAAACTTCTACGTATTCCTGGGAGGTACTTTGAGAATGCTGGGAAAGCATTGTAGAGCTACACACCCCCCAAACAAAAACAAACGCATGTAAGTTTATTGTCATAAAGAGACAACTTTATAGCTCTTATAAACCATTAATGTTTTGTTGAAAGGCATTGCATTTCTTTGTCAGATGACATAAATTTTTTCTTAACAAAAAGTATTTTCTCTCTCCAATCTTCAATATACATTGGGGAAACAAAACAAAAGGTTTGAAACACATGTACATAGTCAAGCAACACAAAGCCCCACCTTAGCAATAGCCAGAAATGTGTGTCCCATTTTCCATCTTGAGTCCATCCCCTCTCTCTCAGGAGGTCAGTATGTTTCATTGTGATTTCTATGGAATCATGGTGAGTCCTTACATTGATCAGACAACTTGAGCCTTGCATGGTGTTTGTCTGAGTGGGTACGAGTAGTGAACTGCTCTGAAGAGATCCCAAGAGTTTCTTAAGTCCTCTCAAATCTAAGCCTAAATTGTCAATTAGATCAAAGCTAATTTGGCAGTGCTGTACTACCCGCAGAGGGGACCAGAAATCAAAATATTATGTCCCTCTCCAAAAGAAGCTGCTATTTGAGTTAAGGGAAATCTACTTATCTTGGAAAGGACTACTTTTTAAAAAAGTGACACCATAAAGTGACACCAAGGCATACAATCAATCCAATTCAATTCACATGAAGATAATAAAATCCATTCACCATTTATGCAGTACTCAATATGAACCAAGTCTTGTGCTAGGCTACCATAATATAGACAGCAATGAAGCAGTCCTCTTCCTCAAAAATCTTACATTCTACAAGAGAAGGGTTTACCTAGAATATGTATCCCCGACTAGAAGTGGAACACAATATGGGTATAAGAAAAGAAAGATTTTTTTAGCTAATGAGGATCCTTATATATGCCTACAGTAAATGAAGGCTTAATCCTACATGTCCATCCATTGTAGAGGCTAGGACACACACTCCCAGAATTAGGATAGTCTATTGGCTTAAGTGACTTGCTCACTTAGCTTTGGTCAACTGTTCTCCCTAACCCCTCCAGAATGTCCTGAGCAGGCTGTTTGTTGATAACTGTGTTACTTAGCCATGAACACTATCCTTCTTGGACTATCCCTGATCATTATCAGACATTTATCCCTATAACTGAAATATATATATATATATATGACCTCAAGTTAGGTCATACAAATTCAGAGGCCAACTGGGAACGGACTATGTACCTAGACCTTATTTGAGAGCCAAATGTATTGCATGATGTTATGGTCCTTGAATGCATGATAGGTGAATGTGTGTGTGTGTGTGTGCTCATTTTTGCTGGGGAACTTGCTAAGAGATGAGAACCTAAGTAGTCCTGTTACTGAAACTCAGCAAATAACCATAGAATAAGAAGACAACTCCGGCCTTACTTGTGTCCACGGTGAGTTAAGCAGCCGAAAGTTTTCATTTAACAACTTTATGAGATAAAGAAATTTTTCATCATTGTACTTGAATCGATCACGGAAGAGGATAGAGCAGATCACATTGCATGGAGCACAGCCAAGGATGAAGGTGGGATCAGTGGGCTGACCTAATGTAGAGAAAAGTTACCAAAGGAGGAAAAAACAGCTTTAACTGAAATGTTTCTAATCTCATAGGAACTGGATATCTCTTCTGCCTATACCTGGATATGATATTTAATTACTGTTTCCTAGACAATTTCCTTTAGTTTTTATGAGGAAATTAGAAGAGCTTATAATACCCTTAGTATGAAAAGAGAGAAGGGACTTCTCTCGTCCAAGAGAGTAAGTCAGTAGCCTGGTCAGTAGACCAAGTTAGAGACTTTTAGAATGACTTCCAAAGCAAGAAGCATGTGGGACAATTGGAGGCCACATGCCCAAGAGGAAAAAAAATGAAAACCAACCATTTGTTTTCCTGAGTTCCTCCACCAGGCATTGGGCTTCTTCCTGAACTCTCTCTTCAATGCTTCTCTTCCCCATCCCAAAGTTCCTTAGGGTCATCAGGGAAAATCTGCGCAGTTGTTTCCACCTCTCTCCATGACTTGCAATAACTCCTAGACAAAGGAGAAGAACAGGACATTGGCCATTCTAACACTGAAGCTGCAGGAGGACGCAGTCTACATGGTGGACTTAAGACTTTGGATTTAATTCATTGCACAAGATTAATTTTATTCAATTCAAATCAAAATGCAATGAAGTCTGGTATCAGATATTTACCACATGAAGGTCTTCTCCTAGGTGCTGAAAACAGAACAATAAAAATGAAACTAGCAATTATACTCTGCTGTAGGGTGGGATGGGGGTAAATTTTTACTGGACATACTCTGCCATACCCTTTGCTTGAATACACTTAAATTTACCTTTTCCTTTGATTACATCATCAATCAATCGAAAAATTGGTCTGTCTACAAATGCATCTCCTTGATCAATTAGAGCTTCCTTCATAATATTACATCCATGTAGCACCACAACACGCTGGGTTCCAAGATGAAGAGTATAGATGGGCCCATATTTTTTAGCCAGCTTTAAAAGAATGCCAAGAAATAGGAAGAGGTTCAGTGTGAAACTATAGAAAGTTGCAATTTACCCCCATAACTACCTCATAAGCCTGGGCACTATCAAATGGTTCAGTATCAGAAAAGATAAGACTTGTATCAGTGGAATTGCCATTGAATTGCTGTATTACCATTAGTTTTGTTAATTTGTCCTAAAAAAAAAACACAAGCCATTTCCAACTGTCATGCAGCTGAAATTTCATACTCTATATTATCTCCATAATACTAATCACTTAGGAAGTACTTAACAAATGATACTTTTATGTATTCTTTCAATGGCCTCCAAGTTCAATCCCTTGCTTCTAGTATTTTACCTTTTCAGTGAATAATTCACGCAACCAACAATGCGATATTCCTTTGGCACAGTTATGACTATGTCATCCCTCTACTCAAAAGTCGCAGAGGCTTCCGACTGCCTCCATAACTTGGTACTTAATGCCTCCATAGCTGACTCCATCCTAGTTGCCCAGGTTATTTCTTTCTGTATTACCCATTACCCCAACTTTACATTCTTGCCATACGCCCCTGCTGGCACTATAGCCTCCCAATGTCTGGACTTTGCCCAGACTGCCTCGCATGCCAGGAATTCATTCCTGCCCTCTCTTCCAGTCAGAATGTTACTTCCTTCAAGGTTCAGCTCATGGGTTCTCTTCTACTTGAAACTTTTTTGGGTCCCCCAATTACTAAATGCTTTCTTTGTCCTCTAACTACCTTTTTGTTTATCTAGAAATTTACTGCATTCCTCTAGTAGAACATAAGCTTCTGGAGGACAGGAACTACTTCCTTTCAAGAAAAGATGGTTTCATTCACCATACGTTTCTCTCCTGTGTCTAGCACAGTGCTTGGCACATAATGGTAATAAAGAAGCTCTCACTAATAGAATTATTTATTTTTACCTTTGTATCCCCAGAGCATAATATGATGCATTACAAAATGCAAATATTTGGTTCTATTGTTGAATTTCTGCTTCTACCACCAAAGTTATGACAAAATGACCAATGCATGCCTGACAACATTGCTAATGGAGATATCACTCATAAAGCCAATGACTCATGGCATCCATGATCTAGGACTCTAAATAATCATGAGTCCTGATTCAGTTATTTGTGTGAAAGCTTTGAGTCTCCCCCTACAACTCAAGCAGCTAGGATCCAAACCCCAAATCTAGTCTGCTTACCTGTGATAATGACGTAACCATGTTCTTCAAATCTAATTGTAGGATGTTGCCAATAAAGGGAAGAGGAATAGGACCTGGTGGGAGCTTCCCCCTTTTGAGTCCTTGGATCCATAAAGACAAGATCAGGAAAAGAACAGAAGCCAGGAGGGCAGTTGTACTGAGTCCCCAAGGATCCATTGCCCTGACAGATGGTCCTATAACTGTCAAATGTAGCAGACCATTGTACTTTTATAGTCATTGGCAGATAACAAGGGGTGGGAATGCCAAAGCAATAAACTCATAGTCCTTATGAGTAAACAAGATAAGTTTTCCATTAACTAAGCTAAATTGTGCCTGACTTCTTAAACATGTTTGTTCTTTCTCTCCACCATGAAAAACAATCTTCTTGAGAGAAAAGATGGCAATGAAATAGGCATTTACATATCCTGCATTCTTTCTATCCTCTTTACATAATGGATCACTTAACCAAGGGGCCCTCCCCACTATTTATTTCTTTTTACTTCTTGCTTCAACCTTTGCTGTCCCCAACATTTTTACACTCTTGAATGTCTTCTGAGCTTTAGTCTTCCTGACCCTGATCTTTCAGGTTGGCACCTTTTCTTGTATACTTACCATCTAATCATTCTTTGTACATGTCCTCATCTACTAATGAACCCATCTCTCCACAAACCTCCATGTATTACCTGCCCCCAACCTAGTTTAGAGAAACAACCACAGATCTCAGATTGAGACTGTAGCCAAAGGTAGTTTGTTTTTTCTAGTCTTCCCCCTTGGATTGATGTGGGACATATTCCACTGTTCATACTGACCTCTGTTTCCATGTCAGGTGCAAGGTTCTGAGCATCGCATCAGAATGTATTCCTTCTCCCATGTTTGACTTGCCCACAGAGCTTTAAAGTTTCAAAAATAGCCTAAACATATCATCAATATTCAACACATGGAGAGTCCTTCACAATGAACCATACACACCTAGGTAGGTCTCAGCAAGTCACCATTCACTTATTTCCCTCTCTCCCATTCACAGAAAGTCCATCACCTGCAAAGTTTGTCTAAAGGAGCTAGTCCACCAAAGCTTCTTGCTCCGTGGTAACAAAGGTGATTCTGAGAGTTTCAGAAAGAAGATAAAAAGATAAAGAAATTCTTGACCACAGGTGTGCTAGAGCCAGCTCAGGCCATCACAAGAGGGCTGGTTGTTGAATTCTGAGTGTAATCATTTACTCCTTGGACATCTGACCAATACCACAAATTAGGCCTTGATTTATTGTTTTACTTCTAGATTTTAAGAAGTGATGAAGAAAATGTTAATAGTGCAGATTCAACTTAAAAGTGTGCCAGGAATAGTTTTTTCCGGGAAGTCAGCTGTTAAACATTTACCAGCCAACCCCTGCCCCTTGCCCCTGTGGAGGATTTTTAGGAGTACTTACAGGAGAACTCTCTGTCCTTCAAAAGTATGACGGACTTACCTTTTGCATTGTTAGAGGGAGTTCTTTCTTTGATACAATCACAGAACCCTTTCTATATGTAATAATAGTAATAATATTTATATAACACTTTCATTTAATGTGACACAGTAGCAGGCACTGTGCTAAAAGCTTTGTAAGTATTATCTCATTTAATGCTCACAACAATATGAGTAAGTAGATGCTATTAACATCCCCATTTTACAGATGAGGAAACTGAGCCAAATGGTTAAATGACTAGAGAATAATAGCAGAAATATCATCCTGGCTCTTCGCCCTGTTAACATTCTGATCTTGGTCAAGTCACTCCCTATCCCTAGACTTCTGTTTCCTTCCCTGGTAACTGAGACTGTTGGAAGAGAAGATCTAGCTCTCAAACACTGAACTCTTGTGATCCTGTGATTCCACCTGATAGGGTGCTTGGGCACATGTACTTTGGCCCCAATTCTAAAACCACATTTCTCTTTAAAAATCACATTTCTCTCTAGCCTCAAAATACTGTCTCAGGCAATTTCTCCCCAGCCCAAGGGCACAGCTTTCCCTAGCAACAACAATTATCTCCCTTCCTGCTGTAGTAGCCAGCTGCACCTGTAGAACTCATTAGGCTTAACCAGCTGTCCTAACATTTACTACTCACTGAACAAACATATGTATTCTCGACTTAGACCTATACTCCCTTACATTAATCTTGTCTCACAAGACATTGACTAGAGAAACCTGATTTTTCCTGGTCAGCCCTGACCATTGGTTGACTTAGTGACATTTCAAGTCTAAAACCACACCTCCAGATAGCGCCCCTGCCTTGTGCTATTTCCTGAAGAATTTTGCAGTAAAATACCTGCGCAGTAGATACCAAAAGTACATGTTCCTTTAAGAACTGACCACTCCTTAACCACTCCCTAATCCCACCCTAAAACACCTAGTTAGCATATTTGACACAAGTGATACTATAGAATATCCTATGTAAACTTTCCCTGTACCCCTTTAAGGTTGCAAGTTCCCTAAGAACTCCTGCCCACTCAAAAGCATAACAAATCTTTACATTGACTTCAACAATGCTTGAGTTCGAGAATTCTTCTCCAGATGACCTGCCCCTGGTACCACAGTCTTTGTGTCAACATGAGTGAAATCTTTGTAGCGGGATCCTCACATTCCCTTTCCAGTCCTTAACACACCCACCCACACCAATTAAATCTTCCATAACTGGTTTAAAGATTAGGAAATCTGAGCACAGAGTTATGAAGGGGTTTTCACAAGGCCACAAAATCAATGAGTGGAAGCCAGAGTTGGGATCCTACCTGAACTATGGACTCTCAAACTGAGATGAACTTCTTTCTTTGTTTATAGGAGATGTGGAGCCTGGTAACCGCTCATGAACTCTTGAACTTAGAATGAGCTTCTGAGCAAGTTTAGATTTCTTTTTTTTTCAACTTCTTGTATTTTTATAAATTTATTTTTAGTTTTCACCATTCACTTCCATAAGATTTTGAGTTCCAAATTTTCTTTCTCTCCCTACCTCCTCACTCCCCAAGATGGCATATTATGTGATATAGACTATTAATATGTTTGGTTGGTTGGTTGTTGTCCTTCGTTTTTGAAGAGGACCAAAATGACATCACCATGATAAAGTGGAAATTTCACTTTGTCTGTCTGTGACTGATCAGACCAATACAAGCTCAGAATGCTCTACCACAGGTCGAGCACAGATAGTCCATGTAAATATTTGGTATACATATCCCAAATTTGCGCATCCTGTGGTTACTTTGTACTGTCTCAACTCTGCTTTGCTCAAAGAGCACAGTAGCCTTTCTGATGTGGACCTACCACACTGAGCAGTCCTGTGCCAGTGTCTCCCATAATGTACAGTCAAATCCAAAGTTCTTGAGAGAGACCTTGAGAGTGTCCTTTTATTGTTTCTTCTGGCACCATGCCAGTTCTCCATAAAATAGTCTTTTTGGCAAGTGTATATTTTGCATTCAAACAATGTGAGCAGCCCATCGGAGTTGCACTCTCTGAAGCATAGTTTGAATACTTGGCAGTTCAGCTCGAGCAAGGACTTCAGTGTCTGGTACCTTATCCTGCCAGGTGATCCTCAGAATCTTTCTAAGACAGTTCAAATGGAAGTAATTCAATTTCCTGGCATGGCGCTGGTAGATGGTCCATGTTTTACAAGCATACAACAATGAGGTCAGCATTACGGTTCTATGGACCTTTAGTTTGGTTGTTAGTCTGATACCTCTTCTCTCCCAAACTTTTCTTGGTAGCCTCCCAAACACTGAGCAATGCATGTATCAACCTCATAGTCACTGTGTACATCCCTGCAAAGTACACTACCAAGGTAAGTGAACTTGTATGCAGCATTCAGAACTTCTTCATTTGTTTTAATCAGTGGTTCCACGAATGGATGGTGTGTTGGTGGCTGATGGAGCACCTGTGTTTTCTAATTATTAGGCTAAAATTAGCACAGGTAGCAGGGAATTGATCCATACTTTGTTGCATCTCAGCTTCAGAGGCTGCCCTGAGTGCACAAACATCGGCAAACAGAAAATCATGCACCAAAACTCCCTCCACTTTGGTCTTGATTTGTAGTCTTTTCAAATTGAAGAACTTATCAGTATGGTAGTTGACCTTGATGCCATGTTCATCCCCATTGAAAGCTTTTGTCAACATAGGTGAAAACATTCATATACCACAACTTGTTCAGCCATTCCCTCATTGATTGGGTATCCCCTCAATTTCCAGTTCTTGGCCAACACAAAAAGAACTGCCATAAATATTTTTGTAAATGTGGGTCCCTTTCCCCTTTTATGTTCTCTGGAATACAGACCTAGAAGTGGTATTACTGGATCAAAGTGTATGCACAGTTTTATAGCCCTTTGGGCATAGTTCCAAATTGCTCTCCAGAGTCGTTGGATCAGCTCACAACTCCACCAACAATGCATTAGTGTTCAAATTTTCCCACATTTCCAACATTTATCATTTTTCTGTTTTGACATGTTAGCTAATCTGATATTTGTGTAATGTAGTACTGTTTTGACTTGCATTTCTCCCATCAATAGTGATTTAGAGCCTTCTTTTCATCTGACTAGGTATAAGTGTTAGCAAGGTGGAATTTTTTTTTTCTAGAGTTCAATTTCCTAGACTCAGGCTAAATTGTAAATATCTGAAGGATTCATATCTTTTGAACCAACTGACATTTTTCTAATTATTTAGATCTGACTTTATTTGTGTGGAGTATTTTGTAATGGTATTCATATAGTTCCCAGGTCTGGTTTACATTCTTTAAAATGTATCTGTTTACCTAATCCAGCACTGCTAATATTTAATTCCTGATCATTGGTTTCACACAGATAGACGATGTAAGGATAGGAAAGAGTGATATGGATTCTGGAGGGAGTTCACTTTGAATCAACCCTCTCTGATTATTATTACCATTTCCATCAGGGAGATACATATTCATGAATAGTTTTTAGCACTGTCTTGGAATGGAGCCAGAATCCTTTTCTTATTTGTGAAGGGATGATAAGAGGGGAAGAGAGGAAAAAGTTTAAGAGAATGGGATGGAGGTAATTACACACAGTAAATATCCATAAATAATTAAATGAACTCATATATAGAAGTGAGAAGGATGAAAGAATGGATTAAAAAGCAGGATACAAAAATATGTCATTTATAAGAAACATACCTGAAACACAAGAGAGTCATGCAGTTAACATAAGAAACTGGAGCAAAATCAGTTATTCTTCAACAAAATTTAAGGAGGAGTAGCAATCATGATCTCAGAAATGACAAGAGCAAAAATAGAATCAATTAAAATAATCTACATTTCACCAAAAGACAACATGGACATTTAAATAATATCAATAACGTATATCCATTAAATTGCATAGTGTATACATACTGAAAGGAAAAGTCAAATAAGTTTCAGATGCAAATTCACAATATTTTTTTACATTTTTGGAGTTATTTAAAATAGGATTTCCCTTTATATTTTTGGTTCTTGAGTTTAGTCATTATTATATGGAAATGATGATGATTTTTGAGAGCTTGTTCTGTTGTCTGAAATTTTCCTGAAATTATCAGCTGTATTAATCATAATCTTTGCTGATTCTTTGATTTTCTAAGTATACCTTTGCATCATAAGGAAAAAATGATAGTTTGACTTCCTCCTTACCTATCTAGAACTTTTGGGACATGTATTGTTAATGTCTTTTTTAATGGAATTAATGTATTTTTAATGGAATGGAAAGATCTTTTCCATCCATTAATAGATCTGTGTTTCCTGCTTAAGTCACATGGAAGCCTAAGTCACATGAGTTTGAGTCACATGAAGTCTATGGTGGGAGGAGCTTGCTAAAGGGGTCAACAGGAAAGGGTGGAGCAGGAAGGGTGGAACAGCAAAAGGTGGGGATAGAGCTGTGAATATCACATTGATGCTACAGTGGTATAGCAAACCATGGGAAGCCAGGCATTTCTTTTAGTCTCCACATAAACAGCCATGTACCATTCATTATTTGCTGTCAGAGAATTGCCACAAGATGTACTGTGGTGAGAAATTGATAAAATCTCTGTGGTTGGCAATCTTATCCCCATGCTACTCTATGTGACTAGCTCATTTCTTCTCTTTTTATACTTCCAGTCTCACATTTTATTCTTTTGTAGCATAGTCAATAAAGTGTTCGCCCTAGAATAAAGAAAAAAATGAGTTCACATATTTGCTGTATGGCCTTGGAAAAGTCAATTATCCTCCTAGAACCCTCAAAAAGAATTGTCAAGGTCAACAAGTTGAACAGAAAGCATGAATCTGCATCAAAATAGAAAACCTTTCAATACAGGAACTTTATACAGAGTTGGATGATGTGGGTTCAAATCTTGCTATGCCACTTCCTGGTTTGAGTAGTTGGATAAGTCACTGGAGCACTCAGGGTCCAGGTGTCTACATTTGTAAAATGAGATTAGTAATATTTGCACTACTTACTTCAGAAATGTTGTGAGGCTTCAAGAAAATAATGTTGGATAAAATGCTTGGTAAATCTTAAAATACTAGAGAAAATCATAGGATCATAGCTTCAGCTGGATGGGAACTTGGAAGTCATTGAGTCCAATGGCTCCATTTGACATGTGAGCAACTGAAGCCCTAGTTAAGGCAAGACCAAGGTCACATAGGGAGTCATCAGCAGGGCTGAGATTTGATGATTAGATCATCCGTCTCCAAGACCAGATCCTTTCCTAGTATCTCAAACCACCTCACAGTTTACTCTACTAATCTCAAATGATACTTATGGTGCTCAAAGGAGATGATGCACAAGAATTGTATTATACATTGTAAAGCCCTATAATTATGCTTATGTATGACTTTAAAAGCTATGGAAAGACCTGATAATGATGTGTCTAAATCATGCACTCATTTTGACCTTATCTTGGTATACAGTGTGAGATGTTGGTCTATATCTAGTTTGTGTCTCATTGTTTTCCATTTTTCCCCAGTAGGTTTTGTCAAATATTGAGTAATTATCCTGAAAGCTGGAGTCCTTGAATTTATCAAACACTGTTACTATGGTTATTAACTACTGTGTCTTGTGTACCTAATCTATTCCACTGAACACTCATTCAATGATTTAGGCTAAGTAAGAATCAAGATCAAAGATGGCCTGATTAAGCACTTCATAAATGCTTTTTCATTTATTTCCTCATTCATGCATTCATATAAGAAAAGTGCTAGCATTTTAGTATATAGCACTGCATTTGCTCATCTGGGTCAGAGCACTTACAAGCACTAAGATTGAAATGAAAATGGTGGGGAAATGCAGAAGCTGCTAAATGAATAATAAGAATTCCTGGTTTACCAGGAGGATAGTATATCCATCTCTAAGAAGGCAGCTTTTAGTTCCATCAAGACTAAAGTACAAGTAAGGCTTAGAGTGATGCCACATTCTTGGCTCAGTAACGAGGCAGATGATATTCAGTTTTATGCTGATAATAACAATCTAAATCACTTTTATGATGCCTTGAAGGCTATTTATGGGCCAAATACCTATGGTGCATCTCTACTACTCAGTGCTAATGGAGCCACATTGATTAGTGATAAGAACATGATCCTAGAGAGGTGGGCTGAACACTGCCATAGTGTTCTCAACAGATCATCATCAAACAATACTAAGACCATTGACTGTTTACCTCATATTGAAGTCAATCCCTCCCTAGCTGAAGCTCCAACTGAAGAAGAGGTTTTGAATGCCATTTTGCTCCTTTCATGTGGCCAAGCCCTGGTACTGATTCTATCCCAGCTGAGATTTACAAAGTAGGAGGTCCATTGCTCATACAAAAGCTGACTGAAATTTTCCATGTTATAAGACAAGAGGAGGTTATCCCTCAGGAGTTCAAGGATGCTTACATTGTCCATCTCTATAAAGGTAAAGGAAATAGATTTATCTTGTGACAATCACAAGGGCTTGGGAAGCCTCTCTCTTAGTCATTGCTGGCAAGATTCTTTCCAGAGTTCTCCTTGATAGGCTGATCTTTCACCTGGAAGATGAGAGTCAATGTGGCTTCAGAAAGGGCCAAGGAACAGGAGATATGGTGTTTGCTGCACAACTCCAGGAGAAATGCCAGGAGCAGAATAGATATCTATACACAACATTTGTAGATCTAACCAAGGCCTTTGATATTGTTAGTCATGAGGGCTTATGGAAAATTATGTCAAAATTTGGTTACCTGGCGAAGTGCATCAGCATTGTACATCAATTTCATGATGGCATGCCAGCCCGGGTTCTAGATAATGGAAAATACTTTCATGCCTTACCAGACAGCAATGGAGTGACACAAGGTCGTATGCTTGCTCCCATGCCTTTTAGCATGAGGTTTTCAGCCATCCTGCCAAATGCTTTCAATGAGGATGAACAGGCCATAAAATTCAGCTACTGCACTGATGTGGTAAATTCTTCAGCTTGAAAAGGCTACAAGCCAAGACCAAAGTAGAGGGATTCTCGGTGCATGATTTTCTGTTTTCAGATGATTGTGCACTCAATTCAACCTCTGAAGTTGAGATGCAATAAAATATTCTCTGCTACTTGTGCTAATTTTGGCCTAACAATTAACGCCAAGAAAATACAAGTGATCCATCAGCCACCACCACACCATTCATTCATGGAACCATCAGTTTAAAGCGAATGGAAAAGTTTTGAATGCTGTGGAAAAGTTTACTTACCTTGATAGTGTACTTTCCCGGGATGTACACATTGATAAGGAGGTTGATACATGCATTGCCAGAGGTAGGAAGGCTCTGAAGAAAAGTTTGGGAGAGAAGAGGTATTAGACTGACTACCAAACTGAAGATCTACAGAGCCATTGTACTGACCCCATTGTTGTATGCCTGTGAAACCTACAGTCTACCAGTGCCATGCCAGAAAACTGAATTGCTTCCATTTGAATTGTCTTGGGAAGATTCTGAAGATCACCTAACAGGATAAGGCACTAGACACTAAGGTCCTTGCTCGAGCTAAACTGCTAAGCATTCAAACTATGCTTCAGAGAACACAACTCCAATGGACTGGTCACATTGCTTGACTGGAATACATATCCTTGCCGAAAATACTATTTTATGGAGAACTTACATGGGGCAGGCAATCACATGGTGGTCAGAAGAAGGGAAACAAGGACACTCTCAGGGCTTCTCTCAAGAATATTGCATTTGATTGTGTGACATGGGAGACACTGGCACAGGACCACTCAGCATTGTATGCCCGCATCAGAGAAAGTACTGTGCTAATATGAGCAAAGCAGAATTGAAAAAGCTCAAAGGAAATGTAGGATGCACAAATTTAGAGAATGCCCTCCAAATGATCACATGAACTATTTGTGCCTGACTTGTGGTGGAGCATTCTGAGCTCCTTTTCATCTGATCACCCACAGTCAGACATATTGCAACTTGACTCAAGCATAATAATGTCATTTTGGTCCTCTTCAATAATGAAGGACAACCACCACTACCACCACCGCTATAACTTACAAAGCACTTTGCATAGGTTATCTGGTTTGGTCTTCACAACAACTCTGGGATGTAGGTGCTACTGTTACACTGATTTCACAGATGAGGAGTCTGAGGCAGAGAGAGATTTTTTAATTTACTTGCCCAGAATCACATATCTCATAAGCATCTGGAGCAGGATTTGAACTCAGTTCTTTCTAAATCCAAGTCTAATACTTCTCCACTACTATATTTCACTGACTAAACTGCTCATATACATATTTCCTGGCAAATCTATGACTAAATGTGAAGACAGAAACTATGGTCCAACATATACCAAAATGTGGTATATATAAATATATCATACTTGACCATCACCACTTGGATATGAATAGTAAAAAGATGAAAGTCAAGTATGACTCCATGCCTGTAAATCAGGGTGAAGTTGCTCTCAAGAGGAGCCCAGAACTTTGTTGCCCTCAACAGAAATAAGCAAGTTTGGAGGAAAGGGTGGTTTTAGAGTGAAAATAAATGAGTTCTTTTGTGGATATTTTAAGTTTACAATACCAAAAGAACATGCAAGAAGAGAAATTCATTTCTAAAAGTTGGCAACATGGTCTTGAAATTCAAAAGTGGTAAGGACTAGCTGTATAGATGTGGAAATCTGCTTACAGATGATCACTGAAATCATGAGAGCTGAGATCCTCTCGTTAGAGAGTGTAATGGCAACCCATGAGATCTCCAAGGCAGTAGACTCAAAAGAGAGCCCAAGAAAGAAAACTAACATTTAGCAGGCAAGACATATGTAATGATTCAGTAATGCAGATTGAGATTATGCAGCCAGATATATAGGAGGAGAATCAGAGCAGATCAGTGGCATGGAAACCAAAAGAAAGGTCTCCAGATATTTGTTGATCTCCCATTTTTTCAGTGTATTCTCCTCCCCATTTTTGTAGACTTCTTAATTTGTTTTATTGTTTTTTTCATCTCTAATGGATTCATTTGGCCAATTCTAATTTTCAATGAGCTATTTCCTACAGTAATATTTGTACTTATTTTTACAATTCTCTTTTCCTTTTATTTCTACAATGGACCTCATTTGGTATTTAGTATCATCTTAGCCATTTTATCTCTTGTCTTAATTTGCCTAAGAAGTCCTGGTAGGCTTGTGTGCAAGCTACATGGTGTTGTTGTGGCTTTTCAGTCTTTCTTTGTAGTCATATTTAAGTCATTGTCTTCTTCTCTATTTCTATTTTCAGCTTCCCTGTCACCATATTAGCTCTTTATCTTTTTCCTTGTTTTCTCTTCCTTCAGGAAACTTCTTACCACAAGTTTTCCATTACTGCTGGGCTTGGCTCTCTGCTCAGGGGAAGGAGATGTCTGATCTGGGCTTCTATTCTCCTGTGTTCTGTAGCTGCCTTCACAGCTCATTCTTGGGCTTAACAATCTTCACTGCTCCTGAAGTGGTGTAATCCAGAGAGAGGCTTCTTTTTTAACCTCCTTTTCTGACCTCTACAAGTTCTTGTCCCAGGACTGGGTCAGTTGCTTTGTGTGTGCTAGGAAGGTTTAGTAGGCTGCTGTTTGACTTAGTGACTTTTAGCCTACTAGTTTATCCTGAAGGTTTGAAGTGAAAGGCTTCCCATGGATTTAGGATACCCGTTTTGGTTATTCGCATTCAGGTTTCAAAGCTAGGCTAAAGGCCAGTGTTGAGGGCCAAGGTGGAGTGCAGGTAAAGTCCAGTCCAGAGTTTCTCTGAAGCCTGTTCTACAATCTCTGCTCACAAACATCTGTTATGGCTCTCCATGACCTCTTACTTTGTTATATCCATGAGAACACAGAGAATGTGCAGAGTACCAGGACCTTGAGCGAAGAGACCAAAGTTCCTCAAGATAACTACCCTGGGAAACAGGGACTAGATTAGGAAGTATAAGAAGTAAACTAAAAATGCTCTCATGGGAATAACCTTGATTGCTTGCCTGTAAAAATCTATATAAACCCCTGCCCTCAGATTAATAAATAATAAAATAAAAGTATCCTTTACACTCTTCACCTGACCTGTTGTCTTTCTTCTTTGTCACCACTTCACTGAACCACAAGGAGGTGCTGGCCACCCTCTGCAAGTGGTGCCCAAATCGGGGACTTGCCAGAGACCTAGGTATGGACTTGTCCTTCACTGCCAGTGGCCCCCTGGGAGACAGGAGTACTGTGCTGCCAAACAGCATAAGGTAGGGGGAAGTTTGAAGAACCTCTGGGGAGGCATTTCACTTTATCTGAGCATTCGCTCAGGCACAGTAGGATCTCAACAGTTTCAGGATTATACGGGGAGATTTCTCTGTGTTACAGAACTGAAAGAAAGTGGTTTCTGTTCAGGTTCAGGGAAAGTTAGGGCTACCACACAAATACACAAGTAAGTCAATAATGGGAGAGACTCATTTCAAAGACAAGGCATCTTATGCCAGGGTATTGAAACAACTCATGAGAGAGAAAGGATTACACTGCACAACTAAACAAATCACAGAACTTTTAGAGATATTCCATGTATGCTCTCCATGGTTCCTGGAAGTAGGGACAATAGATATCAACAGGTGGAAAGTAGTTGGAGAACAGATGAATACATATTACCAAGAGGTAGAAGAGGACCAATTCCCTATTACAGCATTTTCCATGTACAATATAATAAAAGTATGTCTACAAGAGCCTTGGAAGCTTGGGGAGGTGAGGATTTTTGAGTAGGCTATTCTGATAGGGATGGATGTGGAAAAGGAGGTGGAGAGGGAAGAGGTGGAATCCTGGCCAGAGGAAGCCTCATCATCCTCAGCACCCCCAGAATCTTTGTCCTCCACTGAGCCATTGCCATCATATACTCTTCCGGACAGAAGATGAGCATGTTCCCCACCCGAGGCGTGCCCTCTACCTATGCCACCATAGCCCCATAAACATTAGTCATTGCCCCTAGAAAAGTCTTTGTAGAGGCTAGACTGCAGGGACAGGATATGACAGAATTCATGGGAGAATTCTAACCCATTATAGAGAATCCTAATCCAGAAAGTCCTAATGATCCCCTGTGGGAATATCAACTCCTAGATTTGAGAGTATTAAAGGAATTGAAAAGAGCAGCAACTGAATATGGTCAACATCCCCATATGTTCAGACACTCTTGGGTGCCTTAGGTAGGACTGTTATGTCACCTTCCAATTGGAAAATCTAGCAAAAATGTATTTGGAACCAGGAGATTTCATATTATGGCAATCTGAGTTTAACTTTCAATGCAGAGACATAGCCAGAAGAAATGAGCAAAGAGGCATCAATGATTCCTATGAGCAACTTTCAGGTATTGGGCAATAAAATCCTTTGAATAACCAATTAAACCATAATATACAAATATACTATCAGGTCATGCAGTGTGCTAGGAAGGCTTGGAATAGCATTCCAGGGAAGGAAGATAAGAGACAGTCATTCACAAAAATTACCCAACGAAATCAAGAGGCTTTTTCTGACTCTCTCACTAGACTCACATTAAGCTGTGGTGAGAGCTATAGGAGATGGTGCAGCTGCAAAGTTATTCATTCAAAGATTAACTCCAGAAAATTGTAATGCAGATTGTAAAAGAGCATTGTCAGGAATCAGTAAGGACACAACCATAGAAGAGATGATTCGGAAATGTAGTGGGGTAGGATCACAAACATACTACGTGGACATACTAGCAGACAAATTCGCAGTAATGGCCACAGGAAGTCAGGCACACAGGAAAGGAAAAATATGTTTTAACTGTGGGAAATCAGGACGTTTTAAAACAGAGTGCCCTTCCAAACAGGAGGCACAGACAACACCCTCTTCACAATATATCACACCCTGGACTCCATGTCCTAAATGCCGCACTGGGTTCCACTGGGCGTCTGAGTGCCACCAGACGGGAAACTTCTCACACAGCCCACGACCCCAGCCCTGATCACAACAATAGGGGCAATGAGATTTTACCCTTCCAGTCCTCAGAACCAGTATCAATTGTAGGATCCCAAGCAGAATCACTCACAATAGTTTTAAGTTCCCCTCTATTCAGCTACTTCCACGGCACTTACATCATCTATGAGTCATACTATTGTACCTACCTCTTACATCCCTTTGATACCCACACACACGTTAGCAATTACTTTGCCAACACCTTCTACATCATTCACAGATTTTAATATATTACCACGTCTTTTTTTCTGGGACAAATAATTTCAAATCTTATTGTGTTCCTTGTGTGTCCACATACGCATAGCATAACCAAGGGAAATAGGCTAGCAACAGTTCCGTTAAAAGAAACAGGGAACTTACAGATTTTAGACCTTCAGAAGCCTGAATTACTAAGAGAGAAAAAGAAAGAAAATGCACACATATATTGGGCACAACAAATTAAAGCTAATGACCAACTATAACACTGATAATACAAGGACTAGAAATACCAGGCATTGTAGATACAGGGGCAGATAAAACAGTGATTAGCAAAATATACTGGCCTCCAGAATGACCTGTCCAAACCAGTGATTCTACTATGAGGGGTATAGGCTCAGTATCTTACCCAGAAATGAGTGCTAAGTGGCTAAATTGGAGACATGAATCTAAAACAGGCAGAATTAAACCATACATCCTGGAATCACTTCCTATAAGTTTATGGGAAGAGATGAGCTAGAACAAATGGGTGCAGTCATACAGACAAATTTTTACTAGGGGCCTCTGTCGAAAAGCAGTCGAAGAAAATTGCCAGCCAGCTTTCCTGATTGCTGGGACCACCCATATGGGTTGAGCAGTGGCCCCTTACTCAGGAGAAATTGATGTCCTTAAAAGGAATAATCAAATACCAGCTCAAGAGAGGATATGTAGAACCCTCCAACAGCCCTCGGAATTCCCCAGTTTTCACAATAAAAAAGAAATCAGGAAAATGGGGAATGTTAACTGATCTCAGGGAGAAAAATTTAAAAATGGAGACTATGGGATGGGACTCAATGACAGGATATGAAATAACAATATTAGATACACCACTTACACCATAAGAGCCATACACCAGAAAAACACAATTTTAGAATGGATATTTTTACCTACCCAACCAAAAAGGTCCATCACATCTTACCCACAATTAGTAGCTCAAGTGATAAGAAAAGCTTTAAAAAGAGGCATTCAATTAACAGGACAAGTTCCTCATGTAAAACACAAACCACATACTAGACAGCAAAGTGAGGAACTGCTTACTCATGACATGGAATGGCAGATAATATTAAGTATATGTCAGACCACATGACAACAATATCAAACATGACCTATTTTGGTTCTCACAACCTTCTCAATGGATAATTCAAACACAAGTAAAGAGGGAACATATCTTAGGAGCAACAACTATATTTACTGATGCCACAAAAAACCATAGAGCAGCTTACTTCATACCTCCTTTTCACAAAGACTTATTTCCACACCTTTTGAGTCTACACAGAAAAGTGAGCTTGTTGCCATAATTACAGCCATTCAAGAAATAACAGGTCCTTTAAACATTATCTCAGCTAGTAAATATGCAGTATATACAGTTACTCACTTCGAAACAGTTCAAATAAAAAATCAAGATAATGAATACAACAATTATTCATTATCAAGATAATGAATACAACAAATATTAACAATTATACAAAACACAATTAAGACACGTCAGGGGAAGATTTCATAATGCATACTCTTTCTTATACACAGTTACACGACCCTATAGCAGAAGGAAACAAACAAACTGACATTCTCGTTACCCTTACTTTTCTAGAAGCATAACACTCTCAGGATCATTTTCACCAATCAGCAAACATACTTAGAAGACAATTTGATATAACTAGAGAGCAAGCTAGAACTATAGTGAAATCATATCCAACGTGTATTCCATTTTTACCAGCTCCATAAAACACAGCAATTAATCCTCAGGTATGTTCACCTTTGGAAATTTGGCAAATGGATGTTGCTCTTATTCCAGAATTGGGCAAAAGTAAATACCTACATGTCACTATAGACACTTATTCCAGTTACAGTATTGCCACCCCTCTTACTGGAGAATCTACAAAACATGCTATTGATCATTTATACAGGTGATTCTTTACATTGGGCATTCCATAAATTATTAAGACAGATAATGGTCCTGCATACACCAGTTGAGCCTTCATTGAATTTTGTCATTCTTATAGAATACACCATAAGACTGGAATTTGATATAACCCCACTGGTCAAGTTATTAGAGAACATTGCAACTGTGACATTAAGATTCTCCTGCAAAAACAAAAGAAAGGGGGAGAAGATGAGAACAGGATAAGATGAAGAATTGGCATGACTTTATACACTATAAATTTTTTGACACTGGACCGTGAAGGACTCACACTGGCCCAAAAGCAATTTCAACAAAAGAAAACACACTTTATAGACCACAGAGTCATAAAAGTTCACTGGAAGGACCCAAAAACAAGGCTGTGGTTTGGGCCATCTGATTTACTAACCTGGAGACGAGGTTACTCTTGTGTTTCTCCAGGAAATGGCCAGGAAGCAGCCTGGATTCCAGAAAGGAACACCCCACCCACACCATTCATTGGAGAAACAGATAAGGAAGCTGCACATTCAGAAAGAAATTCTGTTTTTCCAGAGTTATAGTTCAAGAAATCAAAAATGAAAATGGCACAGGACAAAAATAAATTGTCCCAGAGTCTGGAAAAAAATTTATGAAGAAGGAATTTTATTTATTGGAACTGTTTTGATGTGAGTAACTGTATGTGAGTAACAATTTAGGCAGCACCAATGACTGATAAAGATGACCTGGATGAAGATCCAGAAAAGGAAACTGAAAAAGATTTAGGCAGGTAGAGAAGACAGGAGGCAACATAATATAGTGGACACAGATGGACTTGGAGTCATGAGGGACCAGGATTGATGTCCTGTCTATGTGGCCCTAGGCAAGTCACTTATCCTCAAAGCACCCCAAGCAACATGGTCAAAAACTGTAAGATACAGACCAGATGTTAGTGTTTAGGAACATTTTAACAGCTTTTTTACTGCTTTACATATTTTTTAAAAGAGCTAACATTTCATTCTCACCTTTTATCATGTGACTTTGAATATTTAGATCATGGATCCTTTGGAAGATGTAGCATCTGATGTAACATTCTGCACTATTTGCACAGGTGAAAGAAAGCATATTGCTATTCAGTTTTCTTAGCAAATCACTGTATATGTCATTTTCTGATTATGATAGTAGCTTTTCGTGGGAGTTTGGGAATTAAACATTAGGCAAGTTAGATTTTGAAAAAGCATTTCCAGGGGCAGAGTCAAGATGGCGGAGTAGAAAGATGCACGTTTACGAGCTCCGAACCCACAGCCCATAGAATTAATGTAAAAAGAGATCTCCATAAGTTCTGGATCACTGAAAAGTGTGCAGAAACAGAGTGGAAGAGATTTCCATTCCAGAGAGCCCTGGAGAGCCGTTCCCAGGGTCCGTCGCACCCCGGAAAGTGGACCCCACCCCCAACGCTGCCTTGGCCGCGGCCCCAGAGAAGCTGACCCGAGCAGGCTTCAGGGACGGAAGCTCCGGCAGCCCGGAAAGTCCCTCCGCCCACAGAAGCTACAGGTCAGTGAGAGAGACGGCTGGGCTGGAGGAGGGGAGCAGAGTGTCTCCGTGACTCGGGCCCCCTTGGGAGGAAGCGACGGTGGCAGAGGCGGGGGCAGCGGCGGAGGCAGCAGCTGCGGTGGCGGCCCGGGACACCCCCAGCAGCAGACAGGATCTTCATTACTGAAAGTCTCTGCATAAACAACCTGAGGGAGCTGAGCCTGGGAGACGGCCCTGCCACACCCCGCTCCATTACTGAAGGCCTCTGCATAAATCCCCTGAGGGAACTGAGCCTGGGAGGCAGGCCCCCCCCCTGCCCCCACCTGCTCCATTCGTGAAGGTCTCTGCATAAAGCCCCTGAGGGAGCTGAGCCTGGGAGGTGGCCCTGCCCCCACCCCAGCACCAGAACTAAAGCTCACATTGATTAGCAGCCAGGCGGCGCGAAAAGCCTATTTGAATCTCAGACCCCAAGCAATAGCTGGGCAGATCTAGGCAGGGGTGGACAGGAATCTCAGAAGTCAAGTAACTGGCTTGGAAAATGCCTAGAAAAGGGAAGCAAAATAAGACTATAGAGAGTTTTTCGAACAGATGCAAATGATCCCGACTTTTGGATCGGACGAGGAGGAGGACATATTCTTGCCATCAGGGAAAGACGTGGAGGGCGGGGCCTCAGTACCCCAGACATCCCAGGGGGATGTCGGGTGGGCTCAGGCCTTGGAAGAGCTCAAAAAGGATTTTGAAAAGCAAGATAGACAGGTGAAGGAAAAACTGGAAAGACAAATGAGAGAGATGCAAGAAAAGTATGAAAAACGGGTCAATACCTTGATAAAGGAGACCCAAAAAAATGCTGAAGAAAATAACACCTTGAAAAATAGGCTCACTCAATTGGCAAAAGAGGTTCAAAAAGCCAATGAGGAGAAGAATGCTTTCAAAAGCAGAATTAGCCAAATGGAAAAAGAGGTTCAAAAGCTCACTGAAGAGAATAGTTCTCTCAAAATTAGAATGGAACAGATGGAGTCTAATGACTTTAGGAGAAACCAAGAAATTACAAAACAAAACCAAAAGAATGAAAAAAATGGAAGAGAATGTGAAATATCTCATGGGAAAAACAACTGAACTGGAAAATAGATCCAGGAGAGACAATTTTAAAATTATGGGACTACCTGAAAGTCATGATCAAAAAAGGAGCCTAGACATCATCTTCCATGAAATTATCGAGGAAAACTGTCCTGACATTCTAAAACCAGAGGGCAAAATAAGTATTGAAAGAATCCATTGATCACCACCTGAAAGAGATCCAAAAAGAGAAACTCCTAGGAACATTGTGGCCAAATTCCAGAACTCCCAGGTCAAGGAGAAAATCTTGCAAGCAGCTAGAAAGAAACAATTCCAGTATTGTGAAAATACAATCAGGATAACTCAAGATCTAGCAGCTTCTACATTAAGGGATCTAAGGGCGTGGAATAGGATATTCCAGAAGTCAAAGGAACTAGGACTCAAACCAAGAATCACCTACCCAGCTAAACTGAGTATAATACTTCAGGGGAAAATATGGTCGTTCAATGAAACAGAGGACTTTCAATCATTCTTGATGAAAAGACCAGAGCTGAAAAGAAAATCTGACTTTCAAACACAAGAATGAGAAGAAGCATGAAAAAGTAAACAGCAAAGAGAAGTCTTAAGGGACTTACCAGAAGTGAACTGTTTACATTCCTACATGGAAAGACAATATTTGTAACTCTTAAAACTTTTCAGTATCTGGGTAGTTGGTGGGTCCATACACACACGTACACGCATGCACACAAACACACATACACACATGCACACACATACAGAGACAGAGAGCACAGACTGAATTGAATAGGATGGGACCATATCTTAAAAGAAATTAAGGTAAATGGTGAGAGAGAAATGCAGTGGGAGGAAAGAGGGTGAAATGGAATGGGGTAATTATATGTCATTTAAGAGGCAAGTAGGAGACTTTTTAGTGGAGGGAAAAAGAGGAGAGCTGAGAAAAAAAAAACAAGTTTACCCTCATCACATTTGACTAAATGAGGCAATAAAACGCACAATCATTTTGGTATGAAAACCTATCTTACAGTATAGGAAAGTGGGGGAGAAGGAGATAAGCAAGGGGGGGATGATGGAAGGGAGGGCAAAGGGAGGAGGGAGCAATTTGAAGTCAACACTTGGGGAGGGACAGGATCAAAAGACAGAAGAGAAACAATGAGGGGCAGGGTAGGATGGAGGGTAATTCAGTTAGTCTTACACAACACGACTATCAGGGAAGTCATTTGCAAAACTACACAGATATGGCCTATATTGAATTGCCTGCCTTCCCAAAGGGAATGGGTGGGGAGGGAAGGATGGGGAGAATTTGGAACTCAAAGTTTTAGGAACAACTGTTTAGTATTGCTGTTGCTACTAGGAAAGAAGACATACAGTTAATGAGGAATAGAAAGTCATCTGGCCCTACAGGAGAAAAGAGAAGATAGAGACAAGGGAAGGGAGGGATGACAGAAGAGAGGACAGATTGGAGATAGGGAAAATTAGATTGCTTGGGGTATTGGGGTGGGGGAGGGGATAAAAGGGGAGAAAATTTGGAACCCAAAATTTTGTGAAATGAATGTAGAAAGTTAAATAAATAAATAAAAAGAAAAAGCATTTCCAGGGGGCAGAGCTAAGATGGTGGAGTAAGAGCAACTACTTACCTAAGCTCTTAGACAAACTCCTTCAGATACTTTTAAAAAGAGAAGCTAACCAAATTTTGGAGGTACAGAGTCTAATAGGAGACAGACTGTGGCAGATTCACAGTCCAGGACAGACTGGAAGGTTGACAGGAAGGATCTGTTCCACAGGGCTGGAGGGGCATACAACACAGCACAGACATGCTCAACAGGGATGAGCAGAAAAGGCCTGGGGTGGTCTGCAGCAAAGGCATCAAGGAGGAATCTCAATTAAAACATCCCAGGATGTTCCAGTGGAATGGAGCAAGTGAGAGCTGTAGAGCCCCAGGTATCTGCAGCAGCTGGTCGTGAGAATATCAGCCCACAGATTAAATGTCTGTAAGTCACCTACTTGAACTTTCAGGAGCCAAAATTGTGGAGTGATCAGTAAATTCTCTCTACCCCTCCCCTTGATGACTTTGAAAGAACTATAAAATATTTCCCCAGAAAAAGCCTGGAACAGTGAGATCAGCAGAAGAGGCAAAAAGTCTCATAGCACGTGAGGATAGGAAAATCACTAAGGAATATTTCTTTTGTTGTGGTGGAGGACTGGAGCTGTCCTAGACAGCCCCACCTCAGCAAACTAGGAGGAGATCCCTACCTCCAGGGAGGTGGAACCTCACAATCACCAACACCAGAACCCCAGGCATGCATTGGGGAAACAGGAAGACACTAGGGAAGCCGGGATCACCAACCACTGAACCTGCCTTTGCTCTAACTCACCTGAGGAGATCTCCTGAGACCATACCATCCCTCCCCCACACTTAACAAGCTCACTGCAGGGCTAATCTGGGAAAACACAAAAAGAAAGAATTCACCTGGTCTCTGCTTTCTCACACCAGCCAGCTCAACACCAGGTTCTTTAGCCTCTAGCTGAAAGAAGCTGAGGCCACAATACACAAGGCGCCATCATCATGAGTAAAAGCAAAGCAGGAAGGAAAAAATCGTATAATCTTTCCATGAGGACAAGGACTAAAACACGAATACTAAAGAGGTCGGTATTGAGACTATACTCCCATCTGAAATTTCAGAAGGAATTATGAACTGGTGACATGCACAAACAGCTCTCCTGGAACAGCTGAAGAAGTAAATAGAAGAAAAACTGACCAATGATTTTAAAAGTATGAAAAAAGAATTCAGGGATGAGAAAATCTCTTTAAAAAGGAAAATTGAACAAATGGAAAAGGAAGCACAAAACCTAACTGGGAAAATTGGACAAATGGAAAAGAAAACAAAACTTAACTTGGAAAATTATACAAATGGAGAAGGAAGTACAAAAACTAACTGGAGAAAATAAGACCTTGAAAGGAACAATTGGACTGATGGAAAAGAAGATGCAAAATTTAACTGAAGAAAATTATTTCATAAAAATTAGAATTGGGCACGTAGAAGCTAATGACTCTATGAGACATCAAGAATCAGTCAAACAAAATCTAAACAATTAAAAGATAGAAGAGAATGTAAAATATCTCATTGGAAAAACAACTGACCTGGAAAATAGATCCAGGAGAGAAAATTTAAGAATTATTGGTCTACCAGAAAGGCATGGTGAAGAAAAGAGCCCAGACAGTATCTATCAAGAAATCATCAAGGAAAACTACCCAAAAGTCCTAGATTCAGAGGGCAAAAATAGTCATCCAAAGACTCTACTATTCACCTCCCAAAAGGGATCCCAAGCTAAAAGCACCAAGGAATATTGCTGCCAAATTCCACAGCTATCAAATGAAGGAGAAAATACTACCAGCAGCTGGAAAGAAACCATTCAAATATCGAAGAGCTACAGTCAGCATCACACAGTACCATTCAGCTTCTACATTAAAAGATGGAAGGAATTTGAATATGATATTCCATAAGGTAAAAGAGTTGGGACTACAATCAAGGATCAATTACCCAGCAAAGTTCAGCATAACATTTCAGGCAAGGAGATGAATACTCAATGGAATAAGGGATTTCCAGACTTTCCTGATGGAAAGGCCAGAACTCAACAGAAAATTCGATCTTCAAATGCAGGTCTCAAGAGAGGCATAAAAAGATAAACAGGGGAAAAGAAAAATGTGTTACTCAATATGGGCAAACTGCTTACCTCCCTATAAGGAAAGATGATACTTTTTAATCTTGAGAATTGTATATCTATTATGAAATATAAAAGGGATATACATAGATGGAGTGGATATAAAGTGATGTGATGATAAAAATGTGATTTAAGGATGCAAAGGGATTGTAACAGAAGGTGTGAAAAGGAGGAAAAACAAAATGGTAAACAACATCACAGGAAGAAGTACAATATTAGAGTAGAGTAGAGGGAAAGAGGGGAGGGAGATGAGCATTGTTTGAGAGGTACTCTCATCTGATTTGGTTCAAGGAGGGAAAAACAAACTTAATTAAGTATATAAATCTAACTAACTCTATAGGCAGTAAGAGAGGAAGGGAGAAACAAAGGGGAGGGGAAGCTAAAAGGGAGGGAAGAAGTAGTAAGGGTAAAAGGGAATAAAAGGGAGGGGGGCTGAAAGAAGGAAGGGAAGACTGCAGGAGGTGGTGGTCAAAAATTAAAACTCTATTGTGGAGAGGAAGGGAGAACTAAAAGCACAAATGGTGGGAAAGAGGATGGAGGGAACGACAGAGATAGTAATCATAACTGTAAATGTGAATGGGATGAACTCTCCCATAAAATAGAGACGAATAGAAGAATGTATTAAAAAACATAAATCAACAAAATGTTCTTCACAAGGAACAGATTTGAAACAGGGGGATGCACACGGGATAAAGGTAAAAGGTTGGAGCAGAATATATTGTGCT
Source organism: Bettongia penicillata ogilbyi (assembly GCA_023548195.1). NCBI lineage: Eukaryota > Metazoa > Chordata > Mammalia > Diprotodontia > Potoroidae > Bettongia > Bettongia penicillata. The sequence goes on from JAJHZJ010000022.1 coordinate 6,628,996, forward strand.
TCAGCTAATGTAAAAAAAAGCAGGAGTAGTAGTCCTAATCTCAGACAAAGTAAAACCAGAAATAGATGTAATCAAAAGAGATAAAGAAGAGAACTATATCCTGCTAGAAGGCACCATAAACAACGATGCAATTTCATTACTAAATATATATGCTTTAAGTGGTATAACATCCAGATTCTTAGAGGAGAAGTTAAAGTAGTTACAGGAAGAAATAGACAGCAAAACTATACTAGTGGGGGACTTCAACCTACCCCTCTCTGAACTTGTTAAATCTAACCTTAAAATAAACAAGTAAGAAGTTAAGGGGGTGAATAAAACTCTGCATAAGGTGGATATAATAGATCACTGGAGAAAATTGAATGAGATAGAAAGGAATATACCTTTTTCTCAAGGGTACATGGCAAATATGCAAAAATTGACCATGTACTAGGGCATAAAAATGTCACAATCTAGTGCAGAAATGCAGGATAGTCAATACATCCTTCTCAGATCATAATGCAAAAAAAATTATATGTAATAAAAGGCCATAGAAAGATAGAACAAAAATTAATTGGAAACTAAATAATCTAATCCTAAAGAAGGAGTGAGTTAAACAATAAAGCACAGAAATAATCAGCAACTTCATTCAAGAGAATGACAATAATGAGACAACTCACCAAATCTTATGAGATACTGCAAAAGCAGTTCTTTGGGAAAGTTTTATATCTTTGAATGCCTACACGAATAAAATAGAGAAAGAGGAGAACAATGAATTGGGCATGCAGCTGAAAAAAGCTTTAAAAAGAACAAATTGAAAATCCCCAAGAAAATATCAAATTAGAAATACGGAAAACCAAAGAAGAAATTAATAAAATTGAAAACTATTGAACTAATAAAGAAAACTAAGGGTTGGTATTATGAACAAACAAATAAAATTGATAGACCTTTGGTTAATTTGATTAAAATAAAGAAGAAAGCCAAATTACCAATATCAAAAATGAAAGAAGTGAACTCACTGCCAATGAGAAGGAAATTAAAACAATAATTAGAAATTACTTTGCCCAACTTCATGCCCATCAATTCGACAATCTAAATGAGATGGATGATTATCTTAAAAAATATAAATTGCTCAGATCAACAGAAGAGGAAGTTGAATACTTAAATAATCCCATCTCAGAAAAAGAAATTGAACAAGACATCAATGAACTCTCTAGGAAAAAAATTCCAGGGCCAGATGGATTTACAAGTGAATTCTATCAAACATTTAAAGAAAAATTAATTCCAATACTGCATAGACTATTTCTGAAAATTGAGGAAGGACTCCTCCCAAATTCTTTTTATGATACAAATATGGTTTTGATACCTAAACCAGGAAGAACCAAAACAGAGAAAGAAAATTATAGACCAATTTCTAATACAACAACTTATCAAGAGAATACTACATTATGATAGGGTAGAATTTAAACCAGGAATGCAGGACTGGTTGAATATTAGGAAAATTATTAGCATTATGGATCATATCAACAATAAAACTAACAGAAATCACAGGATTATCTCAATAGATGCCGAAAAACTTTTGACAAAATATAACACCCATTCCTATTAAAAACATTGGAGAGCATAGGAATAAATGGAACTTTTCTTAAAATAATAAGCAATATCTACCTAAAGCCTTCCACGAGTACTATATGCAATGGAGATAAGCTACATGCATTTCCAGTAAGATCAGTGGTGAAACATGGATGCCCATTATCACTACTATTACTCAATATGGTACTACAAATGTTAGCTGCAGCAATAAGAGAACAAAAAGAAATTCTAGAAATTAGAATAGGCAAAGAAGAACCTAAGTTACCATGCTTTGCAGATGATATGATATTCTACTTCCCACAGATTCAAGTAAAAAACTACTTGAAATAATAAATAACTTTGGCAAAGTTGCAGGTTACAAAATAAACCCATGCAAATCTTCTGAATTTCTATATATTACTAACAAAGCAAGAGATAGAAAGAGAAATCCCACTTAAAGCTATGGGAGACACTATAAAATATTTGGGAGTCTACCTGCCAAAACAAATCCAGCGACTATATGAACACAATTACGAAATATTTTTCTCACAAATAAAGTCAGATCCAAGTTAAGTGGAAAAACATTAGCTGCTCATGTGTAGGTCAAGTCAATATAATAAAAGTGACAATTCTACCTAAATTAATTTACTTATTTAGTGACATAGCAATCAAATTATCAGATAATTAATTCCTAAAGCTGGAAAAAATAATATCAGAATTTATCTAGAAGAACAAAATGTCCAGAATATCAAGGGAAGTAATGAAAAGAAATGCAAGGGACAGTGGTCTACTCTACCAGATCTCAAATTGTATTATAAAGTAGAAATTATCAAAACTACTTGGTACTGGCTAAGAAATGGAAGGGTAGACTAGTGGAATAGGCTAGGTACTCAAGACACAGTAGGCAATGAATATAGCATCTACTGTTTGATAAACCCAAGAACCCCAGCTTCTGAGATAAGAACTCACTGTTTGATTAAAAAAAAATTGCTGGGAAAACTGGATAAGAGTGTGGCAGAAACTGGGCATAGACCAACGCCTGAATAAAGTCCAAATGGGTACATGTTCTAGGTATAAAGATTGATATTATAAACAAATTAGAGGAAGAAGGAATAGTGTATTTATCAGATTTATGGAGAAGGGAAGAATTTTTAACTAAAGGGAGAAAGTATGAAGTTCAAAATGGATAATTTTGATCACATTAAACTGAAAAGTTTTTGCACAACTAAACCCAATGCAACCAAGATTAGGAGGGAAATAGAAAACCGAGAAAGAATTTTTGCAAATAGTGTCTGTGATAAAGGCCCCATTTCTAAAATATATAGAGAACTGAGTCAAATGTACAAGAGTACAAGTCATTCCCCAATTCATAAATGATCAAAGGGTTTAAACAGGCAGTTTTCAGAGGAAGAAATTAGAGATATCTATAGTCACATGAAAAAATGCTCTAAATCACTATTGATAGAGAGCAGATCTGAGGGGAGGAGTCAAGATGGCAGAGTAGAAAGATTCACATATACTGGCTCTGAACCTGCAGCCCATAAATTACCTGTAAAGAGGAACTCCCAGCAAATTCTGGAGCAGGGGAAGCCACACAACAACGGAGTGGAGGAGATTTCTGTTCCAGAGAGCCCTGAAAAACCAACACCAAAGGTCCATCGTGCACCAGACCCAGAGCAGAGCCCAGCCCTGCCTTGGCCATGCAACAGCAAGAAGAGCAGATCCAAGCAGGCTTCAGGGATGGAATCTCTGGCAGCCACAAAGGTCCCTCAACCCACAGGTGCTACAGGTCACTGAGAGAGACTTCTGGACTGGCTGAGAGGGGAAAGGGATGTCTCCATAACTTAGGCTCCCTCGGGAGGCAGCAGTGGGGGAAGCAGCGAACAGGAGCTCCCAAAGCAGGAAGGAGCTCGGATCCATTGTTGAAGGTCTCCACATAAAACCCCTGAGGGAACTGAGCCCCGTGTGGTGGCCCTGCTCCCACCTGAGAACCTGAACTTAATCTCACACTGAATAGCAGCCCCAATCCTGCTGAAAGCCCTGAGGCTGGGAAGCAGCATTTGAATCTCAGACCCCAAGCACTAGCTGGGCAGATCTGGAGGCAAGGTGGATGTGGAGAGGAATCTCAGAAATCAAGTAACTGGCTGGGAAAATGCCCAGAAAAGGGGAAAAAAAATAAGACCATAGAAGGTTACTTTCTTGGTGAACAGATATTTCCTCCTTTCCTTTCAGATGAGGAAGAACAATGCTTACCATCAGAGAAAGACATAGAAGTCAAGGCCTCTGTATCCCAAAGATCTGAAATACACATCCAATGGGCTCAGGCCATGGAAGAGCTCAAAAAAGATTTTGAAAATCAAGTTAGACAGGTGGAGAAAAAACTGGGAAGAGAAATGAGAGAGATGCAAGAAAAGCATGAAAAACGGGTCAACACCTGGCTAAAGGAGACCCAAAAAAAAATGCTGAAGAAAATAACACCTTGAAAAATAGGCTCACTCAATTGGCAAAAGAGGTTCAAAAAGTCAATGAGGAGAAGAATGCTTTCAAAAGCAGAATTAGCCAAATGGAAAAGGAGGTTCAAAAATTCACTGGAGAAAATAGTTCTCTCAAAATTAGAATGGAACAGATGGAGGCTAATGACTTTCTGAGAAACCAATAAATCACAAAACAAAACCAAAAGAATGAAAAAATGGAAGATAATGGGAAGTATCTCTTGGGAAAAACAACTGACCTGGAAAATAGATCCAGGAGAGACAATTTAAAAATTATGGGACTACTTGAGAGCCATGATCAAAAAAAGAGCCTGGATATCATCTTTCATGAAATTATCAAGGAAAACTGCCCTGACATTCTAGAACCAGAGGGCAAAATAAACATTGAAAGAATCCACAGACCACCTCCTGAAAGAGATCTGAAAAGAGAAATTCCTAGGAATATTGTGGCCAAATTCCAGAATTCCCAGGTCAAGGAGAAGATATTGCAAGAAGTTAGAAAGAAAGAATTCAAGTACTGTGGAAATACAATCAGGATAACACAAGATCTAGCAGCTTCTACATTAAGGGATCAAAGGGCGTGGAATAGGATATTCCAGAAGTCAAAGGAACTAGGACTAAAACCAAGAATCACCTGCCCAGCAAAACTGAGTATAATACTTCAGGGGAAAAGCTGGTCCTTCAATGAAATAGAGGACTTTCAAGCATTCTTGATGAAAAGACCAGAGCTGAAAAGAAAATTTGACTTTCAAACACAAGAATGAGAAGAAGCATGCAAAAGTAAACAGCAAAGAGAAGTCATAAGGAATTTACCAAAGTTGAACTGTTTACATTCCTACATGGAAAGACAATATTTGTAACTCTTGAAACTTTTCAGTATCTGGGTAGTTGGTGGGATTACACACACATACACACACACACACACAGAGAGAGAGAGAGAGAGAGAGAGAGAGAGAGAGAGAGCACAGAGTGAATTAAATAGGATGGGATCATATCTTTAAAAAATGAAGGTAAATGGTGAGAGAAAAATGTACTGGGAAGAGAGAGGGTGAAATGGAATGGGGCAAATTATCTCTCATAGAAGAGGCAGGCAGGAGACTTTTTAGTGGAGGGAAAAAGAGGAGAGCTGAGAAAAAAACATGAAGTTTACTCTCATCACATTCGACTACAGGAAGAAATAAAATGCACACTCATTTTGGTATGAAAACCTATCTTATGATACAGGAAAGTGGGGAAGAAGGGGATAAGCAGGGTGGGGGGATGATGGAAGGGAGGGCAATGGGAGGAGGGAGGAATTTGAAGTCAACACTGTTGGGGAGGGACAGGATCAAAAGACAGAATAGAAACAATGGGGGGCAGGATAGAATGGAGGGAAATATAGTCAGTCTTATACAAGACGACTATTATGGAAGTCATTTGCAAAACTACACAAATATGGCCTATATTGAACTGTCTGCCTTCCCAAAGGGAATGGGTGGGGAGGGAGGAATGGGGAGAAGTTGGAACTCAAAGTTTTAGGAACAATTGTTGAGTATTGTTCTTGCTACTAGGAAATAAGAAACACAGGTAATAGGAAATAGAAAATTATCTGGCCCTACAGGACAAAAGAGAATATGGGGTCAAGGGAAGGGAGGGATGATAGAAGAGAGGGCAGATTGGTGATAAGGGAAATTAGAATGCTTGGTGTATTGGGGTGGGGGAGGGGATAAATGGGAAGAAAATTTGGAACCCAAAATTCTGTGAAAATGAATGTAAAAAGTTAAATAAATAAATTTATTTTAAAAAATAAAAAATAAACAACTCTGAGGTACCACATCACATTTATCAAACTGTCTAACATGACAAAACAGGAAGATGATAAATGTTGGAGATGATGTGGAAGAGTTGGAACACTAATTCATTGTTGGTGGAGCTCTGAGCTGATCCAACCATTCTGGAGAGCAATTTGGAACTATGCCAAAGGGCTACAAAAATGTGCATACACTTTGACCTAGCAATATCACTACTAAGATTGTATACCCAAGAGATCATAAAAATGAGAGAGTCCCACATGTACAAAAATATTTATAGCAGCCCTCTTTGTGGTGGCCAAAAACTAGAAATCAAGGGAATGCCCATCAATTGAGGAATGGCTGCATAAATTGTGGTACATGAATGTAATGGAGTACTATTGTGCTGTAAGAAACGATGAACAGGAAGATTTCAGAGAGGCCTGGAATGAGTTATATGATCTGTGCTGAGCAAAAGGAGCAGAACCAGGACATCTTTGTACACAGAAGCAATCACAGTGAGGATTTTTTCTGGTAGACTTAGAACTTCATTGCAATGCAAGGACTTAAAAAATTCCCAATGCTCTTTTAAGGCAAAATGCCTTCCACATCCAGGGAAAGAACTATGGAATTCAGTTACAGAATGTAGCAGATCATTTTCATTTGTATTACATTTTGGTTTGCTGTATAATTTCTCCCATTCATTTTAATTCTTCCATGCAACATGATTATGGTGAAAATGTATTTAATAGGAATGTAGAACCTATATAAAATTTTATGCCAACTTGGGGAGGGAGGAGGGAGGGAGGGGAGAAGGAGAGGGAGGGAGGAAAAAAACCTAACTTATGTGGTAGTGATTGTAGAACTCTGAAAATAAATAAAAGAAAAAGAAGAAGAAGCATTTCCAAACAGTCACTTGTCTTTTCCTGGACATCACATCGGGATGGTCACAATTACAGAGAGAGATTGCTTCTTAGGAGTAATGGGAGAGAAGACCTCAGAATGACTGGTAAGTGAAACAGTCTTTCTATTGGAACTTGCTGGCTGTAGTGTCTTAAATGAGATAGAGCAGAAAGAGTCACAAAAAGGGCAGATGTGCTGTAGCCAAGGTGAGCCAGGGAGGGCTTTGTCCCTGGGCTTCAACATTGAGAGAGTGAGAAAAATACTTGTATTCTCTCACCTAGTGGAAGCAATGAAATTTAGAGTCTCATCCACAAAAGTAAGTGGCTAACTGGGTAATGAGCAACTGGCATCTTCTTCCTCTCTATCCCCTGACAAAATGATTCCATTCCATTGGAGTTCCTTTCTGGGTTGTTCTTCATCTCTTACCCATGCAATGGTTTCCTTTGCAATTTCTCAGGTTTTCTGTCCCCTCAATACAGTGCAATCTCCTGATCAATTCAAAATACCTTTGAAGTCACTTGGTGCTTCTGTCCCTTATGTCAGAATTGCCAATTATGGGTCTAACTATTTCTATGACTCAACTGGCACAGCAAAAGGATAATTGGTCATGGCTACTGCTTGCACTCAACCCCCACCGTTACTGGCCATAAAGTCCATAGAACAGAGTCTCCTCTTTCAAGTGATCTTGGCCACAATGTGGTCAGACAAGAAGGAAGGAAGAGAACTAGAAGGGAGGTACAGTGTCAAGAAAATTCAGGAAGGGGAAACACTAAATGAGAAAGAAAAGGTGATCAGTAACATAAGAGGCTTCAGAGAATTCAAATCATGAAGACTGAGAAAAGATAACAGAATTTTGCAGTTAAAAGACACTTTAATTTCAGAGAGATCAGTTTCTTCAGTGTAATGAAAGTGTAAGCCAGACTATGGGGGAGAGGAGGAATTAAGAAGGAGGCAAGGAAGTAGAGGCGAATGGATAGGTCATTTGTCTAGGAGACTGACCCTGAAAGGGAGGACAGAGACACAGAAACACAGAGGGATAATATAGTCAACATAATGAGAGTTGAAAAGGACATGTAGAAGGATTCCCAGGTGACGTGACTTTCCTGCTGGCCATGCGTGACTCAGCCCCCTTGTGTTCTAAGATGAAAAGCCAGTAATGCAGGACTAAGATATCCTGTACCTCCCAGGAGTCGCAGGAAATCCTCCTGCTCCACTAAGCCAGAAGGGCTGTTGTTCACTTAGAAGATATTCAAAAAAGGCAGATTGTGTGCAGAGGGTGCAAAGATGTTAAGTAACACAGAGACAATAATGAGCAGCCAGGAAACCTCTGGGAATTCGATGGAGGTTTTTTACTTTTTTATTTTAAGAATGAGAAAGATGTGCACATGATTGCAAGTAGTAGAAACAGTTGAAAAGGAGATGAAAAATTGGGAAAAGATGGGGAGGATGGGAGGCACAAGTTGTCAAAGGAGAAAGGAGGAACTGAAATTAAGGGATTGGTTACAGCTCCTCTGTACCGAAAGTTGGGCTCCTTCAGTATTATCATGCTGCTTCTGAAGTCATGAATCTTGAATGTATGGAAGTGCACATCAGAAACGAATAGCAACATAGACATGTTTATTATGCTCCAAATTCACAAACAAGAGCTATATAATAAAAATAAAATTATCCTTTCAATATTTGAAAATTAGAAACTAATATGAATTTCGGGGGAAGATGCTTTAGAGCTCTTTCTGCACTAGAATTGAAGGGGTTAATTAGAGGATGGTTGGAGACCTCAGTGAGAGGGTTGCACATGAACTTCTATAATGCAGCCCCTATTACAAAAAGACATACAAGAAACTCTGTCAGCCTGGTTATGTCTGGAAATTTAGACTCATTTTAATCATTAAGTGGGAATTTTTCCCTCAAGGAGATTCCGGTCAAAAAGTGTTGAGTCCAAAAGATGAAAATAGCTGGTGTATTTACCAAATCAACTTTGTCTTATTCCTTAACGAGGAACAAAACATATTCGCTGATTTTCTGATTTATTCTTGAAGTTAATTTCATTCGGATCTCCGACTGGTTTGAGGGTGAAGTTCTGTAGAATGGTGGTAAAGAACAGAAACAACTCCATCCTTGCCAGGCCCTCTCCAAGACAAGACCGTTTTCCTGGAAAGAAACAAACTTTTGCTTAAAAATTTTCATGGAATATCACTGTATCAATCAAAGTGAAACAGACTCATTGGATCAGGACAATAATAGGGAAGGAGTAAAAGAGAAGGCTGTAGATGGGATGAAACGGTGAGAACGATTATTGTGACTTATATTCCAGTCATTAATGATCACTATATGCAAGAAAGAATTCCTTCTTCATACCATTATCATGGTGAGCACTTCAGCAGTGTATCTTGCAATGGAGTCAGACTTTCAAAAAATAAGTGGGCAGCTGAGCAAGCCAAGAGGCTCAGCTAATCTATGGAAAGCTCTGAGAAGAAGTAAGTAATGGGAATACTAGAAAAGACATTAGGTCACATGTGACAGTGGGACAATGTGTCTTGAAAAGAACTACCAGGAGGAGGCTCAGCCAGAGGAGGTTGGGAGGGGGAACAGGATTCTTCTCATAGCATGAGAAGTAGTGATGGGAAGGGTTTCTTTTTACCAATGGAAAAAGGTATGAAGTGGTCACTTTTCTTGAATTTCCCATTCTGATCCAGGAAGTGCTGGGGATCAAATTTATCAGGGTTGGGAAACTCCTTGCTGTCATTCAAGACTGGAGAGAGCAGGGGAAATATTGTTGTGCCCTAGAAGGAAGAAATTCCAGAGAAAAGTCAGTTATTATCATGAATATCCTTGGTATCCCAGTCCCAAGAATCTTCAGTGACTTCCTATTGACTCTAGTACAAAATACACACTATTTTGTATATGGAATAGACTGAGATGTCTAACCATTGAGAATCTGTATAGATTCCAGTCTAGCTTTCCAGGTTTATGTTCCCATTATTGTCCCCATCATGTCCTCCTTAGGGTACCAGCTAAACTGGTCCAACTACTGCTCCCCATTCACAAGGCCCCCTCTGGTCTTCATGCCTTTATAATGGCCATGTCTGATGTCTTGAAGGCACTCTTGCTCATTTCAGTCTTTTAGAATTCCTGGCTTTCTTCAAGGATTGGCTTGGGTACACCCTCCTACAAGAAGCCTTGGCTAAGGCCCTGAACTCTATGTGCTTACTCTCTCCTCAGTTCCTTGGTCTACACTTCATGTCTACACTTGTTGCCTGTGTGACTCTGGGGAGGACATGGGAATTGTCAGTGACCCAGGCAACACTTAAAGCCTCTAGGGGCTTTCTCCTCGGGGAGTTTCTTCAGCAGGAAGCTATTCAGCTAATCAAATCACAGCTTAGATATGAAAGAAAGAAATAATATTTTGGGTAGACTTTTTTGGTTCCAAGTTGCGCCCCCTCCAAGAGAAGCCAAAGTCTTCAATGGTCAAATACCCTTCTGTTCTTGCCTTTGGTCAACAGCGCTTGGACCAAAAATTTTCATACAGCAGGTTTTTGCTATAGCCTCGATGGTTTGAACTGAACAGTGCAATCAATGGGGTATGTTAACTGTGGAAATGCCCTCTTCTTTCTCTGAGGGAGAATAATTCTGCTAAGCGATTCCTAGGAAACTTCAATCTAATTCAATTTAATTCAATTAATGTTTACTTAGTAGCCTCCAGGAAAGCAGTATTTTGAAGTCTAAAGACATAGGTTCAAGTCTCACCTCTAACATTTTTAAATGATCTTGGTCAAGTCATTACACCTAAGACTCAGGGTCTCCATCTGCACAGTGGGACAGAAAATAATATCTAAAGAATCTACTTTACTGTCCACTAAAAGGTAATACATAAAATTTTTTAATGAGCAGTCTCACTTTGTTATTTTCCCTGCCCATTTTCCTTACAAATTATTGTTATAGTGAATGAAAAGCAGGGAAAACCAAGTATACACCTTCCTCTCCTTATTCATTCAGCACCACATCCAAATTAGTTTTATGTAAAAAAAAGACTGCCTTAAGGAGAACTTCCTGTGATATCATGACAATGGGTTGCAACTTTCTCATAACTAAAATGAGATCACTGGACCAGATGATATTTAAGATCTCTTCCAACACTAGATTCCAGGGCACCATGTTTGCTGACCTTTGGGAGGACATATTGTTGGAACTGGATGTCCTGGGTCACTGCATGAGGCACGTTGAGAGGAAAAAGGTCAATGAATCTTTGCATTTCATGCACTACAGCATCCATATAGGGCATATCATTTCTATCCATTATGGAAGGAACTCGATTACGTCCAATCACACGATCAATTTCCTCATGAACTTTTGCTGCAGGGACAAAAACAGGAAAAAACACTGAGCCTCTGAGTGTACTGGGAATGCCCAATAGAGCCTATGTAAAGAATCTGCCTGATGATATGACTTAGGATGATTCTTAGATGGGCTCAGTGTCTTCCTTCTACTCAGTCAAGTGGGCAAAGGCTTTTGCAACAGCAATAAGATGATTTTCTGTGCCTTAGTGGAGAGGCATCAGGAAGAACTGCATTTATATTCCTCTTTTGACACTAAATTCAAGCAAGTCATTAAGACTATCTGAGCTTTATTTTCCTCACCTGAAAATGGGGATCATGAATTATCTGCCTTCTAAGGTTCCTGACACCTGATTCTGCTGTACTATGCTTTGTAAAATGGAGACAATAACTTCCCCTTCCTTATGGAGTGTCAAATAAAATTATAGGTCAAATGATTTGAAAACCTTCCACCTTTTCTATATATGCCACCCACTATTGTCAAGGAGAGTAGATGTCTTTATTTGAATTTGACAGTTCTGGTGATGGTATGATCATGTTTATTGAAACTGTTCACCAGATATGTATCTCAGCTCCTGTATCAATATCTGAAGTTACAGAGGCATAGAATCTCAGCATTATAAATGACCCATTTTCACCTAAGGCCATATATAGTTGAAAGGGAATCCTGGTTCTAATGGAAGGAATAAATAAAAATAAAGCTTTTGCTTGAGAAACTCCAGTAAGTGAGAATTCATGACCAACTAGGCACCTGGATGGGCTTTGGGAGAACTTTAATAGTTGGCATGTCTTTCCTTACATGAAGTCTCCATTTGTCAGCTTGCAATGTCTATCCTTAGTTCCTAGTTCTGCCTCTTTGGATCCAGGAGAAGCAGCTCTGGGAGAATGTAAACCATCTCAGGAAATGGGTGTTCATTTGAGTTTTTGCATCCTAATCATAAAACTTAGGGTACACAATATGAGCTTTATACATGTTTGCTAAAATAAATTGAATTCCCCATGACAGACCTTCACATACATAAATAACTATAAGGTCCCCTTCATGTCCTATTTTCTTAAATATACTACTGTCTGACCTATTGCTGATCTGTATAGGAGTCATGCAAATCCAAAAATTAAGAAAGTGGGGCCAGCTCCTGAACAAGGTGCAGGGCTGGGAAAGCAAGCCTGGTCTATAAGCATTGCAGTTCTTCTACCTCACCTTGGACCTCAGGATGTTTAACAATGAGCAGCAGGCCATATCTTAGAGTACGGCTGGTTGTCTCAGTTCCTGCCCCAAATAAGTTAAATCCAGTCACTATTAGATTCTCTAAGTCAAATTCAGACTGGGGATTATCTTTTTCCTAAAGGAGAGGTACAAAATAATTGAAGTAATGAGAGACAGCAGGGATCACCAGTAGTAATGATATGAAGTGCATAAAGTTTGCCCTAGGAGCCCTCCCATAACTTCATTTACTTACTGTAAAAGACAAAAACCTTCCCAATGCCCTCACTCCCCAACCATAGGCTTGCCCTTGCCAGGCAACCTTCTTTACTTCAAACAAAATGGCCCAGTGGGTAGAGACTTTGAATCAGAAAGACATGGATTTATATTTAGCCTCAGCTAAGAGGTACTTACGTATCCATGGAAAGTCACTTAATTCCTCTGGGCACCAGTTTCCTCACATGTAACAGGAAAGAACTGAATCCCTTTCAGGTCTCTACCTATCAATGATATACTTGGTATGGAGAGGACCTGATCAAGTGATTCACTTAAAACTTTGATGACCTGATAAGTGACACCATACTGATACTTTCATCACAAAACAGGATAGCATCTTGGTAAACCAATGAGAACAACAAAAAGATACTTCACATGAGCAGAATGGTGAACTGAGAGAAATTTTTTGCAGTGAAGAATGCAGAATTTCAAAATTTGTAGGGCAAATGAAATTCATACAGCCAGTCTTTGACTGATCAGAAATCTTCCTTAAGTAGTCATCTGGCCTCTTCTTTCACAGATGGGGAACTTGCTACTTAATCAAGAATTCCTTGCCAATCTTGGGACATTGCTACCCTCATGTGGAAATGAAATGTGTCTGTAATTTCAACCATTGTTATGAGTTTTGTCTCTTGGGAGTGTTGAAGGAAAAGCATCCTAATTCATTTATGTGACAGCCCTTAAATTAAGTATCTGTTGAGCTCCCTTCCAACTCACAAATTCTGCAAAATTCTGTGAAATGCACAAGCTCATAGGATTTAGAGGTTGAAAGAACCTTGGAGATCACTCATTTTACAGAAAAAGAAATTGTGGTCTTGAGAGGGGAAACTTTTCTTCAATTCCACAGAGGGAAAAAATTGAAAATAGTGGATGGTGGAACCATTTTACCTGGAACAAAATGAAGCTGTCTATGGTTTTAAAAAAAGAGTTGAGAAAAAGTTTGGGTAGAAGTTCATTTTCTGCTCAAATCAACTGGCAGTGAAACTCATTGACAAGAAAATGAGCAAATAATGTAGGACAGGATATGAAACAAATACTATAGATTGTATAATTAAGAGCCTATATTCTAACATCTCTGATAAACAAGAAAATAATAAAACACATATTATAGGACTCTCAGAAATAAAGGAACGACACCCTGAAGGCATCTAGGTGGCACAAATGGATGGAGTACTGGACCTGGAGTCAGGAAGACCTGAACTCAAATTCAACCTCAAACATTTTTTAGCTTTATGAACCTGAGCAAGTCATCTCACTTCTGTCTGCCTCCATTTCATTATCTCTAAAATGGGCGTAATAATAGCATCTATCTCCTGGCATTGTTGTGACAAACAAGTGAGATAATATTTGTAAAATGATTTGAAATCTTTGAAGCATGATATAAATGCTATAGCTATGACTACTAAAGTGTTTCACAAAGAGAAAAGGATTAAAAAAGAAATAAGGATGAAGAGTGGGCTGAAATAATAGATTCCAAAAATTAAACAGTGAATAGACAACTTGGAACACATGATGGACAATATGTCAAAAGCCATATAGATCCTTTTAAGGTAAAACTAGCTGATTTGGTACTAGAAAATAGAGAACATTTAACACAAAAGGTAGAGACTAGAAGATTGGAAAACATTTACTCTCTACAAACCAAAATGATCTGGAAGATAGGATATAAAATAATTTAAGTATTTTGTATACATTGCAAATATATATCATAGAAATTTATATATCATAGAAATATAGAATTAATTTTAAATTCTGAATATAATACTTCAATAATGAAAATGCATAATTGTTAAAAATTGAGGAATACATATACATACATATATATATATATATATATATATATATATAGAGAGAGAGAGAGAGAGAGAGAGAGAGAGAGAGAGAGAGAGAGAGAGAGAGAGAATTCAGAGGCTATCCAACAGAAAAAAACATCAAGTTTAACACATCAAGAACAGTAGTAATCAAACTTTAGATTTTCAGTACAAGTATTTGGGTAATGAAAAGAAAGCCCTTTGCCTAGCAAGGAAAATAAATTTGAATAGGTCAAGAATACTCCTCCTTTCTGAGAAATCAAGGAAGAGATTGGAAAACAACAATACTAAAATAAAAGGAGAATGGGCTGTGGAAACAAATAATTCATCCTGCAAATATGAGCTTAATCATATATGTAATAAGATTGACTTATAGCCATCAACATTGTAAAACTGAACAATTTTGGAAGATCAATCAATTCGTATCAATTCAATTGTCAATTGTGAGTACACAGGACCAATGACAAAGAATGCTAACTGCCTTCTAAAAGACAGCTTATGGAATAGTGTGCAGAATGAGACACATGTCAACATGGACAATATGGAAATTTATTTTTTGTAATTGTGCTTACGTGATAACAAAGGCTTTGTTTATCTTTTCTTCACTGGGTGGGAGAAAATAAATATTTGATAAAAGAAGATGGACATACAGGAAAAAAAAAGATTGGATATCAGTCATTTCCTAATACCAATCTCAAAATGAGCCAAGTAGATAACTTGGAAAATTCAAACCAGAAAAGCAGGAGGTAAATAAATTAACAAGAAAAGATTAAGTAGTGTAATTAATCCTCTTATGCCTTTATGTCAATTCAACATTATTTTTTAAAAATCTTCCATTGATTCACAGCCACTGAAATAACAGCATGTAATGGCAATATTTTAAGGAAGGGGATTAAAATAGTCTTGGTATCAACTTGGAAGAAAGTTTCTAGCGAATATCTCAATTATCTATGTTTAGTTCTATTCTGTTTAATTTTTATCAGTATATGAAATCACTCAATCAGCAAATAGTTAAGAAATATTTTTATGTGCCAGGCAGAAGGCTAGGTAGCCGGGATATGAACAAATGAATAAAATAAGGCAATCTTTACCCTCTAGGAGTTTACATTTGACTGAAGGAATACAACACATTTAAAGAGAAGTACACAGGGGATATGTACAAAATAAACTCACAGAGAACTTTGGTTGGGACACTAACAAGAGGACAAACAGGGCAGCTGTTTGAAGGAGGTAGAAGCTACATGTGGAAGGTTATTGAGACTTCTAAGAGTTGAGAAAAGTGAGTGAGAGCACTCCAGGCATAGGGGCCAGACTGTGCAAAGGCAAAGAGACAAAAGACAAGATATTATGTACGGAAAACAGCAAAGAGGCTGGTTTGGCTGGAGTAAAGAGGAGTGAAAGGCGGGGAAGAGGATGTAAGGGAAAAATTGTATAACTAGCTTAGAAAAGGAGGCTCGGATTGTGAAGGGTTTTAAAAGCCAAACAGATGAATTTATGACGGGTCTTAGGAGCCCTGAAGCCTCCTGATTATGCGAATGACTCAGTGAGTCTTGCACATTATATATGTTATCTTTGCAGATTGATGAAGAATGAATTGAGAGTCTGGTTAAGAGAGAATTGTCATTGCCCTGATGAGAGATGATGTTGAACTGAACTAAGGTGGTTGTGGTGTGAATAGAGGGGGAACTAAGGATTACTGTCATGACAGGGTTGGGAGAGGAGGGGAAGAAGACAATTCCTTTCTACTCTTTGCTCCTACACCCTCCTCCCCCACTGATCAGAGTAATTCGGACAGTTCAGATCCAATGAGGAAGAGGATTGCCTGTTCATTACTCCCAAAATAATTGTTCTTTGTACAGGAAATTTAATCTATTGGGTTAGATTGTGAAGGAATGAAGGAAATCAGCTTTTATCAAGCATCTACTATGTGCCATACCTTGTGCTGAGTACTTTACAAATATTATCTCATTTGATCTTTTCAGTGTCCCTAGGAGGTAGATGAAAACATTATCTCCATTTTGCAGTTGAAGAAATAGAGGTAGACAGATGTTACATGACTTTCCCAGAGTTGTACTGCTATAAAGAGTCTAAGTCCAGATTTAAAGAAAAGACTTTCTGATTTCAGACTCAGTTCCATACCCACCACAACCTAACTTCCTCCAATCATTCTGAGTGGAACTATGCAGGACTGGAAGATAGTTACGGATTAGCTGGAATATGGGACGGATGTCTTGATGGCAACTCTGAGGAAATTTTCATTGTCAGGGGAACAGTATGGGATACTAGAAGTGCTTTATTTGTCTGCTTAATTGGGTTGTGGGTTTCTGGGAGACTTTTGAATCTTTTTCATTTTTCCGTAAAGCAAAATTAAGTTACCCTCTTCCTGATATTAATTAATTTTTAGTGCTTTTATGGAAACTAGCATAGCTAGCATTTATAGTAATAGCTGGCATTTATATAAGACATTAAGGTTTGTTGGCTGTTTTTATTCAGTGATTTCAGTCATGCCTGATCCTTCCTGAATCCATTGTTTTTTCTTGGCAAAGATACTGGGGGAGTTGGTCTTTCCTTCTCCAGAGGATACATTTTCAGGAAATCAGAAGTTAAGTGACTTGACTGTGGTCACACAGGTAGGGAGTGTCTGAGGCTAGATTTAAACTCAGGTTCTCCTGATACCAGGCTTGACATTCAATCCAGTGAACTATTTGTTTTCTCTGCTTTAAAATTAACAGCAAGCTTTATAAACATACCATTTTATCTTCCCAATGAGCCTGAAAGATAAATGTTTTCATTCCCATTTTATAGATGAGGAACCTGAGGCAAACAGTGGTCATATGATGTGTTCAGGGTTACACAGTTGGAAATGTCTGAAGTAGGCTTTGAACTCGAGTTTTTCTCATTCCATGCCCTACTCTGCACCCCAGTTCTTCGTTCAGAGCTTACTTTGTATGTATTAGCTTGAATATTATATCCCCCATTACACTGTAAATTCCTTGACAACAGGGACTCTCTTTTATATCTTTAGTACTTAGTAAAGTACATGGCACATAGTAGGCACTTAGGAAATATTTATTAACTGATTCCAATTATCATTCTCCAATACAATATCCCCCTCCAAACAGTAAAGCCCAGATCAGCAGTTCATCACCCAGCAAAGCAGAACTCTTTCAATCTCATCTCCCTTACAGAGCTCAGAGAAGGGACAGGGTCAGATCAAAGTCTAGTTACTAAAAAGTAAATGACACCCTCTCGGGACATGAATACCTTAAGACCCTCTGAGATCCTTTTCTGTGCTTTGAAGAGTAACCTGTAAGAATTCTTGGAATATCAGCCCTGCTCAATCAACAAGGTACTTCTCCCCATGCATCCTACCTGCTGCATTTTGACCAGGTAGCAGTCAATGTAGTCTTGAGGGTTGTTGGGGTCCAGTACTTCTTGATGCTCCTTCACTCTTTCCAAAATGAAACTTTTTATATCCTTAACATTTCTAGATAAATTTCTGTGCTCTCCTGGGAGGTACACTCTGAATGCTGGTAAAGTGTTGTAGAGCTACACACACCCCCAAACACAAACAAACACATGTGAATTTACTGTTATAGAGATCCTGATAAATACGTAAATTATTATTATGTTTTGCTCAAAGGCATTGCATTTCTTTGTAACATTAGTTAAATTTTTTCTTAACAAAAGCTCTTTTTTCTCTCTAATCTTCAATATACATTGGAGAAACAAAACAGAAGGCTTGAAACACATGGACATATTCAAGCAACACAAATCCCCACCTTGGCAATAGCCCGAAATGTGTGTCCCCATTTTCCATCTTGAGTCCATCCCCTCTCTCTCAGGAGGACAGCGTGTTTCATTGTGATTCCTATGGAATCATGTTGGGTCCTTACATTGATCAGAGAGCTTGAGTCCTGCATGGTGCTTGTCTCTCCATTGTTTTTGTTGTTGCTGTTATTGTACAAATTGGCTCTGGTCACTTTATTTGGCATCCATTCATAGTCTTCTCATGTAAAAAGCTGTCCCTTTCATCATTTCTCAAAACATAGTAGAATTCAATTATATTCACACACCATAATTTGTTCAGCCATCTCCCAATTGATAAGCAGCCCCTTAGTTTCCAGTATTTTGTAGCTCCCATAAAAAAATCATTTCTTTTTTGCATATGACTTTCAATATTATGTATTTTCCTTTTTATTGGTGGGGAACTGGTCAAATAATGGTATTTTTGGTTCAAAGGATGTACATGATATACTCATTGGGACCAATAGATCCAAATTGATTTCTGAATGGCCTGGACAATTCACAGCTACCCCAACAGTTTGTCAATAAGCTGCTTTTCCCATAGTCCTTCCAATATATGATATTTATCTTTGTTTGAATATATTTTGAGGGGCAGAGTCAAGATGGTGGAGTAGAAAGACGCACATATGCGAGCTCCGAACCCACAGCCCATATATTTAATGTAAGAAGAGTTCCCCAGAAGTTCTGGATCACTGCAAGGGGTGCAGAAACATAGTGGAAGAGATTTCCGTTCCAGAGAGCCCTGGAGAGCCATCCCCAGGGTCCATCACACCTGGGAAAGCGGACCCCACCCCAGCGCTGCCCTGGCCTCAGCCCCAGAGAAGCTGACCCGAGCAGGCTTCAGGGACGGAAGCTCCAGCGGCCTGGAAGTTACCTCCTCCCACAGACTCTACAGGTCAGTGAAAGACACTCCTGGGCTCACCGAGAGGGGAGCGGAGTGTCTCCGTGGCTCAGGCCCCCTTGGGAGGAAGCGGCAGAGGCAGAGGCAGGGGGGGCGGCCCGGGACTCCCCCAGCAGCAGGCAGGATCTTCATTACTGAAAGTCTCTGCATAAACCACCTGAAGGAGCTGAGCCTGGGAGACGGCCCTGCCCCACCGCTCCATTTCTGAAGGTCTCTGCATAAAGCACCTGAGGGAACTGAGCCTGAGAGGCGGCCCTGCCCCCACCCCAGCACCAGAACTAAATCTCCCATTGAATAGCAGCCGCGCCTGCTGCGGAAATCCCATTTGAATCTCAGACCCCAAGCACTAGCTGGGCGGATCTAGGCGGGGTTGGACAGGAATCTCAGAAGTCAAGTAACTGGCTGGGAAAATGCCTAGAAAAGGGAAGAAAAATAAGACTATAGAGAGTTTTTTCCAACAAATGCAAATGATCCCGACTTTCGGATCTGACGACAACGAGGAAATATTCTTGCCATCAGGGAAAGATGTGGAGGGCGGGCCTCGGTACCCCAGACATCCCAGGGGGATGTCAGGTGGGCTCAGGCCTTGGAAGAGCTCAAAAAGGATTTTGAAAAGCAAGTTAGACAGGTGGAGGGAAAACTGGGAAGAGAAATGAGAGAGATGCAAGAAAAGTATGAAAAATGGGTCAATACCTTGGTAAAGGACACCCAAAAAAATGCTGAAGAAAATAACACCTTGAAAAATAGGCTCACTCAATTGGCAAAAGGGGTTCAAAAAGCCAATGAGGAGAAGAATGCTTTCAAAAGCAGAATTAGCCAAATGGAAAAAGAGGTTCAAAAGCTCACTGAAGATAATAGTTCTCTCAAAATTAGAATGGAACAGATGGAGTCTAATGACTTTACGAGAAACCATGAATATATTTTGAGACATTTGGAAGGAAAAAATCAAGATGGCCACTTTTTTAAGAAAGTCATTTGGAGCCAATTTTTTGACAATCTTTAAATGCAGTAAAGTGGCAAAAAAAAAAAATTTAAGGCACCCATTCAGGAAAGACTTGGTATTGATTATGGAAGAAGGGGTATTTCTAGTAGTCATCAGCAGACAAAACATCTTATCCTAATTGGACTGAGAAACTTTCAGAGTTAGGCACAACAGAGCTAGGGAAGTCAGAAGCCATTGGCCACCCTGAGGTTCAGAAAGTAGCAATCTCATTTCTCTGACTGAAATGGGCATGAAACAGAAAAAGAAAGCTATTATTATTTAGGTCAGACATCATTTCCACAAAGGGAGCTTTGTAGCTGCTGTATTCAAATAGTTCCTATATGCAAGCTGGGAGATCAGTTCCCAATTATTTCATGTGTTCTAGAGGTTTTTAATGGAATTTCTCTTTCTGACATTTATTGTTCACTGCTGTAGTAGCACATGGAAATACTGATGCTGTTGTTAAAGTTGTAATAGAAAGACCAGTTTGGAGTTTCTGCTACTACAGTCTTCCTTGTGTCTAATCCCAATATGAACATGATGATGTGTTGTCAAAGAATCTGGAAATTCTTACCAATGTGAAAAAGGCTTAAAGGAGAAGATAGGGAATGTCCTTAGCATTTTGTTGTGTTTCAGGGCCAGTGAGTCACAAGGTATGCTATGAGCTTTCTTACTATACATTCAATTAAATGAGTCTGTACTAATCAATTACTAATCAATTGAGATCAATTCAGTGAATAGATATAAAGTACTTAATCAATGTAGAGTAAAATATTGGGTGTTCAGAGGTATACAAAGTATTTAAAAGATACAATCCCTGCCCATGTAGAGTTCATATACTGGAAAGAGAATAAGATAAATATACATTGATGGCTCTTAAATCAATAATACATGATTGGTGCATTGGAAGGAAGCATATAAAATTCTATGGGAGATCCTGAAGCAAAAATCGTTGCTGAGTGAGGGGAACAAGGTAGGCTTCTTGAAGTAGGTGGCATTAGAATTTTACATGAGTTGGTAGAAATTCAGTAGATAAAAGTGGGACCTGAAGGACACTCAAGGAACAGGGAACAAGGAAACCCAAGCCACAATGTCAAAGAACAGGATTTAATGAGAGACAGAGAATAGTCATAAATTAAGTGAAGAGGAGTAGTAGATGGATCAAGATGGAGAGTAAAAAAGATGCCAGATTTGAATGGTCTAGAATGCCACATAAACAGATCACTGTTCCCTACTTCTGGAAAGCCTAGATTGTTTATCTCTGTAGTCCCAAACAAAGGTGCTTCCATTCTCTTGATGGCATTAATGGTTGTCAGACAAAAAGGGATGCAGTAGTGAGTGAAGAACAGGTTAGTTTCTGGTTCCTATTAAATTGAAGATGGAAACTTATGCCATCATTTCATGAATTTATCATCACTCACTCTCCTCACGAAGAGGGAGGAAGCTTGGGCTGACCATGGTGCTGAAATTCACAATATCAGACAAAGGACTTAGAGATGGTAAAGATTCATGTTTTTGTTAAATTGGTTCATGTCTGTTTCGTAAAGATAAAATCATCTGCTCTTCAGGAAAAAAAAGATTAAGTAGAAAGATGATTGGATTTGGACTCAGAAGAATTTGGTCAGCATTCATGCCCTGTGACATACATGGTGACCTCAGAAAAATTGTATTACTTCTTGGAACCTCAGTTTCCTCCTCTCTACAGTAATGACAATAACAATAATACCAATGAGAGCTAGGATTTTTATATCACTGTATAAGTGCTTGTTGAGGGCCAGGGTGGAGTGCTGTTGACAAGATCAGGATAGACCTTCAGGGAAACTATTCTTTGAGACTATGCTCATTTTCATCCGGAATGGCTCTCCATGCCCCACGGATGTTGCTGTCTCTGTGAGACAAACAAGAGAACTACAGAAAACAAGGGATATGTAAAATAGATGCCCACTAGGTTAACAGTCTTTAAGACAATAAGACTGATCAAATCAATAGGACAGGAGCAGAATGTCACTTAGACTTGCAGTTTCTGTCTATATATACCCTGACCCTCAGATCAATAAACGGGGTTGGTCTATCTACTCCCACCTGCCTATGTATCTTTCTTCTTCACCGTATCATCGAGCTGTGTGGGGACACAGGCCGTCCACTACAAGTGCTCAAAGTGTTTTATATGTATTAGCTCATTTGAGTCGCACAACAACTGTGGTAAATAGGTGCTTGTAATATTTATATTGTTATGCACAAGAAAAAGGAGGATGAGAGAAGTGAAGTAATATTTTAAAGGTCATAAAACTGTTAAGTGTCTGAGGCAGGTTTTAGATTCATTCTTCCTCACTTCAGGTCTAGCCCTCTATTCATTAAATTCCTCCCTTTCCCTAAATTGTGTGCTTTTGTGATCTCTCAAAGGAGCAGTCAAATGAAGAGCCCTTCTGGACAGGTCGGAGTAGTGAACTGCTCTGAACAGATCCCAAGAGTTTCTTAAGTCCTCTCAAATCTAAGTCTAAATTGGCAATTATCTCAAAACTAATTTGGCCAGTGCTGTGCTACTCACAGAGGGGACCAGAAATCGAAATATTATGTCCCTCTTTGGAGTTAAGGGAAATCCATGTATCTTGGAAAAGCCTACTTTTAAAAAAAAGAAAGAACATAAAGTGACACCAAGGCATCCAATCAATTCAATTCATATTAAGTTGATAAAATCCATTCAGCATTTATGCAGTACTCAACATGAACAAAGTCTTGTGCTAGATTGCCATGATATAGACAGCAATGAAGCAGTTCTCTTCCTCAAAAATCTTACATTCTACAAGAGAAGGGTTTACCTAGAGCGTGTATCCCACACTGTAAGTGGAACATAGGTAAAAGAAAAAAAAAATTATTTTCAATTACTGAGGATCCTTAGCTCTGCCTTCAGTGAATGAAGGCTTTGATCCTATATGTCCATCCACTGTAGTGGCTAGAACACAGCACTCCCAGAATCAGTGTAGTCTATTGGCCTAAATGACTTGCTCACTTCACTTTGATCAACTGTCCTCCCTAATTCCTCCAGAATGACCTGGGCTTATCTTTGTTGATAACTATGTTAGTTGGCCACATCTATGAACACTGTCCTATGTGGAATATCACTATCAAACACTTATCCCTATAAATGAAACATGTGTATGACCTAGAAGTAGATCATACAAATTCAGAGGCCACCTGGGAAAACAGACTACATACCTAGATCTTGAGAGCCAAGTGTATTGTACGATGTTATGGTCCTTGAGTGCATGATAGATGAATGTGTGTGTGTGTGTGTGTGTGTGTGTGTGCTCATTTTTGCTGGGGAACTTGCTAAGAGATGAGAGTCTATGGTACACTGATCATGTTGCTGAGACTCAGCAAATAACCATAGAATAAGAAGACAACTCCAGCCTTACCTGTGTCCATGGTGAGTTAATCAGTTGAAAGTTTTCATTCAACAACTTTATGAGATAAAGAAATTTTTCATCATTGTACTTGAATCGATCACGGAAGAGGATAGAGCAGATCACATTGCATGGAGCACAGCCAAGGATGAAGGTGGGATCAGTGGACTGACCTAATGTAGAGAAAAGTTACTAAAGGAGAAAAAAACAGTTTTAAGTGAAATACTTCCAATCTCATAGGACTGGACATCTCTTCTGCCCATACCTGGATATGATGTTTAATTACTATTTTCCTGGACAATTTCCTGTAGCTTTTATAAGGAAATTAGATAAGCTTATAATACCTAAGTATGAAAAGAGAGAAGGGACTTCTCTGTTCCAGGAGAGTGAGTCAGTGATCTCCTGGTCATTATACCAAGGCAGAGACTTTTAGAATGACTTTCAAAGCAAGAAGCATGTGAGACAGTCGGATGTCACATGCCTGGGAAGAAAAAAATGAAAACCAACCATTTGTTTTCCTGAGCTCCTCCAGCAGGCATTGGGCTTCTTCTTGAACTCTCTCTTCAATGCTTCTCTTTCCCATCCCAAAGTTCCTTAGGGTCATCAAGGAAAATCTGCGCAGTTGTTTCCACCTCTCTCCATGACTTGCAATAACTCCTAGACAAACGAGAACAGGATTTTGGTCATTCTAACACTGGAGCTGGTAGAGGACACAGTCTGCATGGTGGACTTAAGACTTGGGGCTTAATTCATTGAACAAGATTAATTTTATTCAATTCAAACCAAAATGCAATGCAGCCTGGTAAGTATCAGATATGTTCCACATGAAGGTCTTCTCCTAGATGGTGAAAACAGAACAATAAAAACAAAACCAGTACTTACACTCTGTGGTGGGGTGGGATGGGGTAGATTTTTACTGGATAAGGTCTGCCGTACACTTTGCCTGAATACACTTAAATTTACCTTTTCCTTTGATTATATCATCAATCATTGGAAGAACTGGTCTGTCTACAAATGCATCTCCTTGATCAATTAGAGCTTCCTTCATAATGTTATATCCATACAGCACCACAACACGCCGGGTTCCAATATAAAGAGTATAGATGGGTCCATATTTTTTAGCCAGCTTGAAAAGAATGCCAAGAAACAGGAAGAGGCTCAGTGTGAAACTGCAGAAAGTTGCAATTTACCCCCACAATTACCTCATAAGTCCTCAGCACTATCAAGTGGTTCAGTCCTCCCTCATTCAAAACAAAGTCAAGTGCAAGTCATGTCATTATTTCTCTGATGGCATGGTCTTCTTTGACAACGAAAGATGAACACACATGCACATCAGAAAAGATAAGACTTTCTATCAGTGGAACTGAAATTGGATTGCTGCATTACCATCAGTTTTGTTAATTTTTCCTAAAAAGCACAAGCCATTTCAAACTGACATGCAGTTGAAATTTCATACTCTATATTATCTCCATAATACTAATCACATAGTAGGTACTTAAGAAATGATATTTTTATTCATTCTTTCAATGACCTCCAATTCCTTGCTGCTAGTATTCCTCCTTTTCAGCAAATAATTCACACAACTAACAACGTGATATTCCTTTGGCACAGTTATAACTATGTCATTCCCCTACTGAAAAGTCTGCAGGGGATTCCTACTGCCTCCATAACTTGGTACTTAATGCCTTCACAGCTGACTCCAACCTAATTTCCAGATTATTTCTATATTACCCATTATCCCAAACTTTACATTCTTGCATGAGTCCCCTACTGGCTATGTAGTCTCCCAATGTCTGGACTTTGCCCAAACTGCCTCCCATGCCAGGAATTCATTTCTGCCCTCTCTTCCAGAATCTGTTATTTCTTTCAAGGTCCAGCTCATGGCTTCTCTTCTACAACAACGTTTTTGGTCTCCAATTACTAGTTCTATCCTTTAGGTAACTTTTGTTTATCTATAAATTTACTGTAGCCCTCAAAAAGAACATAAGCTCCTGGAGGACAGGAACTACTTCCTTTCAAGAAAAGATGGTTTCATTCACCATATGTTTCTCTCCTGTGTCTGACACAGTGCCTGGCACATAATGGCAATAAAGAAGCTCTCATTAATAGAATTATTTATTTTTACCTTTGTATCCCCAGAGCATAATATGATGCATTACAAAAAGCAAATATTTGGTTCTATTGTTGAGTTTCTGCTTCTACCACCAAAGTTATGACAAAATGACCAATGCATGCCTGACAACATTGCTAATGGAGATATCACTCATAAAGCCAATGACTCACGGCATCCATGACCTAGGACTCTAAATAATCATGAGTCCTGATTCAGTTATTCATTTGAAACCTTTGTGTCTCCCCCTACAGCCCGAGCAGCTAGGCTTCAAACCCCAAATCTAGTCTGCTTACCTGTGATAATGATACAGCCATGTCCTTCAAATCCAATTGCAGGATGTTGCCAATAAAGGGAAGAGGAATAGGACCTGGTGGGAGCTTACCCCTTTTGAGTCCCTGGATCCATAAAGACAAGATCAGGAAAAGAACAGAAGCCAGGAGGGCAGTTGTACTGAGTCCCCAAGGATCCATTGCCATGACAGATGGTCCTATAACTCTCAGATGTAGCAGATCACTGTACTTTTATAGTCATTGGCAGATAACAAGGGGTGGGAATGCCAAAGCAATAAACTCATAGTCCTTATGGGTAAACAAGATAAGTTTTCCATTAACTAAGCTAAACTGTGCCTAACTGACTTCTTAAACATGTTTGTTCCTTCTCCACCATGAAAAACAATCTTCTTGAGAGAAAAGATGGCAATGAAATAGGCATTTACATATCCTGCATTCTTTCTATCCTCTTTACATAGTGGATCACTTAATCAAGGGGCCCTCCCCACTATTTTTTCCTTTTTACTTCTTGCTTCAAACTTTGGTGTCCCCAACATTTTTACACCCTTGAATGTCTTCTGAACTTTAGTCTTCCTGGCTCTGATCTTTCAGGTTGGCACCTTTTCTTGTATACTTACCATCTAATCATTCTTTGTACATGTCCTCATCTACTAATGAACCCATCTCTCCACAAACCTCCATGTATTACCTGCCCCCAACCTAGTTTAGAGAAACAACCACAGATCCCAGATTGAGACTGTAGCCAAAGGTAGTTTGTTTTTTCTGGTCTTACCCCTTGGATTGATGTGGGACATATTCCACTGTTCATACTGACCTCTGTTTCCATGTCAGGTGCAAGGTTCTGAGCATCACATCAGAGTGTATTCCTTCTCCCATGTTTGACTTGCCCACAGAGCTTTAAAGTTTCAAAAATAGCCTAAATATATCATCAATATTCAACACATGGAGAGCACTTCACAATGAACCATACACATCTAGGTAGGTCTCAGCGAGTCACCATTCACTTATTGCCCTCTCTCCCATTCACGGAAAATCCATCACTTGCAAAGTTTGTCTAAAGGAGCTAGCGCACCAAAGCTTCTTGCTCCGTAGTAACAAAGGTGATTCTGAGAGTTTCAGAAAGAAGATAAAAAGAGAGGGCAGAGCCAAGATGGTGGAATAGAAGGACGCACGTTTATGAGCTCCAACCCACAGCCCATAGAATTAATGTAAAAAGAGACCCCCATAACTTCTGGACCACTGAAAGGTGTACAGAAACAGAGTGGAAGAGATTTCCGTTCCAGAGAGCCCTGGAGACCCGTCCCCAGGGTCCGTTGCGCCCCGGAAAGCGCACCCCACCCCAGCACTGCCCTGGCCGCGGTCCCACAGAAGCTGACCTGAGCAGGCTTCAGGGATGGAGGCTCCGGCAGTCGGGAAAGTCCCTCCGCCCACAAAAGCTACAAGTCAGTGAGAGAGACGGCTGGCTGGCTGAGGGGAGTGGGGTGTCTCCGTGACTCGGGCCCCCTTGGGAGGAAGCGGTGGCGTCAGAGATGGGGGAAGGAAGTGGCAGAGTCAGAGGCGTGGGCAGCAGCGGCGGCAGCGGCCCGACACTCCCCCAGCAGCGGGCAGGATCTTTATTACTAAAAGTCTCTGCATAAACAACCTGAGGGAGCTGAGCCTGGGAGACGACCCTGACCCACCCTGCTCCACTACTGAAGGCCTCTGCATAAAACCCCTGAGGGAGCTGAGCCTGGGAGGCGGCCCTGCCCCAACCCCAGCACCAGAACTAAAGCTACGTTGATTAGCAAGCAGCGGCGCGGAAAGCACATTTGAATCTCAGAGCCCAAGCACTAGCTGGGCAGATCTAGGCGGAGGTGGACAGGAATCTCAGAAGTCAAGTAACTGGCTGGGAAAATGCCTAGAAAAGGGAAGAAAAATAAGACTATAGAGAGTTTTTTCCAACAAATGCAAATGATCCCGACATTCGGATCTGATGACGAGGATGTATTCTTGCCATCAGGGAAAGATGTGGAGGGCGGGGCCTCGGTACCCCAGACACCCCAGGGGGATGTCAGGTGGGCTCACGCCTTGGAAGAGCTCAAAAAGGATTTTGAAAAGCAAGTTAGACAGGTGGAGGAAAAACTGGGAAGAGAAATGAGAGAGATGCAAGAAAAGTATGAAAAACGGGTCAATACCTTGGTTAAGGAGACCCAAAAAAATGCTGAAGAAAATAACACCTTGAAGAATAGGTTCACTCAATTGGCAAAAGAGGTTCAAAAAGCCAATGAGGAGAAGAATGCTTTCAAAAGCAGAATTAGCCAAATGGAAAAAGAGGTTCAAAAGCTCACGCACACACACATACACACATGCACACACACACAGAGACAGAGAGCACAGAGTGAATTGAATAGGATGGGACCATAGCTGAAAAGAAATTAAGGTAAATGGTGAGAGAAAAATGTAGTGGGGGGAAAGAGGGTGAAATGGAATGGGGTAATTATATGTCATTTAAGAGGCAAGTAGGAGACTTTTTAGTGGAGGGAAAAAGAGGAGAGCTGAGAAAAAAAAACAAAAAACAAGAAGTTTACCCTCATCACATTTGACTAAAGGAAGGAATAAAATGCACACTCATTTTGGTATGAAAACCTATCTTACAGTATAGGAAAGTGGGGGAGAAGGAGATAAGCAAGGGGGGGATGATGGAAGGGAGGGCAAAGGGAGGAGGGAGCAATTTGAAGTCAACACTTGGGGAGGGACAGGATCAAAAGACAGAAGAGAAACAATGAGGGGCAGGGTAGGATGGAGGGTAATTCAGTTAGTCTTACACAACACGACTATCAGGGAAGTCATTTGCAAAATTACACAGATATGACCTATATTGAATTGCCTGCCTTCCCAAAGGGAATGGGTGGGGAGGGAGGGATGGGGAGAATTTGGAACTCAAAGTTTTAGGAACAACTGTTTAGTATTGCTGTTGCTACTAGGAAAGAAGACATACAGTTAATGAGGAATAGAAAGTCATCTGGCCGTACAGGAGAAAAGAGAAGATGGAGACAAGAGAAGGGAGGGATGACAGAAGAGAGGGCAGATTGGAGATAGGGAAAATTAGATGCTTGGGGTATTGGGGTGGGGGGAGGGGACAAAAGGGGAGAAAATTTGGAACCCAAAATTTTGTGAAAATGAATATAAAAAGTTAAATAAATAAATAAATTTTAAAAAAAAAGAAAGAAGATAAAAAGATAAAGAAATTCTTGACCAAGGGTGTGCCAAAGCCAGCTCAGGCCATCACAAGAGGGCTGGTTGCTGAATTCTGAGTGAAATCATTTACTCCTTGGACATCTGACCAATACCACAAATTAGGCCTTGATTTTACTTCTAGATTTTAAGAAGTGATGAAGAAAATGTTAATGTGGCTATTCAACCTAAAAGTGTGCCAGGTATAATTTTTGGGGAGAAGTCAGCTGTTACACATTTACCAGCCCACTTCTGCACCCTGCCCCTGTGGAGGATTTTTAGGAGTACTTACAGGATAACTCACTGTCCTTCAAAAGTATGATGGACTTATCTTTTGCATTGTTAGAGAGAGTTCCTTCTTTGATACAATCATAGAACCCTTGCTATATGCAATAATAGTAATAATATTTATGTGACACTTTCATTTTATGTGACACAGTAGCAGGCACTGTGCTAAAAGCTTTGTAAGTATTATCTCATTTAATGTTCACAATAATATGAGTGATTAGATGCTATTAACATCCCCATTTTACAGATGAGGAAACTGAGTCAAATGGTTAAATGACTAGAGAATAATAGCAGAAATACCATCCTGGCTCTTCCCCCTATAAACATTCTGACCTTGGTCAGTCACTTCCTATTCCTAGACTTCTGTTTCCTTCCCTGGTTGCTGAGACTATTAGAAGAGTAGATCTAGCTCTCAAACACTGAACTCTTGTGGTCCTGTGATTACACCCACCCACACCAACCAAATCTTCCCTGCCTGGTTTAAAGATTAGGAAACTTGAGCATAGAGATATGAAGGGGTTTCCACAAGGCCACACACTCAATGAGTGGAAGGCAGAGCAGGGATCCTACCTGAACTATGGACTCTCAAACTGAGATGCACTTCTCTCTTTGTTTATAGAAGATATGAAGCCTGGTGGACTTATGAACTCTTTGAACTCAGCATGAACTTCTGAGCAGGTTTACATTTTTTTTTCAACTTCTAGTATTTTTATGAATTCATTGTTAGTTTTCATCATTCACTTCCATAAGATTTTGAGTTACAAATTTTCTCTCTCCCTTCCTCCTCCCTCCCAAAGACAGCATGCAATCTGATATAGACTATACGTATACATTCATATTAAACATATTTTCACATTCGTCATGTTACAAAGAAGAATTAGAACCAATGAAAGGTAGAAAGGAGCAAAAAAGAGAGACAGAGCAACTAGTATGCTCAGATATGCATTGAGATTCAATAACTCTTTTTCTGGATAGGTATAGCATTTTCCATCATGAGTCTTTTGAAATTGTCATAGATCCTTGCATTGTTAAGTCTATCAAACTTAGTCATCACACAATTTTGCTGTTTCTATGTATAATGTTCTCCTGGTTCTGCTCATTTCACTCAGCATCAGTTCATGAAAGTCTTTCCAGGCTTTTCTGAAGTCTGCCTTCTCATCATTTCTTATGAAATGTATTCCATTACATTCATACACCACAACTTATTCAGTCATTCCCTCATTTATGGGCATCCTCTCAATTTCCAATTCTTGGACAGCACAAAAATAACTGTCATAAATATTTTTGCAAATGTGGGTCCTTTTCCCTTTACATGGTCTCTGGAATACAGACCTAGAAGTGGTATTGCTGGATCAAAGAGTATGCACAATTTTATAGCCCTTTGGCCATAACTCCAAATTGCTCTCCAGAATGGTTGGATCAGTTCACAACTTCACCAACAATGCATTAATGTTCAAATTTTCCCATATCTCCAACATTTTCATTTTTCTGTTTTGTCATGTTAGCCAATTAGATATTTGTGTCAGGCCATACCTCAAAGTTATTTTGAGTTACATTTCTCTCATCAGTAGTGATTTAGAGCCTTCTTTTCAACTGACTAGGTATAAGCATTAGCAAGGTAGAATTTTTTGATTTTTTTTCCAGAGTTCAATTTCCTAGACTCAGGTTACATTGTAAATATTCCAAGGATTAATCTCTTTTGAACCAACTGACATTTTTCCAATTATTTAGATCTGTCCTTATTTGTGTGGAGTGTTTTGTAATGGTGTTCATATAGTTCCCAGGTCAGATTTACACTCTTTAAAATTTATCTGTTTACCTAATCCAGCACTACTATTATTTAATTCCTGATCATTAATTTCACACAGAGAGAAGATGCATGTTGCAAGGATAAGAAAGAGTGATGTAGATTCTGGAGGGAGTTCACTTTGAATCAACCTTCTTTGATTATTGTTACCATTTCCATCAGGGAGATATATACTTATGAACAGTTTTTAGCACTGTCTTGTATGGAGCCAGAAGGATTCTATTTGGGTAGTGAAATCTTCCAAGTGTTCCCATTTCAGGATAAAATGGTACTGGGTACATCAAACCTCCAAACCTTGCAGAGCATTCTGGACAAAATGGAATTCTACTTCATTCCAGTTTCTATGTTGACATTCAGTTTGGGAGTAATATATGAGAACTACATCATTATCAAACCTGTGTAGAGCTTTTAAAGTCATACGCAGTGATAATTATACAATTTTGTAGTGTAAAGGGCAATTTGGGTGCACTCCTTTGACCTCACAAGTTTCCTATTAGGCCAGCAGTGCATATAGTGAGGTGGCTTGGTAGCCTGGGAAAGGACCTAGACTTGAAATCAGAGGATCTAGTTTCAAATTCAAGCTTGGCTGATGACTCCCTATTTGACCTTGGTCTAGTCACTTCCCCTAACTAGGGCTTCAGTTTATCATCTGTCAAATGAAGCCATTGACCTCAGTGACTTCCAAGTTTCCATTCAGCTCTAGATTTATGATCCTATGACTCTCTTTAGCACTTTAGAGTTTCCCAAACTCTTTGTAGGTACTGTTTCCTTTAATTCTCATGAATGGGGCAAGTATTACTCACCTCATTTTTCAAATGCAATAACCTAGGTCCTGAATGATTCCATGATGTACACAAATATGTTCAAGTAGGGAGTGGCAGAACAAGATTTGAACTCATATCTTGTAAATCCATATAAAGCTTCACCTACCACAAAACCTTCCTATGATCATGCCAAGTATGTACTATGTCATTCTTAAAAATTAGATGTGTGATTTCATAAAGGCATGAGTTTCTGTTCATAGAGGTCCTCTCCTAATGCACATTGTCACTTTCTCTGAAACATTCTGCCAGATTTTATTGGTCATATAAAGAAATACTGATAATCTTATATCCTCCAGATTTGCTAAAATTATTTCAAGCAAGTTTTTTAGTTGAAGCTCTAAAGTTCTCTGAATATTATCTGCAAAGAGTGAGAGTTATGTATCTTCATTGCCTATTCTACTTTCTTCAATTTCTTATTCTTCTCTTATTGTTACATGTAGTATTTATAGTACTATATTGAATAATAATACTGATAATGGACATCTTGACTTTACCTGTTGTCTTATTGGGAAGGTTTCTAGCTTATTCCCATTACACCTCATGCTTGCTGATGGCTTTAGATAGATAATGTTTATCATTTTAAGGAATGGTCCCATTATTTCTCTGCTTTCTAGTGTTTTTAGTTGGAATGGGTGCTGTGTTTTGTCAAAAGTTTTTCAGCATCTGTTGAGATTATTATATGATTTATGTTGGTTTTCTTATTGATGTGGTCAATTATATTGATAGTTTTCATAATATTGAACCAACCCTGTATTCCTGGTAGAAATTCTACCTGGTCGTAATCCTTGTGCTATATTGCTGTAATCACTTTGTGAGTATTTTGCTCAAAATTTTTGTATCAATATTCATTAGGGAAATTAGTCTATTATATTCTTTCTCTGTTTCAGCTCTTCCTGGTTTAGGAATCAACACCACATTTGTGTCATAAAAGGAGTTGGGTAAGACTCCTTCTTTGTTATTTTTTCAAATTGTTTATGTACTATTGGAATTAATTTTTCTTTTAATGTTTAATAGAATTCACTCATGAATCCACCTGATCCTGAGAATTTTTTCCTAGGGAGTTCATTAATGGTTTGTTCAATTTCTTTTCCTAGGATGGACTTATTAGGCATTCTATTTCCTGATCTGTTAGTCTAGGTAATTTATTCTTTTCATAAATATTCATCCATTTTGCCCAGATTGTTAGATTTATTGGCATATATTGGACAAAATATTTCCTAATAATTGCTCTAATTTCTTCTTTATTATTCATGATTTCACCCTTTTCATTTTTGATACTGGATGTTTAGTTTTCTTCTTTTTTTAATCAAATTAACCAATAGCTCATTTATTTGTTTTTTCTTCATAAAACCAGTTTCTGAATTTATTATTAACTCAATAGGTTTCTTTACTTTCAGTCTTATTAATCTTACCTTTGATTTTCAGGATTTCCAAATGGGTATTCAGTTAGGGATTTTTTATTTGTTCTTTTTTCTAGTTTTCTTTTTTTTTGTAGTTCATGCCCTATTCATTGATTTATTCTTTTTCTATTTAGTAGATTTAAGAATCTAGAGAAATTAATTTTCCCTAAGTACTGCTTTGGCCACATCCCCTAAATTCTGGTATGTGGTCTCAATACTGCCATTATCTGTAATGAAATTATTGATTGCTTCTTTGATTTGCTCTTTGACCTACTTATACTTTAGGACTCTATTATACAGTTTCCAATTAATTTTTAATTTATATTTCCACTGCCCATTATCAAATGTAATTTATTGAATTATGATCTGAAAAGACATCATTTACTATTTCTGCCTTTTTACATATGATTTTGAGGTTTTTTATGCTCTATCACATGATCATTTTTTGTGTAGGTGTACTACTGAGAAAAGGGTATGTTCCTTTGTGTTCCCATTCAGTTTTCTCTAAAGGTCTGTCATATCTACTTTTCTAATATTCTATTTGCCTCCTTCGTTACCTTCTTGTTCATTTTTGGTTGGATTTATTGAGTTTTGAGAGGGTACAGTTGAGGTCTCCCAGAAGCATGGTTTTGCTATTTCTTCCTGCAACTCACTTTACTTCTTCTTTAAGAATCTAAATGATATACCACTTGGTGCATGTGTTTAGTATTGATAGTGTTTCATTGTCTATGGCAACTTTCACCAAGATGTCATTTCCTTCCTTATATCTTTTAATTAGATTTATTTTTGCTTTTGCTCTGTCTGAGATCAGGTTTGCTACTTCTGCTTCTTTTTAATTTTAGCTAAAGTATAATAGATTCTGCTACAGCCCCTTACCTTGATTCTATGTTATTCTCTTTGCTTCAGGTATGTTTCTTATAAAAACATATGATAGGATTCTAATTTTTGTCCACTTTGCTATCCATTCCCATTTCTTGGGAGAGTTCATCCCATTCACATCCACAGTTATGATAACTGTATATTTCCCTCCATCATATTCTTCCTCTTGCTTGACTTCTCTCACCCGTTTGCTTCTGTCCACCACTTCACCTGACCTGCCTTCCTTTCTGTCAGTCCCCACCCTCCCTTACTTGACCTCTTCCCCTCCTACTTTGCTGCCAGGTATAAGAGATTCCTATATTCAACAGATTGTGTGTATATTAAAGAGAGAATCTTTAAATGTTTAACAGAATTCACTCATGAATCCATCTGACCCTGGGGATTTTTTGAGCCAATCTCTCTTTGAGCCAATACTGATGAGTAAGGTTCAAACAATGCTCTTTTCCCACCTTCCCATTTTCCTCTCCACAGTAACAGGTCCTTGTCTCCTCTTCATGTGAAATAGTTTACCCCATTCCTCCTCTCCCTTCCTTCTACACCTATGGCACTCGTCTTTCTCATCCCTTAAAGTTTTTATGTCATTCCCTCTAATTCACCTTGTACCTGTACCCTCTCTCTATGTATATTCCTTCTAAGTATACTATTAATGATACAATTTTCAAGAAATACAAACATCATCTTCCCCTGTAGGAAAACAAATAGTCTAGCTCCCTTGAATCCCTTCTGTTTTCTTTTCGCTTTTACCTCCTTCTGTATCTCTTGGATCTTGAATTCAGAGGTCAAATTTTTGGTTTAATTCTGATCTTTCCTTATGAAATCCTGAAATCCCTCTGTTTTGTTGAATAAGCATTTTTTTCCTTCCTTAATTTTTCTGGGTAATTGATTCTTGGGTGTAGTCCTAGCTTCTTTGCCTCCTGGAATATCATGTTCCATGACCTCTGATCCTTTAATGTTGCAACTACCAAGTCCTGTGTAATCCTGGTTGTGTCTTCCCAATATTTAAATTATTTCTTTTTGGCCACTTGTAATATTTTTTTTCCTTGACCTCAGTGTTTGGATATTTGACTATATAATGTTTGTTGGAGGTTTTATTTTGGAATCTCTTTCCTTAGGTGATCAGAGGATTCTTCCAATGCTTATTTGTCCTCTCGTTGCAGGACATCAGGGCAGTTTTCCTTGATAATTTCTTGAAAGATGATGTCCAGGTCCTCCTTCTGATCATGGCTTTTAGGTAGTCCAATGATTCTGATATTGTCTCTCCTGAATCTGTTTTCCAGTACATTTGTTTTTTCCCATAGGGTGCTTTACATTTTCTTCCATTTTTTTTATTCTTTTGCTTTTGTTTGATTGATTCTTGTTGTCTCATAGTATCATTAGCTTTCCCTTGCCCAATTCTGAATTCTAAGGTGTTGTTTTCTTCAATTAACTTTTGTACTTTTTTTTCCATTTAGTCAACTACACTTTTTAAGTAGTTTTTTTCTTCAGTGGATTTTGTATCTCCTTTTCCATTTGTCTACTTCTACTTTTTAGGCAATTGTTTTCTTTTTCTAAACTGTTCACTCTTTTCATAATTCTCTGGGATCACCCTCAGCTCTTTTCCCCATTTTTATTCTACCCCTCTTATATGATTTCTAATCACTTTGAGCTCTTCCTTAAGTTCTCTCTGGGCTTGAGAAGATTTCCCAATTTCCTTTGGTATTTTGCCCACAGCTCTTTTGACATTGTTGTCCCCCTCCGAGTTTGTGTCTTGGTCATCCCTGTTACCATAATAACTTTCTGTAGTCAGGTTCTTCTTCTTTTTTTTTTTGCTCTCTTTTTGGAAAGAGATTCCAAAATAAAACCTCCAACGAACATTATAAGGGGGGGGTGGATTTTTTTCTTTCTTTTCAATTTGATCTCTGCTTCCAGAGTGAAAGGGGCTCCAGATGAGGCTTCTTGTGTCAGTGGCTGCTGGTCCTGACTGTTTACCTGGTGCTATACTCATGTTGCCCTGAGACTCATGGGGGACCTTCATGTCTGGTGCTGTGTTGAGGGGATTGGCTGGAGATGGCCAGTGCTGTTAGAGTCTGTAGAGGTCTGGTAGCTTAACTGGTGCCATGCTGGGGTCATGGAGGTTGTATCTGGTATATATGGAGGGCCAGTAGGGATTTTCTGCATTTATTCCCAGGGATACACTGAAACTTATGGAGATTTGTCCACCTGAGGGTGTCTATTTTTCCTGAGCTATGCTGAAGCACATGTCAGTCTGGCCTGCTTTCTATGTACTGGAGGATGACTGTTTGCCTGGGGTTCCACTGATGCAAGTGGAGGTGTGGCTACTGGAAGATTCCTGTCTGCCAGGAATCAGACTGAAGCATGAGGAGTCCAGCTGTTTGAAGATGCCACCCCCACTTCCCAGGCTGGGAGCTATGTGGAAGCACATGGAGGTCCAGCCCCTGGAAGATGCCTCTTTGTTTAGGACTATGCTGTAGCATGTGGTAGCTCTCCAAGTTGAACTCTGCTGGTTCCCCTGGTTGAGCTGAGGCACTTGCCTGCTCCACCATATTGTGGCTCTGCATCTCTTCCTTTTTTGCTGAGGTGGGGTTTTCTGGGTCTCTTTCTATGCTGGAATGAGTTCCTCTTTGTATCAGGGACACGTACCTTTCATGCTGATTCTCCAAGTCTCCTGGGATAAAAAACAAAACAAAACACCACACCCCTGTTTCTTTTGGCTCTCCTGTTCCAGGATTTGTTCTGGGATGCTATTTTATGGTTATTTGGAAGTGAATATGGGAGAGCTACAATAATTTACTGCTTACTCTGCCATCTTGGCTCCCAGAAGTCCCTGGCAGTTCCATTTCAGAATATTCTTCTTGAGATAGAAGATGGCACCAAACTAAGTAATGGCATGCCTGCCTTCTTTCTATTCTCTTTGAGTAGTTTCCCATTTATCTTAGGAGCTCTCTCTACTATGTATCAATTTCTTCTTCTTACTTGAAGTTGGTCCCTCCAATATTTTTATATTCTTGAATGTCTTCTGAGTTTTAGTCTTCCTGTCTCTGACTGGTCAAGTTAGTGACCTTTTTTGTATCGGTCCTTGAAAATATCCTCTGACCATTCCTTTCATGTGCCCTCATTTTCTAATGACACCTCAAGCAGAGTCTTAAACCCATTTCTCTCATAGATCTCTATGGATCCCCTGCCACCATCTAACTTGGAGAACAACTACAGATCTCACATCTAGAAGCTGGTCATAGGTACTTTCATTCTTTCTAGTATTCCTCCTTGGATTGAAATGCAATATTTACTTCTGTTCATACTGACCTTTGCTTCCATATTAGCTACAAGACTTGTTATCACATCAGAATGTATGTCTTGCCCCATGTTTGAGAATGCTCTGCAGGTTTGATCACTAACCTTTGGCACCTGTGGGTTGAGGGATCTGTGGACCGCTGCTACTGCGACTGAGGATTTGCTGCTACTGAAACTGGAGATTCTGCCCCCAAGGTGTCCTCTTCCCAGAGCTGCACCATGCCATGCAGGCAAGGCTGGGATGGGCTCCACTCCATGTCTGGTGCAACAGACATTTCTTGCTGACCTTTTAGATCACCCTGGGCTAGAAATCTCCTCCACTCTGTTGTTCTCTACTTCTGCTGCTCTAGAATTTGTTGAGAGTTCCTCTCTACAGGTATTTTATGGGCTGTGTGAGGAGAGCCAGCATATGTGTGTTTTTCTACTCTGCCATCTTGGCTCCACCTCCCTCAAGAGGGATTTCATTAAGGCAGAGGTAAAGAGGGAAGGCTTTTATGGCCTGGAAAATATACCATGCAAAGGCATGAAGATGGAGATAGAATGTCATGTGTGAGGGACAGAGAAAGACAAATTGTGCATGTTACAGGCTATGGGAAGGGGAATGATGTATGATTAGTGTTGAAAGATAGGGTGGGGCTGAGCTGCAAAGGACTTTGAAAGTCAAGCAGAAGGGCTTTGATTTTACCCTGAACTCAATAGGATAAGACTTTATCCAGTTTACCTTGGAGTTTACTGAGTAGGGAGGGGACATGGTCAGATTTGAGGTTAAAGAAAATCATTTCAGACCCTGAGGGAGCTGATCTTTATCTCACACTGGATGGCAGCCCTGCCCCTGCAGCTTATCTGAAAATCAGCCCCCAGTGCTGACTTGCCTGAACAAGAGACGAGATGGCTGTGGAGATGAAACTGCTAAGATCCTGGACACAAAAGTCTCTTCCTCTTCCCAGACCAGTATATACTTTTGATTGTGCCACCTTAGAGGAACTGAGATCTTACAGGTTCCCAGAGTATACCCTACTCTTGACAAAGGATCCAAAAGTCAAATAACTTGTTGGGAAAATGCCCAAAAAAGGGAAAAAGATAAGACTATAGAAGCTTACTTTCTTGGTGAACAGATAATCTTCTCCCATCCTTTCAGATGAGGAAGAACAATGCTTACCATCAGGGAAAAACATAGAAGTCAAGGCTTCTGTATCCCAAACAAAACAAATATTCAGTGGGCTCAGGCCATGGAAGAGCTCAAAAAGGATTTTGAAAATCAAGTATGAGAGGTGGAGGAAAAATTGGGAAGAGAAATGAGAGAGATGCAAGAAAAGCATGAAAAACAGTTCAATACCTTGCTAAAGTAGACCCAAAAAAATGCTGAGGAAAATAACACCTTGAAAAATAGGCTCACTCAATCGGCAAAAGAGGTTCAAAAAGCCAATGAAGAGAAGAATGCTTTCAAAAGCAGAATTAGCCAAATGGAAAAGGAGGTTCAAAAGCTCACTGAAGAAAATAGTTCTCTCAAAATTAGAATGGAACAGATGGAGGCTAATGACTTTATGAGAAACCAAGAAATTACAAAACAAAACCAAAAGAATG
Source organism: Bettongia penicillata ogilbyi (assembly GCA_023548195.1). NCBI lineage: Eukaryota > Metazoa > Chordata > Mammalia > Diprotodontia > Potoroidae > Bettongia > Bettongia penicillata. Next base: position 6,668,116 of record JAJHZJ010000022.1, read on the forward strand.
AAAAAATGGAAGAGAATGTGAAATATCTCATGGGAAAAACAACTGACCTGGAAAATAGATCCAGGAGAGACAATTTAAAAATTATGGGACTACCTGAAAGCCATGATCAAAAAAAGAGCCTAGACATCATCTTGCATGAAATTATCAAGGAAAACTGCCCTGATATTCTAGAACAGGGGGCAAAATAATTGTTGAAAGAATTCACCAATCACCTACTGAAAGACATACAAAGAAAAGAAACTCCTAGGAACATTGTGGCCAAATTCCAAAGTTCCCAGGACAAGGAGAAAATATTGCAAGCAGCTAGAAAGAAACAATTCAAGTATTGTGGAAATACAATCAGGATACCACAAGATCTAGCAGTTTCTACATTAAGGGATTGAAGGGCATAGAATATGATATTCCAGAAGTCAAAGGAACTAGGACTGAAACCAAGAATCACCTGCCCAGCAAAACTGAGTATAGTACTTCAGGGGAAAAAATGGTCTTTCAATGAAATAGAGGACTTTCAAGCATTCTTGATGAAAAGACCAGAGCTGAAAAGAAAATTTGACTTTCAAACACAAGAATGAAGAGAAGCATGAAAAAGGTAAACAGCAAAGAGAAATCATAAAGGACTTACTAAAGTTGAACTGTTTACATTCCTACATGGAAAGACAATATTTGTAACTCTTGAAGCTTTTTTCAGTATCTGGGTAGTTGGTGGGATTATACACACACACACACACACAGAGACAGATAGAGAGTACAGGGTGAGTTGAATAGGATGGAATCATATCTTTAAAAATGAAATTAAGGGGTGAGAGAGAAATATATGGGGAGGAGAAAGGGAGAAATGGAATGGGGCAAATTATCTCTCATAAAAGAGGCAAGTTAAAAACTTTTCAGTGGAGGGAAAAAGGGGGAGGTGAGAGAAAAAAACATGAAGCTAACTCTCATCACATTCGACTAAAGGAAGAACTAAAATGCACACTCATATTGGTATGAAAATCTATCTTATAATACAGGAAAGTGAGGGAGAAGGGGATAAGCAGGGTGGGGGGATGATGGAAGGGAGGGTAGTGGGGGGAGGGAGCAATTAGAAGTCAGCACTCTTGGGGAGAGATAGGGTGAAAAGAGAGAATAGAAGAAGTGGGCAGGATAGGATGGAGGGAAATATAGTTAGTCTTGCATAACACGACTATTATGGAAGTCATTTGAAAAATTACACAGACATGGCCTATATTGAATTGCTTTCATTCCCAATGGGGATGGGTGGGGAGGGAGGGGGGAAGAAAAGTTGGAACTCAAAGTTTTGGGAACAACTCTTGAGAATTGTTCTTGCAAACAACTAGGAAATAAGAAATACAAGTGATGGGGTATAGAAAGTTATCTTGCCCTACAGGACAAAAGAGAAGACAGGGATAAGGGAAGGGAGGGATGTTAGAAGGGAGGGCAATGGTGATAGGGGTAATTAGAAGGCTCAGCATTTTGGGGTGGGGGAGGGGAGAAATGGAGAGAAAATTTAGAACTCAAAATTTTATGGAAATGAATGTTGAAAACTTAATTAATTTTAAAAAAATATTTCAAAAAAAGAAAGAAATCCCTCTCTTCCTTTATGACACAGCTTATACATCACCTTCTGCATGAATGTTTTTCTGATTCCCTAAATTCTAGTGCCCTTGATCTCACACACACATACATACACTCTCTCTCTCTCTCTCTCTCTCTCTCTCTCTCTCTCTCTCTCTCTCTCTCTCACACACACACACACACACACACACACACACACACACACACACACACACACACCGTTCAATAAATTCCAGTGACTGCCTATGACCTGTAGGATCAAATACAGAATACGTTGTTTAGCCTTCCAAGCCCATCACATCATTGCCCCCTGCTGTTCCTCTAATCTTCCTACACCTCCTTTCTTAACACATGCCCTTTATCCAGTGACCCTGGACTACTGGAAGCTTCACAAACATGACAATCCATCTCTTAGCTCCAAGAGTTTCCTCTGGCTGTCCTCTGTTACTGGAATGTTCTCCTTCTTCACCTCCATCAACTGGTTTTTTTGTTTGTTTGTTTCCTTTAGGTCTGAGCTAAAATCCTATCTTCTGCAAGAAATTATTCCAAACTTCTTTTCATTCTAATGCCTTCCCTCTGATCATTCCTTTGTATTTATTCTATATAGAGAGTATGGGGGTGGGGGAAAGGAAAAGGGGAGTGTGAATGTGTGTGAGTTTGTGTATGTGTGTGTATGTGAGTATGTGTGTGTGAGTATGTGTGTGTGAGTGTGTGTGTGTGTGTGTGTGTGTGTGTGTGTGTGTGAAAGCTCTTCCAGGGAAGGGAAAGAGGGTCTTTTATCACCTTTTTTATCTTCAGTACTTAGCACAGAGCCTGGCACATAGTATGTGCTTAAGAAATGTTTTTTGACTGATTCACCAAGTGTATAGAAAAGAGTGAAATAAGAAAAAACTGTAAATGTAGGAAAGGGTTAGGTATTGATGGACATTAAAAGTCAGAGTATTTTATTTATTTTATCCTGGGGGTAATAGGAAATGACTGGGGTTTCTTTATACACATAGTCAGACTCATGATTTAGGAAATCTGTTTGGCAGTTGAATTTGGCAACATGGAATGAAGTAGGGAGAAATGTGAGTCAGGGAGATCTATCAGAAGGCTAATACATAATGTCAGACATAAGCTGATTAGGCCTAAATCAGAGTGGTATCATTGTTAGTGAAGAGGAGGATATGTATATAATAGATGTCATGAAGGTAGAAACAATATGACTCAGCAAGAGATTGGTTATTGGGGATAAGTAGGAGAAAGAAGTTGATGATGACACTGAGATGGCAAGCCTGGGTAACTAGAAGAATAGTGGTACCCTCCACATTAATAGGGGAGGTCAGAAAAAAGGGAGGTTTGGGGAGAAAGATACTTTTGCTATGGACATGATGAGCTTGAGATGTCTATGGGACAACAAGGTTGAAATATATCCCACAGGGAGTTGGTATTGTGAAATTGTCCACAAACAAGTCCACAGACACCCTGAAGTCTATCCCTAGACCTTGGATCTCAGGTTAAGAACCTCTAGTATAGAGAGAGAACAGAAGAGGGTTTAGAACAGAGTTTGAGGGGCACCCATGGTTGATAGAGATGACCTAGATAGAGACCCAGAAGAGGAAACTGAGGAGGAATCAAGCAGGTGAGAGAAGACAGGAGGCAACATAATATAGTGGACACTTCTAGACTTGGAGTCATGAGTCAGGACCAGGATTTATGGCCTGTCTATGTCAACTTACCTCTTACCATCCCAAGCAACGTGATCTAAAACTATAAGATACGGACCATATGTCAATGTTTAGGAATATTTTGATAGCTTTTTTATTGCTCTCCACATTTTTAAAAGAGCTAACATTTCATTCTCATCTTTTGTCCTGTGACTTCAAATATTTAGATCATGGATCCTTTGGAACTTGTAGTGTCTGATGCAATATTCTGGTTATTTACACTGGGGAGGAGAGGCATATCACTATTCAGTGTTTTTTGCAATTATATTCCTGAACATAATAGGGGCTTTTTTTAAAAGAGGATGGATTGAATTGAAGATTAAGCAAGCTACATTTTGAAAAAAAGCATATCTTCAGTTTCCAAACAGTCACTAATCATGTCCTGGCAGTCGTGTGGAGATGGTCACAGCTGCAGAGATCGTTTATTAGGAGTATTAGGAGAGATGACCTCAGAATGATTGACAAATGACAAGTCTTTGCTTTTAGAACCTACTGGCTGTAGTATCCTGAATGAGATATTCACAAATAGAGCAAATGTGCTGTAACTAAGCTGAGCCAGGAATGGCTTTGTCCCAGGGCTCCAACATTGAGAGGGTGAGAACATTCGTATTCTCTCAGCTAGTGGAAACAATGGATCTTAGAGCCTCATTCACAAGAATAAACGACTGACTACCCATCTATCAGCTGATATCTTCCTTCTCACTGTCCTCTGAAAAAAAAAATTGACTACATCCCATTGAAGCTCCTTTCTGGGTTGGTCTTGGTCTCTTACCTACCCAGTGGTTTCCTTTGCAGTTTCCCAGGGTCTTGGTCACCTCAAGGGTCTTGGTCACCATAGTATAGTACAATGCCTTTGAATTCACTTGGCACTTCTGCCCCTGTTGTTAGAATTGCTAATTTTGGGTCTGACTATTTCTATGAGTTACTTAGCACAGCAAAAGGATTCTTGGTCATGGCTACTGCTCCCATTCAATTTCCACCCTTACTGGCCATAAAGTCCATAGAGCAGTATCTCCTCCTTCAAGTGATCTTGGCTATGGTGTGTCCAGACAGGGAGGAGGAAGAGAACTAGAAGTGAGGTACGAGAAGATCCAGGGAGGAGAAATATTGAACCAGAAGGAGAGTATGGTCAATAGCAACAACCATTTCAGGGAAATCAAAAGATGAAGACTGAGAAAAGGCAATAGAATTTTTTTAATTAAAAGACACTTTAATCTCAGAGAAAGTAGTTTCTTTTGAGTAATGAAAATGGAAGCCAGATTATGGAATGGGGAATTTAGTAGGGGGTGAGAAAATAGAGGCCAATGGATAGATCATTTTTCTAGGAGACTGACCATATAAGAGAGGAGAGAGGACAAAGGACAATATAGTTGGGGTTGAACAGAGCAGAGGAACTTCCAGGTAGTTTTCCTACCCCTGTGTGACTCAGCCTCCTTGTACAACAATTTAAGATGAAAAGTCAGTAATGCAGGACTCAGATGTCCTGTGCCTCCCAGGAGTCGCAGCAAACTCTCCTGCTCCACTGAGTCAGAACAACTGTTGTTAACTCAACAGATATTCAGAAAGGCAGGTTGTATCAGTTTGAAGGGCCAAGAGTTCTGAGTAACAGAGAGACAATAGGAAGTAGACAGGGAATCTCTGGGAATTAGATAGGGGATGTTTTAAGAATGAGGGAGATGTGCACATGATTGCAAGCAGTAGGGAAGGAAGCAGTTGACATGGAGAGATAGAAAATTAGGAAAAAACAGGGAAGGATGAAAGGCACAAGCTGTCAGAGGAGAAAGGAGGAGCTGGGATTAAGGATCCAAGTAGAGGCTAGTAGTTGCAAGAAGAAATGATGCCTTCTTTGTGGGGTTCCTTGACTTCCCTCTACCATACTAGAAAAAAGAATGTCTGTGTGTGTGTGTGTGTGTGTGTGTGATGCAGAGGTGATTTCAAACATAGACTTGTAGAAAATAATAAATTACCAAGAGATATTCCCAATTTTTTCAGTGAAATATTGAGTTCAGTTTTCTTGTGGCAGGGAGAAAGATATGAGAGACCCAAGTATAAAAAAGAAATCAAAGAATGGGTGCTGAATGGAGGCAGGTTGTAAGTCAGAGAAGAGTTCTGGGTCCACTAGCAAGCCTATTATAAGAGGGAAGGCAAGTGTTAGGAGTAATTCCATTTTGGAATTTGGTAAGTGATTCATTTCTCTATACAGCAAGGGACCAAGAGATTTTGACATGGAGATCAATTTAAGATGGAACTGGTTCATCATTGGGTCAAGATGCTGAAAGGAAGAAAGAGTCAAAAGATGGAGTTAAGACTTAGTAAAACAGAGAGGCATGGAAATGAAGGAAAAAATAGATGCAAAAGGTATGACTGACAGGAAGAGATGGCAATATGTAATAGGAGATAGAATGCTGGACTTGGAGTCTGAGAAATACAGATCTGAATTCTGCTTTTAACATTTTAGAGCTGTGTGACCATAGGCAAGTCTCAAGATGTCTAACATAATAGCAAGTAAAATAGGACCTTTTGTTGTTTTTGTTTTAGTATATTCAAGAAGTATAATGCCTCTATTTGAAGGTGATGGAGGAGAATCTTTCCCACCCATTGATGGACCTGCCCATTGTGGGAAGCTTGATTAGGGGAATTGTTTTGTAGGAGGGTCCCAAGTACTTTTTGTGTTTTCTATTGAGGTACTGGGTCAAAGGGTCACACTCTCTGGCTCTAAAAAATGTATAAATACTCTGAGGGTGAGGTTTTACTTCAGGGCTTAGTTTTTGTAAGAATGTTTGTTGGACCAGATGAGAACTCTGGGAAGCCGCTAAAGAGCCCCCTGGCTTTGAGAACCCAGATGTCATGCTTCCCTCTCTGGTAACTGGACAGTTGTGCCTGTCTGTTTAATTATGGTCAGACAGAGGAAGCCATGTCTGTTGATTCCTTTGAGGTTCAAGGTGTTAACTCTCCTGAACTAGGTGAATGATATATGTGCTTGACTAAAGGATTGATACATGTGCTTGATTAAAGTGATTGTTAAGCCCTTGAAAGTTGTTTTCCTTTTATGAATACAGATCCAAAAACCTGTGATAGCAGGACCCCTGTTCTTCCAGATTTAGCTGGAAGTTATAAGTGAATTATAAGTGAGTTCTGACCAGGTCTGGGGCTTTACCAACAAATCACAGATCCTTGACCAATTGATGTATTATGTTGTGTTGTAGCATATAGGTGAACCTGGGTAGTTAAAAACTAAACTCTAGAAGATCCTACAGAACTAGAAAGTTATACCTCCATCAATGGACAGAGGTGACCATCCTAGCCAATAACAGAGAAGTTCATCACCAGTGTGACTGTCACCAGGGGATAGTTCTCCTTTGAATATAACCTTTGAAAATGGTCCACTAAAGCATGGATGGGTGGATCGACTATCTCCACTGATCAAAGTATCTCAGATGGAGAGGCTATATAGTCAAACCCATTCATTGTGGAGATGAAGAATCTGTGATGAGAATAAATAGTGAAGTGACTTGTCCAAGGCCATACAGGTTATCAGAATTAGAGGCAGGAATGGTTCCAGGTCCTCTGCCCTCAAAGTCAGGGCTCCTTCTGTACTACCATACTGCTTCTGAAGTCATGAATCCTCAATATATGGAAGTACAGGCACACATTTGTACATCAGAACTTATTAGCAATACAGCTGTGTTTATTGCACCCAAATTCACAAACCAGATCTATACAATACAAACTAAAATCATCCTTGAGGACATTTGAAAAGAAAAGTACAAACCAATATGAGTTTTCTAGGGGTATGTTTTTCAAAACTTCCTTCACACTCTAAAACTGGAGTTGAGGGTGTGAATTAGAGCATAGTGACACTGGTGAGAGGCTTTACATTAATGTCTATAAGGCAGCCCCTATTCCATAATGACATACAAGGCACTCTGCTAGCCTGTCTTCTCTCTGGAAATTAAGATCCATTTTAATGAATAGGTGGGAATTGCTCTTTTCCTCAAGGAATTTCAGTCAAAATTATGAGAGTATTGAGTCCAGACAATGAAACCAGCTGACTGATTTACCAAATTAGATTTGTCTTCCTTAGCGAGGAAGAAAGCTCAGTTGATAACGTGGTGGAATATTGGTGAACCCACCCTGATTATTCTTGATGATAATTTCATTCGGATCTCCAACTGGTTTGAGGGTGAAGTTCTGTAGAAGAGTGGTAAAGAACAAAAACAGCTCCATCCTCGCCAGACCTTCTCCAAGACATGACCGTTTTCCTAGAAAGAAAAAATCGTGCTTAGAAATTTTCATGGAATATCAGTGTCAGCCAAAGTGAGACAGACTCATTGGACCAGGACAATGATAGGGAAGGAGGAAAAGAGAAGGATGTAGATGGGCAGAAATGGTGAGAACTATTATTGTGACTTATATTCCAGTCATTAATAATTACAAGGGGCAAGAAAGAATTCCTCCTTCATACCATTCTTCTCATGGTGAGCCCTTGTGCAGTGGATCTTGCAATGGAGTTAGACTTCCATAAAATAAGGGGGCAGAGGAGCCAGCCAAGAGACTCAGCTCATCTACTGAAAGGTCTGAGAAGAGGTAAGGCCATGGAAATACTAGAAAAGACAGTGGATCACAAGCCAGTGGGGCATTGTGTCCTCAGAAGCACTTCCAAGAGGGAGGCTCAGCCACAGAAGGGTGCTTCCAGCATAAGAGGTAGAGATGGGAAGGGTTTCTTTTTACCAATGGAAAAAGGCATGAAGTAGTCACTCTTCTTGAATTTCCCATTCTGATCCAGGAAGTGCTGGGGGTCAAATTGGTCAGGGTTGGGAAACTCTTTGCTGTCATTCAAGACTGTGTAGAGCAATGGTTAGATGGTTGTTCCCTAGAGGGAAGAAATTCCCAGGGAGAGTCAGTTATCATCATAAAAATCCTTTCCTATGCCAGCCAAAAATTATCAGTGGCTCCCTATTGTCTCTAGAACAAAATACAACTTATTTATGTATGGTATGGACTGGAATGTCTAGCCATTGAGAATTTGCATAGGCCCCAGTCTAGATTTCTAGGTTAATGTTCCCATTATTGTCCCCATCATGCCCTCCCTAGAGTTCCAGCTAAGCTGTTCCAACTGCTGTTCCTCATTCACACGGCTCCCTCTCTGGCCTTCGTGCCTTCATAATGGCCATGTCCCATGCCTGGAAGGCAATCCTTGCTCGCTTTAGTCTTTTAGAATCCCCAACTTTCCTCAGGTATTAATTTACTGGGTACCTTCTCCTTAGCTTTGACTAAGGCCCCCAGCTCTTTGTAGTCTCTGCCCGCTCTCAATTCCTTGGTCTTTACTTCATATCTATACCTGCTGCTTGTGTAACTCTGAGGTCATATGAATTGTCAGTGATCCAGGCAATGCTTAAAGTCTCTATAAGAAGATCAAGGCTTCCTCCTGAGAGAGTTTCTTCAGCAGGAAGCCACTCCACCAATCAAATCACAGCTTGTATCAGATGGAAAGAAATAATGCTTTGGGAGGACTTTTCTGGTTCCAAATTGTGCTCTCCCCTACAGAAGCCAAAGTCCTCAATGTTCAGATACCCTTCTATTCTTGCATTGTGTCAACAGCACTTAGCCCAGAAATTTTCACATAGTTGGTTCTTCCTGAAGTCTTGATGATTTGAACTGAACAATGCACTCCATGAGGTATATTAAATGTGAAATTAGGTGATGCTCCCTTCTTTCTTTGAAGGAGAATAATTCTGCTGAGCCATTGGTAGGAAACTTCAATCTAATTCAATTTAATTCGATCAAAGTTTATTTAGTCCCCCATGGAAAGCAGTATTTTAGAGTCTAAAGACCTAGGTTCTAGTCTCAACTCCAACATTTTTAAATGATTTTGGGAAAGTCATTTTGACCTGAGACTCAGTGTCTCCATCTGCACAATGGGACAGATAATAGTATTAAGACAATCCTCTTCACTGTCTAGTAAGAGGAAATGACATAAACAAAATTTTCACATGAGCAACCTCTCTCTGTTATTTTTCCTGTACATTTTCTTCCCAGTGTTGCAGTGGTGGATGAGAAGCAAGGAGAATCAAGATAAGTATACACTTTCCCCTCATTCTTCATTCAGCCCCACAGCAAAGTTACCTGTATGTAACAAAAGACTGACTGAAGGGAATTTCAGGTGAGATCATAACAATGAATTTTCTCATGTCTAAAATGAGATTACTAGACCAGATGATATTTAAGATCTCTTCCAAGTTTAGATCCCATGGGCCCATGAATGCCGACCTTGGGGGGGACATATTTGTGGAAGTAGATATCCTGGGTCACTGCATGGGGCAAGTTGAGAGGTACAAGGTTAATGAATCTTTGCAGTTTATGCACCACAGCATCCAAATATGGCATATCTTGTCTATCCTTTAGGAATGAACTCAGTTAGGTCCAATCACATGATCAATTTCCTCATGAATTTTTGCTGCGAGAACAAAAAATATGAATAACCACTGAAATTCCAGGTCTCCTGGGAATGCCCAACAGAGCCTGTGTTCAGTATCTGTCTGATCATAGGATCTAAGATGATTCTCAGATGAGCTCAGTATCCTCCTTCTATTCAGTCAAAGATGTAGAGGCTTTAGCAGCAGCTATGGGACGATTTTCTGTGGCTTCATGGAAATGAGTCAAGAATAATTGTGCTTATTATTTATTCTGCAGACACTATCTGTTTAAATTCAGGCAATTCATCAAATCTATCTAAGTCTCATTTTCCACATCTGAAAATGAGGGTCATAAATTGTCTGTCTTCTCAGATTCCCTAAACCTCTAAATCTATTATCCTGTGATTTGCAAAAATAGAGATAGTATCTGTACCTCCTTTAGAGGGCATCAAATGAAATTATTTGTATCAAGTGATTTGCAAACCTTAAATCCTTTACATTGATACCACCCATCATAGTCAAAAAAAAGTAGCTGACTTCATTTAAATTTGATAGTGCTGGTGTCATCACTTTTTTGGTGTCATCACATTATCATCTTCATTTAAACCATTCACCACATATATATATCTCAGCTCCTGGCTCAATATCCTAAGTTGCTGGGGCATAACTTAGCATTAGACTTGACCTGTTTTCACCTAGGGCTATTCATAATTCAACAGGAATCTTGTTTCTAATGGAATGAACAAATGGTCATCCAGTCTTTGATTGATAGCCTCTAGGTAAGGGAGGACCCACTATCTCCAGAGCAGCTGAATGGGTTTGGGGAGAATTTTAATAGTTGGCAAGTTTTCCTTACATGAAGTCTTCCTTTGTCAATTTGTAACTTCTATCCTTGGTTCCCAGTTCTACCTCTTTGGATCCAGCAGAACTGTAAGAACATAGTAAGAATATAAGACTTTTGAGGAAAGGAGGTATTTCATTTGAGTCTGTGTGCTAAGCATAGAACTGAGGGTGTATGGTGAGAGTTTTATACATGTTTGATAAAGTGAGTTGAAATCCCTATGACAGACCTCCACATATTTAAATAACTATCATATATTGACCAAGTGTCTGGTTTGTTTTTTTTTTAAATATACTACTGTCTGACCTGCTGCTGATCTGTGTAGGAGTCATGCAAATCTACAAGGTGGAATGTGGAGTCAGTTCCTGAGGAGAGTAGAGGCCTGGGAAAGCAAGCCTGGTCTGTAAGCATGGCAGTTCTTGTACCTTACCTTGGACCGCAGGATGTTTCAGAACGAGCAGCAGGCCATATCTTAGAGTGCTGCTGGTTGTCTCTGTTCCTGAACTAAATAAATCTGATGCAGCCACTGCTAGATTCTCTAAGTCAAATTCAGACTGGGGTTTATCTTTTTCCTAAAGGAGAGGTACAAAATAAATGAAGTAATGAAAGACAGCAGAGAATGCCATTAGTAACCATGTGAAATACATAAAGTTTGTCCTAGGAGCCCTCCCCCACCTTTGTTTCACTATTCTAAGAGACAATAACTTTCCCAATGCCCTCCCTCTTCCACTGCCCAACCATGGGTTTGCCCTTCCCAGGTAACCTTTTTCCCCTTGAACAATATGGCATAGTGGGTAGAACACTAGACTTTGAATCAAGAAGACATGGATTTAAATTTAACCTCAGCTAAGAGGTACGTATATGTTCATGAGAAAGTCACTTAATTCCTCTGGGCCTCAGTTTCCTTGTAAGTAACAGGAGAGACTTGAATCCCTTTCAGGTCTCTACTTACTATGAATGATATGTATGGTATGGAGAGGATATGAATTCACTTAAAACCTTAATGACCTGGGAAGTGACCCTTTAGACCGATATTTTCACCACAGAACAGTACAGGATCTTTGTAAATCAACAATAACAAGCAGGACATTCAGATTTTTAGAGGGGAATTGAGAGAAATGTTTTGTGGTGGAGAATAAAGAATTTTAAATTTTGTAGAGAAAATGAAATTCAACCAGCCAACCTGTGACTGATCAGAAATTTCCTTTTCAAATTCTCCTTTAAGTGGTCATCTGGCCTCAGCTTGAAGACTTTCACAGATGGGGAATTTACTATTTAGTGAAGAATTTCATTCCTGTCTTAGACATTATCGCCCTCATGTGGAAATGAAATGCGTCTCTGTAATTTCAAACCATTGTTGAGTTCTGTCTCCTGCGAATGAAGAAGCAAAAACATTCTAACCCATTTGTTACAGCCCTTAAAGTTAAGTGAGTATTGAGGTCCCTTCCAGCTCACAAATGTCGTGAAATTCTATGAAATCTGAAAACATAGGACTTAGAGCTTGGAAGAACCTTGGAGATCACTTGGCCCTACACACTTATTTTCCAGAAAAATAAATTGTGGTCAAGAGAGGTGAAGTGTTTTTTTTCAAGATCATCCAAGATAAAATGGAGAGGGAATGGATGATAGAATGGCTCAAATGGGAGAAAATCAAATACTATGTCACCTGGAGCAGAAATAAAGCTGATTAAACACACACAGACACAGACACAGACACACACACACACACACACACACACACGGGAGAATTGAAAGTAGTAGATGTTGGAATGATTCAAATGGAAAAGCACCTAATAGCATGTTACCTGGAACGGAAATGAAGCTGTCCATGGTTTTCCAAAGCAGGTAGGGAAGGGGTGTTGAGACAAAGTTTAGATAGAAGCTCATTTGCCACTTAAACCAACTGGCAGTGAAACTCATGAAGAGTGAAAATGAGCAAATAATCTATACCAGGATATAAAACAATGAATATGGACAATACAATTAAGAACAGTTATTCAAATATCTTTGATAAATGAGAGAAGTCAGCAAATATTATATGACTTTCAGAAATAAAGAGAAAATATCCTAGAGGCAGCTAGGTGGCACAATGGATGTAGTGCTAGACTTGGAGTCAGGAAGACCTGAGTTCAAATCCAGCTTCAAACCTTTCTAACTATGTGATCCTGAGCAAGTCTTTTCACCTCTGTCTACCTCCATTTCCTCATCTCTAAAATAGGGAGAATAATAGCATCTATTTCCTGGAGCTGTTGTGAGCACAAGTGAGATAATATTTTTAAAGTGCTTTGAAATTTTGAAGCATGATATAAATGCTATAGGTATTATATTGTAGTGTTTCACAAAGAGAAAAGAATTAAAAGAAATAAGGATGAAAAGTGGGCTGAAATAACAGGTCTCAAAAATGGAACAGTGTTGACAATTTAGAATATATGATAAACAATGTTCCTAAAGCTGTACAGATTCTTTTAAGGTGAAACTAACAGACTTGGTCCTGGAAAATAGAAAAAATTTGACACAAAATGTAGAGAAAACAATTTTGTAAAACATTGGCCTAGAAGAGAGGCTGCAGCCAGGATGTGAAGGGCGTTAAAAGCTAAACAAATGAATTGTGTTGTGTCTTAGGAGCCCTGAAGCTTCCTGATTGTAGGAATGACCCAGTAATTCTTGCACTTTATGCATGTTTACTTTGCAGATTTATGAAGAGTGGATTGAGAGTCTTGATGTTTGGAGAGCTGTTAGGAGAGAACTGTCATTATCTAGGTGAGAGATAATATTGTGGTGTGAATAGAGAAAAAAAGGGCTAGGGATTATTGCCATGATAAGGTTCCAAGCGGGGAGGAGAACAAGACATTTACTTTCTACTCTTTCCTCCTACACCCTCCTCCCACTTTGATAGGAGTAATTTGGACAGTTTAGATTCAATGGGAAAGAGGTTTACCTGTTCAGCACTCCCAAAATGATTGTTCCTTATAGAGGAAATTTAATCTACTGGGTTAGACTATGAAGGAATGTAGGAAATGAGCATTTATCAGGCATCTACTATATGCCAGGGAATGTGGTGAGCACCTTAAAAATACCTCATTTGGTCTTTACAATGACCGTAGGAAGTAGGTGCTATCATTATCTCCATTTACAGTTGAAGAAATAGAGGCAGACAGTTGTTAAGTGACTGTAAAGTGTCTAATTCTAGATTCGAACACAAGGCTTTCTGATTTCAGGATCAGTACTCTATCCATACCACCACCTAGCTTCTTCTATCAGTCTGAGCACAACTATGTGGGACAGAAAATATTTAAGGATTAATGGGAATGTGGGACTGATATCCTGATGCCAACTCTGAGGAAATTTTCATCCTTGGGGGACAGGATGGAATACTGTAAGTGATTTTTTTTCTGAGTTAGTTTGTGGGATTCTGGGAAGCTTTTGAATCTTTTTTATTTTTCTGTGAAGCAAAATAAAGCTGCCTTCTTCCTGAAATTGTAAGGTAAATGAATGCTATCATCCTCATTTTATAGATGACAAAACAAGGCTGATAGTCGTGGTATAAATTGCCCAGGGTTACACAGCTAGGAAGTGTGTGAAGTTGACTTTGAACTCAACTTTCCTGACTCCAAGTCCTGTTCTGCACCCCAGTTCTCCTGTTTAAAGCTTACTTTGTATGTAGTTCGAATATTATCACCCCTCATTAAACTGTAAATTCCTTGACAGGAGCTCTCATTTGCCTCTTTTGTGTCTTTAGCACTTGGTAACATAGTAGGCACTTAATAAATGTTTATTAATCGATTCCTGTTATCATTCTCCAATACACTATCCTCCTCCAAACAGGAAAGCCCAAATCAGCAGCTACTCACCCAGCAAAACAGAACTCTTCCAATCTCATTTCCCTTACAGAGTTCAGATAAGGACAGGGTCAGACCAATTCCCATTGCTAGTAAACCAATGGTATCCTTAGGGAACATGGATACCTTGAGACTCTCTGAGGTCCCTTTTTGTGCCTTGAAGAGTGGCCTGTAAGAATCCATGAAATATCAACCTTGTTCAATGAGCAGAATGCTTCTGCCATGCATCCTACCTGCTGCGTTTTGGACAGGTAGCAGTCAATGTAGTCTTGAGGGTTGTTGAGGTCCAGTGTCTTTTGATGCTCCTTTATTCTTTCCAAAATGAAACTTCTCATTTTCTGTACATTTCTATAATATCGGTTATGTTTACCAGGAAGGTACACTCTGAATGCTGGTAAACAGTTGTAGAGCTACAACCCCCAAACCCAAAGGAACATATGTGAGTTAACCATCATAGAAAACTTTATATGTCTACTTATAAACAATTACATTCAAAGGCATTGCATTTTTTATAAGTTTTTTAAATTTTTTATTAACAAAAAGTGTTTTTGGAGGTAGAGCCAAGAAGGTGGAGTAAAAGCAGGGATTTCCTTGAACTTTTCCCCCCAAATGCTTCCAAATACCTGTAAAAATGACTCTAAGTAAATTCTAAAGCAACAGAACCCACAAAATGACAGAGTGAAATGAATTTCCAGTCTAAGGCAATCTTTGACAGGAAAGGTTTATGGCACCAGTCTGAGAGAAGAGTGCAGTCCAGCAGGGACTGCACTGGCACAGAAATGGCCAGGGCAGGAATCAAGGGACTGAATCACTAGCAGCTGTGGAAGTTTCCAGACTTCTAGACCCCAAAATGTCAAAGGCAACTTAGAAGGTCAGTAGGAGAAGTCTATTGGACCTGTGTGAGTCAGGCCTCAGCCCCAGGGCCATGGCAGTGGAAGTAGTGACTGCTTCTAGAATGCTAGGCCCACAGAGAGTGGAATGATCGAGTGACTAATCAGAGGGGGATTGCAGGGATCTCTTTGCTGGTGCTGAGGCAGGATTCTCCAGCTTTACTCATGCTTTGACCTGGGTCACAGTCCTGGGAGGCAATCTTGAGGTGAAAAGGAGAGCTGGCCTGGTGGAGTTTGTGATAGTAGTAGAGAAAGAATCCTCCTCAAAGTGTCAAGGCAGAAAATAGTACTTATGGTCACTCACAGACCAGAGGACAGGTCAGGAGAGGAGTACACACCTTTCCTATGATCATACCATCTTGGGAGAGCTGAAAATTTACAGTTCCCTAGAAGTATCTCTGAAAATAACTGCACAAAACCCTTGAAGTTTGGGACCATGCACCCCCACACTGGAAGTAGAGGCCTACCCTGACAAAGATCTAAAAAGTCAAGTAATTGACTGAGAAAATGAGCAAACAGCAGGGGAAAAAAGCAGACTATAGAATCTTGCTTTGGTGATGAGGAAGATCAAAACATACAACCAGAAGAAGACAACAAAATCAAAGCTTCTACATCCAAAGCCTCCAAGAAAAACATGAATTGATTGCAGGCCATGGAAAAGCTCAAAAAGGATTTTGAAAATCAAGTAAGAGAAGCAGAGGAAAAATTGGAAAGAAAATATGAGAGTGATGTAAGAAAATCATGAAAAACAAGTCAACAGTTTCCCAAAGAAGACACAAAAAATACTAAAGAAAATAATACCTTTAAAAATAGATTAACCCAAATGGCAAAAGAGGCCCAAAAGGCCAACGAGGAGAAGAATACCTTAAAAAGCAGAATTGGCCAAACAGAAAAGGAAGTCCAAAAGCTCACTGAAGAAAATAATACTTTTAAAATTAGAATGGAGCAGATGAAAGCTAATGACTTTATGAGAAATCAAGAAATTATAAAACAAAACTATAAAAAAAATAGAAGACAATGGGAAATATCTCATTAGAAAAACCACTGACTTGGGAAATAGACCCAGGAGAGATAATATAAAAATTATTGGACTACCTGAAAGCCATGAGTGTCCTTGTCTGCTTCTTTTGACCACTATGTGAACGCTTGCCCTATGTGAATTCTCCAAAAATTAGTCTTTTTGGGAAGCATACATATTGAATTCGAACAACATGACCAGCCCATTGGAGTTGCACTCTCTGAAGCAGAGCTTGATTGCTTCACAGTTTAGTTTGAGTGACCTCAGTTTCTAGTACTCTGCCAGATGATCTTCAGAATCTTGCTGAGACAATTCAAATGGAAGCAATTCAACTTCCTGGCATGGTACTGGTAGATTGTGCAGGTTTCACAGGCATACAACAATGAGGTCAGCACAACAGCTCTGTAGATCTTCAGTTTGGTAATACCTCTTCTCTCCCATACTTTCCTTTGGAGCTTCCCAAACACTGAGCTAGCTCTGGCAATGCATGCCTCAACCTCATTATCAATGTATACATCCCTAGAAAGTATACTACCAAGGTAAATGAACTTATCCACAGCATTCAGAACTTCTCCATTAGCTGTAACTGATGGTTCCATGCATGGATGATGTGGTGATGGCTGATAAATCACCTGTGTTTTCTTGGTGTTGTTAGGCTAAAATTAGCGCAAGCAGCAGAGAATTGATCCATACTTTATTGCATCTCTGCTTCAGAGGCTGTATTGAATGCACAATCATCTGCAAACAGAAAATCACGCATCAACACTCCCACCACTTTGGTCTTAGCTTGTAACCTTTTCAAGTTGATGAATTTACCATCAGTGCAATAGCTGACTTTGATGGCCTGTTCATCCTCATTGAAAGCATTTGTCAACATGGCTGAAAACATCATGCTAAAAAGTATGTGAGCAAGCACACAGCATTATTTCACTCCATTGGTGACTGGTAAGGCATGAGAGTGTTGTCCATTATCTAGAACTCAGGAAACCATGCGGTCATGAAATTGATGTACAATGCTGATGACCTTTCCCAGGCAACCAAGTTTTGATATAATTTTCCATAAGTTCTCTCTCTGTCATGACTAACAGTATCAAAGGCCTTGGTCAGATCTATAAATGCTGTATACAGTCCTCTGTTCTGCTTCTGGCATGTCTCCTGGAGTTGTTGGGCAGCAAACACCATATCAACTGTTCCTCAGTCCTTTCTAAAGTCACATTGGCTCTCAGGTAGATGACCAGCTTTTAGGTGAAGGATCAGCCTATTAAGGAGGACTCTGGCAAGAATCTTGCCAGCAATGACTAAGAAAGACATCCCTCTGTGGTTGTCACAAGACAATCTGTTTCCTTTACTTTTATAGAGATGAACAACAGAGGCATTCTTGAACTCCTAAGGGATAACCTCCTCTTGGAAAATTTCAGTCAGCTTTTGAAAGAACAATACCCTCTCTAACTTGTAAATCCTGACTGGCATAGAATCAGTACCAGGTGCTTTGCCACATGAAAGGAGCATGATGGCATTCAAAATCTCTTCTTCAGTTGAAACTTCAGCTAGGGTGGGATTGACTTCAACCTGAGGTAAACAATCAATGGCCTCAGCATTGATTGATGATGGTTCATTTAAACATTATGGAAAGATTCAGCCCATCTCTCTAGAATCATGACCTTATCACTGATCAATATGACTCCATCAGAACCGAGTAGAGGAAATGCACTATAAGTCTTTGGCCCATAAATAGCCTTCAGGGCATTATAAAAGTGCTTTAGATTTTTACTATCAGCATAAAACTGAATTTTATCTACCTTCACTGAGCTAAGAATCTTGAATCTCCCAAAGCATTGCCTGTTTTTCACTTCTGATGGAATTAAATGCTACCTTCTTAGAGAAAGATGAACTATCCTGCTGGTAAATCCTGTGGAGTTCTCGTTTTTCATTTAGCAGCTTCTGAATTTCCCCATCATTTTCATCAAACCAGTCTTGGTGTTTGAGAGTGTTCTGACTCAGATGAGCAAATGCAGTGCTGTACATCAAATCTCTTAAAGCTGCTCACTCCTTTTCTGATCAACTGTTGCCAACTGTGTGTTGGCTTAACTTTCCCTCTAAGTTAGCAGCAAACTGTTTAGTCTTGTTATCTCTGTAGCTCCCAAAAAAGGTACTTCCATTCTTTAAGTGGCACTTATGATAATCAGATAAAAAGGGAAGAGGTGGTAAGTGAAGAGCAATATAGTCTCTGGCTCCTACAAACCTGAAGACAGAAATTAAGGCCATGATTTCATGAAATTATCACCACTAACTCCTTCCTAAGAGTGAAGAGTTTGTGAAGAGTTTTGGACTGACCATGGCTCTGAAATTCACAATATTGACAAAAGGACTTAGAGATGTTAAAGATTCATGTTTCTTACTAAATTAATTCCTGTCCTTTCTGTGAAGATTAGGTTGTCTGTTCTTTAGCGAAGAACTATCATGTGGAAAGAGGATTGAATTTGGAGTCAGAAGAACTGGGTCAACATACATGTCCTGTGACATATGTGGTAACCTCAGGTAAATCCTGTCACTTCTCTGTACCTCAGGTTCCTCCTCTCTGTAGTAATATTCATAATACTAGTGATAATATCAACAATAGTTAGCATTTATTGGGCACTGTATAAGTGCCCAGAGTGCTTTATCTATATTAACCCATTTTAGTCTCACATCAGCTTTGGTAGGTAGGTCCTTTTATCATCATCATCATCATCATCATTATCATCATCTCAGGAAACTTAGAATGAGATGAAGTAATTTTCCAAGGGCCACGCAACTACCAAGTGTCTGAGGGAAGTTTCAGATTCATTCTTCCTTGTTCCAGGTCTAGCCTTCTATTCATTAAAGTCCTTTCTTTCCCTAAATTCTATACTTTTGTGATCTCTCAACCAAGGAGCAGTCAAAGGAATAGTCCTCCTGAGCACTCAGGAGAAGTGAGATACTCTGCACAAATCCCAAGAATTTCATAAGTCCTCTCAGATCTAGGCCTAAATTGGCAAAACTGAAAACTAAATTGTCCAGTGCTGTGCTACCCACTGGGTGACGAGAAGACTGAATATTGTTTCCTTATTCAAAAGAAATTGGTACTTGAGTTAAGGGAAAGATATTTACCTTGGAAAAACCAACATTTTTAAAAAAGAAAACATAGAGACACCAAGGTATCCAATCAATTCAATTCACATTAAGTTAATAAAATCCATTAAAGGTTTATTCAGTACTCACTATGAACCAACTCACTATGAAGCTAAACTTCAGTAATATAGACAACAACGAAGCAGGCCTCATCTTCAAAAACTCTTACATTCTACAGGAAAATGGTTTAGCTAGCGTATGTACTCCAGACTGTAAGTGGAATAAAACATAAGCAAAAAGAAGAAGAATGTTTGTTTTTGGCTGCATTAGGATCCTTAGTTCTGGCTTCAGTGAATGAAGACTTTGACCCTACATGTCCATCCATTGTAGAGGCTAGGCCATAGCGCTCCCAGAATCAGTGTAGGCTACTGGCCTAAGTGACTTGCTCACTTAGCTTTGGCCAGCTGTCCTCCCTATTCTCTTCAGAATGCCCTGGGCAGGCTCTTGGTTGATAACTATTTTACTTAGCCACATTTATGAACATTATCCTACTTGGAATATTCCAGGCCACTATCAAACACTTCTCCCTATAACTTAAATACTTGTATGACCTAGAACTAGTTCAGAGGCCTACTGGGAGCAGAATATGTACCCAGATTTTATTTGAGACTCAAAGATATTATATGATGTTATGGTCCTTGAGTGCATGATATGGGAGTGTGTGTGTGTGTGTGTGTGTGTGTGCGTGTATGCTCATGTGTGTTTGAAGACCTTCCTAAATGATGGGAGCCTATGTATATTGATCCTACTGCTGAAACTTAGCAGATCATCATAGAATAATAATACATCTCTGGCCTTACCAGTATCCATGATGAGTTAATCAGCTGAAAGTTAGCATTTAACAATCTCATCAGATATAGAAATTCCTTGTCGTTGTACTTGAATCGATCGTGGAAGAGTACAGAGCAGATCACGTTACATGGGGCATAGCCAAGGATGAACGTTGGGTCAGTGGGCTGGCCTAATAGAGACAAAAATTATCAAAGAGGAAAAAAACAGCTTTAATTGAAATGTTTCTAATCACCTAGAAACTGGACATCTATTCTTTCCATACCTGGATAAGGAGTATGGTTCCTCAAAGGCTAGTGAATGTTGTTCTCCTAGACAATTTCCTTTACCCTTTATAAGGAAACTAGATAGGCTTATAGTACCTGAGCATGAGAAGAGAGAAGGGAGTCCTCCAGCCCAGCTGAGTGACTGTCTGGTCAGTGGACCAAGGCACAGAGTTTTAGAATGACTTCCAAAGAAAATAGTATTTGGGATTGGGGATGGGTGAGCAGTTAGACCCCACAGGCCCAGGAGCAAAGAACTGAAAACCATCCTTTGTTTTCCTGAGCTCCTCCACCAGGCACTGGGCTTCTTCTTGAACTCTCTCTTCGATGCTTCTCTTCCCCATCCCAAAATTCCTTAGGGTCATGAGGGAAAATCTGCGTGGTTGTTTCCACCTCTCTCCCCGACTGAAAATAACTCCTAGACAAAGGAGAATAGGACATTGTTCACTCTAACACTGGAGGTGGTGGAAGGCACAGTGTACATGGGGGCCACGGGGCTTTTGGCTTAATTCATTGCTTTAGTTTAATTTTATTCAATTCAAACCAAAATGTAATGCGGCACAGTAGGTACCAGGAATTTACCTTATGAAGGTCGCGTCCTAGGTTCTGAGAATGGAAGAATAAAAATGAAAGCAGTAATGAGGTTCCAGGGTGAGTTGGGTGGTACATTTTATAGGATATACTCTGCCATACCCTTTTGTCTTTCAGTGACACTTTTAGATAAACTAAATTTACCTTTTCCTTTGATTACATCTTCAAATATTGGAATAACTCCTCTGTCTATAAATGCATCTCCTTGATCAATTAGAGCTTCCTTCAGAATGTCATATCCATGCAGCATGACAACACGATGGGTTCCAAAATAAAGAGTATAGATGGGGCCATATTTTTCAGCCAGCTGTGAAAAGAATGCCAAGAAATAGGAAGAGTTTCAGTGTGGAACTGTAGAAAGATGAAATTTACCCCCACAATTACCTTATAATGTGCTATATGCATATATACATATGTATACCTATGCATATGTAGGATCATATGTTAATGAATTCTGTCATAAGCTGTGGGACAACAAAAACGTATTCTCATTCCTTTTCGTTTGCTCCTTGGGAATTTCTGTCATTATATGGCACAGTGTTTTTTTCAGGCAATCTCCCTGGATGCTCCATCGGTACTCTCTGGTGTAAAGAGATTGTATAAAAGGCCT
This sequence comes from Bettongia penicillata ogilbyi, assembly GCA_023548195.1. Lineage (NCBI taxonomy): Eukaryota > Metazoa > Chordata > Mammalia > Diprotodontia > Potoroidae > Bettongia > Bettongia penicillata. The sequence continues at coordinate 6,689,804 of JAJHZJ010000022.1, forward strand.
GGGATTGATTTTGGGTAGATGAACAATGGAAGATTCCTAAGAGGACATGGAAGAAAGCCACACAGGATGCAGAAGGGGTTGATATCTCCTATCAAAAGCTAGATATTGTTGTTGCCTCTCCACTCGGTTCTGAAATATTTACAGTATTTCTTCAGTCATCAACACTCAACTTCATCTGGTCTCTCCAAAGTTACTATAAAGGTCACTGATGTATGGCCAAGTATGATGGCCTTATCTCAAACCATATTCTTCTAGATCTCTTTATAGCATTTGACATTATTTACTACCTTCTACTCCCATATACTCTCTTCTCTCCAGGTTTCTCTTCTCTCTCTCTCTCTCTCTCTCTCTCTCTCTCTCTCTCTCTCTCTCTCTCTCTCTCTCTCTCTCTCTCTCTCTCTCTCCACCCCCCTTCCCTCTGTGTTCCTCCATCTCTCTCTGTTTTTGTCTCTCTGTCTTTCTCTGTCTGTCTGTCTATCCCTATCTCTCTGTCTCTGTCTCTCTCTGTCTCTCTGTCTCTGTTTCTCTCTGTCTCTCTCTCTCTCTCTCTCCTTCTCTCTCTCTCTCTCTCTCTCTCTCTCTCTCCTCTCTCTCCTCTCTCTCTCTCTCTCTCTCTCTCTCTCTCTCTCTCTCCCTCTCTCCTTCTCTCTTTCTCTTTTGCCTGTCTGATTGCTCCTATTCAATATCCTTTCTTGGATCATAATCCATATTAAACCACAAATCCATGAGTTTTCCCTATGGTATGGTCCTGGACAATATTCTCTTCTCTTTCTACATTCTTATTCTTGGTAACCTCATAAACACTATGGAGATAACTCTCAGATCTATACATCTTGACCTATGAATATACATAGTATTTCTACACTAAATAAATACATAATAAAATTCATAGTTCATACCCTAAAAAGGCAACTTTTTCCAAACCTCTGGTTGAGATCCCACTACATAAGCACAGATCTAATAATTTCACTCACCTAATCAAAAAACTTCAAAGGTTCCCTATTACCTCTGGGATCAAATATAAACTTATTTAGCATTTCAAATTCTTCACAACCTAGCTGGAAGCCACCTTTCCAGTATGACAGTTCTTCTTCATTTATTCTATGGTTTAGACAAATTGACCTTCTTGCTTTTTCTCACACAGCACTACCTGCCATCACCTTGTTTTGCAAAGCTTTTGTAGTCCCCATGCCCAGGATGCATTTCTTCCTTGTCTCTGACTCCTAAAATTTCTAACTTTCACAAAGCTTGGCTCAAATGTCACTTTCTACACAAGGGCTTTCCTAACCCCTCCCCCAGTAGCTGGTGCCTTTCCCTCCAAATATTACCTAATATATATTTTCAACACATTTATTTCTGCTTCCTTTGAAAATTCTTTTGCAAATTGCCCCATAGTCCTACTTCCCAATCTGTATCTACACTAGAAGTTTGGATCCTCAAAGTGGTAATGACTGATAAAGTTCTCTGACTTCTACGAGAAAAGTGAATATAAAATTAGTTTACCGTTGTAGTAAGGCACATATGTAAAGATACATGTGGTGAGAACAACTCAGAACTTTGGAATTGTTTGGGGTCTGCCCCAAATGGGTTGAGTTGGAGGATGGATCTACTGATAAACTGAGCTGCTCTGAGAAAACTTTACTCTAAGCCCCTGCAGGTCAGGTGCAAATCTGCTGCTTTCTGTTACTGGGTCACTTCAATCCTGGGCTGACCAGGGCAGTGGCAGTGAAGAGGGTCTTTCACAAAGGCCAAATTCTTATTTGGGAAGGTATGAAAGTTTCTTTAGTTCTCCCATGTCTGGAATCTGAGGGTTTTTCTGTCTTTCAGCCAAAGTATGTAACTTGAGAGCGGTCTATAGAGCCTCTCTTTTATCAACAACTCTGTCAAGCACCAGGTGTCAGTGCAGAGTAATAGTCATTCTTTAGAATCTGGGTTCTTTTCTTAGCAACACTCTTTCATTAAAGACCTCACTGTCGTGTAGGATCATTAATGAGCAGTTTACTAAACCCTCATGTATACGGGCTAAACAATATTACAATGTGCATTTGTGAAATCACCACAAAACAATTCTTGCTCTCAGGTTTTCCCAGGTATTAACTTCAAAGTTCTCCTTTTGGCACAAATGAAACACTGAGACACAAAGCATTAAGACAGACTTTGCACTTGGTAAGTGCCCTATCTCTGGAGTCTGCTAGCTTAGTGTTTTCTATATGCATATTTTATGTGTGTTTTTGCCTCTTTCAAACAGACAAATAGTCAAAGGGGCAAAGACTATTACATCTGTGTGTTTTCCATCAGAAGCATCTTGAATAGACCCTGATATGTAGCAGGTACGTCATCAATGCTTTTTTGATTGATTGAAAAATCAAACTAAATATCCATCAATGAAGCAAAAGCCTTGAAGGAAGATTTGGGGGGAAGAAAGGAATTTGAAATAGATCAAACTGTATGACCAAGAATTGTGGTGGGAAATTTCAAAGTACACCAAAGAAACTGCTTTTATGGCTTGGATCACTGATAAGAGGGGGAAAGGAGAGAGAGGAGAGAATTTTTAATTTATTATTTTTCACATGATGATAATGCATGAGAAACTATTCAGAAATATTAGCCTAGAAAATTGTGGTGGAGTGAGCAGAGCCAAAAATGTGTCCCTTGTATAATGGCCCTCTTGGTATATCAGGCATTACCATTTCATGGGTGACTTGGGAGCAAAGACATGTTAAAAACAAGAATTTGAGGGGAGGGAGGGCATTCAGAAGGCTGGAGTTAAAACAGAGATAGGTAGAAGGCAGATATTATGTAGCATGAGGGCTCTAGGGTCAGGAAAAAGAACTAAAGCACTATAAATTTTTAGGTCTTGTGTCCACAGGGCCTTCAGGTAGGAAATGGCCTCAATTTGACTCTAGGACCCCAGAATCAAAAAACAAACTGAACAAATGGGGGAAGAATGTTACAAATGGCTAGGGTATTTTTTTGAAATTTTGCTTTGAAGTCCAGATTATCTACATCTGAGAGGAAGGGAGTAGCATGGTTAAAGAAGAAATGACTCCAACATTATTGATGCCCTCTCTAGCACCAGGGGATAAACTGGGGTGGGGGTGGGAGGACAGGGCAGAGTGGATAAAGTTCAATGTCTAAAGATCAATAAAAAGACTTTCTAAGATGCATGATTACCAGGTTAGTCTGCAAGACTAGAATTCCATATTGGGGTAAATTTGGGTGGTTGCAGAGGGAGATGATAGAAAGATGGGGTCTCCCATATGACTATGTGATGCTACATCTAGAATTAAGTGTAGCGGAAATAGAGACAAAAGGGCTAAATAGTTATACCTTTTTAAAACCAGTTCCCTTTAAATAGAAAAACTGGGCTAACACTTAGGCCTGAAAAAGTTAGAATGGTTGACCCTGCAGGAAAGATCCAGGAGAAGGGGTTAGGGGAGGTGATGATTATACAATGGTGGGTCATCGAGGAGGAGATAGTGAAATGATGAATCAGCATTGCTTTTTCCCATGTGGAGGTAGTAACAGTATTTAATTTACTGAAAATGAACTTGAAGCCTCAAAATTCTATCCCTTTAAAGTAGAGAAAATTGGAGTAGAGGAATCCTTGCTGTAACTGTTAGTAAAAAAATGAGGGAGACAGTGGAGGATTGGGTAGGCTGAACTATAAGTACATAGATCTAGAGAAAAAGGGACCTGTAAAGACATTTTATTTTACAGATGAAGAAAGCAGGGTCCAGGGATGTAGAGGCATGGGCCCAAAGTCCCAAAAGTAGCAAAGTACAGAGGCCTTCTGACAATAGGCTCAGTGCTCCATCCACTGTACCACACAGCCTTCCTCAGTATTTAACATGAGAAAGATTTTTAAAAGACTGTCAACATACAATGCTTCCATTTCATTTTACTGAAAAACCTTATAGGTTTAGTATAAAATCAGAAGACAATTAAGAATCAGAAGATTTGAACATCTGGCAGTTTAATGATGAAAGACTTTCATGCAACCCCTTGAGAAGTATTTCTTTGGAGTTAGGAGGCAGAAGAAGATAAATCCTTGGTCATAGTTTCCTTCCCTCACTCCCTTGGCTGGAAAAGGACCTTTAGAACTTCTAAGGTATAAAAAATATTGCGACTTCCCATAAGCATCATGGCAGCACTATTGGAATAACAGAGGGCAGTGTCTACCTCATGAGTCAAAGATTTGACATGATAAAGAAAGTCAGCCTCAAGGCAATACAAGGAGCCCAGAAAAAAAAATGCACAACACTTAAGGAGAAAATCTTAAAGACCATTGGGAGTCCTTTCAAGGATGTGAGTTTCCCCTTTTCCAGATGTGTATTCTTGGGCTCATTTTCCCCTGCAATATATATGTACTTGTAGGAAAATAGGCAACAGATTTCTGTTGTGGAATGGGTGGAATGTCTCATCTCTCATGACAATTGTTATTAGACTACCATTTCCCAAAAGCAAGTAAAGTCTGGCTGACTTGATATTAACTGATAACCTTTGGACAAGCCCACCAGTAGGGCTTGTGAACTGCTAATATTACAAAAACTCACTCCAAATCCTCAGAACTACAGCTAGAATGTGTGAGAATAAGAAGTAGCCAAGCCCTGAAGACCCAGTCTGCTTAGGGCAACGCGGGGATTAAAAGAGTAAGTGCAGAGCATGGGAGACAAATATGTGAAGAACTGGTATGGAAATAGTGTATGAAACTGTGAATTTCTGTTATGAACAAATGGGTGGGTTTGATGGTTATTTTCAATTTAATGTGATAGTAGCAAAACTGACCTGTTTGCCTTTTGTCTTTTTGGGGGCTTTCCAATGTTATCATAAAAAATTGTACTCAATTGGCATAATGTATTATTTTGAATTTCATCAATAAAATTTGTGGGATTTTTTTGCTTGCTGCATACATACCTACATAATATCCTTCATTTTCCCTTTTGGCCGGCAAAATCAAAAATATTTACACCTAGTCCTTCATGTAAAACTTTTCCTGACCCTTGCTCTAGGTTGCCAAGACTTCGCTTTTGTTGCACGCTTGAAAATGTCTCTTAATTTAATCCAAAATTCCAAGGAAAAACAGTGCTTATATGAAACTTTTACTGAAATAAAATCAGTTGAATGACAACAAATATCAAGCAGCTTTATGTATCTCCTATGATGTCAAAAGTAAAAAAAAAAAAAGCAGAAGTGAGATCTCCACTGTCACACAAATCTATAATGGAGATTCAAATTATGGCTCCAGTAGCAAGCATGGTTTCTGCCCTTCATTCAAGTGAAAAAGAAACTTCTATATTTCATATTCCACTAAATTGCACAGTTGAAGTGGTATCACTTTCATATCTCTGTCAAAGGGCATGAAGTTAATCTGGCATTATCTGTTCTTCATGGAAATAGAGTGGCTCTTTGTAATCATTTTGTCACTTCCATGATGTCCACCAAACATCTTTTTTGTTGGTCTGTTATCACAATTTCTCAAAAAATGACATAAAGCTTACCGGTCTTTATTTCACAGACTTTTTTTCTCTTTTTGAAATTTGTCTGTGGAAAGATTTCAGGCTAATGGCTCCATAAGGCATCAAGAAATAGTAAAACACAGTCAAAATTACAAAAAAAAATTTAAGGAGGAGGAAGTAGGGGTTTGGGCAATCAAGAAACATCTGGAGCCCTTTTTCTTCTTGATTTCCATGATACTGGTCTCTTCTGCTTCTCCCGTTTCATGTCCAGCTGTTTATTCTCAATCCATTGCTAGATCATCATATATCTTCTGCCCACTAAGGCTCTTTTCTGGGCCCTTTCTTTCTTTCCACTCCCTTGCGGATCTCATGAACTGCCATTGTACTCTAACTAGGTGATCCCAGCATGTATGACTTCAATGATCATTTCTAAATAGAAGATTCCCATAGCTATATGACCATACTTTATCTCTTCTGAACTCCAGGCTCATGTAGTCAACTGTTTTGGAGCAATTTCTCAACTTTGCTTGTGCTATTGGCATTGCAAATGTAACAGGTCCACAATGCAACTGATTTGTTTTCCCTTACAATTGCCCCTTCCTCCAAACTTACCCATTTCTCTTGAGGGTATCCAAGAAACGGTACTTCCTTTCATCCTGACAGTCTCAGGTTTATAGTTGACTTTTCATTCTTACTTATAACACACATGCAATTGATTATGGTCAAGTCTGGTAAATTCTATCTTCATGTGTCCCACATCTATTCTACTTGCCTCTTTGCTTTCCACTGGCTCACTTAAGATGCTCATTCCCTTTTCGATTATTCTAATAGGCTAGTGACATGGGCAGCCAAACTAGCTAACAGAGCAAGTGACTTTAAGGGAAAGAGAAGATGGAATGTGACAGACAAATCAAACCACCACCAAATTCCCTTGGAAACAGATCAAGATAGATCAGAACTACTACTCCAGAGCCTCTGTGATTGACCCTTTTATGCCAGTGACTCCTGCCCCTAAACCATTGGCTCTGTTCCAATCCAGGTCAAATAAAGGAATGATCACTGTGGAAAAAGGACCCACCTTCTTCACCATTATCATTAACCATTAGTAATTAGTATTCTAATTACTGAACAACTGACCCTAGCAAGCAGATAAGCCCAAGATTCCTGGGATTGGCAGACTAGCCCTGCAGAACACTGTTCCTACTTCCATCCCAGCCTTCCCCAACATCAGCCCTGGAATGAACCTCCTGGCAACTGCTTCTGTAGCTACTGAAGTCACAGCTACTGAAGACTAAAAAAGAAAAATCCCATCACTCAAGTCCTGGACACTATCAAATGGCTCAGTATCAGAAAAGATGTGATTTTATCAATGGAATTGACATTAAATGTGCTGCATTATCATCAGTTCTGTTAATTTGCCCTAAATAGCACAAGGCCTTTTCAACTGACATGCAGCTGAAATCTTATTCTGTATTATGTCTACAATACTGAGCACATAGTAGGTAGTTAATATATGACATTTTTATCCATTTTTTCAATGGCCTCCAAGTTCAATCCCCTTCTTGTAGTATTTCTCCTTTGCAGTGAAGAATCTGCATGGCTAATAACTTAGTATTCCTTTGGTACAGTTCTGACCATGTCACTCCTCTACTCAAAAGTCTTCAGGGGCTCCCTACTGCCTCTGTGACATGGTACTTAAATGCCTCCATAGCTGACTTCAACCTAACTTTCCAGATTTATTTTGTGTTACCCCTCATCCCAAACTTTATATTCTTGCCAAACTCCCCTCCAGTTATAGAGTCTCCCAATGCTTGACCTATGCCCAGACCACCTCCCAAGCCAGGAATTCATTCCTCCCTCTCTTCCAATCAGAATCTGTTACTTCCTTTAAGGTCCAGCCCAGGTGTTCCCTCTTGAAACCTTTTATAAGTCCCCAAATTACAAGTGCTTCATCTGTCCTCTAATTATCTTCTTCTTATTTACCTCTGAATTTGTTGTATCCTTCTAGTAGAACAAAAGCTTCTGCAGTACAGGAACTATTTCCTTTCCAAGTGAGATTGCTTCATCCACCAGATGTTTCTCTCTGCATCTGGCACAGTGACCAGTGCATAATAGAGCTTGAAGAAGTTTTCATTAATTGAATGATTTATTTTTGTCTTTGTATTCCCAAAACCTAGTATGATTTATTACACACAGTAAATAATTGCTCCTCTTGTTGAATTTCTTCTGCTGTGACCAAAGTTTTAACAAAACAAACAATGCATGCCTGTCACAATTGCTAATGGAGATATCACTCACAGAGCTCTTAATTCACACCATCCATGACCTAGGACTCTAAAAATCCATGAATCCCGATTCAATTATTCATTTGAAACCTTTGTGTCTCCTCACCACAACCCAAACAGCTAGGATCTAAAACCCAAATCCAACCCCTTTACCTTTGAGAATGATGCAGTGATGTTCTTCACATCCAATTGCAGGATGTTGCCAATAAAGCGAAGAGGAGTGGGACCTGGTGGGAGCTTCCCCCTTTTCAGTCCTTGGATCCATAGAGACAAGAAGGTCAGTAAAAGGACACAAGCCAGGAGGGCAGGCATGCTGAGTCCCCAAGGATCCATTGCCCTGAGAGATGGTCCTACAGCTCTCAGAGGGACCGCATCAGGTAGCATACTTTTATAATCACTGGTAACAAGGGGTGGGAATGCCAGGCCAATAAACAAATAATCCTTGTAGGCAAGTAGGAATGGTTTTCTATTAACTTTTACTAGTTTGGCATCCAAGAGATTATTAAGGAAAAATCTATGGATTTGTTGCCTTAGAATCTGTTCCTGCCTCTAACCTGGCCCTAAATTGCACAGGGAAAATGGAAGTATGCAAGTATTTTGTCCAGCTCATCTTGTAGTCACCATCTGTCAACTATTAAAAATCTGTTGACCTATGGGTGTGTGTTGAGCTAAGGAGAGCAAACATCAAAATTCAACCTGAGAGGAGGTAATTATAGAGCCCATATTCTAAGATCCTGCAGACTTGACCTCTCATTTAAGTGGTTAGCTGCTATCTTCTTGTGTCCTAAGCTAAACTGGGCTTAATTGACTTCTTAACCTTGTTTTTCTCTACCTGGAAGGATATTCTTCTTGAGAGAGGAAATGGCAACAAAATAGGTACTGATATGCCCTGCCTTCTTTCTGTCCTCTTTGAGTAGCAGTCCATTGATCCAAGGGGCCCTCCCCACTATCCCTTTCTTTTACTTCTTGTTTGGACATTTGGTGTCCCTAACATCTTTATATCCTTGAATGTCTTCTGAGTTTTGGTCTTTCTGACCCAGATCTTTCAGGTTGATACCTTTTCTAGTATAAATCCTTGATGATACTCACCCACTGGCCATCCTTGGTATATGCCCTCATCTACTAATGACACCAAAAGCAGAGCCTGAACCTGTCTCTCTCACAGATCTCCATAGATTACCTGCCCCATTCTAGTGTGGAGAACAACCACACATCTCAGATTGAGACTATGGCCATGAATACTTTTGTTCTTTCTAGTCTTCCCCCTTTGTTTGATATGGAACCCATTTTTCTGTTCATACTGACCTATGCTTTCATGTGAGGTACAAGTCTCTGAGCATCACATCAGAATGTATGCCTTAATCCATGTTTGACTTGCCCACAGATCTTTAAAGTTTCAAAGACAACCCAATAACAGAGTCAATGGTCAGCACATGGAGAGGACTTCCAGAAGAACTGTACAGACCTGGGTAGGGTCTCAGCTAGTCACCATTCACTTGTCACCCTCTCTTCTATTCACAGAAAATTCATTGCTTGCAATGTTTGTCTAAAGGTACTGTTCCACCAAAGCTTCTTACTCTATTGGAATAAATAAGATTCTGAGAGTTTCAGAAATAAGATAAAGAAATAAGATTCTTGCCCATACGCTCTGTGTGCTAGAGCCATTTCAGGCCATCTCAAGAAGACTAGTTGTTAAATTCTAAATGTGACCATTTACACCTTGGATATTAGACAAACACCACAAATCAGGACTTGGTTTATCATTTTCTTTCTAGACTTAAAAAAGGGATGCAGAAAATGTTAACAGTGAAAATTCAACTAAAAAAATGTGATAGGTATATTTTTTTTTCTGGGAAGGCAGTTGTTAAATATTTACTATTCCACCTCTGCATCCTGCTCCTGTGAAGAATTTTTAGGAGTACTAACACAAAAACTGCCTACCCTGCAAAGGTATGAATGCCTTACCTTTTTCACTGTTAGAGGGAGTCCCTTCATTGATAAAATCATAGAACCCTTGATGTATGTAATAATAACAATAACAAGAACATTTATAAGACACCGTTGTAGTGCCGATGGCAACCATGAATATCCCGGCACAATTCTGAATCGTGACATACAACAGCGTCTCCACATGGAAGACAGAACCAAAACATTTATTCAGACACCAGAAAGCCAAAAATCTATACATAATAATAATGCAGAGGACAACACCATCCCCAAGTCATCTCCCTGCTAGGCTTCCCACAAACAAGTTCCATTAAACAAAATCACAAACAAGCTCTTTCACTCATACTAGCCAGCTGCCTGCTTGCCTACATCCTTCCTATATCTGACTAGACTCTGACCAATTTCCTCTCAGATCTGCTCTAGCTCCACCTCTTCCTGCTCCACCCTTCCTGTTCCACCCATTCAGTAAACTCCTTCCACCACAGACTCCATGTGACTTAAGCAGGTCATAATGAATGGAAAAGATCTTCCCTTCAGCAAAAATACATTAACCCATTATACAAAAATGCATTAACAATACAATTGTCTATGCACTGAGCTAAAAGCTTTATAAGTGTTAATCTCATTTAATCCTCACAACAAACTGATGCTATTATTATCCCTATTTTACAGATGGGGAAAGTGATCCAAATGGTGATTGAGTGACTTGAGAATCACAGCAGAAATACCATCCTGGATCTTCCCCCTGTGTAACGTTAATTCTATCTTTTCCTCCCATTAATAGGTCTGAAGTACCTTTTCTATTGAGGCACTGGGTCAGAGGGGTCCTGCCCTCCAGCTCTGAAAATTGTATAAATACTCTGAGGTGAGGTTTTACTTTGGAGTTTACTCATTGGAGGTGTTTGTTTGGCCAGGTGAGAATCTGGGCCATGGCTAAGGAGCACTCCCCGCCCCCCTACACACTTTGAAAACCCAGATGTTGGTGCTTCTCTCTCTGGTGTAATAGGAGTTAAAAATCTTCCCCATCCATAGGCCTCAGGTGGGGCTGAGGAAGCCTTGATCAAGGAAGGCTTGTTTCCTATGAAGGCCCACACATTGTGCTGATTGCTAATGAAGCACTGGGTCACAATGGGTCTCATGCCCTCTGGCTCTGAAAAAAAGTGTATGTTCACTGAAGGGAAGTTTTGCTTTGGGGCTTAGTTTTGGAAGAAGATTATATGCCAGATGAGACTCTGGGAAGCTGCTAAGCAGCATCCCAGCTTAGAAAATTCAGATGTTAGTGCTTCCCTTTCTGGTAACTATGTAAGTATGTATGTAATGGTCAGACAATTGGAAGCCTGTCTGTTGATTTCTGTATGGTGAATGTGATTAAAGTGATTAACCACCCCTCAAAAGTTGGCTTTCCTTTTATAAATGCCAATCTAAGAACCTGTGATAGCAGCCCCCCACCCTGTGTATGTTGGGGTACTTACTGATAAATCTGGTAGCTAAGTATGTATTGCTTATGGTCAGACAGTTGGAAGTCCTGTCTGTTGGTTGATCTTTATTTCTCTGTATTTTCTCTGAAATTCAGTGTGCTGACTTTTTCCCCTGAATTAAGTGAATAATATATGTGATTGATTAAAGTGATTGTTGACCCCTCAAAAGTTGCTTTTCCTTTTGGAAAAGCAGATCTAAGACCCTGTGCAGCAGGCCTTCCTGTGCATGTTGAGGTCCTTGCTGATACATTGTTACCATTCTGACCTTGGTCCCTAGATCTGTTTCCCTCTTTGATTCCTGAGAACGTTGGACTAGAAGACCTAGTTCTCAAACACTGAACACTTGTGACCCTGTGATTCCTCCCATCCACCCTCCCCTGCCTTTACCAATCAAATCTTCCCCACCAAGTTTAAAAATTAGGAAATTTGAGCACAGAGATATGAAAGGATTTGCACAAGGACATAAACCCAATGACTGTCTGGCAGAACTAGGATCCTGTCTGAACTATGGACTCACCCAAATTGAGATGAACTTCTTTCTTTGTTTATAGAAGACATGGACCCTGGTGATCTTCCATGGACTCTTTTGAACTTGGTATGAACTTCTGAGCAGGTTTAAATTTTAAAAAAACTTATCCATGTATCTAATTCAGCAGGACTGTTATCTAATTTCTGCTCGTTGATTTCACAGAGATGGAAAATGCATGGTCCAAAGCCAAAAGAGAGTGACCTTGATTCTGGAGGGAGCTCACTTGGCATTAACCTTCTGATCATATTCTGAGAGAGACATACGTTCATGAACAGTTTTTAGCACTATCATGGAGCCAGAAAGTTTCCATTTGGGTGGTGAGGTCTTCCAGTACTCCCATTTGGGAAAATTTCACTGGTGCATCAAACCCCCAAAACTGACACAGCATTATGGAAAAGATGGAATTCTACTTCTTTCCTATTTCTATCCTGAGGTTCAGTTTGGAGGTAATAAGAATATTATTGTCAGACCTTTATATAGCTTTTAAATTCATGCACAAATGTAAGTATAATGTAAAATGTAATTGAGGTGCTCCATCTCCTTTGACCAGCACAAGTTTCCTGTGAGGCCACCAATGCACATAGTAAGGTGGTTTGGTATCCTGGGAAGGGACCTAGACTCAGTGTCAGAGTTCTGGTTTCAAATGTAAGCTCTGCTGATGACTCCCTATGTGACCTCCATCAAGTCACTTACCCTAATTAAGGCTTCAGTTTCCCATCTATCAAGTTAGCCTCTCATCTAGCTCTAGATTTATGACCCCAGGACTCTTTTTAGCACTTTATGGTTTCCCAAGTTCTTTACAGACATTGTTTTCATTAATTCTCATAGAAGTCTTGTGAGCTCAGTAGTGTAAGCATTATTCACTTCATCTTTCAAATGCAAAAACCCCAGCCCTGAGTAGTTCAGTGATTTACACAAATATGTGCAACTAGGAAGTAGCAGAGGAGGATTTGAATGCATGTCTTTTAACTCCATATAAACTTCTCTTACCACAAAACCCTCCTATAATCATTTCAGTTATGTGCTATGTCATTCTTGAAAATTAGATGTATGATTCCATTAGGGCATGAGTTCATGTTGGTCTATATCCTCTCCTAATGCACATTGGCAGTTTCTCTGAAACATTCTGCTAGAGAGTTTTCTGGTATACTAAGATGGTAAGTGACTTGTCCAAGATTATGCAGCCAGTAATATCCCCATTTTAAAGTTGAAGAATTCAAGGCAGACAGAGATTAATGGACTTAGCCAGGATCACACAACTTCTATCAAACAAGAGGGATGCTAGATAAAGTGAAGGATGTTATAAGTAAAACAAACTCTAAAGTGAAGGTGGGGATAGTGAAGAGAGACTTTTCAAGAAAGAAAGGGAAGATGAAAATCTATGATTCAGGTCTGGGAAGGGAGAAGAGAAAATGGCAGACTGGGTAGAAGCATAACTCATGGAATACCAATGCTGAGCATGCACTGTTTTCACCATCCTGTTCTTACTTGTGAAGGAAGGATGAGGAGACATAGAGGGAAGAGTATAAAAGAATAGGATGGAGGTTAATTACACACAATTAACATTCATAAATATAAATGAACTCATACTAAACTAAAACTGAGGACAACAGAACAGATTAAAAAGCATAATAAAACAATATGTTGTTTATAAGAAGCCCAGTCAAAACACAATGGATTCATGCAGTTAAAGAAACTGGAGCAAAATCTATTGTGCTTCAATGTAATGCCAATGCAATACCCACAGCAGCCACTACAGATATGCATGTGTATTTCCAGGGTAAATTCTCAAAATATAAACTTTCTTCCTCAAAGATGAAACCAAGACATTTATTCAAACACCAGAAATTGAACTCCATCATAGTAACAAAGAAATCTATACACACTATTGGAGCATGGTCATTGCCAAGCCTTCCCTCCATCAGGACTCCCCACAAACAAACTCCCTTAAACAAAATCACTCCCTCTCTCACTCTTACTAGATGTTTTGCTCTGCCTTCTCTCTCTCTATCAGCTCCACTTCACTCTCTCTTCCTGCTGCGCCCTTCTTGCTCCACCCATTCAGCAAACTGCTCCTACCTTTGACTACATGTAACTCAAGCTATGGGCTGAGCCAAAGTTCAAAGCAGATCACAAGGGCCTGTTAAGGGACAGAGAAGATCTTCAAATTCCCTTACCATTACATTCAATTAAATAAAAAAGTAGAAGGAGCAATTGTGATCTTAGAAAATATATTGGGAGAATTTTGTGTTGCCAGGTGATGAACAGATGATTTGGGCTTTCCTGTTTAGAGGAAGAGAATGTATTTGAAAATGGTAATAGGAATCTTACTAAAGACATACAAGTATTAGGCTCATGTTGACCAGGTGTAATTTTGATGGATGATCCTAAAGCAATGGTTCTTAACCTGTGATCCATAAACTTGATTTTTTTTCCTGTTTTGAGGACTTTTTCAACATAATTTATTTCCTGTATCATTTGGTATAAAAACATTCTGAGAAGTTTTACACAAAATCATTCTGAGAAAGTGTCCATAGATACCATCAGACTGCCAATGAGGTATGTGACACAAAACAGGTTAAGCAAACCTGCATTAAAAGAGTGCTTGAAGTGAAATTCCCTTTGGCTTATATGCCCTCACCAAGAATTTACTCTGGGAAGTATCTATATGTGTTCATATAACTCATCCATGAATCCATTGCCTCCCCCAGTGAAATATGAGCTCCTTGAGTACAGGGATATCTCATTTTTATTATGAGTATCTCCAACATCAAGGACAGCACCTGACACGTAGACTGTTGATATAGGTTTATTAATTATCAACTACAAAAACAGATATAATTCCTGCCCTCATGGAGCTTACAAGTTGTAACAAACACAAATATCCATAATGCTGGGTAGGTTATGATGAGAACAAGGCTGACATACAAAAAAGTGGAGAAAAATTCAGTCAGAAGAGAATTTATAGCTAGGAAGATCAGGGAAGGGGTGATACCAAACTGAACCTTGAGGGAGAAAAGGCTTTTGACAAACTTGAGATAAAGAGGAAGGGCATGTCAGACTTGGGGGACAGATGGTGAACAGATGCTCAGAGGCAGGAGATCATAGAGTTTGGAAAAGCAGCCCTAGTCCTGTATGGCTAGAATATAATTGTATAAAACTGGTAATTCAAGAACTGCAATGGGCAACTCCAATGGGCTGGTCATGTTGTTTGAATGTCAAATGTCTGGTTGCCTAAAAGACTGTTTTATGAAAAATTCACACAAAGTAGGCACTTTCCTGGCAATACAAGAATACTCTAAGCTCTGAATTTATGCCGTGATTTGGTAGGTGCTGTGCTCTATGAGCAAACCAGAATTTCAGTAGCTCCAAAGAAACATGAGATGTACAGATTTAGATCTCTCCCTCCCAAATGCTCATAGGGACT
This sequence comes from Bettongia penicillata ogilbyi, assembly GCA_023548195.1. Lineage (NCBI taxonomy): Eukaryota > Metazoa > Chordata > Mammalia > Diprotodontia > Potoroidae > Bettongia > Bettongia penicillata. Next base: position 6,704,929 of record JAJHZJ010000022.1, read on the forward strand.
ATTCATGCTCCACCTATGGTAAAGCCTTCTGAGTTTTTGACTTATATTTTAAAGAATGGCATAAATTCAGACTTATGTGGTAGTTGTGTTTGTTTTTTATTTTGTTTTCATTTTTTGAAGGTTGAACAAATATACTTATTCACTTTTATAGCTTCTCCAATGCAACCAGATATAATAAAGAATTGAGAGTTATGAGGCACTCAGAGGGCTACAATGAGAGATCAAGCAGCATTAGAAAAACAGCTGAAATTAGAAATTTAAAAAATGGCCAAGATTGGTAACAAAGAAGCCTGCAGGGTTTTAGCTAAACAGCTTGTGCAACTGAGGAAACAGAAAACTAGAACTTTTGCTGTAAGTTCAAAAGTCACTTCTATGTAGTATGTCTACATAGAAGTGACTTTTGAACTTACAGATAAAGTAATGGACTCCCAGATGCAGATGGCTACAGTAATGTCAACTACTGCAAAAGCAATGCAAGCAGTTAACAAGAAGATGGACCCACAAAAGACATTACAAACAAGGTAGACTTTCCAGTAGGAAAACATGAAAATGGAAATGACTGAAGAAATGATCAATGATGCACTGGATGACATTTTTTATGGATCTGATGATGAAGAAGAAAGTCAGGATATTGTGAACTAGGTGCTTGATGAAATTGGAATTGAAGTCTCTGGAAAGAAGGCCAAAGCACCATCAGCTGCCCAAGGTTTACCATCTGCATCTACATCAAAAGCATCTACAATCTCTGATGAAGAGATTGAATGACAACTTAAAGATTTGGGAGCAGATCAACTGAAATTTATTTATGATATATATGAATGATTTACAGTCAGTATAAAACTAGCATTGTAGATTCCTTTTACAAAACTTACTTATTCTGAAAAAAAGATAGTCAATGAAGTTTCAGGCCACACTTTGTTTTAAATCTTTTTGCCAAAGAATGATTTACAAAAAAAGAAAACAGTTTGAAACTTGAGCACCAAATACTTTGAAATGATTCTGTCTAAACCTCTTTCCTGCATGGTAGACTATCTGAAGATCACATTTGCATCATGGATCCTTTCTCCCCATGTAGAGAAATGGCACTAAGTACCAACACAAAAGAACTGCAGAAGATTCAAATGACAGGAGACCTGCCATTGCTACTTGTATTTTGAAACGAATTTTGAACCAGCCACAAGAACCACAATTATCAAATTATATTTAACATGGTTTAAAAGGAAAGCCCTCTTTCAATATGTAAAGTTTATAACTTTTTAAAATATTCTTGGCATCTGCCTCAAATACTTGCAGCACAAAAGTATTGTGCAGGTCTTTAAATTATTAGTGAGATATTTGAATTATTCATTTAAAACTTAAATTAAGACCTACTTTGAGAATTCTCCAGGTGTCTTAACTGGGACCTGTCACTTTACTTGACCAGTGCACAGAACTGATAGTCAGGAGATCTGAGCTCCACACCTAACTCAGACCAGAAGTGTGGTCTTGGAAAAAATCACCTACCCTCTGAGTACCTCAGTTTCTTCAAGTTGCAAAATGAAAGGATCCTACAAGATGCTCTGCAAAATATCTCTTCCAACTCTACAATTCTAAAAAATTAGCAACAAAGGGCACTGATTTTTAATTACAATAATAAAGTAACAATTTGTTGATCCTTGAAAGAACTTTGGGGAGGAGTGGAGCCAAGAGGGCAGAGTAAGAGCAAGTATTCACCTAAGCTCTGAAACAAACTCCTTCAGATTCTTCCAAAAAGAGAATCAGAACAAATTTTAGAGTGGAAGAATACAGTAGAAGACCGGGTGTGGCAAATTTCCAACCCAGGACAACCTGGAAGGTTGATAGGAAAGATCTGTTGCATGAGGAAGGAGGACTGCACAGCACACAGACTGTACCAGCACAGACCCTGCAATAGCAAAGCCAAGCAGGAAGCCCTGGGCATTCTGAAGCAGCAGCAACACTATAGATTCTCAAACATATCAGCCCAAGATGGGAGTCCAATGGAAGTGAGTGAGCGAGAACCTCAGAACTCCAGGTAACTGCAGCAGCCACTCCTGAGACTATCATCCCACAGATTAAATGTCAGTAAGTCACCAACTTGAACTTCTGGGAGCAAAGATGGCAGTGATCAGTAAATGATGTCCCCTTCCCCTTGTTGACCTTGAAAAAAACAGAATATTTCCCCAGGAAAAATCCTATAACAGTAGGATCAGCCAAAGGGGTAAACAGTCACCTAGCCCATGAGGCTAGGAAAATTGCAAAGTGGCATTCCTCTTGCTGTGGCTGAAGGGGACTAGTGCAGACCACAGCTGTAGAGACAGCCCCACCTCAGCAAACTGGGAGGAGATCCTGAGCCCCAGGGGGTAGGAGGGATGTGGAGCCCACAAACGCCAACACCAGGACCCCAGTAGTACCTCAGAACGGCCAGGGGAATCAGGAAGACACTAGTACAGCTGGGGTTCACCAACCACTGAGCTTGCCTATGCTCTAGCTCAGGAGACTAGATGTCCTGTGGCAAAACCACCTCTCCCCTACACTTAACGCAGCTAACTCCAGGGAAACTCCAGGGAAACTCAGAAAGACTTCACCTAGCCTCTGCTTTGGCACACCAGCCAGCTCATCCCTCTGCAGCATTTTAGCTTCTAGCTGAAAGAACTAGAGGCCACAATACACAAAGCCTCAAGTTCTAAGAACAAGAACTGTGGGACAGAGTCCCCTGTGCCCCAGAAGCAGAGATCCACTTTAAAGATAAGGAGAAGGGTGATCATCATGAGCAAGAAGCAAACCAGAAAAGACCATTGAATCTTTCTATGGGGACAAGTACGAAAATACAAATATCAAAGAGGTCAGCATTGAGACTGTACTCCCATCTGAAACTTCAGAAGTGAATATAAACTGGTCTCAAGCTCAAGAATGATTTTAAAAGCCAAATTAGAGAAATAAAAGAAAAACCAGCCAATGATTTTAAAAATATGAAAAAAGAAATCATGAAAGAATTTAAAAGGAAAATTGGACAAATGGAAAAGGAAGGACAAAACCTGACTGGGAAAACTAGACAAATGGAAAAAGAAGTACAAAAACTAAATGGAGAAAATAACTCCTTAAAAGGAATAATTGGACAGATGGAAAAGGAGATGCAAAAGTTAACTGAGGAAAACAGTCTATTAAAAATTAGAATTGGTCAAGGAGAAGTTAATGATTCTATGAAACATCAAGAATCAAACAGAATCTAAAGTATGAAAAAAATAGAAGAAAATATAAAATATCTCATTGAAACACAACTGACCTGAAAAATAGATCCAGGAGAGAAAAATCTAAGAATTATTGGTCTACTGGGAAACCATGATGAAAAAAGACCCTGGACAATATCTTCCAAGAAATCACCGGGGAAAACTGCCCAGAGGTCCTAGATTCAGAGGGCAAAATAGTCATCGAAAGAATCCACTGTTCACCTCCTGAAAGGGATACCAAATTGAAAACACCAAAGAATATCGTTGCCAAATTCCAAAACTATCAAGAGAAGGAGAAAATATTGCAGAGAACCAGAAAGAAACAATTCAGATATCGAGGAGCTATGGTCAGGATCACACAGGATCTTGCAACTAATATATTAAAAGATCGGAGGGATTAGAATATGATATTCCATAAGGCAAAGGAGCTGGAACTACAACCAAGGATCAGCAAAACTGAGCATAATATTTCAGACAAAGTGATGGACATTCAATGAAATAAGGGATTTCCAGACCTTCCTGATGAAAAGGTCAGAGCTCAATAGAAAATTCAATCTCCAAACACAAGTATCAAGAAAGGTATAAAAAGGAAAAAGGAAAAAAAAACCTGTTATTCATTATGGGCAAACTGCTTACATCCCTCTAAGGGAAGATGATATTTGTTAATATTGAGAATTGTATATTTATTATGATTTTTAAAGGGATATACATAGATAGAGGGAGCAGGTATAAATTAAAGGATATGATGATAAAAATGAGATTTAATAATGCAAAGGGATTGTAACAGAAGATGTGAAAAGGAGCAGGCAAAAAAAGGTAAATTACCTCACAGGAAGAGGCACAAAAATATACTTCAGTAGAGGGTAAGAGGGGAGGGAGATGAGCATGGTTTGAGATTTACTCTCATCTGATTTGGTTCAAGGAGGGAACAACAAACTCAATTAAGTACAGAAATCTAACTAACTGTATAGTCAATAAGAGGGGTAAAGAGAAAGAAAAGGGAGGGAAAGCTAAAAGGGAGGGAAGAAGTAGTAAGGGAAAAGGGGATCAAAAGGGAGGGAGGCTGAAAGAAGGGAGGAAAGACTGAGGGAGACAGTGGTCAAAAATTAAAACTCTGTTGTAGAGGGGAAGGGAGAAGGGAGAACTAAAAGTATAAATGGAGGGAAAGGAGATGAAGGGAAAGACACAGATAGTAATCCAAATTGTGAATGTGACTGGGATGAACTCTCCCATAAAATGGAGACAGATAGCAGAATGGATTAAAAACCATAATCCAAAAATATGTTGTTTACAAGAAACATTTGAAATGGGGATACACACAGGGTAAAGGTAAAAGGCTGGAGCAAAATACATTGTCCTTCAGCTGATGTAAAAAAAGCAGGGTAGCAATCCTAATCTCAGAAAAGCAAAAGCAGAAAAAGATCTAATCAAAAGAGGTAAGGAAGGAAACTATACCCTGCTAAAAGGCACCATAGACAATGAAGCAATATCATTACTAAACACACATGCTCCAAATGGTATAGCATCCGAATTCTTTGAGGAGAAGTTAAGGGAGTTACAGGAAGAAATAGACAGCAAAACTACACTAGTGGGGGACTTCAACCTCCCCTTCTCTGAACATGATAAATATAACCTCAAAATAAACAAGAAAGAAATTAAGAAGGTGAATAAAACTCTGGATAGGGTAGATATGATAGACCTCTGGAGAAAACTGAATGGAGATAGAAAGAAATAGAAGTTTTTCTCAGTGGTACATGGCACATACACAAAAATTGACCATGTTCTAAGCCATACAAGCCTCACAATCCACAGCAGAAAGGCAGAGATAGTCGACACATCCTTATCAAATCATAACGCAATAAAAATTATATGTCATAAAAGGCCATGGAAAGATAAAACTAAAAATTAATCAGAAGCTAAATAATCAAATGCTAAAGAATGGGTAGGTTAAACAAGAAATCATGAAAACAATCAACAACTTCATTCAAAAGAGTAACAATAATGAGACAACATGCCAAAACTTATAGGATACTGCAAAAGCAGTTCTTAAGGGAAGTTTTATATCACTGAACACCTACATAAATAAAATAGAAAAAGAGGAGATCAATGAATTGGGCATGCAGCTGAAAAAAAATTAGAAAAAGAACAAATTGATAATCCCCAAGTAAATACTAAATTAGAAATACTGAAAACCAAAGGAGAGATTAATAAAATTGTAATTAAGAAAACTATTGAACTAATAAATAAAACTACGAGTTGGTTTTATAAAAAAAACAATAAAATTGATAAACATTTGATCAATTTGATTTAAAAAACAAAAGAAGAAAACCAAATTACCAATATCAAAAAAGAAAAAGGGGAACTCACTTCCAACGAGGAGGAAATTGAAACAATAATTAGAAATTACTTCGCCCAACTGTATGCCTAAAAATTTGACAATCTAAAATAAGATGGATGAATATTTTAAAAAATAGAAATTGCCCAGATTAACAGAAGAGGAAGTTGAAACTTAAATAATCTTATTTCAGAAAAAGAAATTGACAAACCATCAACGAACTTGCTAGGAAAAAATCTCCAGGACCAGATGGATTTACAAGTGAATTCTATCAAACATTTAAAGAACAGTTAATTCCAAAACTATATGGACTGTTTGGGAAAATTGGTGAAGGAGTCCTATCAAACTCTTTTTATGAAACAAAAATGGTTTAAAAATGAAAGGGGTGAACTCACCTCCAATGAGGAGGAAATTAAAACAATAATTAGAAATTATTTTGCCCAACTTTATGCCCACAAATTTGATAATCTAAATGAGATGGATGAATATTTTAGAAAATACAAATTGCCCAGATTAACAGAAGAGGAAATTGAATACTTAAACAACCCCATCTCAGAAAAAGAAATTGAACAAGCCGTCAATGAACTCCCTAGGAAAAAATCTCCAGGACCAGATGGATTCACAAGTGAATTCTATCAAACCTTTAAAGAACAGTTAATTCCAATACTACATAGACTATTTGGGAAAATTGGGGAAGAAGGAGTACTCCCAAATTCTTTCTATCATACAAATATGGTTTTGATACCCAAGCCAGGAAGAGATAAAACAGAAAAAGAAAATTATAGACCAATTTCTCTAATGAATATAGATGCAAAAATTTTCAACAAGATTTTAGCAAAACGAATACAGCATCTTATCAAGTGCATAATACATTATGATCAGGTAGGTTTCATACCAGGAATGCAGGGCTGGTTCAATATTAGGAAAACTATTAGCATTATCAATCATATCAACAACAAAACCAACAAAAACCACATGATTATCTCAATTGATGCAGAAAAAGCTTTTGACAAAATATAACACCTATTCCTATTAAAAACATTGGAGAACATAGGAATAAAGGGAACTTTCCATAAAATAATAAGCAGTATCTACCTAAAACCTTCAGCAAGCATTATATGCAATGGAGATAAGCTAGAGGCATTTCCAATAAGGTCAGGGGTGAAACAAGGATGCCCATTATCACCATTATTATTCAATATGGTACTAGAAATGTTAGCGGTAGCAATTAGACAAAATAAAGAAATTGAAAGAATAAAAATAGCCAAAGAAGAAACTAAGTTATCACTCTTCGCAGATGATATGATGATATATTTAGAGAATCCCAGAGATTCAAGTAAAAAGCTACTTGAAATAATAAACAACTTTGGCAAAGTTGCAGGTTACAAAATAAACCCACACAAATCTTCTGCATTCCTATATATTAGCAACAAAGTCCAACACCAAGAGATAGAAAGAGAAATCCCATTTAAAGCTAGAGCAGACACTATAAAATACTTAGGAGTTTACCTGCCAAAACAAACCCAGGGATTATATGAACACAGTTACAAGACACTTTTTGCACAAATAAAGTCAGATTTAAGTAAGTGGAAAAACATCAGTTGTTCATGGGTAGGCCGAGCTAATATAATAAAAATGACAATTCTACCTAAATTAATCTATTTATTTAGTGCCATACCAATTAAACTATCAGATAATTATTTTCTAGAGCTGGATAAAATAATATCAAAATTCATTTGGAAAAACAAAAGGTCGAGAATATCAAAGGGACTAATGAAAAGAAATGCTTGGGAAGGTGGCCTAGCACTACCAGACCTCAAATTGTATTATAAAGCAGCAATTATCAAAACTACTTGGTATTGGCTAAGAAACAGAGGGGTAGACAAATGGAATAGGCTTGGCACTCAAGACACAGTAGGCAAGGAATATAGCAACCTCCTGTTTGATAAACCCAAAGATCCCAGCTTCTGGGATAAGAACTCATTGTTCGACAAAAATTGCTGGGAAAACTGGTTAACTGTGTGGCAGAAATTAGGCATAGACCCATGCCTGACACTGTACACAAGAATAAAGTCCAAATGGGTACATGATTTAGGTATAGAGACTGATATCATGAATAAACTGAAGAAGCAAGGTATAGTGTATTTATCAGATTTATGGAGAGGGGAAGAATTTTTTTCTAAAGAAACGATAGAAAGCATTATGAAATGCAAGATGGATAATTTTGATTACTTTAAACTGAAAAGTTTTTGCACAAACAAACCCAATGCAACCAAAATTCGGAAGGATGTAGTAAATTGGGAAAAAATTTTTACAGCTAAGCTCGGGGATAAAGGCCTCATTTCTAGAATACATAGAGAACTGACTCAAATATATAACGATCCAAGTCATTCCCCAATTGATAAATGGTCAAAGGATATGAACAAGCAATTTTCAGGGGAAGAAATCAAAGATATCTATAATCATATGAAAAAGTGCTCTAAATCACTATTGATTAGAGAGATGCAAATCAAAACAACTCTGAGGTACCACATCACACCTGTAAGATTGGCAAACATGACAGAACAAGAAAATGATAAATGCTGGAGAGGATGTGGGAGAGTTGGAACACTAATTCATTGTTGGTGGAGCTGTGAGATCATCCAACCCTTCTGGAGAATGGTTTGGAACTATGCCCAAAGGGCTACAAAAATGTGCATACCCTTTGACCCAGAAATATCGCTACTAGGATTGTATCCCCAAGAGATTATAAAAATGGGAAAGGGTCCCACGTGTACAAAAATATTTATAGCAGCACTCTTTGTGGTAGCCAAAAACTGGAAGTCAAGGGGATGCCCATCAATTGGGGAATGGCTGAATAAATTATGGCATATGAATGTAATGGAGTACTATTGTGCCATAAGAAATGATGAGCAAGAAGACTTCAGGGAGGCCTGGAAGGACTTATATGATCTGATGCAGAGCAAAAGGAGCAGAACCAGGAGAACTTTGTGCACAGCAACGACCACAGTGTGCGAGAGTTTTTTCTGGTAGACTTGGAACTTTGTAATAACACAAGAACTTAATGAGAAAAAAAAAATCCTAATGTCGGTCTTCTAAGGCAAAATGCCTTCTACACTCAGAGAAAGAAATGTGGAAGTCACTTGCAGAATGTAGCAGATCATGTTTGTGTGTGGGTGGGTTTCAGTGTATTATGTGTTGATTTGTTATATGATTTCTTCCATTTATTTTAGTTCGACTACATAGCATGAATATAGTGAAAATGTGCTCAATAGGAAAGTATATGTAGAACCTAAACAGAATTGTATGCTGTCATGGGGAAGGAGGGGTGTATTGGGAGAAGGGTGGGGGGGGACAAAATCTTAACTTTAAGGAAATGATTGTAAAACATTAAAAAAAAATAAAAGAAAAAAAAGAAACAAAAATGAAACAAAAATGGTTCTGATACCTAAACCAGGAAGAGACAAAACAGAGAAAGAAAATTATAGACCAATTTCTCTAATGAATATAGAAGCAAAAATTTTAAATAAGATATTAACAAAAAGAATATAGCAGCTTATCATGAGAATTATACATTATGATCAGGTAGGATTTATATCAGGAATACAGGGCTGGTTCAGTTAGGAATTATTTAGCAATTATTAGGAAAACTACCAGCATTATTGATCATATCAACAACAAAACTGACGGCAACCATATGGTTACCTCAATGGATGAAAAGATTTTGACAAAATTCAACACTCATTCCTATTCAAAACACTGGAAAGCATAGGAATAAATGGAAGCTTCCATAAAATAATAAGCAATATCTACGTAAAACCATCAGCAAGCATTATATATGATGGGGATAAGCTAGATGCATTTCCAGTAAGATCAGGGGTGAAAGGGGAGGAGCCAAGATGGTGGAGTAGAAAGATTCACATATGCTAGCTCTGAACCCACGGCCCATAAATTACCTGTAAAGAGGAACTCCCAACAAATTCTGGAGCAGGGGAAGCCACACAACAACGGAGTGGAGGAGATTTCTGTTCCAGAGAGCCCTGAAAAACCGACCCCAAAGGTCCATCACGCACCAGACCCAGAGCAGAGCCCAGCCTTGCCTTGGCCATGCAGCCCAAGAGGACCAGATCCGAGCAGGCTTCAGGGATGAAATCTCCGTCAGCCGCGAAGGTCCCTCAACCCACAGGCACTACAGGTCAGTGAGAGAGACTTCTGGACTGGCCAAGAGGGGAGAGGGATGTCTCCATAACTCAGGCTCCCTCAGGAGGCAGCAGTGGGGGGAAGTAGTGAACAGGAGCTCCCAAAGCAGGAAGGAGTTCGGATCTATTACTGAAGGTCTCCGCATAAACCCCCTGAGGAAACTGAGCCTGGGAGGCAGCCCTGCCCCCACATGAGAACCTGAATTTAATCTTACCGTGAATAGCAGCTGGGTCCGCCGCTGAAAGCCCTGAGGCTGGGAAGCAGCATTTGAATCTCAGACCCAAAGCACTAGCTGGGCAGATGTAGAGGTGAGGCGGGGGTGGAGAGGAATCTCAGAAGTCAAGTAACTGACTGGGAAAATGCCCAGAAAAGGGAAAAAAAATAAGACCATAGAAGGTTACTTTCTTGGTGAACAGATGTTTCCTCCTTTCCTTTCAGATGAGGAAGAACAATGCTTACCATCAGGTAAAGACATAGAAGTCAAGGCCTCTGTATCCCAAACATCCGAAATAGATATCCAATGGGCTCAAGCCATGGAAGAGCTCAAAAAGGATTTTGAAAATGAAGTTAGATAGGTGGAGGAAAAACTGGGAAGAGAAATGAGAGAGATGCAAGAAAAGCATGAAAAAAGAGTCAATACTTTGCTAAAGGAGACCCAAAAAAATGCTGAAGAAAATAATACCTTGAAAAATAGGCTAACTCAATTGACAAAAGAGGTTCAAAAAGCCAATGAGGAGAAGAATGCTTTCAAAAGCACAATTAGCCAAATGGAAAAAGAGGTTCAAAAGCTCACTGAAGAAAATAGTTCTCTCAAAATTAGAATGGAATAGATGGAGGCTAATGACTTTATGAGAAACCAAGAAATCACAAAACAAAACCAAAAGAAGGAAAAAATGGAACATAATGTGAAATATCTCATTGGAAAATAGATCCAGAAGAGACAATTTAAAAATTATGGGACTACCTGAAAGCCATGATCAAAAAAAGAGCCTAGACATCATCTTTCATGAAATTATCAAGGAAAACTGCCCTGAGATTCTAGAACCAGAGGGCAAAATAAATATTGAAAGAATCCACTGATCACCTCCTGAAAGAGATCCAAAAAGAGAAACTCCTAGGAACATTGTACCCAAATTCCAGAGTTCCCTGGTCAAGGAGAAAATATTGCAAGCAGCTAGAAAGAAACAATTCAAGTATTGTGGAAATACAATCAGGATAACACAAGATCTAGCAGTTTCTACATTGAGTGATCGAAGGGCATAGAATATGATATTCCAGAAGTCAAAGGAACTAGGACTGAAACCAAGAATCACCTGCCCAGCAAAACTGAGTATAATACTTCAGGGGAAAAAGTGGTCTTTCAATGAAATAGAGGACTTTCAAGCATTCTTGATGAAAAGACCAGAGCTGAAAAGAAAATTTGACCTTCAAACACAAGAATGAAGAGAAGCATGAAAAGGTAAACATGCAGCAAAGAGAAATCATAAGGGACTTACTAAAGTTGAACTCTTTACATTCCTACATAGAAAGACAATATTTGTAACTCTTGAAACTTTTCAATATCTAGGTAGTTGGTGGGATTACACACACACACACACACACACACACACACACACACACACACACACACACAGTGGGAGAGAGAGCACAGAGTGAATTGACCATATCTTAAAGAAATGAAATTAAGTGGTGAGAGAAAACTATATTGGGAGGAGAAAGGGAGAAATGGAATGGGGAAAATTATCTCTCATAAAAGAGGCAAGCAAAAGACTTTTCAATGGAGGGAAAAAGAGGGGAGGTGAGAGAAAAACATGAAGCTTACTCTCATCACATTCGACTAAAGGAAGGAATAAAATGCACACTCATTTTGGTATGAAAACCTATCTTACAATACAGGAAAGTGAGGGAGAAGGGGATAAGCAGGGTGGAGGGGATGATGGAAGGGAGGGCAGTGGGAGGAGGGAGCAATTTGAAGTCAACACTCTTGGGCAAGGACAGGATCCAAAGAGAGAACAGAAGCAATGGGGGGCAGGATAGGATAGAGGGAAATATAGTTAGTCTTACACAACACAACTATTATGGAAGTCATTTGCAAAACTACACAGATATGGCCTATATTGAATTGCTTGCTTCCCAAAGGGAATGGGTGGGGAGGGAGGGATGAAGAGAAGTTGGAAGTCAAAGTTTTAGTAACAGCTGTTGTTAGGAACAACAAGTATTGTTCTTACTACTAGGAAATAAGAAATACAGGTAATGGGGTATAGAAAGTTATCTGGCCCTACAGGACAAAAGAGAAGATGGGGACAAGGGAAGGGAGGGATGTTAGAAAGGAGGGCAGATCAGTGATAGGGGCAACTAGAATGCTCAGTGTTTTGGGGTGGAGGGAGGGGATAAATGGGGAGAAAATTTGGAACCCAAAATTTTGTGAAAATGAATGTTAAAAGTTAAATAAATAAATTTTAAAAAATTCATCCCTAAAAACTTGTTCACAAACTATGGGAACCAAGTAAGGAGAACTATAGATTCTCTTGCTAGGAGAGAAATTTGACTTTTTGTATCAGTGAGACATGATAGGAAGAGATCCATGAGTGGAATAAGCATATACAATATTCAAAAGGAAAAGGATAAGGGAGATATAAGAGGTTAGGGGTGGAAGAGCAGCCGCATATAAAGAAATTCCAGAAAGGGAAAAAGCAAAGCAAAACCATTAGCGTGAAGACTAACAGGTGGTAAAATAGAAACAATATTGTCATTAGAGTTACCTGGATGGAAAGAGGAATCAGCCAAGGAGTTTGGGAAGGGAAAGTATGAGATAGCAAGTGATTGGTAACTCCTGAACATCTGCTAAAATGTTCTCCTTCCCTCCCTCCCTCTCTCTCTCTCTCTCTCTCTCTCTCTCTCTCTCTCTCTCTCTCTCTCTCTCTCTCTCTCTCTCTCTCTCTCTCTCTCTCTAACAGTCAAGTGACACAGTGTTTGGATTGCCAAGCCTGGAGCTAGGAATACCTGTGTTCAAATCCAGTCTCAGCCAATGCCTAGCTATATGACTCTGAACAATTGACTTAGCTTCTGTTTATCTCACTTTCCTCATCTGTACAACAGGTATAATAACCAGCACCTACCTCCCAGGGTTGTTGTGGTGACACTCAAATGAAATAATAATTGCAATGCACTTGGCACAGTGCCTGGCACATAATAAGCACTATAACAATGTTAGCTATTATTATCTCTATCTGCTCTGTCTCTCTGTCTTTCCATCTCTCTTTGTTCTATCTCTCTGCTCTGTCTCTCTACCTCCCTATTTCTTGTCTCTAACTCCTTGACACTGTCTCTCCTCTCTCTGTCTCTGACATTCTGTCTCTATCTGCTTATTCCCCCCCCCAAAAAAGAATAAGCCATAATGTCTTGACTTACCTGAATGAAATTTCATGTGTCAAAGACTGAAATGTCACTTGTGGGTCTCATTCTCACCAAAGAGAAACTGATTATTCAAGTGGAAATGAAAGGGCCATTGTAGATCTGACCATGGCATCTTAGAGTTTGTGACAGAGGAGAAGAGTTGGTTATAAGCTATTAAACAGCTGAGATGGGGAAGAACAGATTCCATGGAATTTGAAGAAAGGATAAGTAACATTCTGTAAATTCAGATTCTTCAGGAGCATTCAGTCCAAGAGGGATGGAAAGTTCTCAGAATGGAATTATGTAGAAAAGAAAAGAAAAACATAGACAATGAGGAAGATAAGAGGGAATCACACACACACACATGCATGCATGCACATGTGCACACACATGTATGTGCACAGACACACAGAGACACACACATGCTCACAAAGAGACACGCGTGCGCACACACACACACACACACACACTCCATGCCAAGGCTCCAAAGTCTGCAGAACTGCTGTGATTGCTACTCAATGATCTGACTGATGAGTCAGAGGCTTTCCATATTCTGTGGATTCTTTCATTCCTGGGGGATGTTGTGAACATTCTTTCCCATCCCCCATCCTGCCAGAGCTTCCCCCAAACTTTAGAGGAGAAGGAAAAGGTAAAAGCAAAGAAGAAGGAGAGATGGGTATTAAAATAACTCCTTAACAGAGTTTTTTCCGCATTTCATTAATATGAAATCAGCAGTCATCCTCAGATTGCCTAAGCAATGGATACAGAGTGAATTCTCCTAAGAAGCCAGAATAGAGATATGTGTAACAATTTCTATATTCTAAATATTATGATTTTTATTCCTTGGATTAGGAATTTGGAAATGGTAGCTTGAGAAGGGATTAATGACACTCTGCGTACCAAATATGAAAGTGAAAAGTGCTAAACTCAATGATCCTCCTTTAGGCATTCCCTAGAGGTCAAAGGAGGTAAGAGAACCTATTGACAGGTTAGAAGCACCATGCATCTAAAAACTATCATTTATTTATATATTATATATTTATATATTAAATGGTTACTGTATATACTGGTTCAATAGATTTACTTAAATTTTATTTTGTTTGTACGTTTATTTGCAAAGTGCTTTACTAACTGTATCCTTATAAAAGCCCTGGAAGGTAGATGCAATTATTATCCCATTTTACAAATGAAGGAACTAAAACAGACAGAAGTTAAGTGACTTTTCCTGAATCATAGAGCTATTAAGTATCTGAGGCTGAATTAGAACTCAGGTCTTCCTTACTGCATGTCCAGTGTTCTATCCATTGCACCACCTATCAGCTTTTTATGGGAACTACATACTATGTGAAGAAGATAAGAGACTTGTTTTCAAGTTGGCCCTATACAGTAGAACTAGCAATGGTGAAATTACAGAGTCAAAGACATGGTAAAAGGAAAAAATTTTCTGACACTTACCCCAAAGTAAAATGAGCTGGGTTGGAAGGCCCTATCATTGGACATCTTCAAGGAAAAGTTGGAGGACCACTTTAGCATCTTTGGGGGGTATTTTTTAGAAGATATTTTTTTTCTCTTGTTCCAGGTGGTCTGTACAGTCCTCTACTGCTCTGAGAATCTGTGAGCCTTGGTCTGAGCATTTCCCTAAGGTTGAAGCTATATTTCTCATAGGTATTCCCTTAGGATAATACATAAATGTATCACTCAAATAAGGGATGTATATGTGTGCACATATTTGTGAATTTCTTTTAAATTTTAAATTAATTGTATGATTTAAAAGCACTTCGCAATATTTATAGAGCTACGTAAATGTGATGTTATTATTATCATAGTAAGTCTCAGAGTGTGTTTGTGCTCACATGATGGCTAGATGGCATAACAGAATGCTCCGTTGGGAGTCAGGAAGACCTGAACTGAAATCTTTTCTCAGATATTTTAACTATGGAACAATGGGCAAGTCAACTAACCTCTGCCTACCTCATTTTCTTCATCTGTAAAAATGGGGATAATATCACTTACCTCATAGGCTTGTTCTGAAGATCAAAAGAATATTATACAAAAAAGCACTTTGCAAACCTTAAAGAGTGATAGAAACACTAGCTGTTATTATGTATGTGGGTGTGTGATTTTTACTTAAACACCAAAATCCTAGTGTCAGAAGCTTGGAATAGTGTGGGACTAATACATCTGTGCCCAAGATATGGTCAAAGATTGGTCATTTTCTCAAAGCATCCATATAGGTCATAAGTCATATGGAACTTAATAGAAAATAATTAGAGGGTTGCCTGAAGTACAAAGAGGTTATAGACCTATGTGCACATGGCTTGTAAGTGTTAAGGATAGGCTTTGAAGCCATGTTTTCTTCACTATAAGTCTATTGCTCTAGTCTACCATGCAGCCATCTTTCTCTGCCAACCCCCCACCCATTCTACATCTTCAGGGCAGCCTCTAAGCACTCCACTCCTCCCTATTTTCCAAAGCTATTACAGGTACTTTGACCTTACTTTCTATTCTTCAAAATGCTGACCATCAGAGAGTTGGGTAATTAAGCAGTCCAAGTTTACATTTACTTCTAGACTTCTATCCCTTATCCCCTTGCTCTTTTGCTACTCATCCCTTTCCAAATTTTGGTCCTGGACTATTTTGCCATCTGCCTTCTGCACTTTACCCATGTACTGCTACCACAGATGCAGGAAGTCCAATTGGAATGCTAATGAATTGTTGGTGAAGTTGTGAAGCAATCATTCTGAAGAGCAATTTGGAATTTTGCACAAAGGGTAATCAAACTGTGCAAATCTTGTGATCCAGTAATATTACTACCAGATCATATCCCAAAGAGATCAAAAAGAAGGGAAAGGGACCTACATGTACACAAATATTTATAACAGCTCTTCCTGTGGTAACCAAGAACTGGAAATTGAGGGACGCCCATCAGTTGAGGACTGGCTGAACAAGTTGTGATATATGAATGTAATGGAATACTATTATGCTATAAGAAATGATGAGCAGGAAGATTTCAGAAAAACTTGGAAAGACATGCATGAATTGATGGATGCTGAGTGAAGTGAATAGAACCAGGAAAGCATTATGCACAAGAACAACATTGTGCGATGATTAACTATGATAGATTTAGCTCTTCTCAGCAATACAGTGATCAAAGACAATTCCAAGAGATTCATGATGGAAAATGCTAAATAGATCCAGAGATAAAACTACAGAGTCTGAATACAGATCAAAGCATACTACTTTCACTTTTTTGTTATCTTTTTTTGTTTTTCATAGTTTTTCCCTTTTGTTCCGATTCTTCTTTTCACAACATGACTAATGTGGAAATAGGTTTAGCATGACTGTATATGTATAACTTATATCAGATTGCTCTCTTGGGCAGGGGGGAGGGGAAGAAGGGAAGGAGAAAAAATTGAAACTCAAAATTTTACAAAAATGAATGTTGAAAACTACACATGTAATTGGGAAAATAAAATACTATTAAAGAAAAAATGCAATGCTTCCAGTCCATCCTTTACTCTCACCTAATCTACTCTCTGTCTTGCTCCCCACAATGGCTGTCCCAAACCTCTGCTCTCCTCAAGCAGTGTACACTTCCCCCTCCAGTTCAGCAGACAACCTCATCAAATGCTTTACAAAAAAAAAAATTGAGACAATCCATCACAAGATCTTTCTACTCCTCAATTCTACACCCAAATTACTTCCCCATTAGCCCCCTCTTTGTTCCAGAATCAAAGGAAAAGGTGTCCTTTCTTACACATACCAACCCCTCTACTTGTGCCCTTGATCCCATCCTATCCCTCTCTTCTGGAAGATCATCCCTTTCATCATCCACTCTATCTAATTATCCATTTGTCCTGATCCATTAGCTCCCTCCCTACTGCTCACAGACATGACCAAAACTCCCTCAATCTTCAAAACTCTTCATTTTATCCTACCTGCCTCTCAAACTACTCTCCAATATCACTCCTCTCTTATGCCGCAAAACTAGAAAAGACCAATCTACATTCATTGCTTCCACTTTTTCTCTTCCTACTGCCTTTCAACCTCTTGCAATTTGGTTTCTAATTTCATCTCACCTGAAATTGCTCTTTTAATAGTGACCTCTTCCTTGCTAAATCCAAAAGCCTTTTTTTTCCATTTTTGTCTTTTTTGACCTCTCTCCAACATTTGACATTGCTGACTACCTTTCCTCTTCCTAGATGTCTGCTCTTCCTTGGGTTTTCATGGCACTACTATCTCCTAGTGAGAAAGAACCCAGTTTCAAGTCTGAGGCCTACCACTTAATAGCTCTATGACTTTGATCAGTTCCCTGGGCCTCTTTAGGCTTAAGTCTTCTTATTTGCAAAATGACCTCTTCAATTTCTAACAGTCCACAATAACTGTCTTCTTTTGGAGGTTGGCATGAGGTAGTAGCAACAGCTTTGTTCTGCTAGGAAGCAGAGAGAGGAACAATGAAAGGCAATGAAGGGGAGCAAGAAGGAAATAGATTCTTATCCTTTCTTCTCCTGAAAATTTGGATATCTTTGGCCTGAGCTTCTCCTAGAAGGATGGAACTAGCATTCATAAACACACTAGCCCCAAGTAAGCTAACATTTAAATAGTACTTTAAGGTTCAAAAAGTGCTTAACAGATAATGTTATTTCATCTGATTGACTTCATTTGGCCCTTACAACACCTTCATAAGGTGGATGCTATTGTTATACTCATTTTACAAATGAGGAAACTGAGGCTGAAAGAGGGTACCTGGCGTGACCCAATTCACACAGGAAGTGTCTAAAGCAAGATTTCAACTCAAGGTTCTGAGGACTCCAGGTCCTGACATTCTATCCTACACTGCCTAGCTCCCTAAGGCTACACATAGGTGTACTCATGTCTGTGAATTTCTGGAAGTTTTCAAAAACAGTCTGTCTGGGATACTTGTCAAAAACACTTCAGGAAAGATTCACACTTAGTGTGAATCCCTAAGTTATCCCTAACTTAGGGATAGGTTGAAGGGGATGAGCTATATGGCCTTTTCCATTTCTGAACATATGTGAATCTCTGAAATCCAGAAACCCAAGTTGCCTTGTCACAGACTGCTTCTCAAAATGCTCCTGCCTTGGCCTGCAGAGGGCGGTACAACCTCTCCAGTCAGTTATCTCACCAAAAGGCTTGGAGGTAATTTGTTCTAAAAAAAATAAAGCCAAAAATCACCAATGCTTAATTAAAGTGATTGTTGACCCCTCAAAAGTTGCTTTCCTTTTAGAAAAGCAGATGAAAGAACCTGGGATAGCAGGCCCTCCTCGCTTGCTTTTACACCGTGATCAGAGCTCTGATGCTAGGATCCCACAACCTTTGGATGTCAGGATCCCATGATCTCTAATTATAAGAATCCTATGACCTTTGACTCCAAGGGCACAACCACCTCTGATAAGAGTCCAGCCATCTCTGACTACAAGAGTCTTATAATTGATCACCAAGGTCTCATGACCTCTGACAGTCAAAGATTTTAGGAGGTTCACAGCCAACTACACAGAGATTGTTTCAATCTCCTCTTACGATGCTATCATATTTTTCTTCCTTTTGGTCATTTTCTGATTCTCTCCACATAAGCTCCCCACTAGCTGAAACGATCTAATCAGTTCCAAACACCTTGGCTTTGATTGCATCATTCTTGTATTTATCTTCAAAAGAGCTTCTGCCTGAATCATAGACCTTTGTCTGGAAGCATGATTCCAAAGCTCAGAAAAGGTGGTGTCAGAAGGCAGAAGAAGGAAGACATAGTCTGTCCCCTTTCTACTCAGGTCTATAATGAAAAAACTTTGGCGTGCCCTTCCAAAAGTGGGAGCAGACCTTTAAGAATCCCACATGCTGTCTGCAAGAGATAACACAGAAACCTCATTAAGATGCAGGGAGCATGCTATGGTCCTACCAGCCCTGAGACTGTTCCGCTGCTAGCACAGGAAGACAGGCTTTCTCCCCTGTGAATGAGGCAGGCAGGAGCACGGAATTCAACTCAATAGGAATTTATTAAACATTTTACTGTATACAAGGCCCCCACATATGGGAGAAGCCAAGGAGCATGGTGTTCAGAGAGTTAACAAAGCACAATCAGAAGACCTCTATTCTGAGGCAAAAAAATCTCAGTTTGAGTCCAGGCTCTGACACTAACTCTGAGAACTGAGAGAAATGATTATTACTAGCCAACGATTTAGGGAAATCCAAAGTCTCCCTCGCCCCCGCCCCCTTTATTACAGTTTTCATTTCAAAGTTGAGTCTCTTGAAGGACATCACTGATAATGAGATTGAATTAACTCTCCTCTATCTTGGTCAAACCGCAACCCAAACTTCTACTCAGGTATGGGTGGGGATAAGTAAATGACAGAATGGTTGGTTGATTGCTGTCCTTTGTTCTGGAAAAGGACTAAAATGACATCACTATGCTAGAGTCAAGTTTCAGTGTGTCCAAATGTGACTGATAAGACAAATACAAGCTTGGAACACTCTACTACAGGTCAGGCACAAATAATCCATGTGAACATTTGGGGTGGATTCTCCAAATCTGCACATCTTGCATTTCTTTCGAGCTATTTCAATTCTGCTTTGCTCACAAAACACAGCACTTTCTCTGATGTGGACATACCATGCTAGGCAGTCATTAGAATAGGTCCAGCACCTCATTGTAATATTCATTCTCTCATTAATTATTAACCAGTCAATTGATTGCCACACTCGGGAACACCTTTCTTCCAAAGGCATAAAAACAATGAGCCATCCCCATGATCGTCTTTGGCATTTGAGAGTGCCACTGACATTTTTTATTAAAATGCTACATTAGTAATAAAATGATTGCCAAGAAATTACATCTCAAACTTTTAAATATCACAGAACCTTGAGGAAGAGAGACACACAGAGAGAAAGGAGAGCCAGGACACCCATGTATAGGAGGCAGGGCATAGATACCAGTCCTACAAAGCACAAGAGATGGGTAGATGGTAGGCTAGCAGTTGGCAAGACATTTTAAAAATGTCCTGGGTTGTATCTGCTTAGCTTTTCTGCTTCCCTGTAGAGTCTTAAGGGACTTCCCCAGACTAAACACCAAAGACTGCCAGAAGGAGGAAATATTTTCACTCTGGAAGGAAGAAATAGAAATGGGTTCTTATGGTTACAGAATGCATTTTTCATATCCAACTTAGATACAGTAATTAGTGAAACAAATTCATTTGTTTTACATAAACAGACACTTTGTGTTGGCTTTAAAAACAACGGGTAACTTAAAGAAGCATCTCCATGGAAGTTGTGCTCTCTGCTTGGGCATTCTTACCCCAGAGGCATGTAGGTATAGAGTCAGGGTCATTCTGATGGCATGCTGTCTCTAACTTCTAAATTTTAACACACAGTAGATACAATGTTTATTGAGTATGACAAAGAAATTGTTTCCTGTCTTCGTGGATGTGTCCCACTGAGGAGAGAACAGCAGTGGCCAATGAATGAGCTCATAGTCCAACAGGTTTGTCTGAGTTGGGAACACCTTTAGGGACAGTGGAGCTTGAGGAAGAAACAAGAAGTGGGGCTGGGTAACTCCCAGATGCAGGGTATTGTGGTGGTTATTTGTTGATGTGACATTAACGATACAGAAGTCTGCTGCTTTTCTGCATTATGTTTCCAGAATAAAAGGAGAGCCTCCCAAGACTTGTCTAACCAGGTGACTATTATTCACTTTTGGTGATTTAACATGAGTAAAAATGATACAGTCAAAAGAAATCAAGAAAGCATTGATAATCATTCCTAAGGATTATGAAGCTTTGGACAAAAAAAAAAAATTGAACATAGGGACGTGGATTGTGTTCATTATTGCCACTGAGGGGAAGGCAATTTCTACAGAATCAAGATGCAAATTCGGGAAGTGAACTGCTGATATGGAAGAAAGGTATTGTGAACAGTTTTGAATTTTTGGACCACAGCCTAAACCTGATTTTTAAAAATCTATTTGCCTAGAATCCTGTGAATCTAATTAAAATTCTGGGGGATATTTACAAGCTACCAAGTGATAAGCATACTAATGACTAAGAAGCACACTACACAAGAATCAGCTGAAGGAACTGGGGTCTTCCAGGCTTTGAAGGGCTGTCACACAAAAGAGGTAATACATTTATTAGCAGATTCTCTCCCTGAAAATCTTCAAAAAGAGACTGGATCATAATTTGTGAGGAATATCATAAAAGTGAGTCCTGTTCTGGCATGGGCTACATGAAAAAGTCTCTGGGGTCCATTCCAACACCTTTCCGATCACAGAATATAGATTTGAATTCTGGGACTGTGTTGTTTGTTCATTGCTTGCTCCCAATGGCTTCTTACACTTGGCAGGACAAAACCCAAACTCCAATTCCACTTCATCCCTGTCCTCCACCTCAGATCACAGATCAGGCTGAAAAGGACTTTGAAGATAATCCAGTTAAACTGTCTCATTTTACAGGTAAGGAAACTCTGACTGTGATCCACAGTGATAGGAAAATGAGGAGAGGAAGCCAATTCCAGGAGGGTATGATGATTTTAGTTAACTATAAATGAGAAGCAAACGTTACATTTTATTTCCCAGTCCTCTGCTACATAACCAAGGAAGATAGCTATTTTCTCTTGGCCACCAAAGTAAGAGGAGTCCCTGATGGGCAGAGGCAAGATCCTTCCTTTAAGAACTCTCTTCATTACATACAGGTACAGTGAGCAAAGTCATCTCTGCATCCACCAGTGATTTCATCTGTGGAAGATTCCCACACCTACAGAAGCAAATCACAGGCTACCTATAACTCAGTAGTTAAGAATTAGAAGGTGGCCCAAGGCAGAGTATCATTAAATCCCTTGCCAAGGGTCATACAGCTAGGGGTCAGAGGCACTGTATAAACTCAAATCTGGTCTGATTCTAAGTACAGCAATTTATCTATGAGGATGTTAGGGGCAAAAAATGATTGTCAAGTAAATGAATCCAAAAGAAGAAAGAGGTAGGATTAGAACTGATTGGAAAATTGTGCTTCAAGGTAAGAAAGACAGAATAAAAGAATGAAGGAATGAGTTTGAAGGGCTTACTATGTGAAAAATAATGTGCTAAGCACTGGAGATTGAAATAAAAAAATCTCAATCTCAAATTCACATTTAAATACAAAGGGAATGTCAGCTGCAGGTGACCTGGAAAGGTCACCGTAGGGTACTGTGAAGATTCATGGTAATGAACTGTCTTAAATGCCAGCCCTAATTGATAACATCTAGTTTCTACTGCTGACCATGTAACAGGATCAAGATCGGACTTGGGTGGAGAATTTTGGTCCTTGGGGGCCACACAGAACCAATTGGTTCCTTTTCTATGATGGCAACTTCTCCCCATGCATGGAATGCTTCTAATTTATTCAAGTTTTTCTTAATCTGCCCTCCATGTGGCTAGCACCTTCCCTCTGAGAATGTCTCCCATTTATACTATGTATTTTGTACATACAGCTGTACGCACATTGCCTCCCCATTAGGTTGTGAGCTCCTTCAAGGCAGGGACTGTTTTTGCCTTTCTCTGTAAGCCAAGTTCTTAGCCCAGTACATGGCACAGCTTAACCAATGGTTGTTGACTGACCTCCATCTTAAACATGTTTTCCCACTAGATCTTCATGAGGTCCCTTCCAGCTCTACTTCAATGATCTTAGGCCCACCCAACCCCCCCAACATATATGCACAAGAACATGGATCAGGAGTTCAAAACAAGTCAGGATCATCTGATTCAACTTCATCTCCTAGATGAGGAAACTGAGGCCCAGAGAGGTGAAGCACCTACCCAAAGTCCTACAAGGGATGTGCCCTCTAGAGGACATTCTCCTAATTTCTCAATATCCCTCCTAAAATGTAGCATCAAGAATCAAATACAATATTCCAGACATGACTTTACCCCTAAGGGTACAGCAGGCTCACCACCTCCCTAGTTCTGGACACTTTGCTTTCTTAAATCAAAGAACCCCACCAGCTTTTTTGGCTATTGACTATATTTCATATATTTCATATTTCAAAATGACTACCAGAAAAATCATTGTCAACAAATTAGAGCTCTTCTCTGAGCGTGAAGAGTTTGCTGCTGACTTGGAGGGAAAGTTAAGCCAACACACAGTTAGCAACAGTGAAACAGAAAAGGAGTGGGCAATTCTGAGATTTGGTGTACAGCACTGCATTTGCTCATCTGGGTCAGAACACTCGCAAACACCAAGACTGGTTTGATGGAAATGATAGGGAAATTCAGAAGCTGAAAAATGAAAAACAAGAACTCCACAGGATTTACCAGCAGGATAGTTCATCCACCTCTAAGAAGGCAGCATTTAATTCCATCAAAAGCAAAATACAAGCAAAGCTTAGAGAGATGCAGGATTCCTAGCTCAGTTAGAAGGCAGATGAAATTCAGTTTTATGCTGATAGTAACAATCCAAAGCACTTTTATGATTCCCTGAAAGCTATTTATGAACCAAAAACCTATGGTGCATCACAACTTCTCAGGGCTGATGGAACCACACTGATTAGTGATAAGGACATGAACAGAGATGGGCTGAACATTTCCATAGTGTTCTCATCAGTCAATGCTGAGGCCATTGATTGTTTACTTCTTAATCCCTCCTTAGCTGTCCAACTGAAGAAGAGGTTTTGAGGGCCATTAGGTTCCTTTCATGTGGTAAAGCACCTGGTGCTGATTCTATTCCAGCTGAGATTTACAAGGTAGGGGGGCAATTGCTCATACAAAAGCTGACTGAAAATTCCCAGAGGTTCAAGGATGCCTCCATTGTCCAATTCTATAAAGGTAAAGGGAATAGACTGTTCTGCAACAATCACAGGGGGATCTCTCTCTCAGTCACTGCTGGCAAAATTCTTGCTAGAGTCCTCCTAAATAGGCTGATCCTTCACCTGGAAGATTGTCATATACCTGAGAGCCAGTGTGGCTTCAGAAACGGTTGAGGAACAGTCAATATGGTATTTGCTGCCTGACAACTCCAGGAGAAATGCCAGGAGCAGAACAGAGGTCTGTACACAATGTTTGTAGATCTGACCAAGGCCTTTGACACTGTTAGTTGTGAGGAGCTATGAAAAATCATGTAAAAATTTGGTTTCCCAGAGAAGTTCATGAATATTTATACCAATTTCATGATGGTACGTTTGCCCAGGTTCTGGATAATGGACAAAGCTCTTGTTCCTTCCCAGTCACTCCTGGAGTGAAGTAGAGCTGTGTGCTTGCTCCCATGCTTTTAAGCATGATGTTTTCAGCCATGTTGACAAATGCTTTCAATAAGGATGAACACAGCATCAAGGTCAACAAGTTCTTCAATTTGAAAAGGTTACAAACCAAGACCAAAGTGGAGGGAGTGTTGGTGCATGTTTGCAGATGATTGTGCACTCAATGCAGCCTCTGAGGCTGAGGTGCAACAAAGCTGGATCAATTCTCTGCTGCCTGTGCTAATTTTGGCCTAATAATTAACACCAAAAAAACACAGGTGCTCCATCAGCCACCCCCACACCATCCATACATGGAACCATCAGCCACAACAAATGGAGAAGTTTTGAATGCTGTGGATAAGTTCACTTAGCTTGGTAGTGTACTTTTCAGGGATGTACACACTGACAATGAGGTTGATGCACACGTTGCCAGAGCTAGCTCAGTGTTTGTTTGGAAGGCTCCAAAGAAAGGTTTGGGAGAGAAGAGGTATTAGACTGACCACCAGACTGAAGGTCTACAGAGTCATTGTGCTGACCTCATTGTTATATGCTTGTGAAACACAGACAGTCTACTAGGGCCACGCCAGGAAACTGAATCGCTTTCATTTGAACTGTCTTAGAAAGATTCTGAGGATCACCTGGCAGGGTAAGGTACCAGACAGACACTGAAGTCCTTGCTCGAGCCAAACTGCCAAATATCCAAACTATGTTTCAGAGCACAACTCTGATGGGCTGGCCACATCGTTCGAATGCAAAATGTACACTTGCCAAAAAGACTATTTTATGGAAAACTTGCATGGGACAGGCAATCACATGGTGGCCAGAAGAAACGATACAAGGACACTCTCAAGAGAATTCAGATTTAACTGTGCAACACGGGAGACACTGGCACAGGACTACTCAGCATGGCATGCCCATATAAGAAAAGGTACTGTGCTCTTTGAGCAAAGCATAACTGAGACAGCACAAAGTAAATGCAGGATGTGCAAATTTAGGATATCCACCCCAAATATTCACACGTACTATCTGTGCCCAATCTGTGGTACAGCATTCCAAACTCATATTTGTCTAATCAGCCACAGTCAGACACACTGAAATTGCACTTTGCAATGGTGATGTCATTTTGGTCCTCTTCAAAGACGAAGGACATCAACCAATATTTCACTGAGGGATTTGCAACGAGCTTATAGCTAAAATCTCTCGTTTTTTCCCCCAAAAATAATGGCTCCCACTTCCCCAATACTGTACTTTTGGGAACATGATGTTTTTGAACACAAGAACATTTTACATAAATAGTCTGAATACATATAATGCTGTTAAGGGCTGCAGAGTTCTTTACAAAGATTATCTCATTTTGATCCTCAATGACCCTAGGAGGTAGGTGCTGTTATTACCTCCACTTTATTATTATATTTTATTTATATTTATTTGTTAACATATTTATATTTATTATCCATTATCATTACCATTAAAGATGAAGGAACTGAGACAAACATGCTAACTACTTGCCCAAGGCTCCGTAGACTCCAAGTCCATACTCTATCCACTTCACCACTTGACTGCCATCTGTCACCATTACATAGTATCATATTAGAGAGGTATGCTAAGGAAGTAACGGCTAACAGACTCTTCCAGAAGAGAAGACAAATGGATGTTCTGAAAGACAACCAATCTCATGCCCTCCAAAAAAAGATCACATGATGCCACAGGAACAGTACGATGAGACTGTCCATTCAATATCGCTAGAGGAAGAGATGACTCTAATGAAAAAAAGAACAAAGTGCTCCATGTGGTCCAAGAAGGGATTATTTCCAAATGGTGATATCAGGAAAGACTCCAGGGTACATATAGCATCTATTTGGGGGCTTGAAGGGTGAGGAGGTTTTCTAGGGGGCAAAAATAAGAACCAGCCTCTCCACTCAGTTTTGAGAACATAAAGGATAATTTTTATGCATCATTTAATTCAGGGGCAGGGAACCTGCAGCCCTAAGGCCACAAGTCTTCTATGTCATTGGGTGTGGCCTTTTCCCTGAGACTCCAGTTCTAAAGAACAAATCACTATATGGAGCCTTGAAGAATGGGGATTTTCTAATGCGGCCCTGAGCTCACATCACCCTCTAGGTCCTCAAGTGTGGCCTTTTGACTGAATCCAAACTTTCCAGAACAAGTCCACTTAATAAAAGGATTTGTTCTTTAAAAAGCCAAAAGGCCACAAAACCGGGAAGACATGTGGCCTTGAGGTCACACATTCCCCACCCCTGAATTCTAACTCAAGTTTTGAGTTTTATGGTTTGCAAACATTTCGGATATTACTTCCTATGTACTGCAGGAATTTGCACTTAGAGGGTACTTAACAAATGCTTTTAATGCTTTCTCATTCATGTCTACAACAAAAGGCAAGCTTTTGTCTTTTAAACGAATCTCTACTTTACCTGGTGTCTACATAGCATACCCTGCATATCATCAAGCAGTCAGTAAATAGCTGACTGACTTTTCTCCAAATTCAAATCACATTAGCTTCAAATTTAACTTTGTAAAAATGTTTCTTTATTACACATTTAAGGAGAGGTTATTTTGAGAGAGGAGTACCCCAAAACCACTCCTCCATATCATTTTCAACCTAATTCTTGAAGATTAAGATAATGCAAAGTCAGCTGGACTTTAACAAATATAACTGCTAGGGAAGCAATTCTGAGACTAGTCCAAAGCAAAGTGATCTCTCAGGTTTCCTGTAGTTGTAAATCCAATGACTCTATGAAAAGAACATCTGGAAATTACCTAACCTCATTAGGACTAGTCCAGATAGCTGTTGTCATCTCACCAATAAACCTGGTATCCTTTCTAAGTCAGATTAACTCTCAAATCAAAGCTGGTTTCTAGAGCACTACAGTATCCATGGCAACCTGAAGAGACCCAATTTAATTGTCCTTAACCCTGCAACTAATATCTTACTATCTACAGTGTTTGCTTCAAAAATGAACAACATGTGACTGTCAGAATATGTGCCACTGCACAGGTGAAAGTAAAATTAACAGAGATAAAAGAGCCTTTGGCAACAGGGACACTGTCATTAAGTGGATCCTACAGAGTGAAGGTAATTGCCATGACAGGGCAACTTCTGCAAAGAAAACCAGGAAGGCACATGTGGATTTTTGCTGGCACTTGAAGCAAACCTTTTATATGGACACTGAACCAGTAGCTACCTACATCAGATAGTATGTAAAGTAAACTTTGTATATTTGAAACATACTACACAGGCACAAAACTATTTTTAAATAAAAAAGATTTATTTTCAAGACTTGTAAAACAGCTCCTGAAAGATCAACTTTCTCAGAAAACCATAGATACACAATAATGCTTGTTTTCTACTGTTAGAATGTGCATTAGAATCAAAATACAAAAACAGTAACACAAATCACCATTCTTCAACAATGTGGGCAAGGAGAAAAAGGCTTGAGGAAGAACATGTTTACTTCAAGCACTAAGAAGAAAGATGAGCACAAATGAATGAGTCATGAGCTATATATGAATTAAACCTTTGGCACTAGGAATCAGGGTGTTTTGTCACTTAGCATTCACAGGGATCATCAAAGTGCTTAGTGTCAAAGGAATGAAACCACCAGAATTCAAGCAGCTTTGTTAAATATACACTGAAACATCCTATATACAGCATATCACTCTCCGCGTCCGCTCTTGCACACACTGGCAGCACCTCTGAAAGGGGGAGAAAGGGATGAAGTAACCCCCTTAGCACTTTCTATTTTCAAACAAAACAGACTATTTAAATATCAGTCCTGCATTACATAAACACAGTTATAGAGTACAATATTTGTGCAAGAGAGGGACTAATAGAACATATAGATAGGTTAACAGAGACCCAAAGAGAACAAAAAAGCAACGGACTCCTTAGACAGCTTTGCGATGATATTCAGGAGGGGCAACCTCATAGTCACTGGCGCTAAATAGAGCTGAAGAATTCTTCGCCAAATATCTAGAGAAAGAGAAGAGCTTATGGTTAAAAAGACACTTAGAATCTTGATCTACTCTGAGAAACAAGTAGAACCTGCTACTCCCAGCCTCATCCCCTACTGCCTATAATATTCATTGAATGATAAATATTCATATTAAACATTATTTATCCCCTCTAAAGATTCCCTTAAAAAAAGCCTTCTTCAAAGAACCCTTAATATACAGATTTGGGTTCAATTATCAAAGATTATAATCCTGAAAAAATATTCTTTGTTCATTTTCTCCTACATGTCTCTTCCTGTTCTACTCAGTATTTTTCCAACTATTCTCACCCTCATTTACTTTTAAAAATGGCAACACAATTCAGGTAGTTTAGCTATTTAAAGACTACCCAAAATGGGTCTACAAAACTGAATTAAAAAAACAGTGATCAGAAGGTATACAAGTGGAATTGGAGGCTTAAGACACAAACTATCAAAAGTCTGACTATACAGAGACTTCTAGAATGATAATATCTAAGGTGAATTCTTTCAGTCCTTTAAAAACAATTTATGAAATTATGTGCAAACACTTAAAAAATTAAGACCTGAAATAAGGATAGCGACTAGAGCACTAAAACACTAACTCACTAATACAGGGGATTCCCTCCTGGTTGGTGGCGTTGCTGACTCCCTCTAGCAATGCAAGTCTCTGCAACATCTAGTCTTAAGACATAAAAAGACTTTCAAAGTTTCTAAAATCAAAGCTTAGAGGTTGAAGTGACCCTGGAGGAAAATCTGGTCCAACCCCAACATTTTGCAAATGAGGACATTTAGGTTAAGAAAGCAGGGCTCCACCCAAGAAGATCCAGACAGTTAGTGGCACCGTCACATTAGCAGCCAGGCATGCCCCCCACCAGAGCAGTCTTTGCATTACAGACCCACCTTTACTTCCTTTTCAGTACACTACTATACTCACTTTAAGAAATCATGCAAATAGTTCAACAATAAAGCCAAACTCTTCTCATCAAGAGGTGTATAGGCCAGCATTGCTCCAATTCTCACTATTTAAAACAAAAGAACAAAACTTTAACATCAATGTCCTCTCCTAAATCTCCATTAGAGGCACAGTCTAAAACTACACAATAACATCCTATTATGTTTGAAAACAAAGCTCAAGCTGTTCAGGCTTAACTGCATCAAATTCTGTGAACTCAGACTTTTACAAGCTCTGACTTAACACTTTAGAGATCTATATCAGAATGCTATCACCCGTTTTAGACACATTAAATTTCAATCAAATAAATAAGCATTACTCCAGTGCCTATTTAAATACAAGAGGCCAGAAGTGTCTGAGAGGCCAGGGAACAATGAATGATCTCATACCAAATAACCGCAGCAGGTGTGGCGCTCCATAGACCTGCGACATCGGTGCATCAGGGTGATCAGCGAGGATCTCCGCATACTGTGGTCTCTCGAATTTGTAGAGCAGCTGAGTGCCCAACATGACATTGAAGTATTCCTTGATCCCTGCCACCACTTCATTCACGGCATACTCCCTGCAAACAGAAGCCATCATAACTGAGACCAAATGTGAGAAATGGAATTTCTGGTATGGGTTAGGCCTGGGGGCAGCATAACCAGTCAAATACTGCCTCACTCAAATGATTACCGGAGTTTATCTTTCATTTCTCTATGTCATGTCTTACTAACTAGACTACAAAACGATTTCTAGTGGATTACGAGCGCATCTGCTGGCCCAAGGAGAGGCTGCCCTCTGTTGTTTTCTCAGACAAAACTCAAGAGGAACTTCCCAAAATAACTTAGAACCCCCTTTCCAGGACCTAGATTGGCGGGAATTGTCTTTACGTATTTGAGACTTTGTTGGCATTTCCATTTTACAACATTAAAACCAACAGTGATGAACTCATTTTTTAGATCAGTCATCAGGATGAGGTGATATCAGATATTATAGCAACAAAAGGTTCAACCTAAGATTGTTAGATTAGTTTCCAAGAGTGACTTCACTTTCTTCTGAACTTAAACACATATTCAAAGCTAAGGAAATAAAAACAAAATTCAATGAGGCCCTAGATCAACTAGCACAGATAGTTTTTCAGTGTTAACGGTGTTACCGGATTGTCAGTCATATCCTAGGGCTAGTGATCAAAGGAGATAACAAGTTTGCACTTTGTAAATCAAGATACCTGGTAACTATTCAAGTTGCTCTTACAATTGTTACTACTACTACTAAGGTCCAGGCCATAGGTTGAATTAGCATAGCCTTTGTTCCATGGCCAGTCAGACCATAACCTAGTCCCAGGACAAGCTGAAGCCGGGGTAAAGTGTGTGCTAATAGAACAAGAATATGACTAAGCCATATGAAACATACTACTGCTAATTAAATAAATTAAGTAGATAAGACAAAACTCAATCGAAAGCAAATTAATCTTTCCAAATACTGAACAAAAGAGAGGATAGCCACTTGAAGATGTTTTTCTAGAGATTTCATGAAAGTCTGGGTATCTAGCTAGTCCCATCTGGCCAGCCTAAAGACAAGCTCCAATTCCCAATTTCATTTATTTCCAATTTCTGTACATCACTGAATCTGTCTCTAGTTTGGACAGTGATTACAGAACATACAAGCAAGCGATTTTATATGGTTGGGTGGACTAGATACTTAACTGAAATGTTTTTTTTAGTACTGCCATAGGGTACTCTTTTTTGCAGATAAGTTCATTACTGGAAGAGGTATTAGGAAAGAATGAAAGTAGAGGAACTCACTAAAAAAGAGTTCAGCTCTATCAGTTTCAAATGTAGAACATGCTAATGGGCTAGCCTCTGATGATGTATATTTTTAAACTATGTACAAACTCCAGGTGAGCCATCTAAATTAGAAAAAGAAGCCATAAGCTGTATTTATTGCATAAAAAGTGTATCTGGCACTTCTAAAAGCAGTTTCTTTTTGGTTAAAGTTACTTTAATCCCTTAAGAAAATAGAACATGCTTACTTGTTATCTGTGTTTCCACGTGATTTCTTGTAACTAGCATAATCTTCTAGAATTGAGTCCACATTCTTCTTGGCAGGAAGATAAAAAAGCTACAAAAACCAAAACACAGTTCAATACCAGCAGTCTTACTCATTAAAAAAATAACAGTGGGGCAGCTTGAGGCATTAATAAATCTTTTTTAAATGATCATAATCTCTTGACCAAACCAAACCTGTGAAGACTACAGTGGCAAAGATGACAATACATTTGAGGTCTATTCTTGCCCCCAGTTTAACAGGATGGATAGAGTATAACTACATCCTAGTCTAATATATGTAAGAGTTCTATTTTGGACCAAGGAATAACTACATTACATAAATCTAATGAGATTTTTTTCTCATGACCTCTATATCAAACTGCTCAACAATTATAAGACAATAATACTGTTCTCATACTCCTGGAAAGCAATGGATTGAGGTAAAAAAGTTTTCTTCAAAGCAAAGATGTGCTTTATTTTTACATGAAAAACAGTAACTCCTAAAAGATTTAAGAGAAGCTTCCTAAAATACAATTATAAAAAAAAGTGTAATCAGAAGATATACTGTCCTGCCATTAAATAAAACAAAACTGTACCAACTTTCAATAATCAACAACAAATCATTTACTTGTTTTTCAGTATTCAAAACTTTGCTTAAGCTGAATTCTCTACAAGCATTCCTTTCAGGTCAGCCATTTTAAAGTTCTCTTCAACAATACATTTTTATCACAAATATAGTAGAATTCCATTAATTAACAAGTTGCAATACCTGGACCCTAAGTGTGGCAACATGAACAGGGGGCTAGGACTGAAGTTAGGGTCCAGTCCTGCCTCTGACACAAATCTGCCATGAAATCCTGGGAAAGTCACTTAGCCTCTGGGCCCTCCAAAAACTCTTTAAGATACAGAAGAGTTGGTGAACTGCACTGATTCACTCAGTTGGATTGGGAGTGTTCCACAACAGAAACTCCACACACCAATGAAATCACAGGCTTCCACAACTATCCTGTGGGCTACATGAGTCATTTCCCCCTCAACTATTAACTGAAGAGAGCATGGGTTTGACAGGTTATAAGCCTGTTAGGGGCCTAGCTCTGGACTGTGGCCCCCTGGGGGAAATGTTGGGAACCAAGCTCGGGCCTAGCTCTGGACTGTGGCCCCCTGGGGGAAAATGTTGGGAACCAAGCTCTGGACCGTGGCCCCCTGAGGAGCCTGGAAGACGCCACGGGTGTTAACCCGCCTTCGGGTGCTGGGACCGCCTATACGGGAGCTGGCTCCGCCCTCAGGGAGGAACATGGGA
Source organism: Bettongia penicillata ogilbyi (assembly GCA_023548195.1). Taxonomy (NCBI): domain Eukaryota; kingdom Metazoa; phylum Chordata; class Mammalia; order Diprotodontia; family Potoroidae; genus Bettongia; species Bettongia penicillata. Next base: position 6,737,572 of record JAJHZJ010000022.1, read on the forward strand.
GGAGCTTTGGCTGGGTATATAAGGGGATGCTGGGCAGACTGGTACAGGACGCCATCAATAAAGTGAAGAGCACTGACATCCTCGGGTGCGTGTGTAGTCATTGTTCCCTCCGTGGAGGAGGGGATAGCCCTGTCGCGCAGCTAGGCCATACGGTCGCACGGCAGGGGCCGGAGACGTCCGAAGACCCAGGAAGGGGTAAGCCAAGCGAAGTCTGGGGGTAAGGGGTGCCGCCGTATCCGGGCGAAGGCACGGGGGGGGGGGGGGGGGGGGGGGGGGGGGGGGGAGCCCCGTGCAAGAGTGGAGTGCCGCCGTGCAAGAGTGGAGTGCCGCCTGGAATAGTGTCCAGGCGAAGATCCCCAGAGAAGATTACCGTCTGGCTTAGTAGCCAGGCGAAGGCCAGGGAACAGATAGCCCCGTGCATAAGCCTACTAAGTAGATATTACTCCTATCCCAACATCAGTATGAAAGGATTGATTCAGCACATGAAACTATGACAATTCAACTCAACATCTCCAAAGAACTCCAACAAACTGATGTGATGTCACCCATGTGCCCTGAGCTGTTTACCTGTTGTCCTCCTCTCATCTGATGTCCTGCCCATATTCTTTTTAATTTGGCTGGCATCCTTTACTCTAATTCTTCCAAGTGCTTTACTTGTCATCTCTTACATCTCATTCAATTCACACCAACTATGTGCCTCCATTTCCCTTTGTGGAGATACTCACTTTTAATTTCTTGGAGACTGCTGGGTTCTATGACTCACTATCAAACAATATCCAGAGAAATTCACTGCTAAAAAGATGGATCTTTGTTTGACAAAAACTGCAGAGAAATTCACTGCTAAAAAGATGGATCTTTGTTTGACAAAAACTTCTGGGAAAACTGGATAACAGTGTGGCATAAACTGGGCATAGACCAATGCCTGAATAAAGTCCAAATGGGTCACGACCTAGGTATAAAAATTGATACTATACACAAATTAGTGGAACAAGGAATAGTATATTTATCAGATTTATGGGGAATGAAGAAATTTTTGACTAAACAAGACATAGAAAACATTACTAAGTGCAAAATGGATAATTTTGATTACATTAAATTGAAAAGTTTCTGCACAAACAAATCCAACGCAACCAAGATTAGGAAGGAAGCAGAAAACTGGGAAAGAATTTTTGGTAACTAGTGTCTGTGATAAAGGCCTCATTTCTAAAATATATAGAGAACTGAGTCAAATGTACAAGAATACAGGTCAATCCCCAATTGATAAATGGTCAAAGGATATGAAAACAGGCAGTTTTCAGAGGAAGAAATTAAAGCTATCTATAATCATGTGAAAAATTGCTCTAAATCACTATTGATTAGAGAGATGCAAATCAAAACAACTCTGAGATACCACATCACACCTATCAGATTGACTAACATGAGAAAACAGGAAGATGATAAATGTTGGTTGGAACACTAATGCATTGCTGGTAGAGCTGCGACCTGATCCAACCATTCTGAAGAACAATTTGGAACTATGCCCAAAGGGCTACAAAAATGTGCATACCCTTTGACTCAGCAATATCACTTCTAGGATTCTATCCCCAAGAGACCATAAAAAAGGGAAAGGGTCCCACATGTACAAAAATATTTATAGCAGCTCTTTCTGTGGTGGCTAAAAACTGGAAATCAAGGGGATGCCCATCAACTGGGGAATGGCTGAATAAACTGTGTATATGAATGTAATGGAATGCTATTGTGCTATAAGAAACAATGAACAGGAAGACTTCAGAGAAGCCTGGAAGGACTTATATGAACTGATGCTGAGTGAAAGGAGCAGAACCAGGAGAACTTTGTACACAGCAATAACCACAATGTGTAAGGAATTTTTCTGGTAGACTTAGTACTTCATTGCAATGCAAGGACTTAAAAAATTCCCAATGGACTCCTGAGGCAAAATGCCTTCCTCATCCCAGGAAAGAACTATGGAATTTGATTGCAGAACGAAGCAGACTATTTTTTTGTATTATGTTTTGTTTTGTTTTATGATTTCTCCCATTTGTTTTAATTCTTCTATGCAACATGACTAAAGTGAAAATGTATTTTAACAGGAACATATGTGTAGAACCTATATAAAATTGTATGCCATCTCAGGGAAGGAGGGAAAAAAAATCCAATATATATCAAAGTGATTGTAGAACACTGAAAACAAATAAAATAATTTTTTAAAAAAAAGATGGATCTTTGTTTCTGGGGGAAGTCTGAGGTCACTAAAAATAGTTTGGGAATTTCCTGAAAACAATCTGGCCTGCTGGCTTCCTCCTGATAAATGCATTGATCCACATGTGACTCATTTCTACTGCCTGTCCATGATATTTATACTGATGGATAAGCTTTCCAACTTCTCACATGAACTGCATGTCCTAATTTGCACTACACACATGTTCCATCCACTCAGCTTTTCCTATATGACTGGTGAGGCCAGGGTTTTTTTTTTAGGGGTTCCATATCTCTTCCAGGAGGCTCTGCAATGTTCAGCGGCTTGCCAGAACCATCACATCACTCACAAAGGGAAGCCCTCTTCAACTTGGTAGACTGCTGAATCTCCTTTCTGAGAGGGATAAGCACTTCTGGTGAGCATATGAGACTTCCTGTACTATTTCTCACCTCATTATTATGATCAGAAAGTCACAAAACAAAGTTCACTGTGATGCTTTTCAAGAACTTTTGAACAATTTTTACGTACAGATGTGGCAAGTAATCCTTTAAAGTTTTGCTCTACTAAATCAGAAGGTTATTACCTTATGACCAACAAATAACCAGAAAAGGACTGTGTATTCTCTACCTCTTTCATTCATTTACATAATTGTAAAGATGCATGCAGAATACTGTGGAAGAATACTTGAAGGCCTACCTACTCCCCACTACTGCCCTCACTGTGGAAGCCCTCACTGAAGATACGTAGATAATTCTCAGAAATTCTGGGGTGATGGCCAATAAGCACAGAGCAGCAGGTGCAGGGGTTTTCTTAGGTTTTTACCAGGCCTTTGTTATCTTTCTCTGCATTCATACACCATGTGCCTCTATGCTTGGAAGGTTTCTCTTCTCTGTACACTTGGCCTCATCCAGTCCTTCTTTCTGCTCATTTGGGTTCTTAGGATCATTTCTACCAACCACCACAACCCATCTAAGACTGAAGCTCTACTGTCACAAGACCACAGATTTGCAGCTGGGCCATTAAAGATCCTAAGGCGCAAAGAGACTAAAAGATCTTGCCCTTTAGGGTCTAAAGCAGGGTTTGAAGTCAGGTCTCCCAGACACCAAGTCCAATGCTGATCTATCCACCCCACCAAAATGTCCTGAATGGCTTTAAAAAAAAAAGTGATCAAAATGGTTGCAGATCTTTCCCATTTTCATCTATTTGTTTCCTCTCTTCCATTTTCACCCTTAAGTGTCTTTGGGATGGTTTTGCTTAGTTAGATTACCTAATAAGCTTTCTTTAAACTGGTTTTGTACTCTCGTGCTTCTGTTTTAGAAGGCAATACTGCTCATCACCCATCATCCTCTAAATCTTACAAATGAACTTAACATTCTAAATGGATGCTACTGCTTAATAAATGCATGCCTGACTGTTATTAAGTTAGTCCTGTTTTTACAGAGGCAGTGTCTTCTGATTTACCAAAGAGAAACTTTCATATGAAAGTCAGTATATCCTTCAATCCAAGGTAACTAGAGTCAAATAGTTCTATAGACTAGGGGAAGGAGGGAGGAGGAAGAGTGACAAAAAATGGAGAGGAAAAAAGGCTAATTTACATAAATCAAACTTACATACGCAATTATTATAATTTGTGCCTGTCCTTTAATATAAAGTAACAAGAGTCAAAAAGCTATGTATTACCTAGGGAAGGGGAGAAAGGAAAGAAAAAGAGAAAGGCAAATCAATCAATTAGATTTCTCTACACAATGCCAAAGAATCAGTAGTTTGACTTAGCAGTCTTCCATGGGACTAACCAAATTTTTAAAAACTAATCAACTAGCTTATGGTTTGTTTTTTTTTTCCATAGAAGATTGGTAAAGGAAGCAACCATTAACGCCTGGCTTCTTGTTGATGAGTAAAGCACTCTGCAAACTTTCAAGGTCTGTAAAGTAAGCTGTTACTACTCATTCCCATACCATGAGGTCATACTACAGTGACTTTATGATGGAGAAATTGACAAATCCAAGGAAAGTAAGAAAGTCACTTTGTTCACATATACCCTAAATACTTTTTAGGAGTTCCCTTTACTTGGAGAGTTTACAGATAATTTGCTCTTGGAAAGCCAGCTGAGTCAGCTAAGCCACAGATGAGTTTAACGCTTTATCCCTTTTCAGATGGCTAACAGGGAATGTAGCACACTTGCCCTCACAAAGACGAGGGTAAACAGACAAGGCCACACTGGTTAGATGGAATAGACTTATGCCTGCTCCCTACAACTCCCTGATCCTTACTGTCACCTCTTTCAGGCACAGTAAAAACTTGCCTTTTGGACAGAAGTTCACTGGAACTGAGCTTTAGCTCTCCGTATTCTCTGCCAGACCACTATATAGGCTTGAGCAGATCAAATGGTGAAATGTCAGATCAAGACTGGGGTACTCCCAGCAGCAAGCCTAATAAATAGAGCTATCCACAACAAAAGGGGTCAACAGAGCTTGATAGGAAGAAGTGCCATTTGTTGTCATTTCAGTTGTGCTGGACCCTTCATGACCCCATCTGGGGTTTTCTTGGCAAAGATTCTGGAGTGGTTTATTGCCATTTCCATCAGCAACTCATTTTACAGATAAGGAAACTGAGACTAACAAGGTGAAGTGACTTGCCCAGGGTCACCCAGCTATTTGAACTCAGGTTTTCCTAACTGTAGGCCCAATGCTCTGATCCACTGCGCCTCCTGGTTTCCCTGGAGGAAGAGGTACTATTTCAGTGGCAAGAAAGGATGACACTCTTTTCTGTCAGGAAAAAACATAGAGGGAACAGATAAAATGACTGATGATCAGTGTCCATAAAAACATCCAGGACTAGAGCAGTCAAAGTCTTTTGCCACACTTAAGGACACGTCTTAAAAATTCTAGTCAACTTGAGGGATTTTTTTTGACAAGTTCTTGTAAAGACAAGATTCCCCAAGGATCAGGCTGTTCTGAGTACAGGACTTCAAAGGAACTAAATCATATGACTGAGTCACTGTGATCCAGAGAAGGGGGCTCAGTGTTCTACCATATCACCTAAGGGGCTGCCAGATATGGGCAGGCAGATATTTTATCAGGGACCTCCTCAACAGGTCATCAGGGGTTTTTTGGTTTACTTTTGCTTGGGGGGAAAGGGCCAGGGCACAAAACTACCAAAGAAAAGAGCTTTCTTGCTCAGGTGAAGGTAGGTAGAACATCCTGTCTGGGTCTCAATTGTGTTGGCTAACTGGGAGGTATATGGATATTACAAAGGAGTCTAACTCCAAGGGAACTTGTGGTAGCATATATGCTAGCTGCAGAAGGCAGAGCTAAATGGTAGTCACTGGCGATGCATGAAATATCAATGTTCAACAACATGGTCGTACGGGTTGAATGAATCCCAGAGCTGGGATATGTGAAAGTTATTTCCTCCCTAATAATGGAGATAAAGGAGGCTAAAGTACCTCATTATATGAGTTGAAGAAGGGAGACAGTACCTGGTGATTTCTAGTAGGTTATAAAAAGCTGAATCAAGTTGTTCAGCTAATTATTGTAACCATTTCTGACCTTTTCAACACAGTAGACCAGACAGCCTAAGCCCAGGACTATTGGCATGAAGTTACTGACCTCACTAATACCATTTTCTCTAGCCTCACTACTAAGACTAATCAAGGGCAGTTTGTTTTTACATTGAAAGGAATTCAATACAGCATTACCAACTTTGCTCAGTTATCTGAACACCCTTAATGTTGCCAAGGTTTGATGGGCAGAAACCTGAAAGAGGCTCCATTTCCTAAGGGAACAGTCTCCCCCTAATTCAATAATCTAACACTGACTGGCCCAGATGAGACCTTGTTAAATACATTATGCCATCATAAAAGTGATGAGATGAGGAGGCCATGGCTATAGAGCACTGCAAATACAATAAGCTTTCACACACAGCTGGGTAAAGTTTTGTGGACTTGCTTTCTTTTATTTTTTGTTATAAGGGATGGCTCTGATTTGGAAAAAGGGAGGTATTTAGAAATTAAGGTGATGTGAAAACAAAAAGATACTTAAAAAAAAAATTATGAGTGTCATTAATGTAGCCATCATTAAAGGTAATGAAGGATCATGAATTCCTCTGGCACATACTAGCCATATAATCCCAGGCAAATCACTTAAAACCTTAGTGCTCTAAGTCAATGTCACACAACACCAACAGAATTAAGCATATGTACAGAAGGATGCCAGTCAACCACATACCAACTTAGAAAACCACATATTAACATTCTCTGTTCTACTGTTCTTTTATTTATTTGGTTAAATATCTCCCAATTACATTTTAATCTAGTTTCGCCTGCAAACAAGTGTGGTCCCACATATGTCTGACATCTCTACTTATGGCAATTCTCTAAGACTATAAATTGCAAAGAAGATGCCAGATGGTGGCAGAGTAAGTCTGCTCACCCTGAAATTGTCCAGACCAATGAGAAAATCACAGTCCAGTTCCTGTTCCCTGTCCCTAATGACTTTTTCACTACATCTGACATACAGATGGCTTAAGTGTCAATGGAGTGTAAAAGTCAAGTTTTCTTAAGTCTACTGTACGAAAAGAACAAGTAAATAAAAGGAAAAACCAAGGCCCATCTGCTGGCATGAAATAAACCATTTATTCATTTATTTATTTATGCCCTTCATAAATACTGTATGTTAATTTTACTGTTACTTACAAATAAATGGCAATAGCGCACTACAAGAAGTTAACTCTAAACAGCCAAGTGCTAACAAAATGGCTAAATGTAAATTCTATAGTTAGGTGGTCTTCATAGGCTACTCTCACTACCACCCTTTTTCATGAATTAGAATTCAAAACTGGACAGGGAAGCCAAAAAGAACTACATAAATGTTTTTCCACTGAATGACAGACTTACTGCTAATACCTAAACATACCTTCCTTGTTATATTCATAACAGAATATTTGCCACTAACCTATTTTGAGATAATAGTTAATATTGCTAATAAAGGATGAATTTTCTTAACAGAAAAAATACCTGTTTTTGTCTGGTAATCAAGTCCCAATCATCAACAAGCCAAGGTTTCAGCTCTTCAGGAATCTTTACCTTAACTTCAACTCTGTTCATAAATGTTTCTTCCTGAATAAGGAAAAATTGAAAAATATTATTTTCTTCATGATGGAAAAAAAAAAAAGACCTAAAACACGGGCTTTTTCTAGGCCCTAAAAATGATCAAGTTACACAATATATTTAAATACATGAATGGTACTATCATTTCAAAAATTTCAGATGACATCAAAGAGCCCAGCTACTTTGAGAAAAAATTTTTTTCCAAATCAAGAGTAGGGAAAAAAAAAAACTTTTCAAATAAAATTAACTTGTAACTTATATCCTTAAATCTTAGAATTATTTTAGATATAAATCTGAGGTTTCAGATTTATTGGTGACATTTCAATCACTAAGAAATATACAGACATCCTTAAATACTAATTACAATATGAATTCTAGTTAAGATTGGAGTAACTGCCTAAAGAAAGGAATTTCTAGCCTATATCCCTACTTATTATTTACAATTTTAATTCAAACATGGAAACTACATTAGAATCATTAAGTTCACAATTAAGTTCACAATATGTAATAATCAACCCAAAACATATAGCAATTAAATATATGTATCTATCTATATTTGACAGACAACATTAAATATTTTAAAATAATTTCAAAATGTTAATTACAAAAGAATTATGTAAAACTAACATTTATAAAAACACACAAGATGAAATACTTCAGTTTTTTATGATATGTAATAAAGGTCTGTCATGTTATCTACACATGCATAATTCAACTATCCAGTGTCTTGAGAGGAAAGGAAAAGTATGCAGGTACAAGCCCCTTCACAAAAAAAGTAAAAAAGTAGTTAGCCAAATACACAGAAGTGCCATATCTCAGCTATAGTATGGAGCCTGGCAAATGAACTCCCATTTTAAAACAGATACAAAAGTGGTTTTAGGTCTTAAGAAATTCAACTTCATATCAGACAACTAGCTACAATGGCCACTTATGAATGAAAAGCACTATGGTGCTAAGTGTGTCAAACATGACTGTGCAAAGAGTAGCAGATACTTGACTTTCAAATACTAACTATATAATGAATCCATAATACTTTGATGAAGAACAAACTTTTTTTATAATTCTGCATCCTAGATGCATACCATGTAGAGATATGAATTCATATTTATATGTAATTTATAATCAAATTAAAAAAAAAATAACATACACTTTCAACCGTCGGATCCACTCGGGCCCTTTTTTTCCGAGGTGGTTGAGGTGTTTCACTGGTACTACTACCCTCTCCAATTCCAGGAGCTAAAAGAAAAAAATAAAGGATATAAAAAAATTTTAACAAACATTCTGCTAATAAGATACTTATCCCTTTAACAGAGTTTTTCGACTTTCCAATCATTTAATGTTATGTCCATTATCTAAACGTTTACTCAAAATCAAGCTAAAGATCTACAGTATATCTCTTCTACCACTGAACTAACACAAGCAAAATGTAATGACCTTAGCATCCTGTATCTCTATGTTTACCTATCTAGGACTCATTAAATCTCTTTTGACAATCTCTTTGACCATTAACCTCATTTATCCAAAAAATCAAGACTAGTGATTTACAATTAAGGGCCATTTTCTCTAATGACCATTTTCCGCAGCTTCAACAAGAACTTGTTGGTCACTGTGCTAGGTGAAAAGGAAAACTTAAGTTTTAAGTACTTCCCTCTCCTCATATTTGAGAAGGAAAGAGAATAAAGTACAAAGATCAATTAAAGACACTACTACAAAAACTGTGGCTGGACATAATGAGGTAGCATCCTAAACTTGTGGCAGTAGGACCAGAAAGCAAGGCATGAGGGGCGTACCTTGGGACAGAGATAGTACTATGGTTTCAAACATGTTTAATGGCTAACTGGTTACAGACTTTGGGAAGAAAAAAGTTATTCTGTTTGGGACACATGTATTTGTCATCTGGTTGGACATCCAGGTATAAATAACACAAAGTGAGCCTGAGGTACAAATCTGAAGCCCCAGAGAAAAGTTATAGCTAGAACATCTGGGAGTCATCTGCACAGAAATCAAAGCTATGGGAGCTATACTATCAAGCGAGAGTTAGCATACACACAAGAAAAGCAGGTGAAAGACAGACATTTGGGAATATCAACACGATGGACTAGCCTATTTCCCGATTAAAATCAACCAGTGAAAGTGACAGAAAAGTTGTAGTTACGTTTTAGTTTCCAAACTTTCTTCCAAAGAAATATTTTTTATAATAAATTCATTAGCAAAATGCCTAGCAAGGTACTAATCATATTGATAATATACTGGGGCAGCTAAGTGGTACAAATGATGGAATTCAAGACCTGGAATCAGTAATAACCAAGTTCAAATCTGCCCCGGACACTTTCTATCTGTGTGATCCTGGGCAAATCACTTAAACTCTGCCTGTCTCAGTTTTCTCTTATGTAAAATAAGAGCACCTACTTCAGGATTACTGTGAGGACCAAATGAGATCAAGTGCTTAGCACAATACATGACACTTAATAGAAGCAATATAAATGCTAGCTATTACTATTGTTATAACCAGTGTTTCTACTCACTTAAATCAACTCAACTTGACTACTTCCTCAAGGAGTACTTCCTCAATTTGGTTTTGTAATATTGCTGAGGAGGGAGAAAGGTGGAGGGTAAGATATCACCAATTATTTATTTGAGTGTTTTCTCCAAAAAAAAGTTGCTGAACAAATTTTAATAAATATATGCAACAGAATACTTTTAAGGTGAGATAAGGTCACACTGTGACACAAATAGAGGGTGATAAAAGCAGAACAGAAAAAAATCAACACCCTACACACTTTCAGTGTACATTACTAATGATAATGCTACAGGGTCCTAAAATATTTATCAAATACCATAACCTAAAAAGCAAGAAGTTCAACATCCTAAACTTGAAAATACCCTAAGTGTGGTATCTCCTTAAAAGTTATGTATTAAGGAAAGCAGTTCTACTTTGTTTCAAATATCTTATGCATACTGGATGGGTTTAAGATTTTTTTAACTGAAACAATGTTTGCAGCTATATACTATGCATTTCTTTTCTAGAAACAATTGTATTACATTGTGGAAGAGATAAAGAATTTTTAAATAAAGAGTTTCTCCACTAATAAGGAGAAATTTAAATTTTTTTTAATGTAGTAAAAAAGAGATTAGCATGCAGAATGAAAGGAGCAGATCCAGGAGAACTTTGTACACAGCAACAACCACAGTATGCGAGGATCTTTTATGGTATACTTAGAACTTCACTACAATGCAAGGACTTAAAAAATTCCCAATGGTCTTTTAAGGCAAAATGCCTTTCACATTCAGATAAAGAACTATGGAATTCAATCACAGAATGTAGCAGATCATTTTCTTTTGTATTACATTTTGGTTTGTTATCATGATTTCTTCCATTCATTTTAATTCTTCTATGCAAAATGACTATGGTGAAAATATATTTAATAGGAGTGTATGTGTAGAACCTATTTGAAATTGTATGCCATCTTGGGGAAGGAGGAGTTAGGTAGGTGGGAAGGAAGGGGAGGGAGGGAAAAAAAATCTTAGCTGTATGGTAGTGATTGTAGCACAATGAAAATAAATATAAAAAAAGACATTAAGAGAGTCTTTTCTGAAGCAACATAAAAAGAAAAAAGTCAACTTCTTAAAATATTTATTCATTATGAAGTGTTTTAGTTTTGTTAACACATTATATACTCTGGTATATACTAAAAACATGTACTACTATTTTTTTTTGAAGGCAGAGATAAAATAAAATTTTTACAAATATGTTCTCTGGCTCAAAACAGTTAAACAGGAAATATGCAAGGGAGAAGGGGGAATGTAAAGCTAACCAAATTTCACGGAAGGCATAAAGAATGGTCACATCACTGGCTTGTACTCTTTATAGTTGATTTGTATTCTTCATAGTTGACACTTTGCAACAAGGTCAAGGAAAGGAAACTAAGATAAGTTTTCTTGCTTAAACAACGAACCAGGCAAATTAAGAAGTAACACATAAAATTAGGAGTTTCCAAGTCTTATGCTAGTGGAGTTCTACAAACATCCTGTTCGAAACTTGGCACACTATACCAAAATGACCTTTATTAAAATGTTAAAAAGATAATACTTTTCAAACAAAATTATTTCCTATCATATGTAAAATGTGTCATATTTACAATGTTACTCCAACTCAATAACTTAATGACAAATTTCACTGAAATAATGATTATAGATCTCTAATAAAATGAAAATAAAGTCTTAAGGAAGAAAATTAATGTCCTTACTTTTCTGTTTGTTCTTTTTGGTTTTCCTAGAGGGTGGGGAGAAAAAGAGAGCGGAAGAGAAGAAACAAGAAATTAATTTGTATAAAATGCTATTTCCTAATTTAAAAAAAGTCATTCCCTTCACTTTACTCAATCTTGACCGTCAATTTGTGCAGCAATGACAGCATCAGCAAAAGACACAGGAGTATAAAAATATTCTCCTGTTCAAACCTAAAGAGCTATACGAACAGCGGGATGAATTCACATCACCTCCCAAAGGATGAGCAAGAAATCCAAAACTACTGTGGAGGCTGCCATAAAAATACTTAGTATTTACTTAGGAGTCACAGTTTAACATGACTATTTCAAGATTCAATCATTAAAACCAGTTATATTATTTAAGTATATCATCTAAAACAACAGGAAAGCAACCATCACAATAACCTTTTCCATGGAAAGATAGGTTGGTTTCATGCTGCTGTAAGTGATGCTTTAAATACGCCTACATAAAACTTTACTCCTAATGCCGAATTAAATGCTTTTAACACACAGGTAGCAAAAACGAGATTTTGCATTATGCTAAAAGCAGCAGCAGCACCTAGGGTTTTGTCTTGTTCATTTCTCACTGCACTCCTCTGAGTCAAAGTTCCTTTGGGTTCAATGGCTCTATAGGAGACACATCCCTGAAAATCAACATCACATGGTGCATAATTCTGTGTAGATCCAGTTTAGACAGAATACACCATGAATCCACTTTTTCCCCTTTGACTAATGTATACTCTTCCATTTATACTAAAAAAAAGCAGAATGGGCACTTGTTTTATGTACTAGACTTAAGAGTCTGACACCTACCAGCTGGGTAACAATTAACCTGAGTCTCAGTTTCTTCATCTGTAAAATGTAGATAAATGTGTAGTATATACCTCCCTCACAGAACTGTTGTGAGGACTGAATGAAATTACATACATACAGCACTTTGCAATTATTAAAACATTACATAAATGTTATTTATCATTAAGACTATCTGTCTATAGAAAGATGAAAGACTATCTGTCTATAGAACCCCCATATGAATTACCTCAGTTATTAACATAAACCTCCTCCAATGCTTCATCACAGCCAAGAAAGGACCCTGGCTTCTCAAAGGCTACTCCTACATCAGGGACATAGTTCTACGCACCCAGAAAGGCTGAAGAGCATGTGGCTCTGTCACCATAGAACAAGCATAGTAACTACATGCAGAAACAGTCCATGCCAGAAAAAGTCCATGTCTTTTGAAGGTCAATACCTACTGAAGGCCAGTAAATGGGTGGGATACACCTATATTGTTTTACAGATGATGAGGGCACCAAAAGAGGGCATGTCAAGAAGAATAAATCCTGGGTCCTTGAAATATTGAAATATTAAGAAAAAGATCCATATGTCAGAATATCCGAAGAGGTTATATGGACTTATTTTCTATTGGTTTTCATCGAAATAAAAAGAAGGTGGAAGAGGGGCTCTTACCATTTTTTGTGTCATGGACCTCTCTTAAGAGTCCACTTAAAGCCTAGGGAGCTCTTCCCAGCATGTTTTTAAAAGCATAAAATAAAAATACACAGGATGGCAAAGGAAACCAATTTTAATGAAATAATTATCAAATATTTTTTAAAATCAAGTTCCCAGGCTGCAAGTTAAGAAACCCTGACAGAGACTCAATTAACAAATGCTAACTGTGGCTAGAGAAAAATGTAACAGTGATTTGATTAGCGTTACAATTCTAATTCACTTGTCCCAAGTGCCTCTTTGTTCAGTTTAAAAGACAACTATCACTAAGTATCATCTTTAAAAAATGAAAAATATTTTATCTTTTAGGAACTTAGCTCCTGCAGCTGAAAAGGACTTGAGAAGTCATCCATATCAAGCCCACAGTAATTTCACCAAAGTGATTCGTGAAATGATGTTCAGGTCCTATGACTAGGCAGACAATGGATGTTTTTTTTTCATGACTGCATGAAAGAGGTCTTTGAAAACCAAATTTCAAATATAAAATTCTCTCACTCATAAGCATATATATAAATATTTTTTTTCACTTACATAATCAGCAGGCACACAGTGAAAAGAACACTAAATCTGGAATCCTAAGACTTGGGCTTGATTCCCAGCTCTGTCATGTGTTAGCAGGGCAAGTCATTTAACCTAAGACTCCATTTCCTCTTCTGTAATATTCTCTCTGCCCTCATGTGGGTGGAGCTGTGAGAAGCAAACAACTTAACATACTTAACATACAACTTAATACCTTGTGATTATCAAGTGTTCTAAATTGGCAGGCTATTACCATAACAAACTAAAAATGTGGTAAATTTGTTCTATCAAAGCTTAAGTTTTTTCGTTAATGAAATAAGGGTGATGGAGCAGACTTTAAGGTCCCTTTCAACTCTTAGTTAAACTGAGTCAGTTATCCGGCACAGATCAAAAATTAACTTCTTCACGTCTTCTTTCCCCAAGATCTACGAAAAGGTGCAGTCTCACAGAGAACTACTATTCCAGTGGAGACCAATCATCTTATTCCCACTCGTAAAAACCACAATGATACAGCTGAAAGATCACCTAGATTCTAGAGATCAAGAGCCTCCAAATTATCCATCCTTGCTTCAGCCAGTCATTTACAAGCTTAGTCATACCAATCACATATAGGCAGTAAGTGCCTGGCATCCCTGACGGCATCATATAGCTTCTTTATTCTGACAGCAATGAGTACATGCTGAGGACAGGCAAGAGATTCCAGAGATCAACTACTTTCATAATTACTCGATGCCTCTTTCGGTCACTGCTCCTATTTTAAATTCTCTATTCCATTAAAGAAATTAAAGAGTGAGGATACAACAAATGTTAATCCAGATGGTGTCATACAACATGCTGTCACTCAGACTTACTAAGAGGGAAATGATTACTAGACAGTAAGCATTTAGGGCACAATGTGGATCTTTTAGACAGGGTACTAGATTCAAAAGTCTGAAGAGGCACGGGCATCAATTCCACCTCTGATATTGACTAGTATGATCTTTGAGACTCAATTTCCTCATCTGTAAATGATGTCTGTGGTTGCTATCTCATAAAGCTTTTGCTGTTGTGAAGAACTAATGACACAGCAAATATGAAGCATTTTGTAAACCTTAAAACACTGTCAGCAATTCTTCTGACTAATGAGCAGCCAGTATTATTCTATGAGACAATGTAAAAAAGTAGAAAGTAGTATGGCCCAGAGGAACCCTGGGTTCTGAACCGGAGAACTGTTCAAAATCACCAAACTGCTATGACCTGGGTAGCTCTAGATGAGCCTCTCTGTCCCTCTAGCCCTCAATTTCTTCATCTGTAAAACACAGACAATTAGACCGGACTCCCAATGCCCAGGATATCCTTGGCTCTAAATCAACCGTGCTCTGATTCAGGATCAGCTGACAAAATACCATGTTTTACAGTCCACAAAGAGAGAATCTAAACTCCCAATCACTGGTTGCAAATGTGAGCCTAACAATCCCATCAAATCACACCTGCTACCAGGACATCCCAGTCCAGTCAAACTGCATGAATTCAAAGGACCTGAAAAGAAAACAAATGTACTCTGAATTACTGATTATGGATCACTGACTATATTCATGAATAGTCCAGTTAATCCATGGGGAAAAGGAGAGAAAAAGTTTTAAATAATTCCTATCTGAATAAAAATCTGAGTCTTCTACATAATGTATATGATAAACATGTAATCCTATTTCCTAACAGAAAGGAAAAGTTTATTACTTAACTCCCCTTTGCTCTATGTTTTTCCCTTTCTAGTTACAACCCTCTAAAAATTTCAGGCATTAAAAAGCGACTAGTATGAGAAATAACGTGTTTCATTATGCTACCCAGAGAATCCATTCCACATCTTAGGCTTTTAGGAGATTTTTTTTTGTTGTTTTGTTAAGCTACAAAAACGAAGGCCTCAAGTCTTTTCCTAAAAAAATCTATAGAAATGCTCTAATTTCAGCAGAACTGAAATGTAGTGTTATAAAGTATTAAAGATTTCCAAATACAAAAAGTTCATCCCAATCTTCAAACAAATTCCAAAGCCCTCCAAAGTTCTTGCAAATTAACCATACAGTTTTTACATAGCATTTTCAAGTTGAAAAAGTATCCATGGACACTTTTTTCAAATTGCCAAATGCTTAAGTAGGGATCCCAAAATTTTATTAAAGGTATCCTAAATATGTACACACCGAAGCCTTCAGCCAGAATGCCTGATTCCTGGTATTTCCTCAGCACTCTTTCAGGTTCAAGTTTCAATGGTCCCTAGGGGATACTCTTTTCCCCATTCCTTTAATTCCCCATTCTCTCCCCATTCCTCTACCAGAGGGTACTATTAGTGTCTCAAAAGATTACAAGAAAGTACCAGGGATCATATATTCAAGCTACCATGAGTTCTTAAATCAGACAATAACTCAAGAGATATAACCAATGAAACTATACCCCTCTGTCTCCATACCTACCTGTTTCATCCCTACATTACATCCCCTAACTTTAAAACCCTTTAAACATCACACATTTCAAGATTCCCACCTACAGCACCATGGAAAAATCTTGTGATCTTGGGTAAGTAACAACCTCTCTGGGCCTCAGTTTCCTCAAATGTAAGATGAGAAGCTTGGACTAGAAGATCTCTAGTGTCCCTGCAAATTCTAAAATATTATGATTGTTTAAAAAATAAAAAAGAAAAAAGTTAATGATGACAGGTGAATGAACACAATGAAGAGAGAGTTAGTTGGAAAATGGGCTGTCACAAATATAAAGAACAGGAATAACTAGTTAAAGTATGGAAGCTGTTGAGATAATTCAGTAGGATATTTGAGGCCAGATTAAGTGGGAAGGATAAGAAAGGAAAATTCAATAAACAAAATTGGATAGGCCATTATTGAAAAGTGAACCAGAAAAAAAGGAAGTTAAGGCACCAAGAAACCACACAGGAAAAATTACACAGTTCTGACAGCAGCCCAGGTATTGAAGACATAACGAAAACTGTAGATATTAGACTCATAAGTAATACCACCTAAAGACATTTTAAAATGTTTTACAAAGTATTCACAAAATAAATGTAATAAATAAGACAATTATTAAGTGTCCCATTTCCCTTATAAGCTATATAACTATTCATGTGGATAGTAAAAAATTTTATTACAAACACCTTACTGTACTGAACAGACTGAAAATGTTTAAGTTTCTTATTTTTAAGAACATCCTATAACTTAAAATGCTATATTAGAGGGCAAAACTAGCCACATAAAGCAACTTGTAAACCATGAAAGTGCTATATACAGATAAGTTACTGTGTAATAAATACAAAAGAACCCAAAACCAGGGTTCTTAAGCTCATTTTAATACTGTGAATGTGATGACAACAGAAAATGTAAAATTCACAAGGAATGAAAGGTCTTCCCTGCAAATGCAGCAATTGGAGTCACTTTTTTGCTTCTCTAGTTCTAGACCCAGATCATTAATTTATTAACAGTAACTTCACAAGACGTCTGGCACGTAACAGAATCCAGT
This sequence comes from Bettongia penicillata ogilbyi, assembly GCA_023548195.1. Lineage (NCBI taxonomy): Eukaryota > Metazoa > Chordata > Mammalia > Diprotodontia > Potoroidae > Bettongia > Bettongia penicillata. Next base: position 6,754,664 of record JAJHZJ010000022.1, read on the forward strand.
CAGTAATTTATTCAAATAATGGTATATGCCAATACTTTATGGATGATGAACTTAATTCATCAAAGGAAGAACATTTGTACTGATTCAAAACTGAACTTGATACAGGGAGAGTTAAACTATGAATCAGATTACTGATCTCAGTTTGCTACTTAAAATAAAGACCAACTGTGAGCAAAAAAGAGAAATGCTACATTATACCTTTTGACTACAGATAGTATTGGTCACTACGATTCAGTTTCTAAGTGAAACTAACTTGTAAGTGAGATTTTAATGAGGCCTTTAGGCCACTGCTACCATAACTTATTCTTAACAACTTTAATCTTTGATCTTTTGGGGAGCTATGTAATGAAAATATGTATGAACAATTGACAATTTAGTTTACTAATAATTACATTTACAGTGAAAAAGAGAGTTGCAAAAGTTTCCAAAATAAACTGAGCAAAAACTACTCAGTAAAACTCAAGCAATTATTTCCTAAACTTAAAAAAAAAGTCTGAGCACTAACACACCCAACTGAACAAAGTTATCAATGATAAAATTCAAAACAAAGCCTGAAAGACTTCTTTTATGCATGATTAAGAATACTCTTATTAAACCTACAAAAACAAGGGAACATGGATATCAGGATGAAAATCTGGTATGACAATCCATCCTTAACTCACCGCATTGATATTGCAGAGGTCTCCAAACAGCGAGTGATCCATCTGTTCTGAAAAAGTCTAGGCACAATGGGTTATGGTAAGGACAGAGTGTCAGACCTGATGTATAGTCTTCAAAGAAATGAACCTTACTTTCCAAAACAAACCAAAACTTATCTTAAATGGATGCTATTTCCATATGATCTCTATGAAAGAACTTAGATGTATATGGGTGTGTCTTCAAATTAACTTTTATGCAGTGAAACTTCATTATAATGCACTTCCATCCTTGTATTTCACAGCACTTAACTTGTTTCTAATAGTCTCAGCAAAGGGTTCCTAAAACAACATACGCCTTAAATTATTCAGCCCATGTGTAAGCTTCAACAACTCAAACTCTTCCCCCAAAGTATTATAAGGAAGCTTCACTTTGTAGATTTTCTTAATAATGATCTTTATATTTTAGTGGCTGAGACTCCACCAAATGTTATATTCTAATATAAAATTACATATCACATAGAAGGCACTTACTATTCAATTCAATATTATATAGTAATCCCAGGGATAAAATGCAGGATCTCTAAATTTTTAAGTCTTTATTTAGTAAAGAGATTTTTCTTTAAAATTTCCTTTACATTTGTATCCCAGGTTTAATACACAGTCCTTAAAGAACTTGATGTAAATCAAAATATTACTTTAATGTTGCATTTCTATAGAATCAGAAGCTTACTGCATTTTAAAATCTCATTTACTACCACTCTTATCACATGCTACTACATAGACTAATTTCCCAAAAAACCAAATCACTAAAATGTTAATACATGCAACAAAGGAAACCTATTAAATACTAACTAAACGATAGTTAAGAGTACCTAGTGACTTAAGACCACCAGTTAATACTCCTATTTTAAGAAAAATAAAAAATACCACCACTTCTTACAAATAAAAGATAAATCTTTTTAAAATGTCAAAATACATAACTAGTTGTATATTATTTGTAACTTCAAAATGAACCAACTTAAATGAAAAGTTCTAACATGCATCGACTGCATTTTCAATTTTAATTCTGCAATTCTAAGAACAGAATGTGATGAACTATATACAACCAAGTCTTTCAATTTTAAAAATTTGCACTAATTTCTCTGGGAAAAGAGATAGATTAGAGGATGAAGTTTGGCCCTTTGATAAGTATGGCAGGAAAATAACTATATATAGAATACTGGCCTTATTAAACAAAACTACCTTTTAAAATTCAACCAAAAAATGGTAAATACAAGAATTATGCATGCCTGAAAAACTGAGAATTGGAAGTTACATGAAAAACTTACAATGAATTTTGAAATGGTTTACAAGTATGAGTTGTGGATATTGATGGTTACTCTAGATTTCTTTCACACAGAAGTCAAAAGAAATGGTTTGCAAACACTAAACTCTAATGTAGTAAAGAATGAAATTAATTCTATCGTCTATTACAAAAGGTAATGAGAGGTCTTCTCTGTTCTAGGCTTAGTAACACTCATTCATAACTAAGTACATTTACAAAAGAAAAGTTTCATTCCTTCACCTTCTTACATGCACCTATATAAAGCCACATGTGCATGTAGATAGGAAACATGTTAATATCTGTCTTCATCCTACTTCAATGACAATGCAGCCACAGTTCTGATCCCTAGACTACCCTTTTTCTTTCCCAAGGAAATCTTTTGCTTCTTTTCTGAACCTTAATCTCCAATCAGCCACCTCACAAATTTATGCTAAGGGACTTAGGTTAAGAGTGTGGATGGCTCAGACATGGTCACTACTAAATAAGTACCCAAAAGCTCATCCCTACAAGTGTTAGGGCAGTAATGTCATTTTTATATGTAAAAGGTTAACTATCATGTGCATGGATGTGTACACACCCTACTAAAAGGGGAAGAGGAAAGAAAAAAATAGCCAGGAAAAAAACTGATGGAAAAAATAGTTTAGCATAAGCCATATTCAACAATTTTAATATATTAATGATGTACACTGAAATTTATTCTCACTGTTCCAAAACATGGGGTTTTATTCGTATAAAAGCATAACTTAAATGATAAAAAGCTTACACACAGAGGCTGAATGTGTATGTATTTATAAAAGATGATATATAAAATGCCAATCTCTCACACTAAATAAAAGATAAAACTTCTTACGCTTCAACATTTTTCTGCTGTAGACCAGATGTCTTCTTTCCCGGAGCTGCCCCTCTCATCTTCCCTTCTGCATACTGCTCCCTTCAAAAATAAATTCAATTTTAAAAAATCTTAAAATTAATGTAGTTTAAGCTTTATTCAGATTTATTTACAAATGGAGTATTTAAATGGCTGTATCCACCATTTCTAATAGATTCTGAAGACTTTAAATTAGAACAAATGTGTGAAGTTTTAAGGTTTTTAAAGTTAGGGAATGTAATGTAGGGATGAAACAGGTAGATATAGAAACATTAATTAAAAACATATCTAAAAATTAAAATTAAAAGAAACTGGTTTGGCTTAACTACTTCCAAGACATCTATACTACAAAATTCAAATGGGAAAAAGAAATATTCAGCTGTCCTCTGTAACCTAAAAGGAAGCTTTTCCAAAACTAATAATGCTCAGGTATAGTGTCAACACAAGGAGATAGGCTTTAGTGTTTGGAAACAGGGCATCTAACCTATAATTTTGTGTCCATAAAAATCCCCTAAGAAGGAAAAGGAAGAAGCCTAAAAGTCATATTAAAAATAAATTTAAATGGAAACTACAGACGGTTCTCTCTAGCTTACTTGGGAAATAATTCTATTTTATTCTCAAAAGGCACAAAGCCTTAAGGACCACTCAAAGTAGTTTCCCTTCTAATGCAATTTTAATCACCTAAAATGTCTTAAAATGTATTTCAACCCTAAGAGAAAAAAACCTCAGGGGAAAAAAAGAAACATTAAAACCACAAACTTAAATCAGACTCCCTTTAGAAAAAATTAAAGAGCATAAAATGCAAAGAGAAAGAGAGGGAGTCAAAGGTTTGGGAGAAACATTCCACAGTCCTTTAGAATCTTCCAAGGACCTCCTGCTCCCGAAGCATAAAGATCACAGTGGTACAATCACTAGGAAGCAAACTTTAGAACAGCACTGAATCATACATGACTCACCCCAGCACCACCCATACCCCACACCTTCATGTGAAACTTTCTGGACCTAAAATTTATAATGTATAATCTCTCCAAGCCAGCCAAGAAAATGAGCTATAAAAATTCCACCTACACTGAAGTTAATGCTTCTGTCTCCTCTGCTTCTAGACTGGCTGATATGATGACATATTCAAGCAGTAACAAGCACTGAATGCCTGCAGGGGTATCTCCATTTCTTTAGCAGGGAGTAAAAGTCTTGCCTGTACAATCCAATAGGTAACATGGACCCTAAAACCACGCTACAGCAGAGCGAAAATGCCCTTCCAGCCAAGTGTCCAAAGATTAATTTAAAGGGATTACTAGCCTCATATCTATTTTGCAAAATAAACTTACTGATTGGCTTTCTGAAGTTCTCTCTGTTTCTGAAGATTTGTGTCCACGTATTTGAGTACTCTGCTTTCTGGAACCCATTCATCCCAGCTAGGAGTAGAAAAAAGTTAAAAGATCAGTCAACAATTAGAATCACTACTCAGAGTCTTCCCAATCATTATTTGAAAGACCCAGGCAGATAAGACTTAAGATTGTTTTGAATTAAATTTGATGAACTGCCACTACATGTTGGGGAGCAGCTAAAAATATGCTCCCCAAATGGAGTTCTTTTTCCACCAGAGTCCAAAAGGTTCGTCAGTCTCTCCCAAGCAACCTCACAATTCTAACACTTAAAAGTTAAAAACAAGCACAACTCTAAAAGCAGTTTTAAAACAATTATCTTGAAATTGGCATAAGGTGGTATTGAATATGTATAAATATATATATATATTTTTTTAACACCACACCTTTACAAGATTCACAGAAGCAATATTCAACACTATGCAAAATACTACATTAATCCCAAGGTTAAAAATGCCATAATGAAGCAGAAAAATGTATAAACTGATTCTGTTACAGATTAAAATTGATTAGCTTTCTCTAGTTATTAATAAATAGTTCAACATGTGAGCCTACAGATATATTTCTAAAGTCATCAAGATATTATTCAGTCTGTTATTTTCACATGAATGACAGTCATAGAATGTTTTCTGAACACTCTTCCCCCTCGAGAATGCTCAGGGAGTCAACTTAAATTATCTTTAGCATATACTTTACAGCTAAAACTTACAAAGCTATACCATTCCAATCATTATTCCACCACATGAAACTATCCCTCATCATATGTTACTGCAGGCATAACAATTCCTTCACCTGCCTTGTTGCTATTAAGGTATTTTTGTAATGCCATTGGTCAAGTACACCAACCACCCCCAATTCTAAAAGCTCCCTCCAATCAAGAATTTCTGGCGTGATATTGCAAAGAAAAAAGGAAAAGAAAAAGCCATCCCCAAATTTAAAAAAAATTAAGAAAACCCTCGTGAAGGGATGCAGCCTCAGGTATCAAAGTTAGTAAGTAAGCCTTTTCTTCCTACTGATGGAGCTCCTTTAGTAACACAATTAGCTATGTCCTCAAAGCAAAGAGGAAAAATTTCGGTTGACTAATTCCCCACTTCTTTGACCTCCTATTTAAAATGAACAAAAAAAAAAAAGGAAAGAAAGAAAGGAAGGAAAAAACACACTTTCTATCTTAAAAAAAGAAAAAAGAGGGAGGGCGACCCCATAATCCTCAATATGATTTCCTAGAGAAAACTTTAAAACATGCATTTACCTAGAGGTCAGGAAGGGGTGGTGTACTGAGGGAGCTCCTTCAGGAACAGGAAAAAGGGCTACAATATCCTCACGTGTCTTCAAAGATTTTTCAGAGCGCCTGGGCCTCACAGCACTTCTGATGTAGACAGCATAGTACAAAGTAATCTCAGTAACTATGTGCAGAATTTAGCTTAAGCTTTATTTAGATTTATTTACAAATGGAGTATTTAAATGGCTGTATCAATCATTTCTAATAGGTTCTGAAGACTTTAGATTAGAACAAGTATCTTAGCATAAAGGGTTGGCAGAACTATTGAACTTCTTTTAAAAATTACACATTAATTTGTTTGAAAGGAAATTCCAATTTTTGGTTTGGGGTTTGGTTGTTTTTTCTTAAAGAAAACATTCTATCCCCACTTGGATGAATTAGTTCAAAACAAATTATGAATCAAGACATGACTTTCCCACTAATTATTTTCCATGAGCCTTGCAGCTACTAATAACTGCCCCATTAGCCCTCCTCAAAATTGCATTAAAATACATGAGACAATACTACCAGGATCAATAATCTGATTCTCATTTAGATAATTTAAAAGTAGCTTGTCTCCTTATAGCCTGCCAATATGGGATCATGCAGTTCTGACATCAAGAAATTAGAAAAAAATATTAAGCCATTCTGTTGCCCCTCCCGCAAAGGATTTTTAAAATCTTTTACAAAGTATTCATCCTAGCTAATAGCACTATATAATCATCCGTTTATAGTAAGTAGTTAATTTATACAGAAAGTACAACTGGCTAACACTTTCTAACCTAAAATTTTATCAAGTTAATTTGGTAACTTAAATACATGTCACATTATCCCTCTGATAATTTTATTTTTTTAATAAACACCTTTTCTATTTTCAAATTTCAACCAAAAAAATAAGGTCGCTGCTATGCTTCCCTTGATTTATTTTGGGCTAAATAATTTTACTGAATTACTAGGAAATATACATTCAAAAGCCAAATATCCTTTGTTCTGATATCACCACTAAGGCAGCTTAGCTGATCACAAATGACTAAAATATGAAAAATAAGGGTTACACATATTGCCTATGATAAAAATAACAAGTTGCCAAGGTAATGATTAAAATCTCATTTTCTTAAGTGACAAATGATTAACAAAAAATAAAATCCAAAAGATATCCAGTTTTACTAGAGACTGAAATACAACATTCAGGACATTACTGCTGGGCTAGAACTTTTCAAATCAGTTTTAATTTAGAAATCTCCAGCATAGCTACTGGAAGCAAATCTAGGACCAATTTTGTAGTTATTTCCTCCTATGTCTCTCCTAAGTCACTGATGGAAAATGGAAAATGAATTTTTTCAGATGCATTTTGTTGATGTACATGAAAAGATTTTAGGGATAGGTAAATATTACCTTTAATATTTAATTTTTTTTGAAGGAAAGTTGATCCAAAATTAGATTTGTTAAAAGAAAAAAGCTATTAAATTGACTTTAGCTTGCAATTAGCTCAGAATGCTAGAAAATTAACTCCAAACTTGAACATTCCTTATATGGACTTACTGGGTTTGGGAGCAACCAAAATTTAGACTGAAAGCAGCCATTCTTGGCTTTTCTAACTTCATATAAAACTACAAGCCCAATAAAAATAAACTCGGAATTAAACATGTTTACATGAAATTATGCATTAAAAAGGAGATCTGTTAGCCACATTGGCTGCCCTAATTTTTCTGGGTAGTTGGACTCCCTATCTCACTATGTAATCTTCCCTTAGGATTCTACAAGACCGAGACATGACACCACTGCCCAGTCTCTGAGTCCCTCAATATGGCTTTAGGTTGGGCAACTTATAGGCTGAATTATGTATCATGTGCAAAATTCTCACAAACAAAAAAGACTACCGAACTTTCCTAGGAAAGGAATCCACATCAAAAGTGACTTTGGTACTGACAACCTTCACAAATACCTATGATTGCCACAGCCTCCAAGTTTATGCCAGGGAGCTAAAAGTCTGTAAACATTTTCATATGTTCATACCTCTAAGGAGGCAGAAGGTCTAACTACTTAAACAATTAATCTTACAAGGTAGAGGAAGTAAATCAAAATCATGAATTTATTACTCATTCTTCCCTGGTGTCTTTTACACATTTTAAATGCAAAGTAATGCTGTTTTTATGGAAGGATTCTCAACCTCATTGCAATTTCCTGTTCATCTGAAGCATCCTTTAACTATCTGAACACTGGTGGGCTGTCCTTAGAAAACTACAAGTTTTGAAAAACAGCAACATCTATATGTCAGCGGTTAATTTTCAGGTAAGAAGACAAGCTATTGGAAAACCACACACAACATGAGACAATACTTCAAGATTTACAGGATAAACAATTAACAAATGGATTGTGCCCGATAACAGGATAAATGGAGTATGTTTTCCTGACACAAAAATCTTAATTCTAACAGGTAAAAAAATGGGATCTCCTAATTATTTCCCAAAATATTAAATAAGCAGACTCAGTGTTGCTGAGTGAACTTTGTTTCAATGGAATTACTATGTGGCAACAATTACATTACATATTATCAGCTTCAAGACCACACTAATGGAGGGAGAGATTCCACACCAGAATTCACCATACTGATGAAATTAAAGGGTGAATGCAAAAACAGCAACAAAACCACATTATTTTAACGCCAATTAAAGAACACTAATCAAAGAAATAGGTAGGCATTTAATTAGATCCTTAGACATCACAAGCAATACCCACAAGCTAACATAAAAACATATATAATAGTACTACTGTCCGTTAAAAGGATGAAAATATTACTTTGGGACTAGCTTCATAGAGACAAGAATGAAAAATTTGCCTAAGTAAATATAAACTAGCATGCTTTCAAAAGCCTAGTACTTAACAAGTTCAAAGAAAAGAACAGCAATATGATCCTGAAAGGGGCTAGACCTTAACCCCTAAAAAGAAGCATGTGAGGTAACTGTCGACAGGAAAATCATTTGGGGAGGTAGATAAAAGAGTAGAAACCAACAAAGGGACTACAAAGCACCATCCCAGACTTTAGGTGGCAATGTAATTAGCTCCCAGGTCACACCTAAAAAACCCTTTTTAGATTACAAGTAAATAATCACACATCCATAAAACTAAAATTCCCTTTTCTCTTTTTATGACATCAACAGAAGTTACTTAGTCTAATATATAAATATGGACCTTTGGAGCTCCAAAAAGTTTCCTAAAAGGATAGAAGATTTAAAAGTGAGACTGTTTGCCAAATTATGACTATGCTAAAGAAATAATTCCACCACCTCCCCTAAAACAAATCTGTTTGGCCCAGATGACAGCAGATGATAAAGAAACATAAAATCACAAGGCAGAAAAGCAAAATATTTTGTGCCTGGGAGACACTGCTGGTCTGTGCCCCATTTTCTTAGCTACCACATGCATCCTACAAGGCCAAACTTCTACATCAAGAATCCCACAGACCAGGCAGATTCACAGGGAAACAAACGACTGTTTGCATGAGTGCACATCACAACTCAGACAGAGACCAACAGAGAGACTACAACGCATGATGCCGGACCCCAGAAACATCAGGAAATGGAATGCTGAAAGCCTGACAAGAGATAGCAACACTACCAAAAACTCAGAAACAAATGCCTCACTGAAGGGGACCTCTTTGCAGCAGGAGGACTTGTCCCCCTGCTAGTCAAATTAAAGTTAATCAATCTTACAGCACATAAGGAAAGAAATTATAGGGGGTTCCATTATCTTGTAGAACGAAAAATACCATCTGGATCTTTCTGGAACCTGGTGAGGAAAGCCCAAAATTACTGAGAAGACCTTTTACTCAGAGATCCATGGGCATCATCCAAACCCAATCCAAATTCTCAAGAAGAGAAATAACCCTGTGTGACTAAGATTCCACACCTGATCCTTAAATGCCTTGTATAAAAGGTGCCAAATCTGAAATCATGTTCTGGAAACGTCTAATAGTAGCATTATGAATTTGGACTTATCCAATCCTTTTTTTATGTTTTAGTTACTCTCCATGAGAAACAATCATCTCTTTCATAATACTACACTGACTTTCAAAAAAAAGACTTGCATTAAAGTTTTAAAGTACAGGAAATGAATAACATAGACACAGAGTCTCTGGAGACAGCACATGTCCATACTAGTCAGCAAAAACTATGTCTACACAGAGATAGATGCAAACCTGAGTTTTTTAAAAGCTGGTTTTATCATTTCAGCTGTCTCATCAATATAGGGTTGCTAAAGTGGCACAGGACTTTCAGTTGTCTGACAAAGGCAATTTGTAGCATAATCCTGGCAGAAAATAGAACTGCTACTGAGAGTTCTTATTCACTTTGGAGTAGATGTGTACTAACAATGCAGCCAAAAAGCTAAAACTGGAGTTTATGTTTCCAAGTCAATTGAGAAATACTCTGCACAAGGATAACAAAGTTATCTCATTATGAGCCCAACTTTCATATTCATCCCATTCACATATAATGTACCTCTTACAAGACTAAAATCTGACATAGAACAGAATAGGCTGGGATCACTGTTACTAAATCATATTACCAGATCACTCTATACACAGATGGAGAAACACACTTATCCCCAAATGAGGCACTCCTTTCTTAAAGTAAACTGCTGCCAATCAAGAATCTAGGTTCTTTGTTGAGTGAACATTTAATTCATGCTCCAAAGAATTAAGTATGTTCTAAATAAATGAAATAGCTAAAAGGACCTTTTTGCTTGCTATTAATTTCTTTCATCACATTACAGTTTACCTTTGCATTATAAAATACTGTAGCTTAAAATCACTTGTAAAAACATCAAGGTTCTAGAAACCCAAGCTTGTACCGCTTCATGACCCAAACTCTTTTGTGACTTTAATCTGGTTTAAATGAGAAAAAAAAATGCTTGTGTGCAGAGCTCCAATACTCACTTTTTATTCCAACCACTGTAATGTATAAAGTATTTCACTTGCTTGTCCTTTATGGCAACTTTTACACACTGAAACAAAGAAGAAAATAAATGATTCAGATATATCATTTTTTCAATGTCTCTAAATTATTTAAAAGCCTTTACAGGTCTTGAAGAGAAAGACTGCTAATTAAGAGTTAATTCTGTAGGTTAATTTAGTCAGCCTAAAAATTTTAAAGGATGGCCAACAACAAAATCTAGTCAAATTTAAGTGGTGCAGTGAGAAATCAATCTTATTTTATTATTATTACATTTTTATTATTTTAATAATGTAATCAAGAAAAGGTCAAACTTATTTTAGAATTAACCAAAAAAAAGTCATACACTGACTTCCTAAAACACTACACGCAACTTTTAAATGATATAAACATAAAATTTGAAAGAAAACATTCTGAAAGGTAGAAGAAAAGTCAACAAAATTTGAATTACTAGGAAAAAGGCATATCCAAAAAAGGCTAGTTCTTAAAAAACTAGTTCTACAACAAAAATGAATATCAAGAGTTAATAGCAAGATACAAGTTACAAAAAGCATAGGGTAGTCAAACAAGCAAATATGAAAACAAGCAAGAGAAAAAAATGCTAATGAAGTAAAAAGTGCCAAAAATATTTTAAATTAAAATTACCATCCCACTGTATTCTCAGGGAACAAATTCAAACTGGAAACTAGGAATGGTTCATTTATACAAAGAGCCAATAAAAACTAAGCAGGAAGAGGGAAACATGGAGGACAAAAGGCAACAGAGACATCAACATACAAAATTTATACTTTCCTATTAGAATCAAACAAACATTTTCAAAACATTTAACACTGAATGAGTAAACTCTCTCTTTTTAGTGAAGATTACAAACCTTCAGATTTACAAAATTACCAGCCAGATATACATTTCAAGTTTTTTTTTCTGATTTTACTCATCTATTTGGGGGAGGGGAAGGACTTTCACTATCAGAGGCCCTACTGAGAAAAAGTTTCATCACAATTTAAAATTGTTAAGGATATCTGCCAGCAGTACATTGCTACTAACTCAAATTGATATATACAATGTCCCCAAAATCTTGAGTTTTAAGCTACTGAAGCTTCAGAAACTTAATTAAGATTTTGGAGGTACCTTAGACCATTCCCTGTTTTAAAGTTGTTTTTAAAAAGGCTACTGGTTTTTTCCAACTGACTTCTTTAGAACTGTCAGCAATCAAATTATGAGTTTTACAAAAACTGGCAGCAACTTTTATCTACAATTTCACTTACTGTGATAGATTTTTTAAAATACATCTTTAATCTCTAGTCCTATTGGAAAAACAAGTTCTCGTCTTGGGATGCTTCTATATGACAATGTTTTAAAGTCACATTGAGATGAAGTTCTTTAAATAAAGATAGGTCCAGCTGTTCAAACAATCACTTCAAAGATATTCCAATTAAAGTAGTTAAAAATTTTAGCTTTTTGCTGCCATAATTAAAAATTTGACAATTTTGTATTAGACTGACAAAATAACATTAACAGGACTCACATGTATTTATTCTTATCAATCTCATTTGAATAATATTTTACATATATAAAAAACACAATTTAAAATACCTGAAGCTTCTACAAGTCAGTGAGCTTGGATGTTTTCATGTGAAACGTCTCATTACTTAAGTCATGCTATTTATGTGACAACTTACAAACATATAGAGAAAGTTATTTCTATACACATAGTAACAAACGAATTAACATGGTACATACTATCTGTTTCCAAACACTGTATCAACCCACACATCTTTAAAAGGCAAAATCATAATACAAGTGTTAAAAACCAAGGCCACCTTAAACATGTATACTCATCAAGTGAAGCAGAAGCATAAAACCCAACATTTCTTTCTACTTTGCTTTTTCTACCCCGGGTGGTTTATGCTGGTAAACAATAAAGCTTAAACGCAGGAACCAAGGACACCATCACCTTAGAAAATAAGCTCATTTGCAAAACACCAGGAAAGATCCCCAAGGATTTTTAACAGATTCACACTGCTAAACTGCAAAAAGCAATGGAAAGGAAACTGAGGGTGCAGAAAGCTCAACATGATGCCAAACTGAACCTGATAATCCCAGACACAGAGTGAGGACACGCTGGAGCAACAGAATGAAGTGAGGTAGGCCTCTCAAGTGTTTTTACATGACTTTTCATTATAAATGAAGACAGAGACTGCACATTTAGATTCCAGGACTTGAAGATGCTATAGGAAGGAGAAGTTGGAGCCTAAAAAGATGAAGTTTTAAAGACCAGACCAAATACAGAAGAAATATTTGATGGAGACAAAATAATTTCAAATTGAGAAAAATTATTTTCAAAGTAGCTAGAGAAAAATAAAAAAGGAAGGAGGGGGGGGATCCCAAAGAATGGCTAACATTATTATACCCAAAACAAGCAGGAAGACATAAGCAATCCCAGCCTTTGCTCATCTACATAATCTTTATAAGAATGGCCTTTCATGTTATCAGGAGATCCATGATGAACACATATGAAATGTTTGCAGACGAGTATGACAGATTACAGAGCCACAGGCTGGGAAAAACAGAAGGCTCTCTCCCTATCTACATGTGACTAATTTGACAGCACAAAAAGGTCTCCCACCAATAAGATCTTCATCACAAATGCAAAGATCACACATGGATTGTTTGAAAGGATGTATTATTCACAAAGCCTTTTGTAAAAAACAAATCTAGAGTATAAACATAAAACAGGAAACAACATTCATTAGTGGTATCAACAATTATCGTGAAATGCGGCTTTATGGGTGGTAAGCTCTCAGTCTGTTGATGACCCCATGCTAGATGACCCACTAAAGTGGACCTTATGAAATTCCAAACATTCAAAAGAGATTGGCCCAAGTAATCTACACAGGAAAAACCAAATGGATGCAAAATAGCCATTACCCATATAATGACATAGTAGTTGGCAGTCAAAGTAAGCCAAACAATAGATACATACATACATTTTGAACAGGCACTGCAGATGAACAGGAGAAAACGACATAGATCGATTTCATTCAGGAAAATACACAGCACTTCCAATGAGTTCCAACTATGCTATGTATCAAAGACCAACCTAGTCACACCAACACTCTCCTGGCAATGTTACTCAGGTGTAAATCACAGAACAGTTCAATCCCAGAAGAATCATAATTGCCAAAAGGCAATGAAGAAAGAACCTGGTGGTTCTTTCCCTGGTGGGTTGTAATACTACCAATGATGATCTGCAAATGAGAAGTAGTTCAAAATATACCATCAAGGACATTTGTGACTTGAAAGGAAGACAATCCAGCCATATTTCAAGAATAAGATATAACATATGGACAGTCCAAGGGCAGCACTGTTTTCCATGAGGTATTAAAATATCAAGGGGAAGATTTCAAATCAGGCCCATTTTCCTCTTCCGGTAGGTCCACTAGAGAAGCTATATGGAAATACATGGACAAAATTCACACAGGATGAATAGTGATGAATGGCTTGCAATGTATAATGATGAAGGAAATAAACATACAGATGAGATTCACTCAAGTTTACTAGTAAAATTAGTTTGTTTCCACTGAGAATGTCAGTTGCAAGACAGAAGGAAAATAAATCTGAAACTGGAATTTAGGCAAAGATAGTTCACAAAATGGGTAATTCTACACCTATGAATTCAAATGTCAAATATAATTAATTTTTCAACATCAGCCTTAACATTTAACCTGGTATAATGAAATGCTTACCTAACATCTGTTTGTACAATAACATGACCTTATGCAGATAGAATCTAAACCCATACTTAAAATCTGAAAAATAAAGCACAAGGATGGCAGTTTTCTCTCCATAGACAGTTCATGTGCTTTTTCTACTTATTAAAAACCTACTCCTTGCTGCCTCCTCCTTACAACTCCTACAGTTCTTTCTAAAGCTGGTCCTTCAGCAGCCTGGCAGGGACAATGGTTAATGAGCACTCAGAGAAAAGAAATACAGCAGATATATGGAAACAGAAAGAAAAAAAAGAAATAAAAAAGCAAGTATACTACCAAAGCAAGAGGTAAAGAGAGATTGCATAAGAAAAACTATATCTAAGAAAAACTAATCAGAAGTAGCTCTCAAGAATATGGTAAAAGAAAAAGAGATTTCCTACCTTTGCTTCATAAAGGAGTGGTCCATGAAAACACAACACACGTTCACCTGTAAAATATTTCAAAGTATTCAATTAATCCATAATTGTATAGGTTCAAGATAAGGGACAATGAAATAAAATAACTACCCATGCCTTATACTATACCACCAGCAAAATCGTAACTCTCTGTGAAACTAAGGGGAACATCAACATTTCAGGTCAGATTTCAAATACATACACAAATGAGCAGGATTCTGTTACATGAGCCTGAGACGAACACAGAAGTCAACGAAATAAACAATAAAAAAGAAGGTACAGTTTATATACCTAAAATTGTTAGTCTGTTACTTGAGCAGAAATCATGTCTTTCCACGACCTTCATCTGAATGTAAAACAATACAATCTACATATTGAAGCTTCAACTTCTTTCTTCTAAGGGCCCTTCAACTTAGAATTTTTTTGTATAGCATGTATTTGAAGGGTACCCCATTCCATAGGAATCCACATGACAGAGTTTTAAAAGTTGAACAGTCATAAAAATGACTAGATGAAACCTGAGAGCCTAAAATCAACTGTAAATTAGAGCTGAATCCGGCATTTCCAACCCTGATCTGTACACTCTTGATTCAGTCTTTCTTCCTAAATTCCCTGGTAAAAGAGAGAGAAGAATCCCTGAAGGCTAACAGAGAATAGCTCTATTACCCCTCAGCTATTTAGTCTAGTTAGATTCATCAATCAGGTCAACACAGTCGCCAATGAAATCAAAAAGAATACCAATAAGACCAGTCTACTCCACTCTAAAGTTATTACAGATTAAAAAGAGTCCTAGTTATTCAAGTAGCAAAGCTACTCCTGAATCAAAAAGTGGTTTAAAATACAGTAGTTTTCATCAATTTCTTCTGGTTGTTTCTGCTTTTAAAAGGGAATTTCAAAAGTCCACCCTTTTACACAAAGGAGCATACACAAATTGGACCAGTGTCCCCTGTGTAAAAATAGTGGTACTTTAAAAATGAAGTACTAAGATACCACAAAAAAAGTTTACCTATCAGCCTTAACAGGTATATATGTCACTAACCTGACCTTCTAGAACAGAGATTCTTAAAAACTGGGATCCAACGATCCCAACCCCCAAAGTGTATGAATAGATTTCAGGTGGTTCATGAAACTCAGATGGGGAAAAAAAATTACATCTTTTTTTCCCCTCACTAAACCTTGGTTTCTTTTATAATCCTATGTATTTCATTTTATGCATTCAAAAAACTTTATTCTGAGAAGGGGTCCACAATCTTCACCAGACTGCTAAAAAGATCTATGACTCAAGAAGGGTGAAGAATGCATGTTTTAAGGCAAAATGTTCATGTAAATACACAGTAGTATGGTTTTATTACAGTACTGTTGTTCAGTCATTTCTGCACTAACTCTTTGTGACTTCAAGATTTTCTTGGCAAAGATACTGGAGGGGTTTGCCATTTCCTTCTCTAGTTCATTTTACAGATGAGGAAACTGGGGCAAAGAGGGTAAAGTGATTTGTCCAAGGTCACACAGCTATAAAGCGTCTGAGGTTGAATTTGAACTTGGGTCTTCCTAACTCCAAGACCTGGCACTCTATCTACTCCACCACCTAGTAGCCCTTACAGTATTAACTACATATAGGGTACTGGGTTCAACTCTGCAATTTTTCTTCACTGCAATGAAGCACAAAGTATTGGAGACTATTTAGCAAAAACTATTTGTTAAGTCCAAGAATGTTGAATTTCCACCCAGTCATGTATGGAAAGTAGATTCTAGATTCTAGAAAGTAGAAGTTAGATTCATAAATTCACAGTGAGAAGAGAACATGTGGGTTAACTCACTTAGTCCTCTAATTTTACAAAAGAGGAAACTAAGAGATCACTCAAGTTATGAAACCCCATTCCTTATGTTTAGAATGTTACCCTCACTTACATTTTATCTGTTGCACTGAGAATCACTAAATGACACAAAGAATTTTTTCAAGCATATAATTTGATGGCTTTATATTGTATTTAGAAAATATGCTTCCATTTTAAATACCATGTGTTTGCCTTTTGTTTCATGTACTTCCAAAGTCAGTATGATGTGCATGGTACCAAAAGCAGAATCCTAACATTTTTTAAAAAGGAAGGCACTTTCAAGATAAAATAATATGATCTTTTATATTATATTACTAGTTCCAGGGAAAATACAAACTTTTTATTTTACTTCAAAGAATTATGAAAATTTATGTCTCAGGTTTTAAAAAATTGATTTTTGTTAGTAATATATATTCCATGCACTATTGTGGTTTAAGATGACAAATTTCCATCTTCATATTAAAAGATGCTACTTTCCCCTCAAGATATTCTTGTAAATTATCTCATTGTAAACTAATCGATCATATTTTCTCAAAAAAAATTTGCTCTGAGATTCATTTATCACAGGAGCTTATGATTACAAATGACAAATCTAAACCATTCTGCCTGGCTTTCAAAACCTTCTGCATTCTGGTCCTGATGCCTATTCAAATACTGAAGTAATGACAGTACATAAATCCTACAATTCAATTCGAAATATTTAATTGAAATTAATATGCATTCAATTCAAATACCTATATCTACAATTCAATGCAAAAATGTTGAGTTGACTGGAAAGACTCTCATGAAATGACGCTGAGTGAAGTAAGTAGAACCAGGAGAACACTGTAGACAGTAACAGCAACATTGTTTGATGACCAACTTCAGAAGGCTTAGCTCTTCACAGCAATGCAATGATCTAAAACAATTCCAAAAGACTCAAGATGGAAAATGCTATCTACATCCAGAGAAAGAACTACAGAGTGTGAAAGCAGACTGAAGCATACTATTTTCTCTTCTGTATTTTTCTTTCTCATGGACTTTCCCTTTTGTTCTGATTCTTCTTTCACAGCACAACTAATGTGGAAATGTTTAATATGATTGTACATGTATATCTTACATCAGATTGCACTTCATCTTGTTTGTGGAGGGTGGGGGAATTTAGAACTCAAAATTTCATAAAACTGAATGCTAAAAAATAAAAATACATAAATTTTTTTTTAAAAATGTCGAGTTGAATCCAGAATCCTTAATATATAAATCCATGATTATACTAAAACTTACTCAACTCATTTCCCACACTTCTAACCACCTACACTCCCAACAGGCTAGTACTGTCATCACACAAAGCAGAAGCAGTCCAAAACCAATTAAGAGTCTGAATACTGAATTCTTCATTTATTAGCTGTGTGGCCATAGGCTAGTCACTTCCCCTCTCCAAGTGTGTGATTTTCCTGATGTGTTAAGGAAACACCAATGATAAGTGAGTCCATTATAACTTAAGTTACCAGGGGATGCACACCTGAGAGTGACTTTACCTATGAACACACAGGTAGTACCCCTGGACAAGAACCAAGGCATTCCTGCCAGCAAAGTCATCCTCTCTGCCTGTAGTCTAAAAGCAAAGGCATATTACCAATCACTAGGAACTAGGGATACAGATACAACGAATGAAACAATGAATCCTTCAAAAAGCTTCAGTTCTAATGAATGTTAATGCAACACTGAAAGGATCTATCTCACAAAAACAGCACAGGGTAGCAGATACATAGGTGGCCTAGAAGGCAGGAAGACCTAGACTTTGGTGAAATCCTGCCTCTGATACATATTAGCTGGTTAACTCCAAGAAAGTCACTTAACCTCTCAGTGTTGTAAGCAACATCCTAAAAATGAAGTTGCAGAGACAACACAGTCCTGAAACTGGTAGTGGGAGTTTTGTTCCTTCTCCCTTTGATCCCAGTGCCTACAATCCTAAATCCACTCCCATCCCTCATAGGGTGGCTGTAAGGGAAAAAGATAGCAATTATTAAAACTACATATTTAAAGAATATATAAATAAATGCCAGCTGTTACTTAATGCACTTAAGGCCTACTGCCATTCCCTCATCCTCCACCGAACCTTCCTTCCCGGACCACTCCTAGGTCCACTTCCAGCATCACAGTACATACACTTCTGGTGCATATGCAGCACACAGCTAAGTGTTAGTCTCCTTTTCCCAACCACCGCCTGCCCACAGATCAAAGGCACTGGTGCTGAATGCTAGCTAGTACATTCTCAAATATTTGCTGAGAAAGGAAAAGTTCCTTAAGACAACATATAAAAATGAATTCTGCTATGGAAGCAAGGTAGTCTTGGATCATACACGACGTTGAAGTAAACACCTGTCCTGGATGGTAACAGGAGATAACGTAATAGTCCAACATGCAACAACAGAGTAAACCTAGGAGCTGAACCTGACGGTTTCCACCATCGAGAACAAACGCATTTTCCACGGTCCGATGCCACCTCTCAGACGGCGGGCCCCAGCCCCCGCACAATGGCTGCTCCGCCGTCAGGCCTAAGGTGTGTCTCGGGCGGCCATGTTACCGAGCGCCGGGAGGAAGGCGGCCCCAAACGCCCGGCCAGTCCCTCGGCCTCGGCCATCGTTCCCCGCCTGGGCCGAGCTCCGGGCCTCGCTCCCCCTGGCACGACTCCGTCCCCTCCCCCGCTCCGTCCCCGTCCTGGGCAGGCCCTCGGGACCGAGGGGAGAGGGACGGCTACCTGCTCACCTAACCGAACCCGGGGAAAACTACTCTGTGTCCTCATCCGTCGAATCCACACCCTACCTCTCACCCTTCTGCGCCCCTGCCCCGAACAGCTCGGGGAGTAGCAGTCACGGGTGCCGCCCGGGCCTCAGTTTCCCTCTCTGTACAAATGAAGAGCCCGGCCCCGATCGGGGGCGCGGCAGCCCTCGGACCCCGGCCAGAAGCGCGCTCATAAACAACTGAAGGAAAGGCTACATTTCCGTCCCAGCGGCGGCCAGCAAGCAGCCCTAACAACCACAAATGGCGACGGCGCTCCGGGGACAAAGGCCGGGCCGGCCCTCCGCGAGCAAACAAAGGCTCCGCCACACCGCGGCCCCCGGGGACCCGATCTGGCACCCCTCCCCCCCTCCGGGCTTCAGGCGCTCCGCGGCGAGTTCGGGGAGCCTCCTCAGGCCCTCCCCCGCCCCTCCATCGCGGCCTCCCCCGCCTGCGCCCGGGCCCTCGGCCGCACTCACCCTCCTGGAATTTGGGCTTCGGGTCCTGCTTCGGCGCCATTTATGAACGACTCTCCGCCTCCGCCTCCTGCTTCTCCGCCTCCTCCCCCCGCCGTCGTCGTCGCCGCCGCCGCCACCCCGCACCACGCCCAGCCGAGCGTCACGCCCGGCACCGCCCCACGCCCGATTCGCCCGAAGCCCGCAGGCCGCGAAGCACTGGAGCCGCGCGCGCCCTTGGCCAAGGACTGCAGTGGGCGGACGCGCACGCGCACGTTTCGGCGCACGCGCAGGCCCGCCCCCGGGCCGCCCCAAGGCATGCTGGGAAGGGAGTTGGCTGGCTTTTTTTCCCAGTACGTCACTCCACCCAGGAATGGCGAAGACCTTTTGTAAGCGCCTGGTACGTGCCGTGGGTGGGGCAGGAAACCGTCCCTGCGCTGGAGGAGCCCACAGACCGATGGGAGAGATAAGCTGCGGTTCTCTTTGTTTTTGAGTTCCACATTCTGTCCTTCCCCCATCCGCTGAGAAGTGAAGTCGAACGAAGCCTGAGTCTTAGCCAGAGGAGAGCCTTTGCTACGGAAAGGGTGGACTGGAGATCCTCTCCGAGTCAGTCACCCACTCTGTCCTAGGCACCGCGCAGAGCGCTAAGGAGCTCTCAGCCAAACGGGGGAGAATATACAAGTGTTTATCCGTGGACGAGCAGGACATATCCAGGATCGGTTACAGATAGTCTCAAGTCAATGAGCATTTAGTAATCGCTTACCGTGTGCCAGGCACTGTGCAGTGCTGGGAATACCAAAAAAAGGGGGGCAAGAATAGCCCTGCACCCAGGTTACTCACAGTCTGATGGAGACGACTTCTAAATAGCAACTAGGGTTTTAGTTTACGAATACCTATGACTAGAAAGGAACCAGAATAGGATTTGAACCCATTTTATCCTTTAGAGCAAGCTGTGCATAGGACTGTACCGGAAGCTGGGGATGTAGGGGTGATGAGAGTCCATCCAACAAGCATTTATTTTATGATAGGAGGTATAGGGAGATGAGGCCAAAAGGACAGTCCAGGGAAAATCCTCCTAAGAAGTGTAAGGGAGGTAAAATCTCATTACAAGCAGGAAGCTTGGCCAACTTGATCATAGAAGATTTCATGAGCTGTGGAAAGAACTGGATTTGGAGTCTAAGGCCCGAGGTTGGAGTCCCAGGTCTGCTTCTTAATAGCTGTGTGGTCCCCACTCAGGGAGCTTGGTCTACTCTCAGGTTGTGCTGCTCCTTCCTTTTCAAAGAAGACCATGACATCAGAGAAACAATGATATGATTTGCACTTGACTTTGTTTTGAGTGAGGGAGGGCTGTGCAAGGTCACCACGGTCACCTCCAGCTGTTGGACTGGATGAAGAACCAAGGAAGGAAGGGAAGTCCTTCCCATGGAGAAGTATCTCCCATTGCCCAAGCACTTTGCTTACTATAATTTTGGAAGATGCCGCCATTTTATAACCCCCAAGCTGATTTCCAGAGTAGAGTGACCACAGCAAACAAAAGGGCAGGAAAAGATGAGGGGACAGAAATTAGTTCTATTTGTCTGGGACTTAGAACAACTGAGTCAAGTGAGATAAGATTAGACCAGTGGAAAGACACCCATTGCAATAGAATCAGAGGCGTATATTCCATAGGAAAATGAGGATCCAATAAACAGTGGAGTGCCACAAGGAAATAAGCATTTGTTAAGCACCTTCTGTGTGCCAGGGACTGTGTTAGGTACTTTTTACTCATTGCATTTTACTCCTTTGATCCTCACAACAATCCTGAGAGGTCAGTGCAATCACTATCCCCATTTTACAGTAGAGAGAACTAAGGCAATCCAGTGTTAAGTGACTTGCCCAGAGTCAGACACGTGGTAAGGATCTGAAACTGGATTTGAACTCAGCTTTTCTTGATCCCATGCCAGCGCTCTATCTACTGTTCTACCAGCTGCCAGAAATAATCAGATCGATTCTGTCTTTTTTTTAATTGATCCTATTTACAATTAATTGATTTTGTCCTGTAACTTAGTAAGTCATGGTTCTTTGTCTCTGAATGTAGTTCAGAAATTCAGTTTTTCTTCAGTGAGGTAAGTTTAGAAATCCAATTCTCTTGTTAATCCCTGTTCTGGTTTTTGTGTCTGGTTTGTAATAAATCTGGTCCACCATCTCTAACCTTGCAGGTGGACTCAAACAATGAACATTTCTTAGGCAGTGGAGGGAAGGAGGGGGTTTTTTCTAGCCCCTTATTCCTATTTTCTAACCAACTTTGTTCCCCACCTACAAAGTTCTGTTCTTTGTTCTGTATTTCCCTAAAAACTATAAAAAAGGGTGACCATTCCCCACCTCAGTGCCTTAGCTTTGCTGGGGAAGCTGAGATCCTAATTATTGGTAAATTCACACTTTACTAATAAATTGATCTCGCTTGTAAATCTGTACTTCAGATTATTTTTATTACGCTTATTTTAAACATAACAACTGGGAATCACAAAGGAGCTGGGGATGGAAGACTAGTCCTTGGAGTAACCTCTTAGCCCCCTTTCCTCAGCCTTCCAAGAACCCTTAGGTGACATTTTCGCCAGGGGGATTTCTCTGCAGAGAATTTCTCCAAAGACCTGACTCCCCACCCAGCCTGAGCCTCTCCAAGCCAAGGTAAGCCCTCAACACTGTTGGGGAAGCTGTAGCTTGGTTTGTTTGCCTTGATGTCTGTGTTTAAAGTATTATTGTTTGGTAATAATTGACAGTTGGAAACTCAGGGAATCCCCCCTAGAGTACAAACCCCATGGAGAAATTTTATTTTCTTTTGGGGGAGATGCCTGGCTCAGGTCAAGAAGTGATAAAAAGAGGTATATCAATGGTGCCCATTTAGGAGGGTCACAAAGTCCCAGGCCACTCACTGCCCTGGGCAGGAAAAAGAGGTTAAGTCCCAAGCCTCTTGCTATAACTAGCAAGTAGGAAAAGTGAAACCATTCTAAAGGGGTTGGGGCAGCACAATGTCGCAAGTGACATTATTGGCAAGTGGAACAGCGGGTAGTCACAAAATTGGCAAATGATTGATAAACCAGTAATGGATTCTTCCCAGTAAAACGGCCCTACAATTAGAAGTCAGAAAGATTGTTAAATGATAAGGAATGTCTCTCCAATCAACACCCAGGCACCTCCTCACCCAAGTTAGTCTATAATATATCAGAATCTAGAAAGGTCCCATATTTGGCCTGAGAAGAGACTTTTCACCTATGCACACTGTTTTTTTTTTCAAAGGAAACTTTATCACTGGTGCTTATTGTCATTTTGAGCACAGAGTTAAGAAGAAAAAACCCTGCTGGCAAATGTTTCTCTTTGTCTTGTAAAATAACTCTTTCTTGGGAAAACAAATGTAAACTTTTCTGAACCCTTCTCTCAGTCTTCAAAAAGGCATTCACTTTCTCTCTACATTTTTAAGCTCTGTCCAAGTTTTGGGAGCACAGAGAAAAAAACATAAAAAGAAAAGGGAATAATTGCCCTCAGACCATATGATGTTATGACATCATAAACTAAGTAGAAACTGAATTTGTGAATAAAATGTAACTTTTCTACTGTGAATTTTCAAATTGTGGATTGAATATTTTTATAAATGCTCAAATATTCTAGTGAATTTGGGGTTAACATTCTTTAGAATTTGTTTTAAAGAAATTAAGAACATAATTGTGAATGTTACGTAGACTTTTTATCTCTCTTCCCCTGGAGAATGACAGGTTTATTGTTTTACAGATAAGAGAATATGGTCATTTTGCTGATTAGAAAGAAGCTAGTTTGAAAATAGTATCAGTGGATTTTCAAAGCAAAGGGGGAAAAAAACAAGTTTGCCATTTAAAATGGTATATTCAGTTTTCTGCCCTAGATGGCTTGAGAAGTGTACAGGCTAATTTAGGAGCATCACCATAACTGTATATGAGAGAAAGAGCAAAGGAAGGGAAAATCTGAACCAACATCTCCACCTGGTCCCCAGAGGGTTCTACCACTGCAGCTTAAAGATGGGGAAGTCCATTTGGGCTAATTTCAAAGGAGGTTTACAATTTGAATTTTAAAAACTGTCTTGTGTTTTGCCCATGAAAAGAGAAACTTATTTAAGGGAGCAACTTGAAAATAAGTGAAATTTAATTTGGAAAAAATGTTTTATATGGCTCCTATGAATAATATAACAGAACTTAATTGTTTGGATAAATTAGAAATGTCACCAAAAGGTATTTGATAAGAAAGATATGAGAAATACTATGTGGTTATTCTTTAGTAACATTTTTCCAACATGAAATTATTTGAAGATAGTTTACGAAATTTCTGTTTTTAAAGGACCACGAGAAAAGTATATTTTAGTTTTTATGTGAGGAATATAAAATCTTCATGGACCCTAAAAAGGGAGGATGATAATACAAGACTGCCTCTTTAAATCTTTGGCTATAGACTAACTGGGAGTAGAGAGACCTGTAATGTGAAGCACAGGGAAAACATAGCCATTAGGAGAATTGAGATTTTGTGATAGTAAATCGAGACGTGGTGTGTTAAAGGTTTGTCCTGAAACTGAATTATAGTGCAATTTGTTATTAAGGCAAAATGTCTAAAGAGCATGGATCAAGGAAAATATGAGTTAAAAAATTCAACCTCTGTAAATTTGTTGGCTGTGTGATTTTAAGCAAGTAATTTTGTCGTTGTTTGCCTCAGTTTACTAATTTGTAAAGGGGATAAATATGGTGCCCACTTCCCAGGATTTTTATGTGAGAGTCACATGATGGTGAAATGCTTGACACTTACTAGGTGTATGGTAAGCACTATATAAATGTTGATTAGTGTTGTATCTTTAATTGAGTGCAATTACTCCTACTGGATAGCTCTGTAATGGGTTTTAGACTTCATTAGTATATGTGATAAATGAATGTGATAAATGAGTAATTTTCCCTGTAAGGTAATTTAGAAATGCATTCGACTAAATTGATGTCCTCTGATGTAATAAGTTTTGTTTCATGCTTTAAATTCGTGATGTTATGAATATTATTATCATGTTTTTAAATTTTCTAGTATTGTAAATTCTGAGAAGCCGTTATATAAGAAATATTGTTAGAAGGATGATGAAGTTGTGTCAGTGGAGAATTTTAACTCCTTTTGATTTGAATACTGTGAAATTATTAATTAGGTTATTAGTCATAATGTTAAACTCTTCAAGGATTTAATAGAGTATTTTTATTCCTTTTTTTAATTAGTTAATTTATTTTTAGTTTTCAACATTCACTTCAATAAGTTTTAAATTTTCTCGCAATTCCTCCCCGCTCCTTCCCCAAGATGGCATGCAATCTGATATAGGCTCTACACATATACATTCCTATTAAACACATTTTCACATTAGTCATGCTGCATAGAAGAATTATAATTAATGGAAGAAACTATGAAAAAGAAAGTGAAGCAAAACAAAAAAGTAGTTCACTCTGCATTCAGACTCCACAGTTATTTCTTTGGATGTGGATGACATTTTCCATCATGAGTCCTTTGGAATTGTTTTAGGACCTTGCTTTACTGAGAAGAGCTAAATCTATCAAAGTCAGTCATTGAAAACTGTGGTTGTTACTGCATACAATATTCTCCTGGTTCTGCTCACTTCACTCAGCATCAGTTCATAAAAGCCTTTCTAGGTTTTTCTGAAGTCTGCCTGTTTATCATTTCTTATAGCACAGTAGTATTCCATTACATTCATATACCACAGCTTGTTCAGCCATTCCTCAATAGATGGTCATCCCCTCATTTTCCAGTTCCTGGCCACTACAAAAAGAGCTGCTATAAATATTTTTGTAAATGTAGGTCCTTTTCCTATCTTTATGATCTCTTTGGGATACAGCCCTAAAAGTGATATTGCTAGGTCATAGGGTATGTGCATTTTTATAGCCCTTTGGTAGTTCTTAATTGCTCTCCAGAATGGTTGGACCAGCTAACAACTCCACCAACGGTGAAGTAGTGTTCCAGCTCTCCAACATCTTCTCCAACACTTATCATTTTCCTGTTTTGTCATGTTAGTCAATCTGATAGGTATGAGGTGATACCTCAGAGTTGTTTTGATTTGCATCTCTCTAATCAATAGTGTTTTAGAGCATTGTTTTATATGACTATAGATAGCTTTAATTTCTTCCTGTGAAAACTGCCTGATATATTCTTTGACCATGGGGGTATGTTTTTAAAGGGAAGATATAGAATTATTTACTATGCAGGAAAAAAGAAAAAGGAAAAAAGAATGCTATTTTTTTGAAGACCTGGTAAGTTTTTTATTGTTAACTAACTTACTACAATAACATGAGAATAACCATAATTATATCCAACCCTAGGCTACCATTAGTGAAACTTTGCTATTTGAGTTGAGATGTGATGGGACTGTAACCTGATATTGTTTTGAGTTTTGAATTCAGGCATAATTGTCAAAACAATGGTAAAATTCCATTCTAGCTGAGCAATGGTAGTCCAGTCCAAGAACTACTGCAGGTGGATGTTTGTTCCTGGGAAAGGTTGAGGTGATGACCTTGGAATGGACTAAGGTAGAAGCCTCTTGACTTAGTTTTCACATTGTGTTATTTCCTTTCCCAGCAGGAATGTTTCCCACCTGATTAATGCTGAGTCTGGCTATGATACTGGGTAGATAAGGTGAAACTTCACTGTGTGATTAGCTGTTCCAAATAGTCAATATGACTCTTAACTGAATTCAAACAGAACTAAGATCCTATTCTACCTATTTTGCATCATTCTGTGGCCTTAGGCTTAGGTTTTAAGGACCAGTTTTGATGCTGTTGTAATCGCATCCCTGCTTCTTCCTTTCATAGCAAATCTCTCCAACTGATTTCAAAAAGAATCTTTTTGTGGCAATACTCCAGAACCTCTGTGCTGCTCAATACAAGAATAAGAAGTTCATGGGACAAAGGCTAAAATCATAAGTATCTTCTGTTTGGTTATAAGCAAAAGAATTTACATGCAATCACTTACCACAGAGGAGAGTAATTTAGGAACTACTTTATGTTTCCTCAAAGGGAAATCCAATTTTACTTAGGTTTATTATTTAATTTGGGATTGACACCTGTGTGTAGAGCATGTACTGAAGTGCTAGCCATTTATATGTAGAAAGCTCATTTGAGATAATATACTGCTCTGTGTACAATCTGAGATTAAGTTCTTAGGATATTTATGCATCCCATCCCAAGTCTTTCCTCCTCTGTTACAGTTGAAGCTAAATAAACATCTTGTATGCAAGTCCATTTATGTGGCTAATGAACCAAGGGATGAAAGGAAGGTACTTAAAAGAATGCTCTGTGCTCTGCTTTTACGTTAAGCGTTAGATCTCTAAAGTATCTCAGCCTCCTAAGCACAGAATTAGATAGAATGGAAAATGCTGAGAAAGCAACAAGACCAAACAATTATATATGTCAGATGTAAATTATTCTAACAGGATATATGGGCCTTGAGCATGTTCCAATAGTAAGTTCTAAAAATTGAGTTTAAGATTTCAGATAGATAGATAGATAGATTGTATCATTCACCCTCTGCCCAAGGCAGGCATTTTTTTTATTGCTTAATTTTAAAATTGTCATAGTTCTGCTTTCTATGGTACTTCAAAAATGTTTCATTTGTGATTTCTTTGCGGGAGAATCTAAGGTCCTATTTATTGGCAAATCTATGCTTTGCTAATAAATTGATCGTTCTTGGAATTTTGTGCCTCAGTCTACCTTATTTTGACCATAACATGCCTAAACATTAAGAATTTAGGAATACTAATCTTAGACAGAAGATGGATTGAAGAGAGAGAATACCTCAATCCATTGGCCTCTGAGAACTTTTTAATCTGAGACTTGTCCTCTCAACAAAGGAGGAATCATAGCTAAGAAAGACCCAGTAGAGGGAATCCTGGCGTTTTATTTCAGGTAAGATGAAGTAGACAATGGAGGGGTCTATGGGATGTTTAGGAGGACTATCACCTCTGGTGTGAGGGCTTGCTGAGTCCTTTTCAGGGCTGTTCGTCCGTCTTTGATGTCCACCTGATTCACACAACTCTCATGTCTGGCTCCAAGAAGTTCCATGTTCAGTGACCACACCCTGGTAAAACCATCTTGGCAAACAGGCTAAACCAAGTTGAGAGAACTGACAGGTCTCAAACCTGTCTGTGAGTCAGAGGAATGTCTTCCCCCAGCATGTGAAGACCTCCCCTGGAGGAATGGATAGATGAGAACAGATTGTTCCAGTGGTCATGATGGGGGACTAAAGCAGGTACTACGGAGCACTTGGAGCTTGTTCTGATATCAGAGAGGCCAAGGCCATCCACTGCATCCCAGGCCATCACCTAACATCCTGACTTGTTTTGTCACTGCACAACTCAGGAAGAGAGTCAAGCTGGCCAATGTGGGTACCTCTGCCTCACTGAAATCCAGTTCACTCAAGTCAGGCCTTCACTCATGATGTCACTGGTCCTCTTAAAAAAACGAAGGACAAGCAGCACCAACACGCAGGCAGTCATTAAGAGAGGAGTTCATTCATTTGACACACTTATTAAGAAGATACCAAATACAAGAAGTGAATAAAACATGCCTCACTGTCTGGAAATCAAGTGCATTGGCTCCCCATTTTTTCCTCTACAAAAGACATCTACCTAATTTTCTTGCCCATATTGGGATCCTGCTAGGAGCCTCTCAAAGAGGGATTCTGCTTCAACACTGCTAGGAATGAGAAGTTTGCTATTTATCAAGGCCCTTAGCTCTGTTCAGAAACCATTTTCATTGTTAGAAAAGTCTTTCACATTCTGCCTCTTTCTAACTTTATCCAGTCAGTCAGTCAGTGATCAAGCATTTGTTGAACACTTACTACATACTAGGTGCTCTGCTAAACACTCAGAATACAAAGGAAGACAAAAACTCATTCCCTGTCTTCAGGGAGCTTACATTCTAATGGAAGAGACAACATGTAAATTTCTAAGTACATACAAGCGATACATAATCTAGGTCAGGGTCGGCCACATGTGGCCCTCTAGGTCCTCAAGTACAGAACAAATCCTTTTATTAAGTGGTTTATTATTAAAAGATTATTATAATCCTATTATAAAAGACCATCTCTGGTCTGTGTTCTGCCCTCTGTGGCCATACAGAATAAATTGCCTCCCTCTGTCTCACTCATAACAGCCTTTCACATCATGCCTCCACTAAATCTCATCTTCCCCTCATCAAATATCCTTAGTTCCTATTCTTCATGTGTCATGGTTTCCAGGTCACTCAACCTAGTTCTGTTAGTCTTGAATAAAAGTCACCATTTGAAATGGTTAAATCAGTGAATTTGTTTTGCTTGAATTATGTGTACTTATTACAAGGGGTTTGTTTTTCTTTCTCCTATGAAAAGAGAGGAGAATAGGAAAGGAGAAGAAATTGATTTTTGTTAATTAAAGAGGAAATTAGTTTAATTAAAAATTAACAAGATGACCATCTAGCTGGAGGCACTGAAAAGAGAAAGTACACTTCTAAGTGGGGTTCAGGGGTGAGGAACATGCAGCCTCAAGGCCACATGTGGCCCTCTAGATCCTCAAGTGTGGCCCTTTGACTGAATCCAAACTTCACAGAACAGACCCTTTTATTAAGGAGATTTGTTCTGTGAAGAATGGATTCAGTCAAAGGACTGCACTTGCAGACATGTGACCTCAAGGTCAAAGATTCCCCACTCCGGTAGAACACCTTTTTTTTTTCCTGAGCTGAATTAATTTTAACCAAAAGGAGTCAGGCAGATCTAAAGGCTCTAATTTAGCGGGGGAAGTATCTCAAAAGAGAAAAATATGTATGTATCATGGAATACAGAACTTAGAGACTATGAAGTCCATTTCATAGGTATGGAAACTTGAGACCCAAACATTATTTGCTCAGTGTCACAAAACTTTAAAAAAATTGTAACATAAAAACCATAAATCCTTAGGACTAAAGTCCTAGTTTAATACCTCTATGGCAATGGTCCTGGACTCTGGAAGACTGTCAGGGAAATGTGAACTTTTGCTGGTTTTTCAAAGATAAAGTTTGGAGAACAGGTGGTGGATTTTATCAGCCATGGCAACTCAGAGAAAACACCTATTAGGAACAGTAGCAATCTGTGTGGGTGGAGACAAGAATTCTGATGAAAATCATGAATCCTTGAAGTTCAGAACCAAACTGCCATCTGCCTCTGGTGTTTAACTAAGAAGTTCTATTTCTACAAGCCTGCTTAATTGGCCAGTCCTTCCATCTGCTCTGCCAGCCTCTGTCTATGTCTGTTCTGTGTTGCCATACAATTGTAAAATGTTGCTCTCACAGGCCAGAATCTCAGAGCTGGAAGGGACTTCAGAGGCCATCCACAAGGAAGTATGGGTAAAAAAAAAAATCCTCATTATCCTACTTCTCCAATCATTCTCCCCCATCACTAAGCTCAACTATTTTATTTCCCCTTTCTGCTTGTAATTTAAATCTCTATCTCTTATTTTTGTCCTCTCATGCAGACTTTAACCCTACAAACCCAGCTGCCTGCCTATTTGGCATTTCCTTTTGGAGATCACCATCCCAAATCCAACATGACTTAGAAGAAATGGAACTAGCTTCAAATTCTGTGTCTGTCACTAGGCCTCTCATATGACCTTGGCAAGTCGTTCAGGCTGCTTAGTAAATATTTATTGACTAACTTCTCCTGGACTTGGTTTTCTATTTTTAAAATAAATGAGTTAGATTAGACAGCCTCTCGGAGACCTTTTGGCTTTAAATCAATGATCCCATGAACTAATCATTTACAGGCCCATATCTATCCACATTTCCTTCCCAATTTCCCTATCTCTGTCAGGACATCATCATTTTCCCAGGCACCTAAAACTTAAAGCCTCAATGAGCTGTCTTCTCCTTTCTGCCCCCACCTAATCAGCCACTAACAGTACAAGACTGCATAAATAATAATTTTTTTAGAGCTCCTCAGGGGAGCTGTATAAATTGATAAGACTGCTGATCCATTTCAGGGTAATTATAGTTCTCTTTATGTAGCATTTCATGGTTTACAAAGCTCCCTGAACAAGGAAGGTAGTCAAAATATTATTACTCCATTTTATAGGTGAGGAATTTGTAACGCAGAAAGAGGATGAAAGGTATACATAGGTCCAAGTTCAGTACTGGGTGGAGCTGGGACTCAGACCCTAGGCTCTTAGTTCAAGGTCCTTTTCCTTTGAGTTTATAATCTAGATATATCCTCCTCCTTAAATGTGCAACCTAGTGAAGAAACTAAAGCAGACATAGGACGGTACATTCTAAATAATGGCTATTTATGGAATATTGCCAAGTTTGGATTGTGCCACAGGCTCCATCTCCTGAGGGTCAGAGGCTTTCTTGTTCTTAGTTAAGAACAGGGAGTTCAGCTATTGCATACCAAGGTGTTCCTCTGTCAGTTTGTGGCAGGAAAATAATCTTTCCAAAAAGACAGCGTGGCCTAGTGTAGAGAAGGCCAACTTTGACGTCAGGAATGACCTAATTTCAAGTGTTATCTCTGATACAACTAAGTGACCCTGGGCAAGTACCAACTTGTCAACGGCCTAGGCATTCTCTGAGGCTATAAATTACAAATGACAAGGTCACTGGAAGGAGTTTTCCTACACCAATGAAATCATTCATTTAGAGAAAAAATCAGAGGGGTAAGGGAAATATTATGACTACATTATGTTTCTGCATTCGTATACCGGTTTGTTTTATTCAATCCCATTTTTCATAGAGCCTCTAACAAATGGGTAAATCATGCCTTTTAGATGACTCATTCGTTCTTTATTTATTACTCATTCATGAAATGCCAGCTACACACAGTGTGATTAGGTGCTGGAGTGAGTGCAGAACTATAAGGAGAAATCACCTAAGGCCCCTGCCCTGAAAAAGCTTACAATCCAGTAGTTATTTCAAAAATGGTGTATTGTAAGTGAAGCTAAACTTTGCATTTCTAAGCAGAGACTCCAGAATCAGGTCCTTTCTGCATTTTGATTTGGGAGCTGTGAGGGGAAGGACACTACAGACTAAAACCCTTACACCTATGGAAATGATAGGCATTTGTGTATTGATTTAGGGTTTGCAAAATGCTTTGTATTGTCGATCCTAGCAACAACCCTATGAGGTAGTTGCTATTTGAGATGTTGGGGAAGGATGGGAAGGAAGGTTGGACCGGTGATTTCACTCATATAGGGACCTCCTCTACCAAAACAGATTAGCAACTGTTCTTCAATTGAAAGTCTTTGAAAGTATCTGGGGCACCGAAAATTTAAAGAATTCTCCCAGGGTTACACAGTCAACATGGGTCTATAGCTCGATTCCAATGAACCCAGTTCTTTCTCATTCCATGTCCAACACTCTATCCCCTCCTAAACCCACACTCCCCACAAACCCAGGAGGAAGACAAAAATCAAAAACAAATTGACAAGGTGGCCAGAGCTGGGGTTTTTTTCCCCTATTAAGGGCGAGTATTTGTTATTTGTTACTTTCTGGACACATTTCTTGTCAATTTCCACCTTCCTTTTTGTGAAACCTAATTTATCTTTTCTTGGGAAAATGTTTCCTCCACACGGAGAATTGCTTCTCTTCCATGATAGCGGGATGTTGGGGGTTTTTCATTATTTCTAAGGGCTCAGGTCAAGCTGTTGAAATTTGAAAGTTTTTATTAAGAAATTGCAGCACAATCTATCGCGGCCCAGGAACCTGAAATGGTTTCCATTGTAAATTAAGTGTTGGCTTCGAGAGAAAGTCATCAGGAGAAATATCTGAGGACTGCCAGAAAGCATTTGTACATACAGGTCAGGGCTGTAGCATTTGGGGCTGGCAAGATGAGGGCCAAGTCCTACCTTGGAAAATGATTTGAAGTGGATTGTTGGGGGAAGACGGATGTCGAGGGAAAAGGGTTTGGTTGTCAATATGCATTTGGAATCCTACGGGAAGGGACTCTATAAGGACAGAGTAACCTGAGGAGAGAAAGGAAAAAAAGGGAGGGGGAGGAGGTGATGGTAATCGGAAGACGAAGTTCACTCTAGCAACTTCAAATACCTTCGGCCGCATCCCTTTTAGCTAAAAGTCTATTGTGCAGCACTGGAGGTGCTTGCCAAACCCTCCCCCTAAGGACGAGCAGAAAAGCAAAGATGTGGTGAGGAGTAGAGTAGGAGGTCGGGGGTTGGATTAAAAAGAGCTTCTCAGTAGGGGAAGTGGCAGATCAGTGAGTTCTCCAATGTTATCCGCAAGCATTTATGTTAATCAACCAATTGATTAAGCCCCTACTGTGTGCCGACTCTGTGCTAAGCGCTGTGGATAAAAGAAAGAGGTAAAAAAAAACCAGTCCCTGCGCTCAGGGAAATACAATCTAATGGGTGTGACAGCAAATGTGTTAGAAAGCAAACTATATACAGGATAAAGTGGACGTAATGAACAGGGAGAAGGTGCTGGAATGAAGAGGGGTTTGAAAAGGCTTTCTGTAGAAGATGGGATCTTAGTTGGGACTTAAAGGAAGCCAGGGAGATCAGGAGTCCGAAGCAGAGAAGGGAAAGCGTTCGTGGCAGGGGGGACAGCCACCTGGGGCCCACAGATGAAGAGTCTTGTCCATGGGACAACCAAGAGGCCGGTGTCACGGGACCGAAGAGTGCGTGGCAGGAAGCTGGGTGTGAAAGGCCCGGGGAACGCCTGAGGATTCTTTAGAAAACGAGGTCGGGGCAGAGAGGTGGGTGACTGCTCACGTTCCACATACTCAGGCGTTCCAGATATCCCCGAGTTTTCTTCTCTTCCTTCGTTCACTCTGCCCTTCAAGGCCTCTTGTGGGAAACAGGTTGGGGTTGCTGCCTGGTAAGGTGCGGCCAGAGCCCGGGTGAAAACGGTGACGCAGCCTGCCGGGAGATCTTCCGCGCCTTTCCCTGACCGCCCGGGATACATCGCAACCTCGTGGTTCTGCCGTGTCCGGCCGATGCGGTCATAAGCAGAGAAACTGACGTGGAGTTGTTTTTTCACTTCTTTTGAGAATCCGGGGC
The DNA here is from genome assembly GCA_023548195.1 of Bettongia penicillata ogilbyi. Classification (NCBI taxonomy): domain Eukaryota; kingdom Metazoa; phylum Chordata; class Mammalia; order Diprotodontia; family Potoroidae; genus Bettongia; species Bettongia penicillata. The sequence goes on from JAJHZJ010000022.1 coordinate 6,788,348, forward strand.
TAAAAGGTGGCCTGAGAAAAATTACACGCCGCCCAACGTGGGGCTCGAACCCACGACCCTGGGATTAAGAGTCCCATGCTCTACCGACTGAGCTAGCCGGGCAGTCGGAAATTTGGGCTTTTCCCTGTCCCTTCGTAGACTAGAAGCAGCACTTCCTTTCAAGGCGCGTGATGGATTGCTGTCTGAGCAGCACGTTTCACCCGCACTCTTAGCTTCGGGAAAGTTTTCGCGCTGCTTCCCTGGAGTTTGGGCTGAACTTTTGATTCTACGTTATCCGGTGGGAGCTTTCTAAGACCCGCCCCCGTCCCCCGCCAACTCTTGAGTCGTGGTCCTAGGATTTCACAAGAATGTCACCGCCCCCTGGTGGTGAGGATCCCTGCCCTCATTTCGGTCCTGCAGCGCCCTGCTTAGTGAATCCACCAGTTTCTTCTTTGCCGTTGCTTGCAGATCTCCAGGAAAAACTCTTGCATAGAGAAACTCAGACCCAAGACTGTGGCTACAGAGGCGGGTAACAGAACGAGGCAATCTGGGATGTAGTGACCCCCTGCCTCTGGGAGCGCGGGGGTTGGGGAGGATGACGTCTTCAGGGACCCTTCTCAGACAGCTTAATAAAGGAGAAACCGTGGCCGACATTCAGTCCAGCTGGCTCATTTTACAGATGAGGAAACTGAGGCACAGAGATTAAGTTTCGGTAATTTTATATCGCAGAACCATGATCTTTATGTATATTTTGTATGTAGTTATCAGCTTTCATGTTTTCTCCCTTATAGAAGGGCATTTTTGTCTTAACATTCCTAGTGCCTAGAATGCTACATTCCACTTAATAAATTGCATATTGATTGATTGCTAGCCTAAATAGGATCACCGAGCTAGAGGAGACATCAGAGGGCAATCTAGCCCAAACCTCTGATTTTCCAGATGAAGAAACTAAGGACACACCGGCCGTGTCACAAAGAGATTTAAATCCTGGTCCTGTGACTCAAGATCCCCTCACCCTTTCCATTTCCTAGACCCCTACTTCCCCCGTCCCTACCACATATTCTGCGATCCAGTGATCAGCTTCCTGTCTATAACTCCCACAGGACTCTCCATCTCCCGACGCGGTGCCTTTGCGTTAGCTGTGCCCTCACGCCTAGAGTGCACCCTCCTCGTCTCTGCCTCTTGGCTTCCTCTGCAAAAAGCCTTCCTCGGTTCCCTTTAATACCAGTACCTTCCCTTTGAGGTTACTTGGCATTGCTTCAGACTACATCTAATATACATGTCAACAGTTAAGCGCCTGCTAAGTGCCTTCGTCCTTCGAACCAAAATCTCACTTTCTCCAAATTCTTTCCCATCTCCTTAATCTTAGTGCCTTCCCCCAGAGATTACGTCCAGTGTCTCCTGTATGTATCTTGTTTGTCCCTAGCCGTTTCAGTGTGGATCCCCTCATTGGACAGTGAGTTCTTTGAGGGCTGGAGCTGTCGTTTGTCATTCTTTGTCTGCTCAGTGCTTAACACAGTGACTGGCATGTAGCAGTTCGCTTGTTGGCTTGAGGAAGAAGTGATCATTCTGTTAAGGTACGGTAAGACTTTCACAAGGATTAAACCCAAGCAGGAGTTAACATGAGGCTCCTAAATCAGGTTTGGGAGAAAGAAATAGTATTCCTGTTTTATGGACTTCTGAAAGAAAGCGGGACTCTATTGGTCTCTTATTTTACAGGTGGAGAAACTGAGGTCAAATGGGCTAATGACTTTCCTAAGCTCACAAAAGTAGTAAGCTGCCAGAACTGGGGCTTGACTCCTGGTCCCCACACTTCAGACCCTAGTGATCTCTTTTAAAATGAAAAGCATGCAGTCAGTAAACAGCACCAGCAGAAACAGAAACTCGAGTCTCTCCAGTATTTAATTTTAGTTAAATTAGCCTGCTTTATATTAGTTAAATTAGCATATCCTTTAACAGGGCTTCCCAATCAATCAGTGGTCTCAGAGTTCCTGAGGAGTTGAGGAATTACTTCAAGGAAAAGGTTTCATAAGTGTGTTTGAAAGTCCCATTGTGAGAACTCTCTTCATTCATACAGACTGCAACCTCCCTATAAACCTACTAGGTAAACCCTAGAAATTTGTGTGAAGTTACCTGACTTCTTGTGGGTAGCTTACCTAGTTAATTTTTCTAAGCCCAGAACTCTCCAGATGCCTATTGCATTTTTTTTTCAAGTGGACCAAGATGCTATTGTGATTAATATGATACAAATTAATTTTAAGTGTATGAATTCAGATTAGGAAGGCAATCCTGATATAATGAGCAGTAACTGGGCTTGAAGACAGGAAAGACTGAAGTTTGACCTCTGACCCTGGGTGACCTTGAGCAAGTCAATTACACTGTCTCTTTCAATTCCTGATGACTATAAAGTTATGGACATAAGAGTTCAAAATCATCGTAGATTTTTGTCAGTGTGAATTTTCCCACTTAATAGATATTGTTTGCAAACTACTTTCATGTTTGGGGGGAGGGCCTTGACTTTTTTGACATTTAAAAGGGCTCTTTATACTAAAAAAAGGAAAATAATAATAGTGAAATTCATATTTGAAGCAGCTAGGTAGTGCAGTAGATAGAGCGCTGGGTCGAGAGTCAGGAAAATCTCAGGTCAGTTTAGACTTCAGACGCTTATTAGCTATGTGACCCTGGATGAGTCACCTGACTTGTTTGCCTTAGTTTTCTCATCTGTAAAATGAGGATAATAATAAAACCTACCTTCTGGGATTGTTTCAAGGATCAGAAGAGATATATGCTGTAAAGCACTCCTCACAGTTCGTGGCACAGAGTAAGTACTATATAAATGTTAGCTGTTATTATTATTATATGGAGGGAAAAAAAGGTCAAGAATCTTAATAAAAAGATGGAAAGAAGTGGGAACAAAGGAGGCCTAACAGCACCAGATCTCAAACTGCAAAGCAGTAATTCTTAAAATATTTTAGTAGTAGTTAAAAAATGGAGAAATTGATCAATGAGATAGATACAACATACAGAAGAACCAAAAGTACCCCTTGGTATTTGATAAACACCAAGATCCCATCTACTGGGGTGTCAAATGTGACAAAAACTGCTAAGAACTTTGGATAGCAGTATGGAAGAAATTAGATTTATGTTCACTACCTTGTACTTTATACTAAGATAAACTCCAAATGGCTACATGACCTAGATAGAAGGTCACCATCTGTGCCCTGAATCCAACTTGACACATCACAAAGTAAAGGAACATGAAAAAATATTCTTATCAGATCAGTGGGTTGGAGAAAAGTTCATAACCAAACAAGTGAGTGAGAGGTTTACAGAAGATAAAATAGATGATTTTGATTACATAAAATTAAAGTTTTTGCACAAACAATACAATAAAACAAAGTGGAAAAGGGAAACAACTTTGTTGCAAAAAATCTTTGCAGCAAGTTTCACTGATAAAAAACCTCATTTCCAAGATAAATAAAGAACTGATTCAAATGAATGAGTCATTCCCCAAGTAATAAATGGTCTAAAGCCAATTCTCCAAGGAAGAAACCCAGGCTTTCTATAGACATATGAAAAAATGCTCCGAAATTGTTAGAGAAATTAAATTAAAGAAATAAATTAGAGAAATTAAATTAGAGAAATAAATTAGAGAATTAAATTAATTAGAGAAATAAAAATTAAAGCAATTCTGAGATTTCACCTCATATCAATCAAATTGGCAAAAATGCCTACCCCCAAAGGAAAATGATACATGTTGGAGGGACTGTGAGAAAAGAGGCCTATGGATGCACTATTGGTACAATTATTCTGGCAAGCATTTTGCAATGAAACACAAAAAAGTTACTAAGTAGCACAAATCCTTTGACCCAGCTATACATGCACTGCTAAGCGTATACCCCCAAAGATATGAGAGAAATGGGAAAAGTTTTATCTATACAAAAATATTTATAGCAGCTTCTGTCGGGGGCCAGAGCAAGGGGAACGGAAGAGAAAAAAACAGCTGAAGGGATGCCCATCAATTAAGAAATAGCCAAATCAGTTGTGGTCTGTGAATGTGGTGGAGTACTATAATGCTATAAGAATTGAGGATTGATAATAGACACAAAAAATGTTATATGAAATGATGCAGAATGAAGTGAGGACAATTTCTACAAAAAATCAATATAATTAAAATGAACAATTTTAAGGATTTCTATAAACTAAGGAAAGATGAAATCTGCAGAACTCAGAGTTCTGTAACTTTAAAAGTTACTTTAAAAAACTTTAAAAGTTACTTCTGTAACTTTCACAACATTGTAAAGGCAAACAACTTTGAAAACTGTATGAATTATGATCAATACAATGACCATCCATGATCCCAGAGGAACAAGGATGAAACATGCCCATCTACAACCTGACAGAGAGGGGCTGAATTTAGGATGTAGAATGAAACATTTGTAAATAGATATTTTTGAGCATTTACCCAGGAGGTTTACTCTGCCTTACCAGAAAACAAGAGTATGGGATAAGAATGCAATGGCACCAAGCTTCCCTGGACATAGTCTGCCTTTTTTCCATCTGGAAATGCATCTGGTCAGTGAATCATCAGGGTTTGGTGACTCATATGCTCTTAGGCACACACCAAGTCTGAGAGGTCGACATTTAAATTTTGGGTATATTGCCGATAAAAGAATTTGTTTTGCTTGACTATGCATATTTGTTACAAGGAATTTGTTTTTCTTCTCTTCTTTTCTTTCCCCTAATGAGGTGGAGTGGAGTGTGGGAGGGAGATAAACTACATTTCTGTTCATTAAAAAAGCAGTTATAAAAATTGAGTTTGGAATGATGCTACAGATGTGGAATGATGCATATCGTTTCAAATGAGGTCAGTGTGCTGTTGCTTTTGCTCAATTGTTTTGTTAAAAGAGGCCTCTCGAGGAGTGAGGACAATAGGTAAAAGTTTGTAATGTAGTAATGTAGTGTAAAAATAAAACACATTAATAAAACTTTTTTTTTAAGTCTGCCCTCTGTCCCTATCCCTTGGCCTACTTCGTTTCTCTAGACCTCAGTTTCCTACTCTGTAAAACTGTGAAGGGGAAGAGAGGGGCAGGGAGTGAATTAGATCACCTCTAAAGCCATTCCCAACTCTAGATCTGTGATCCTATGAGTCCATAGCAGTAACTATGGCAGCCAAAAGACAAAGGGAGCTAAAGGGGGTGAAGGGAATTTGCTAATGGTATGTGAGGCTGCAGTTAGAAAGTCATCATGCTAAAAATGAGGGCATTTAGAGTTTCACTATGTCCTATCCTGTTAAGATCATATCAGGAGTCCAGCATTTACTTCATATCAATACATTATGGGGAGATTACAAGGAAGTTGGAGCGGGTCCAGAAGAGGGCTACCTTTCAAAGAGAAAGCTGGAGACCATGTCATACCTGAAGTTCACTGGAAGATAATCAGCATGCAGATAGGAAGATGAACCTTGGTGATCGACAGCCTGGAGGGGAGAGGACTGGACTGACTTAGGCAGAGGGGGCGAGCAAAATAACTGCCTTCCAGTTATTTTTGTGTTTGAAAGGTCTGTCACAAAGAAGTGGGGAGGAGGAGCTGGGCTTTCAGCTTGACCCTAGAGAACTGGATGAGGAGTGATGGCTCAAAGTTTCAGAGAAGCAAATTTATTTTTGGTAAGGAAACGACCAAGATGGAATGGAGTACCTTAACAGGCGGTCTTCCTGAGAGGTCTTTGAAGAGTCCTCTACTGGGTAGTCCCTCGATGGAAGATTCCTGTTCAGAGTCGAATTTGACCCCCTGGCCTCCAAAATCCCTTCAGAAAGTTAGAAGCTTTGATTCTGTGATATTTTGCTGCATCTGAGGATTTGCATGCCTTGCATGAAGGGCAGAAAATGTCTGAATTGCTTTTTCCCATTAGTGAGATCTGAGGATTTTTTTTTGTTACTTCTGATAAATAAATTCCTCTGCTGCCAATATATGGTTTTTCTTCCATTCTCTCAATGTTCTATTTTTGCAGCTGTCAAACTGACACTGCTGAGCCTTTAATAAGCTTTATTCATTTCAACTCTTTCTTCTTATGTTTCTTCCTCAAGGCTTAGAAAAGTCTATCTATTAGGCATGTTCATTTTTTAGTATACAAACAGATAGATATATGGATCCAGTGGCCTTTCTGTACATTTCTGCTTCTTCGTGTCTGAAGCTGTTCACCTCTTCCGTGATTCAGGCCATCTGTTATGAGCTCCCTCTTCCCAGTGCTCAGAATCTGTGTTTTATAGGTTTTAGATAGTGGAGATAGCATCAATTTGGAGTCAGAAGAGTTGGGTGCAAATTCCATCTGTGAAATTTATTCACAAGATAAACTGAGGCAAATCGTTTCTGCTCTCTGAGGCTCAGTTTTCCCATCTGTGGAATGAAGGGGTTGGCCTAGAATCGGGGGTGGGGAACTTGCAGTCTCAAGGCCACATATGACCTCTTCGACCACACTTGAGGACCTAGGGGGCCACATAGGGCCTGGGGACTGCAGGTTCCCATCCCTGGCCTTGATTATCCCTATCAGAGTCTCTCTTGCCTGTGTCACAGACAACCTTTCCAAGGCTATGTAAATGACCTTCCTCACCTGAATGACCTTGAATCTTCCTAATCTTGTTTCCTCCAGGACCTTTGCCATTCAGCATTCCCATTCTCTCTCATCTTTAGTCTTTGCCACTCTACCAACTCTTCTTCCTGCAAATATTCTTAGGGCTCTGAGTGAACCCCCACCATTCTACTGAAACTCTTTTTTCTAAAATCACTAGTAATTTCCTAATGGAAGTCCAGTCTTCCCAGGCCTCTTCCTGACCTTTCTGCCACCTTTGTCACTGCTGAGCATCCCTTCTCCAGCACTTGTTTTCTACGATACTTCTCTTAACTAGTTCTCCCCCTTCTCCAACACTTGTTTTCTATGACACTTCTCTTAACTAGTTCTCCCGACACCTTTCTGATAGCTCCTTAGTCTCTTGAGGTTCTTCCTCCTACACTTAAGTACAGGTATCCCCAGAGGCCTGATCCTCAGCCTTCTTCTCTTTTGTTTCCTACTCAACTATCTTATCTGTTCCCACATCTCCAATTATCACCTCTAAAAAAGATTCCCAAGTGTATGTCCTCAGTCTTGATTTTTCTCTTTAGTTGCAATTTTTCCAACTATCTTTGAAACATCTCAACTTGAAGGAGCCTTCAGCACCTCCTATTCAACATGTCCAAAAGGTTACATGACTTGTCCACGTTTTCACAGAGAGCTGGGATTCAGACCTGGGTTTTCAGATTCTGAATATGTTTTGCATCCCTTCTTGTAAGCCTGACTGAGAGCAGAAACCATATCTTAATTACTTTGATCTCTTCCCCTTGGCATAGCTCCCTGCACATAATAACATTACGTTCCCATCAGGCAAAGGCTGGATGACCCTTTGTCTATGTTGTGGTGACTGGGATTCTTTCTCATGTTCAGGTTGGATTAAATAGCCACTGTTGTCTCTTTTAATTCTGAACTTCTGTGTGGTTCTATGCTTCAAGCTGACAGAATCATCTTAGAACACTTCTTAGATCTTGGCAGTTCCTTGCTTCTTACTTAGAGTAGAAGTTTCTTGGGATGAGGGACCATTTGCATTGTTTCTTCAGCAAAGTCTTGCATTTATTTACTCAACAAGCCCTAAGTGCCTGCTAAGTGCCAGGGTCTGGAACTATAGACACAAAAACAAGGCAATTCACATCTTCAAAGATGTTACATTCCTTTGAGAGAAGCAATATGTATACACATGTAGTACAGTCTCCTGGAATAATTCCCCAGCTTCTACTTACATTTACAACTGTGTGAGTTGGAGAATTCTAATAGTATTGCTCATGAGCCCCCATATGATATGCCCCTCATATTGATTAAACAATTGATATCATTTAGGTTTTTCAAAAGGATATGTATTAAGAAGGTATAGCATAAAAGGAAGATTTTTTAAAATATTAAAAAAAATTTTTTTAATCTTCCAAATGGAGAGTATGTTCTCTGTGTGCACACACTCTAGTTCCTAGGGGAAACTGAGCTCAAACTTGAAACACAAAGTACTAAGACATATGTGAGGTAGTGGGGTACCTTTCAATTCTTGACCTGGGGAATCCTTTTCCCTCCTCAGTGTGATTACACACACTGGGTGTGTCATGGATCAGTTATTCACTTAAAGGGCTTAGGGTCTCTAATGACAGGTCCATCTGTTACTGGACTGAATCAAGCTGGTAATTTTTCACTGAACTCAGCTCCTGTTGTTCTCAGTTCCAGTAGTCTCTTGCTACCAACTCATGATGGTCAGGGACTGCTAATGGCTTTTCCAACCTTTCATGGCTCACAAGGTCATAATTTGGTCCAGTCTAATAATAACACTTATATAGCACTTTCAGGTTTGTAAAGAACTTTTCATGTTTTCTCATATAATCCTCACAACTCTGGGAGGTAAGTGGTATTATTATCCCCATTTTAAAGTTGAAGAAACTGAGGAAAATGGAGGTTAAGTGATCTGTCCAGGATCACATAGCTAGTAAGTATCTGAGAACTAATTTAAACTTAAATTGTTCTGAAACTAGGTCCAAAATTCTATCCACTGCTGAACTTAGCTGTCCCTATTTCATGATGCCCATTTATCTATAATTAGGAAAGAATAAAGACAAAAGAGGAAGAAAGAATCAGAGGTATTTTATGTTCTTGGACACATGGCAGCTGAGAAAGAAATAGGTTCTGCTATCTTTTCTCCCAGCTACAGATTCACAGCAGTTGTCCTTTAATGGAAAGTTTTCAGGGCAGTCAGTGAGAGGTCTATTCAGACTCTATGTATAAATCCTCAATTATGGTTCCTCAGTTAATTAGAAGACTGTATTCATCTCCACAGTACCACACTCTAAACATTCATGGTTGAAGTAGGTCCACCAAACCTCTATGTGTGGAGTTGAAACCTGCAGGAAATATTGTGCATGTTCTATGTAACCCACCAGGAAGAACAAATCAGCATATGCTTTGAGGACTAGGTCCCTATCAGCCAGTCCCTCCATTACACAAAAATAACCAGATGATAGATAGACAGAAACATAAATAGATACATTGATAGATACACAGATAGATGATAGATATAAATAAAGTGAAAGCAAGGTAATTTGAGTGGAAGGAGTACCAGCAGCTGTGGAGGCTGAGTACCATCCCAAATCTTGTGACTGCCAAATCAAAATGTGACCATTGATCTTGTGGTCAAATGCTTTCACTGAGTGGGAAAGAAGGCATGGGTCCCCTTCCTTCTCCATCCCTCTTCATTTTTTAAATGCTTCCTTTTTCCTGGTCTCCAAAACCTTAACAGGAAAGACTATTGTCTAACTAAGTCAAGTACCCAAGAGAGCAATGGTATATAAAGGATAGCATATCGTTGCTCTGGGTCCTTTGAATCAAATGTCCTGTGTTCCGTAGAGTCCACTGACTATCACACCACCTCTGTTCAGATGTTGGGGTTCTGGTGGGACTACATACACTCTTTCTTTTACTTCCCTTCTCCTTTTGTAAGTCACCCCCCAAAGCCTACTTGTTTGCCTTGATCATAGTCTGACTGGAGCCTAAACTAGAGTAAGAGAGTAGCTGTGGGAATCACAAAAACCCTGGAGTAGGACATGGCGCCTGAACCAAACTGGGAAGGATGCGAGGGATTCTCTGTGAAGAGGAAAGAATACATTCCAGGCGTAGAGGATCAACTGAGGAGGAAACAGAGCCATGAGTTGGGTTGTGGTGCTCAAGGAATAGAAAGCAGACCAGTTTGTCTGGAATGCAGAGAGCCTGAAGGCAAGGAATAGGTAACAGACCTGGAAAGGTTGATTGGAGCCAGCCTGGGAAGGGCTTTATGAAAATTTAATAATTTATTTTTCCCCAATTACATGTAAAAGCAATTTTAAGATTTTTTTTTAAATTTTGAGCTCCAAATTCTCTTCCTCCCTGATACGGCAAGCAATTTGATATAGGTTATAGATGTGCGGTCATGCAAAACATATTTCCATATTGGTTATGTTCTGAAAGAAAATACAGACCAAAAAAATAACTCAAGAAAAAATAAAGAAAAAGTGTGCTTTGATTTGCATTCAAACTCCATGAGTTCTTTCTCCAGAGATGGATAGTATTTTTCATCCTAAGTCCTTCAGAATTGTGCTGGATCATTGTATTGCTGAGAATAGCTATGTCATTCACTGCTCACTTCACTTTGTATTATTTCATGTAAATCCAGGTTTTTCTGAAACCACCATTCTCATAATTTCTTATAGTACAATAGTATTCCATCACAATCATATACCACAACTTGTTCAGCCATTCCCCAGTTGATAAGTATCCCCTCAATTTCCAATTCGTTGCCACTACAAAAAGAGCAACTATAAATATTTTTTATACAATTAGATTCTTTTACTTTTTCTTTGATCTCTTTGGGATACAGATATCATAGCAATGCTGAATCCAAGAACATACACAGGTTTATAGCTTTTTGGGCATAGTTCCAAATTGCTCTCCAGAATGGTTGAATCAGTTCACAACTCCACCTACAATGCATTAGTGTCCCAGTTCTCCCATATCCCCTCCAACATTCCTTTTTCTGTCGTTAGCCAATCTGATAGGTGTGAGGTGGTACCTCAGAGTTGTTTTAATTTGCATTTTAATGACTTAGAGCATTTTTTCATATGATTGTAGATAGCTTTGATTTCTTTGTCTGAAAACTATCACAACCTTTGATCATTTATCATTTGGGGAATGACTTGTATCTTTATAAATTTGACTCGATTCTCTATATATTTGAGAAATAAGGCCTATGTCAGAGAAACTTGCTGTAAATTCCACTCACCCCCAGTTTTATGCTTTCCTTCTAATTTTGACTGCATTGGTTTTGCTTGTGCAAAATTTTTTAAATTTAATGTAATCCAAATTATCCATTTTACATCCTATAATGCTTACTATCTCTTGATTGGTCGCAAATTCTTCCCTTATCCATAAATTTGACAGGGAAAATTTTCCATGCTCCCCTAAATGTTCTTACAGCATTACTCTTTAAAATACTAAGTCATATACCCATTTTGACCTTACATTGATATAAGATGCTGGTCTATACCATTTTTGTTTTTCAGTCATTTAACAATGTTTGACTCTTCATGACCCCATGGACTATAGAACCCCAGGTCCTTCTCTCCTCCACTATCTCTTGAAGTCTGTCTAAGTTCATGTTTGTTTCTTCTACGATGCTAGATAGTGTCTAACTCATCCTCTGCTGTTTCGTTTTTCCTTTTGCCTTCATTCTTTCCCAACATCAGGGTGTTTTCCAGAGTCCTTTCTTCTCATTATGTGGCCAAAGTATTTCAGCTTCAGTATTTGACTTTCCAGTGAAGAGCCTGAATTAATTTCTTTAAGTGTTGATTGATTTGCCTTTTTTGCTACCCAAAGTCCTCTCAAAAGTCTCCTCTAGCACTACAATCCAAAATCATCGATTCTGTACTTTTCTCAGCTTTCCTTATAGTCCAGCTCTCACAGCCATACATTGCTACTGGAAAAATCATATGGACCTTAGTCAGCAAAGTGATGTCTCTGCTTTTTAGTATGCTGTTCAGATTTGCCATAGCTTTCCTGCAGTCACTATCTGCAGTGCTCTTTGAGCCCAAGAATATAAAATGTGACACTACTTCCATTTCTTCTCCCTCTATTTGCCAGGAAATGATAGGACCAATTACTAAGATCTTAGTTTTTTTATTTATATTTTAAACTTCAAGCTGGATTTTACACTCTTCTTTTTCACTCTCATCTGGAAGTTTTTTAATTCCTCTTCACTTTCTGCCATCAGAATTGGTATTATCTGCATGTCCAAGATATTCCTCCCAGCAACCTTAATTCTAGCTTTTGAGTCATTCAGCCCGGTATTTTGTGCAATGTACTCTGCATACAAGATAAATAAATAAGGTGACAATAAGTAGACTTACCATAGTCCTTTTCTAATCCTAAACCATGTTCTGCTCTAATTGCTACTTCTTGGCTCACATAGAGGTTCCTTCGGAAACAAGAAAGATGATCTGGCACTGCCATATTTTTCAGGATTTGTCACATTTTCTTGTAACCACACAGTCAGAGGCTTTAGTGTAGTCAGTGAAACAGAATTAAAACAATTTATAGTCATAAGAAAAAATGTTCTAAATCATTATTGATTAGAGAGATGAAAATTAAAACAATCTTGAGATATCATTTGAGATATTATTCAGATTGGCTAAAATTATGGAAGAGGAAAAGGACAAAAGCTGGAGCAGGGAATTTGGAAAAATTGGGACACTAATTCATTATTGGTGGAACTGGGAACTGATCCAACTATTCTGGAGAGCAATCTGGATTTATGCCAAAAGAGTTAGTAAATTCCCTATACCTTTTGATCCAGTATTACCACTACTAGGTCTATTTCAAAAGAAAATTATGGAAAAAGGAAAAGAAACCATATATTCTAAAATATTTATAGCAGCTCTGTGGTGGCAAAGAACTGGAAGTTGTAGTGATGCCCATCAATTGGTGAATGGCTAAACAAATTCTGGCATATGATTGTGATGGAAGGCTTATGTGCTATAAGAAATGATGAGCTCAATGATCTTGGAAAAACATGGAGAGACTTGCACAAAATAATGATGAGTGAAATAAGCAGAACCGAGAGAACATTGTATACAGTAACAGCGATGTTGTTCTAAGAACAACTTTGAGCAACTAAATCATTTTGACTATTATAAATACTCAAATTAGCTACAAAGGACATGAAGAAAGACACTGCCTGCATCCAGAGAAAAAATTGACAAATAGAAGTATGTATAAGCTAATTTTACATATGTGTGTGTGTATTTATACATATGTCTAATGGTAGCATTCACTAGGGTGTGGGAGGAGGAGGGAAAAAAGGAAAAAAATAGTTGGAAGAATGCTATTGATGTAAAATGGCATTTGCATTTTCAAATTAGCTCATTTATTATTGGTATTACTTAGCCATTTAAGTTTGTTATAAAGTGGAAGCAATCTGTAATCTTTAAAGTTAAAACAACATGTATCAGTAAAACTTTTTAAAATTTTGAAAGAAACAAGTAGGAGTTTTTCTGGAACCCTTAAACTTATCTGGAACCAATCCAGCAAATGTTGGAAATTTGGTTTCTAGATCCTCTGCCTCTTTGAAAGCCACCCTGCTCTTTTGGTAATTCTTCATCCATGTACTGCTGAAGCTTGGCTTGTAGAATCTTGCTGACATATGAAATAAGTGAAATTGTGTGGTAATTTGAACATTCTTTGGCATTGCCCTTCTTTAATACTGCTTTATAAACTGATCTTTTCCAGTGCTATATTTTCCAAATTTGCTGGCATATTGAGTGTAGCACTTTAGCAGCATCTTCTTTTATGGTTTTAAGTTGCTCAGCTAGAATTCCATCACCTCCATTAGCCTTATTGTTAATAATGCTCCCTAAGACACACTGGATTTCATTCTCAGAAATGTTTGGCTCTAGATCAGTAACTACATCGTTATGATGATGGGTGATGTTATTATCTTTCTTATTCTTTTGTACATTCTGTCATCTCCTCTTAATCTCTTCTGCTTTTGTTAAATCCCTACCATTTTTGTCTTTTATCATGCCCAGTTTTCCATGAAATCTCCCCTTGATATCTCTCATTTTCTTGAAGAGAGCTTTTGTTTTCCCCATTCAACTATTTTCTTCCATTTCTTTGCATTGCTCATTTAAGAAAACCTTCTTATCTTTCCTTGCTATTCCCTGGAATTCTGCATTCAGCTGGGTATATCTTTCCTTTTCACTTTCCTTCTTTCTTCAGCTATTTGTAAAATAGATAGACAACTTGCTTTCTTGTTCTCCTTTTTCTTTGGGAGTTTTTTGTTGCTGCTTCCTGTACGCTATCACAACCGTGTCCATAGTTCTTCAGGCATACTATCTACCAGATCTAATCTCTTAAATCTATTCATTACCTTCACTTCATATTCATAAAGGATGTTATTTAGATCATACCTATGTGTCTGATGTTTTTTTCCTACTTTCTTCAATTTAAGTCTGAATTTTGCAATGAAAACTCATGATCCAAGACATAGTCAGTTCCAGGTCTTGTTTTAATTGACTGTAGAGTTTCTGTACCTCTGACTGGGAAGCATATAGTAATCTGATTTTTATATTGACCATCTGGTGATGCTTATGTGTAGAGTCACTTTTTGTGCTGTTGAAAAAGACTATTTACTATGAACAATGAGTTATCTTGACAAAACTCTATTGGTCTCTTCCTTGCTTCATTTTGTACTCCAAAGGCAAATTTGCCCGTCATTGCAACTATCTTTTGAATTCCTACTTTAGTGTTTCAATCCCCAATGATGAATGTGACACCTTTTTTTGGGGTTATTTCTAGGTAGTGTTGTGAATCTTTGTAGAACTTTATTCTTATCAGCATCAGTGGCTGTAGTATATACTTGTACCACTATGATATTGAATAGCTTTCCTTGAATTTAAACAGATAGAATATTGTCATTTTTGAGATTATAGCCCAGTATTGCTTTTCTTACCTTTTTGTTTTAGCTATAAGGGTTCTCCATTTCTTCTAAGGGATTCTTTCCCATGGTAGCTTATGTAATGATCATCTAAATTAAACTAACCCATTCTCAACCATTTAAGTTCATTGGCACCCAAGTTGTTGATATTTAATCTTCTCATCTCCTATTGGACCACATTCAATTTCCCTAGGTTCATTCTAGTTTCCTATATAATATTAATTTTTACAGCACAGGATTTTCCTTTTGTCACTAGAGGCATGCAGAGCTGAGCTTCCTTTTGGCTTTGATCCAGATGCTACATTAGTACTGGAGCTACTTGTCCCAGATGTCCCACATTCTCTTTCCAGAGTCATTCTGCTCTGCTCTAGTAGTGTATTAGATACCTACCAACTTGAGGGGGTTATCTTCCGATATCATCTCTTTTATCATTTTAGTATTGTCCATAGGTTTGAGTTTTTTTTATTTCAAAGTAGTGGTTTGCCATTTCCTTCTCCAGTTCATTTTTACATACAAGGAAACTGAGGTAAACAGGGTTAAGTGACTTGCTCAGGTTCATCCAGCTAGTAAGTGTCTGAGGTCAAATTTGAACTCAGGTCTTCTTGACTCTAGGCTTTGTGCTCTATCTACTCTGCTACCTAGATGCCAAAATATACCTATACTTAGTTATACCTAGTTTCTGCCAAACTAATTTCAAGTTTTCCCAACATTTTTTGTTACATATAGTGAATTTTTGGTCCAAAAGTTTGGATCTTTGAGTTTATCAAACACTAGAACAGTACGGTCATTCACTACTGTGTGTTATGTACCTAATCTGTGCCACTGATCCAGTACTCTATTGCTTAGCCAGTACCAGATTGTTTCGATGATTACTATTTTGTAATACAATTTGAGATCTGGTACTTTAAGGCCACTTTTCCTTCGCATTTTTTCACTGATTCTCTGCTATTTTTGACCTTTTGTTCTTCTAAATGAATTTTATTATTATTTTTCCTAGCTGTATGAAATAAATTTTTGGTAGTTTGAGTGTTATGGCATTGATGAAGTAAATGGATTAAGTTAGAATTGTCATTTTTATTTTACTGACTCAACCTATCCATGAGCAATTAATATTTTTCCAGTTGTTTAGATCTGACTTTATATGTGTGAAAAATGTTTTGTAATTGTATTTAGATAGTTCCTGGATTTGTCTTGGCAGGTAGACCCCAAAGTATTTTATATTGTCTGTAGTTATGTTAAATGGAATTTCTTTTTCTTTCCCTTCTCCTGGACTTTGTTGATAAGATATAGAAATGCTAATGATTCGTGTAGGCTGATTTTATATCCTGCAGCTTTGCTGAAGTTGTTAATTATTTCAACTAGCTTTTTAGTTGATTCTCTAGGCTTCACTGACTATACCATCATATCACCTACAAAAAATGATAGTTTTGTTTCTTTGTTGCCTGTTCTAATTTCTTCAATTTCTTTTTCTTATGAAAATTTAATTAGGTAAATTACATATTGGAATCACATCATCTGCTAGCATCACCATGGAGATGGAAGCAAAGATCAGTACCATGGAGACTTTCATACAATCTCCTCTCCTCTGTCCTTATCAACAGTTCTACTGGCTTCAAGTGTGGCTTAGCAAAGAAAGGGAGAAAGAAAAGAAGGCTCAAACTAACTGAGGAATGGTAAGTTGGTTGGGGTAAATCATGTTCCCAAGTTATGGGATATGTGAGAAGAATGGAAAGTGGATAAGGTAAGAGAGTGGGAATGGGGAGTCTGAGTATTCTGGGACTTGTGTTAGAACTGGAAACGACCTTTGAGATAACTTAGCCTAGTCTACTTATTTAACAGATGAGGAAACTGAGGCATAAGTAGGTAAGATGATTTACCCAAAGTCACATAGTCCAGTTAGAGCTGTTGGGAGAGAGACAGAAGAGCATGTGAAAAAATGGAAACACTAGATACAGTCGTATGGAGTACAGAAGAAGAAATGCTGCCACTAAAACACACATCCCTGCAGGTCCATATTGATTTAGAAAACCACATATTAGCATTATCTATGCTCAATTGTATCTTCATTTATGTTGTCAAATATTTTCCGATTACATTTTAATCTGATTCAATTTACACTGGGGGGTGTTCTGAGCCATGGGGACTTATACCTCTGGTGTAGTAGAGAGCTGGCCTCTGAACCAGGTAGCTCTGGGTTGAAATCTTGCCTCTTAACCATCCAGCTTGCATGACTAAAGGTAAGTCACTAGACCTCTTCATGCTCTAGGCTGCTCTCTCAGATTACAGGTTGTAGATTGGGGGTTCATCTGCAAAGGCTGAAGAAGTTCTCTGTATGAGGGAGATTACAGCCTGAACCACAAAGAAAGACCCTTGGACTTAGAATTAGAGAACTTGGGTTTGAATTACTGCCCAGTCATTTGCTAGTTGTATGACTGTGAGCAATTCACTCCGCAGTTCTAGGACTCAGATTCCTCATCTATAAAATTAGAGGGTTGGACTAACTAACCTCTAACAGACTTTTCAGTAAGGTAGGGTGGAAAGTATACTGCATAAATGGACCTGGGTTCAAAGGCCAAGTTACTTAATTTCTCTCAGCCTCAGTTTCCTCATCTGTAAAATGGGGATAGTAATAGCACCTACCTTACAGGAATATTTGAAGGATTAAATGAGATAATATATAATATTCATAAAGTTCTTGGAAAACCTGTTATTGTTGGTCTGTCATGTCCAACTCTTTGTGACTTTAGGGTTTTCTTGGCAGAGATACTGGAAAGGTTTGCCATTTTCTTCTCCAGCTCATTTTACAGATAAGAAACAGATGCGAACAGGGTTAAGTGACTTGCTCAGAGTCACACAGCTAGTAAGTGTCTGAGGCCAGATTTGAATTCAGGAAGATGAGTCTTCCTAACTCCAGGCTAGGTGCTCTATCCACTATAGCACTACCTAGCTGCCCCTGGAAAACCTTAAAGTACTATACAAATGCTAGTGTTTTATTATTGTTGCTAATGTAAATCCTGTTGGAAGGAAAATGATACCTATAGACTCTATATCTAGCTAAGGTTGTGTGTGAAAACCAAATGAGATAACAATACCTGTAAAGTGAGGCATCGGTGTCAACTATGATTGGTAGTAGGTATTTGCATTAAAATTCTGGTCAGAGGATAATAGACTGAAAAGTGGAAAGCACCTTAAAGGTCATCAAGTCTAATGCCCTCACTTTACAAATGACGAGGAAACTGAAGCACTTGTTAAATGACTTCCCCAGGGTCACACAGCTAGTGGGTGTCCAAGGCAGGATTTAAACCCAGATCTTCCTCACTACCAGTCCAGTGTTCTATCTGCACTTTTTCCTCCACTCTCATTCCTGCTCCCCACCTTTGAAGACAGAGGAGCCACCTCAATCACATGGCCATTCCAAACCTTCAGTGGAGGTCTTGAAGAAGGTGTGTCTATCCACAGTTACCCCTCTGTGGAGGCAGATCAGGTAGCCATACAGGATAGTGTGTAAGATGCCCTAGAGACCCACTGTGACCTTCCCTGGGCCTGGCCCCAAATCAGTCCCTCTCCATCCTGCACCTTCAATCTCACCCTCTCTACCAGATCCTTCATTCTTATCTACATAATATATTCAAATCTCCTGTGTCCTAACCACAAACCAACAAACAAATCTACCTCTGACTGAGTTGGCAGCTCCTCAAGCTGTTGCCCTGCCTCATTCTCCCTCTCATTGTTAGACTTCTGGAAAGAATTGTCCATATTTTCCATCCCCTTTCCATCACCACCCACACTGCACTCAGCCCCTAGCACTCCGGCTGCCTCTGCTGAAAAAGCTGTCTCCTGGGGGATACACCTTCCTTTTGGCCTTTTGTCCTTCAGTCCTCTTCCTTGACTTCATGGGAACAGCAGATGCTGGGGTTTAGCTCCTCCTTCCAGAGATTCTCTTTCTCTTGGTTCCCATGACATTGTTCTCCTGTGACCCCCTCCCCCGAGGTTTCTTTGACTGACTCCTTGTTCTTCTTCTTCTTGTCAATGTGGGAGTAACCTAAGGGTCTGTCCTTGGTTCCTTTCTCTTATTTTTCTCTTCTGCAGCTTTAGTTGTGACCTCTATGTAGGCAACTCTCCAGGCTGTATATTCCATCTCATCCCCACAGATTCAGTGCCATCTTTCCATCTTCCCCTTGGTGTCACAAGGCATCCCCAACTCAACATATCTAAAACTGACCTCACCATCCCCGCTTCTCTGCTAAGAACCCTTTGCTTTTCATTAATTTATCTATTTCTCCCAGCAGCACAACTATGTTCCCATTCAGTGAGGGAGGGACCTGCTTTAGAATCCAGGTTGACTTTTACCCAAGAACTCTCAGGATTAATGTGTAGCCAGAACAAGGTATTGAGGTAAAAATGGTTACTAATATTAAATGATATAGTCAATATCTGCATTATATGTGCATATAATTTATGTATATGGATGTGCAGACATACACACACACCTTCCTCAGCTGTGTGACCTTGAGCAGTTAAAAAACAGACTCCACAGTTTCCTATTCACAGCCCTTGTTCTTTGTATAGTGAA
Source organism: Bettongia penicillata ogilbyi (assembly GCA_023548195.1). Classification (NCBI taxonomy): domain Eukaryota; kingdom Metazoa; phylum Chordata; class Mammalia; order Diprotodontia; family Potoroidae; genus Bettongia; species Bettongia penicillata. The sequence goes on from JAJHZJ010000022.1 coordinate 6,807,482, forward strand.
ATGTTAATGTTTTTTTCACTGATTATTAAGTTCATATTAAAAAATACATTTTAATTTTTTAAAACCCTCAAAATTCTGAAGCTCTGGAGGAAACCCCTCATATTCAGTGACCACTTCCTGAGGGTCATGTCATCACGGTTGTTACTTATTAGTGTTTTCTTTTTACAGATGGAAAATTAAGTCTCATCAAAGAGAAACAACTTCACCAAGGTCACTGAACTAGTAAATATCAAAAGCAGGATTGGAATCTAGTTCTTTTAGACTTTGAGAAATTCAGTTCTCTGATCATTACATCTGATGCCCCTTCAGCAAGATCACACAGTTAGTGGCAGGTTTGGGACTAAAATGTATGCCTCCTGGTTCTTGGTCCAGTATTTTTTCTGCTACCATGGAGTTCAGAGTAGGGGAGAGTAGAATAGACAGTTTCCTACCCTGTATCTTTGTTAGCCTGTTTGTATTGTTTTAATAAATGCACATATTTTAACGCCCAGATATTTACTCTGTAAGGAATGTGTTGTTTTACTGCTTATTTATTCTGTCTCATGTATATGGCAAGTATTACTGTAGAGAAAACTTCATGTAATGGGCATGGAGACTGGAGGTCTGTGTTTAGATCTCAGCTCAGTGTCTCTCTGGGCTAATCATTGCCCAAGTCTGAGCCTGTAACCTTCACCATGTGGATAATAATACACAACCAGTCTCACGTTTGTCATGAAAAAAGTACTATAGAATGAGAATCATTGTTGAGACGTGATGTAGCACAGTGGGGAGAATGTTGTATTTGAGGTTAGAGGGCTTGGGATCAAAGCCTGCCTCAGAAATTTACTAACTATGGGACCCTGGGCAAGAAGACTGTAAACTTTGGCAGATCCTGACAAACTAGAAGGGCTTCAAAATATGAACCATATGTATAGAATCATGACTTTAGGGCTGGAAGGGACCTTGAAAGCTACTGACTCTGTCCCCTCCAATTTTGCAGAGGAGGAAACTGAGGCCCAGAGAGTCACATTGACATATCCAAGGTCGCATAGCTAGTAATTGTCTGAAACGGAATTGGGATCCTGGTCTTCCTGACCCTAAGTATTTACTACATCATACTGCCTCTCAAGGGCACCAGTAAGAAAATGTTTCTTTCTTCCTGAGACCAGTCTTGATCACAGAGACTCATTCCCAGACTTAGGGATCGTTTTTATCCCAAACATTCAGAAAAATCCCTGAACTATTCAGGGACTCTAAGTGGAAGGTTTACCTATGCAAAGGAAACTATGGATCCTTTTAAGTACTGAAGAAATGCACAAGTCATGATTTTTCTATTCTTTGACTATTCTTAGCTAATGGACCATCCCTGGAAACCACTTTTTCTTTCTTTGAGCCCAAGTTAAAAGGCAGGCACATGAAATCAGAAGCAGACCGTGGAGTGGGATCCCTTCTATTAATCACATGCTCGGGGACTTGGGTTATGTACTAATGAGACATTCTTGAACAGAGGTGGTGTGTATTGGATAATCTTTTGTGCTATCTAATCATGTCCCCTTTCGGGACATAGCAGTCTTTTGAAGTGCTGTGTTGAGCAAGATGATGTTTTTTAGATTAGCTTTTTAGGGCTGACAGCTCCAGGCCTGGAGTAGTGGGATGGAAGGGTACCGTACACATTCCTCAGGTCATCAACAATTATTTTTAATAATATGTTTATGTCCTAACATTACAATCTTTTCCATATTTATTTTGCCCCAGCCCCTTCACTGCTCCAGACCCTCCCTTAAAGTAAAACAATCAAGTCAAACCAATCAGCACAGACAGCATCGGAATCTGTTCATGTCTGCCACATCATCTGACCTCTAGGTTCAAATGGGTCATTGTATTCTGAGTTTCTGCATCATTTTTATTTCCATTATTATTGTCATTGTGGATCTTGTTCTCTTGGTTCTGTTTACTTCACTTTTGCATCAATTCATACAAGTCTTCCTGTGTTTCTCTGAATTCTTCATATTTGTTATTTCCTACAACACAATAATGTTCCATTCTGTGACTCTACCATGATTTTAACATGAATATTTTGATATAAGTCCCTTTATACCAAATTTATATGCAATTTACAATTCTTTATTTCAAGTTTCTTTAAAAACAGAACTCAATGTTATGTTACATTTTGTAGCACTTTCATTTCCAAACATAAATTTCCCCCTCCACATTCCCATGAGGCATCACTTGTAACAAAGAACAAAAAAAAATAAAGAAAATGAAAAGCCCTGGAAATCAACTGAGTCTGCTGGTATATGTAGTGTTCTGTACCAGTAATCCCCCACCTCTATAAGGAAAGGAGAGAGGTACATCTTCTCCACTCTTTGGGGAACCAAGTTTGCTCATTACAATTACACAAAGTTCAATTTCATTTTTCCTATTGCTCCCACTTACATTCTTGTAGACATTACATATGTCGTTTTTTCTGTCTCCTAGGAAGTTCAGTTTATATCAGTTTATAGAAATCTTTCCATACTTTTCTGAGTTTCTCACATTTGTGACTTTTCTATGGTGCAATCACATTCTATTGCTTACATACACCATAATTTGATCAACCCTTCACCAAATTAATGGCTTCCATTTTGTTTCCATGTTTTAGGATTCTCCCTGCCCTCCTTCCCTTGCCTTTTGTTGTTCAATTGTTTCACTTGTATCCAACTTTTTGTGGCCCCATTGGGGTTTTATTTTTGTCAAAAACACTGAAACAGTTTGCCTTTTCCTTCTCCAGCTCGTTTTAAAGATGAGGAAACTGATGCAAATAGGGTTAAGTGACTTGCCCAGGGTCCTACAACTAGTAAGTATCTGTGACTGGATTTGAACTCAGGAAGATGAATTTTTCTGACCTCAGAACTGGGTCTCTCTCCACTCTACCACCTCGCTTCCCCCAGGTGCTGCCCTGAATATTCTGATATATATATGGGACTTTTCTTTTTCTCTTTGAGCTCCTCAGGTTACATGTCCCAGAGAGGGATTTCTGTACCAAAAGATAAAAACAGCTCAGTGACTTTTCTTGTGTAAACCAGATTATTTTCCAGAGTGGTACAGACCAATTCATGGTACTACCAACAGTACATTCACATGCCTCAAAATTTGTGCCACCTCAGCTCCCAGAAACATAGTAAGATGACATGGATGTGCAAACTTAATCTCATTTGCCATATAATTTAGTAGAAAAAACATTATCAGATTAAGAGTCAAAGGGCCTGGGTTTGAATTCTGACTCAGCCACTTCCTTACCTAAGTGACCTTTGTTGAGTCGTTGCCCCTTCATTACATCATCTGCAAAACAAAGGGGTTAGACTGGATACTTACAGAATTTTGGAATTGTAGGGAGCCTTAAACATCATCTAGACCAACCAGTAATTGAACAAGAATTCCTCCTTCAACATCTCTAATACGCTAATATGTTATTTGGGCAGTTCTAATTATGAGGACATTTCCCCTTACCTAGAGCCTAAATCTTCTCCCCATTATTTTGAGTTCTGCCCTCTGAGTCCAAGATAGGTCAAGGTTCTTTAGATCAGAGGAGGGACAGAGAGAAAAATAAGAAGGAAATAAGCATTTTTGTTGCATTGTGTGTCTCCTTTGATCCTCATAACAGCCTTGCGAAGTATGTGTCATTATTATCTCCATTTTACAGTTGAGAAAACTGAGGCACACAGCCAATAAGTAACTTGCCTAGAGTCATACAGCCAGTAAGTCTCTCGAAGCAGAATTGGAATTCACATCTCCCTGACTCCAGGCCAACAAGTTATACACTATAGCATCATTTAGCAGTTTGTAGCTCATAAACACTCCCAAGAACACCCTGAACCAGATTTAACTATAACTGGGAAATTCACAAAATAAAAATACAACAAACCATAGATGATATTTCATTTATGTGGCCTGTAGTGGTCCTTATGTCCGGACTGGTCTCTATATGAGTTGATTAAGTTCTTCTGACTTTAAAGCCTAGCATTCTGTGAGCTGGGTACATGTCCAGGGCTTGAAATTTAACATAAAAAAACGAGGATCTTGGCAACTGGGCTCATCAATTCCTGGCAAATAGAGGGAGAAAAATGGAAGCAGTGCCAGATTTTATGTTCTTGGGCTCAAAGATCACTGCAGATGGCAACTGTGGCCATGATATTGAAAGACACTTGCTCCTTGGAAGGAAAACTATGGATACCACACCAAAAAGCAGAGACATGACCTTGTTGACAAAGGTTCAGAATATTGTCAAAGCTATGGCTTTTCCAGCAGCAATGTATGGCCATGAGAGTTGAATTATAAGGAAAACTTAGTGCTACAGAATTAAAACTTTTGAATTGTGGTGCTGGAGAAAAGTTCCAAGAGTCCCTTGGACAGTAAAGAGATCACGTCAGTCAATACTCAAAGAAGTTAAATCAGACTATTCACTGGAAAGTCAAATATTGAAACTGAAGCTGAAATACTTTGGCCACATAATGAAAAGATAGAATTCACAGGAAAAGACCCTGATGTTGGGAAAGGCTAGAGGCAAAAGGAGAAGGGGATGGCAGAGTATGAGATGGATAGATAGCGTCATGGAAGCAATGAACATGAATGAGCTCAGACAGACTTCATGAGACAGGAGGATCGAAGGGCCTGCTGTGCTTTGATCCACAAGGTCACAAAGAGTCAGAAACAACTGAAAAGCAACAACAGAAACAACCCGGTGGAGAGAGAGACAGCCTTGAAGGCAGGAGGAGCCTCTGAGATTTATTGGCCGTATGACCCTGGGCCCTTACTTAATCTCCCAGGGTCTTAAGTGGCTTTCTAAAATTATAAATTGCCACACCGTGGTAGAAGAAGTTCCCTACACCCAGGAAATTCCTACCTTCTTATAAGGTAACATAAACAATTTTTGACTGTGTAATGAAGTGAAATTAGTTCTTGGGTAAATATATCCTTTTTCTGAGATTTGAGTTTTCTTCTCTGCAAAATAAATATTTTAGACAAAATTATCTGTAAGACAGATAATAGTAGCAGGGTACTTCTAACTTTTTTTTTAGTTCTTTGAAGACAAGGGAAAACTTTTTTCTTTTGGCTTGGGTTTTAGCAGTAGTTTGGATTTTTATTGGATGCAATTTGACAAACATTTGAGTGCCTACAAAATGTAAGGTAACAGCTGCATCAGTTAGTGGATGGAGGTCTGACCTTGGAGCCAGGAAGAACTGGGTTAAAGTCTTTAGGTTCTTGGTTTTTTTAAAAAGCCTATTAGTTTTTACTGTTTTCTGAATCAATAGCTAAAGCTTTTTATTTTTAACTATGACAAGGAGATTAATTGGCACAAACTTGTATAATAGCTCAAGACAGAAGAGGAAAACTCTAGCAAGCAGAGGCAGGAATACTGAAAAATGGAAGGAGCAGCAGGGTGGAAATCAGGACTCCTGGACCTCCTTGGCCTGGATTTCTGGGAATGTAGTGAGAAAAAGCATCCCTCTACTGGTCCAATCTCACCTTTGTCATATATGTAACCAAATTTGGACCGGTGCTTCTAGATCTCTGTATATCTATAAATGGAAATAATCATAACTGTCTCACAAGGTTTTTGTGAATATCTTTTCTGTTGTGCTCTGAACTAAGGTCCATTTATGCTCATAGTTGCTTGCTAGAATGTGGTGGGACTGAGGGATGAGATGGAGACCTGAAATATTGAACAAGATAGATAAAGGTAAAGAGTTTATCAGGTCATAGAGCCCCAACTTAAAACAGTCAATATACTGGTTGGAAGGGTAGGGGTCGTAGCCATAGGCTCAATAGAACCACTGAATGTTAAAACTAGAAACCACCTAAGAAAGTTACTTGTCGGTGGCATTTGAAACATAAGGCCCGGTGGCTTGCCTGTGGTTATAGGAGAAGTTAGTAAAAGAGACAGGACTAAAACCCTTCAGTCTTTCATGAAAACCTATAAAATTTCATAGAATGTTATAAATGTCTGAGACCTTCCAGGCCATCTTGCCCAGCACTCAACCCAATGTTCCTCTTTTGGCCTCCCATTATTACCTTCTCTAATGTCTGAAGATGGTTCAGCATACAAAGAGCAGGATGAGAGTCTTTGGAAATTCAGTCTCTGACCTGGTAAACTTCAAAGCGAAACTGGGCAGATGGAAGCCCATGCTGCGAATCATGATACCTTTTTTATGGCAAGGCTAGGTTCCCAGAGCCTGTAGGTCTGTGGACAGAGGGTTAACAACTCCTGCGTTGCCTTGCACTAGATGAATCTCTGCGACCCTGCAACTCAGGATCCCCACAAGCTTGAGGAACCAGGGAGGGCACAGATGGTCATGTAAGGCATCACTGTGCAGAGAGAACACTGGATTTGGAGTCAAGGGAAGTCCACAAGGATTTAATAAGTACTTACCAAGTGCCAGGACCAGTGTGGTTTTTGTTGTCCTTCATTTTCAAAGAGGACTATGACACCAAGAAGGTGATGCTGTGACTTGCAAATGAATTGGATTTAAGTGAGGGAAGGCTATACAATCACTTTCTCCTCTGGAGCCATCTGGATCCAGGGGCCAAGTATAGATCAAGATGACCAGAAAAGGCCCTGGATGCAGTGGGAGACCCTGGCCTTTCTTCACTCAGGTACTAGTCAGGACCTGAATGAGAACCCAGTATGGAATCTGAGGAGAGGTCAGATAGGAGGGAGCTTGGAGAGAAGAGTGTTACGTCTTTTGGCAGTATGTGTTGTGTTGTTACCCCAAAGATCACCTTCTCTGGCTCCCTCCTAAAGTAGCTCCAAATAAACCAATTTAATGAATGGCAAGAAACTGAATTATTGGAATGGGGCTGAAGTGAAAGGAATGTTCTACCCATCAAGATTGTATATTATAGACACTGAAAGCAAAAACCATTACATATTAGGCCAGTCTCAGAGCATCCAAGTCTTGCTGAGAGATGGTATGCTCCCATTATCCTAGCTCATTAGAGTCTCAGACCTAAGTGCAAACATGTCACCATAGCCCCAAACAAAGTCATTATAAGATCGACTCTACAAGTCATAGTAAAGAAGTGTTTACAGAGATCAAAACTAAACAGTCCCAAGACATCTTGTTAAGTTTCTTCTTTATACAAATAAAACAAGGCTGCTAAAAGCTTTCTGGAGGTGCTACAAGAGGCAAGGAAAGCCAAGTGAATTAGCCAGACCTGACCTTTCACATATCTCTTCCTCAGTGAGATCTGGTCCTCAGCCGCAGGACCATTCTTACATACAAGAGGAAACTTGGTTAACGGGAAGAAGACTGGCCTTGGAACCAAATGATCTGGGATCAAATGTTACCTCTGCTACTTACTCACTGGGTGACCCCTGGCAAGTGGCTTAACCTCCCTGACCCCAAGGCTCAACTCTTCCTCTCTCTGGAAAACAGGAGTTGATAATATCTACTCAGTTCACACTCCTTCTGGGAAGTTCGACATCCTAGGATTGGAAGAAACCTCAGAGACCGCTTAGTTCAAGCCATGGTTTATACATTTGAGAAAACCGAGGTCCAGAAAGCTTGGACGATTTGCTTCAGTGGCAAGATATTTACCCTAGTTCTTTGAATTCAGAGCCAGTATTCTTTTCTTTATACCAAACTGACCCTGGATAGAATGAAATATGAAAGCACTTTGTACAGTGTTTTACAAGTGTGCAATCTGACATTTCCAGAGGACTCGAAATGAAACTTGCTACCTGTCCACTTACCTCCAGACAGGTGATGGACACGATTTGGGGAATCAGACATACATTCCTGGACACTGGCAAGGTGAATGTTTGGGTTTTTTTGATGTTGCACATACATGACAAAGCCTTATTTTCTCTTGTCCTTTTCAATATTTTTTTTGAGGGGAGGGAGGAAAGCTAGGGATAGGATAGCAAAGAAAAAAGAAGACAGGGTCATTGATGCCTTATTTTTTTAAATGCCCATAAGAGAACAGAAGACTGGAAAGACTCACAGGCAACAAAGGGCAACCAAACTGTGCATACCCTTTGATCCAGCAATATCACTTCTAGGTCTACATCCCAAAGACATCCAAAAAAGGGAAAAGGACCTATTTGTACAAAAATATTTATAGCAGCTCTTTTTTTTGTGGTGACTAAGAATTGGAAATCAAAGGGATGCTCATCAGTTGGGGAATAGCTAAACAAGCTGTGGTACAGGATTGTGATGGAATATTATTGTGGTATAAGAAATGTCAAGTAGGATGATTTCAGAAAAATCTGGAAAGATTTACATGAACTGATGCATAGTGAAGTAAACAGAGCCAAGAGAATATTGTACACAGTAACAATAATATTGTTTGATCAAAAGTTGTGGATGAGTTAGTTATTCTCAGTAATATGTTGATCCAAGACAATCCCAAAGGATCAGTATGAAGCATACTGTCTACCTCCAGAGAAAAAACTGATATTTGAATACAGATCGAAACATGCCATTTTTAACTTTCTTTCATTTTTTTTCTTTTATTTGAGTCTTCTTATACAAACTGACTAATATGGAAATATTTTACATGATTGTACATATATGACCTATATCTGATTGATTACCGTCTAAGGGAAGGGGAAGAGAGAAGAGGGAGGGAAGAAAGGATAGAATTTAGAACTCAAAACTTTAGAAAAAAAAATGTTTAAAATTGTTTTAACATGTAATGGGGGAAAATAAAATATATGTGAAATAACTACAGGCAACATAAAATACTTGGGAATTTACCTGCCATGAGATACACAGTAACTCTATGAACGCAATTACAAACCTCTTCACACACATAAAGACAGATCCAAACAACTGGAGAAATAGTCATTGCTCATGGGTAGGCTAAGTCCACGTAATAAAAATGACAATATTTTTTATAAAAGAATCACAGGCAAGCATGACAGCCTTAAAGGTTATATGTTGAATTTATTTTAAATTTAAAAAGAAAAGCAAGCAGTACACAAAAGAGATACATTTTGATGTATACTCTTCTTTTTATATTCTGCTGTATATATGGAATTGCCCATTTCATTTTGTGTTTCTTAAGTTCAGAATAATGAGGTAAAAAGAAAAACAAGTATGTAGCATTACACACACAAACACACATACACATGTGTATGTATGTATGTATAAGCATATATAGAAAAAATGCATAGTTATGGTGTCAGCATTCCCTCCATTTATGGAAAGTGTGACTTTTCCACATTTTGGCAGATTGTCTTCATGAATTCTTGTGGACAAAAGAAAATCAATATCTGTTGACCACCTGCCTAGTGATAAGCCCCTAGGAAAAACTCTCTGGGCTGGCCTCCAAATTCCAGGTTATATGGGATGCTTTTCCAGCTTAGGCTTCAACTGGCATAGCCTTTAAGAATACAGAGTCACTTCCAAGATATGGTGTCATAAAATTTCAGAGATTCTAACCAGAGATAAAGATACCAGCCTGGGCTGAGAGTGAGCCACTTGTCTGCCACCCAGGGACCACACTTGTCCATTCTCAGAGCTGGCTCCCAAGTGATGAGGGTCACAGTTATTCACAGCGCCTTAAGGTATAGAAGTTTCTATATCAGTCCATGAAACAACTGCCCTAGGGGAAGTCCCAGATCTTTGACTTCTGACTTTGTACTCATTGAACATGGAAGAGGTTCTGTCTCTATTTCTCATCTGAATGAAACTGAAGACTGTTGGATGATTCCTTGTCCTAGTTTGTGAGATCTCTTTGTCCTCTCTCCTGACTGTAGCCTCCTCAGAACATAGGGCTGAGAGAGTGGATTTTCCAGTATGAGGTATACTGAGACCTCAGTCAGTCAATTGAGTCAACAAGCATTTATTAATCATATCACTATGTACCAGAAATGAAGCTACCACTTATATGCAGATTGATTCCAAAGATTCATGGGAAATGAAGATTAGGTATAGCCAAATGAATGAGGTGAGTCTGAGAAAAGAGGGTTCAATTTTCATTAAAGGGCTGAGGTAGAGGAGTTCTCTGCTTGCCTTGAGAAGACAAATGAGTTTATGAGTCTTCAGAATTTAATGATATAACATTTACTGGCAGCTAGGTGGTGCCACAGTGGATGGAATGCTGAACCTGGAGTCGGGAAGACTCAGATACTTACTACCTGGGCAAGTCACTTCACCCTGTTTGCCTCAGTTTCCTCATCTGTAAAATGAGCTGGAGAAAGAAATGGCAAACCACTCCAATATCTTTGCCAAAAAAAAAAAAACCCAAACAGGGCCACAAAGAGTTGGACATGACTGAAAAACGACTAAACGACATCAATGAGTATCAAAGTCATTTTTCTGTGCTGACTTTTCCCCCCATTTTAGACGACTTACCAGAGAGCAGCAGGGATAAGAGTGGTCTGCAGGGAAGGGCAATGTCCCTATGGGGCTATCATGGTTACCTTGAGGCAGAGGCACATGAGAGTTGAGTATTTATCTGCTGAGCCCAAGAGAAGTGTATGTGTACTATGAGTGCCTGGACCCAGCCTGGGATGAGGATGACAGAGGCTCATAGTGATTGAACATCTCAACCTAGTAGCCCCAGGATAGGATAGGAGAACCATGTGTCCAAGTAGGGGGAAGAACTAGTCTTTTAAGGAAAGTGGGAGTAGGAAGAAGGGAATAAGCATTTGTTAAGCACCTGCTGTATGTCAGGCACTATGCTAAGCACTTTACAAATATTATCTCATTTGATTCTCATAACATCTCTGTGAGATAGCTTGCTATTATGATCCCTATTTTTACAGTTGAAGAAACTGAGGCAGACAGACTTCAAATGACTTGCTCAAGGTCACACAGCTAGTAAAATATCTGAAGAAAGATTTGAATTAAGAATTTTTTTTTATTTCAGGTCCAATTCTCACTGTGCTACCCAGTTACCTTTAGAAAGAGAGTCCCTAGGCAGCACCAGCCTCAAGGTTGGCTCTCAAACAACCCCAAATCTGTGAGTTCTACTTTCTAGCCTTTGAGAAAGAGAGAAGACAGTACTAGGCTTGTGAAGAGATAAGAGAACTCACAAGTGATCTTACACATCGATGAAGGATCAGGAAGGAACTAAAGTTATGATATGGAGGAGCTAAAGATCTGGACTTCTCTATTATACTGACACTTGGATAATGTAGGTCCATTGGTGAAGGGCTTTCCTAGTTAGCAACTCGAGGTTTGAGTGGGAGCAAAAGAACTATTTTGGGATTTGGTGATTGGAGAAAAGCTCTCCCAGTTTTGAACCCAGGTCATGTAAACCTGTAGTTTGGAACACTAGGCCATGGGTTAGATACATTTAACTGGGTCAAGTATATTCTCACTATAAATGAAGGTACACTGGCCACCTCTTCTCATACCTTGCTTCTCTGAAATCCATTGACTTTTGCTGACTTTATCTCTTTGCTGTAAGTTCCATTTAAAATACTATTAGGTCAGCCTGTGATAAATAAAGTTTGCAAACTACATGCTTAATTAAGGCCTTATACTCAATTGTGTGAGATGCCCTTCATGGATTACTGAGAAACATTCCCTAGAACCTAGTAAAAGACACACCCAGAAACAACCATAATAAAGAATATGGCAGTATGCATATGCATATGCATATGCTCAGGAAGACCTGAGTTCAGATCATGCCTTAGATACTTATTAGCTGGGCAAATTACTTGGCTTTTCTCAGTATTCTCATCTGTAAAGTTAAGGCAACTACATGTTGGGAGAATCAAGTGAGAGAACATGTGGAAATTGCTTTGCAGACCTTAAAATGCTACTGTATAATGGATTATGGTGATGGTGATGGTGATGGTGATGGTGATGGTGATGGTGATGGTGATGGTGATGGTGATGATGATGCTTCAGGTAGAGACAAATGTTGTAGAAGTTCAGAAAAAGGACTAAGATTCCTCCTGGTTAATGAAACAAAGAAGGTTTCCCAGAAGAAGTGGCATTTGAACTGGGCTTTGAAGGATGGCTAGGATTTCCAGCAGAGATAAACAAATAGAATGGAGATGGGAAAGGTTGTATTCTTTCTGGAGTAAAAAGATCAGTAGAAGAGGGAGTAAAAAGGTAGGTTGAAACCAGGTTGCAGAAGACCCCATTGCCAGGCTAAAGAGGTAGGACATTATTCTGTAGTCAGTGGGGAGCCATAGAATATTTCTGAGCAAGGGAACAACATGATTTGGGCTGCATAAGGATCATGAGCCTCTTGGTCCATCTTTTTATGATCAAGAACACTGAGAACTAACTATCAGACAAGCATTCTATGGTGGACTCATCCCAACTGGAGAGCCTGGATCAAATTCTCACCGTGGCCCTCAGAATGGCCCATTTGTGAATCTTTCCTCTAGAGACACTCTCTTCACTGATGGTTCACATGTTAAATTTGTCAGGCAAGAATGTTCCTGCTCTCAGGAAGAATCTATTTTCTTTGTGTAAAAAGAGCCAGGTTCTGAATCCCAAAGTGATTGATTGAACACCAGCCTCTTGTGTGTCCCTGGGCAAGTCACCCACCCTCTTAGAGCCACAGACCATACTCTTAAAACTAGATAAAATAAAACAGATAAGTTGCCATTCTGCATTGCTGAAGGGATCTTCCTCACATCAAGTTGCCTACACCAGTTAAAACACAGTCAGAAAAAGAACACTAAAATATTGAAGCTAAAGTCCCAGTTGCTCACCAGCGATCAACTAATGAATAAAATGTGCCTGAAGTACTTTTTAAAAAACTCTTAGGGTGTTTAACACACTGCTATCTCTAAGGGTTTGGTACTGTTAGTGTATTAAATGCTGAACCTGGAAGAGTGATTCATTCAGTTTATGTTGTTCCCAAGACTCCTTGCTTTTTGTTTCTTTGTTTCCTCTGGCACATTATTCCTTTAGAACCCTGAGTGAATTTCTAGGCTCCCCTAAGGATGGGATAAGCAACCTAAGAGATTGAGACTGGCCATGTCTGTCCTGAGGCAATTTTGATATAGTAAAGACAAATCACATCCTCTCAGGACTTCAGTTTCCTTCTCCAAAAAATGAGAAGGTTGGGCTGGATGATCTTTAATGTATCTTTAATGCTAAATCTGTGATTTAATGACATGGCTTACATGCCATTGCCATCAAATAATTCAGTCTTGAGTGAAGAAGTTGAGGAAAAGAAACTTTAATGTCATTTAAGTACACTGGGGCCTTCGCTTATCCCAGTCTTCTCTGGGTAGCCCTTCACAACTTTGGACCTTTGCTACATATTCCTCCTGTCTCCTAACTAGCTCCTAGATTTGGTAAACCCAAAGCAAAGCTGCCATTTTGTCTATCCTCATGACTTGGACATTACTTTCTTTAATTGCCCATAAAAGAACACTATACTCTATCAGGTGGGTATTCTAGGGCCTGTACCATTATAAGTTATGAATGTGTTAGTCATAATGCTCTTTTGCTCTTACTATAATGAGATTTTCAACCTTAGGTTCATATGATTTGGATGTAGTAGATTCTCTTAGGATCTAAGCTGGAAAGTTACCTCTGGAAACTAATGGCCTTTTTCAAACCTCTAGATCAATTTCTCAAAATGTTTAAATCCATAGACCATTTTAGACTCCACAGAAAACCTCAACTTAAATACTTACAGCAGTTCCCACCCAAACCCAGGAAAATATTTTTGTTTGGTTTGGACATGTGCTTTCATTTTTGTAGGATCATAGGATTGTAAATTTAAGTTAGAGAGCACTTTAGGGGCCATCACTTCGAACCTCCTTATTTTAAGTCTGAGGAAACTGAAGCCCAAGGAGGCTAAATGACTGCTGCAAGGTCACAAAGACAAGAAATATGCATCAATGGGGGGATTTGAATCCAGGTTCCTTGGTCCCAGAGTCAATGCCCTTTCCACTGTCCCACACATGAGGAAACTTCCTTTATCAATGAGGATCAGCATTTCATCTAAAATTTATAGACCCAACAGGTTGCCCAGAATGTGCAGAGGTCATGTGGCTGTGGTCACTCATTGAATATATGTCAGAAGCAGGACTTGAACTTAGGTCTTCTGTCTCTTAAGGCTGGTCAGCCATCTATCCACTTCACCAACCTGTCTATGAGGACAAAAAAGATGCCAGAATAATTGGAAACATAATGAAAATCGATTCAATGACCTCTTTTTCTTACTCTCCTTGATCTTTTGATAGTAATTGTTATTGTAGATTCTCCTTCCTCTGCTGACCCCACTCCAACCTCAAGACAGTGTGATATAGTGGATAGAGTGATAGACTGGGAGTCAGGAAAGATCCACATCCTGTCTCAGGCGCTTACTGGTTATATGTCTCTGGGTAGGTCATTTAACTCCTCTGAGAATCAGTTACCTCATCTGTAAAAATAGGTATTATAACAGCATTGGTAAACCCCACAGCATTGTTGTAAAGTTACATGGATCAAATATGGGCCTGGACTTGGAGTCAGGAAGATCTGGTTTGAAATCCTGCCTCCAAAATTTATTATCTATATGATGGGATGTAAATCACTTCACCTGTTCTTCTGGGCCTCAGTTTCCTCATCTGCAAAAGGGGAGGTTAGACTGAATGGCTCCTAAGATCATTTTTTAGCTCTAAATCAATGTTCCTATGAGAAAAATACTTTGCAATTAAATACTATTTATGGGTTTCCTCAAAACCTTAGCACAGCCCTAGTGTACTAAGACTTTTGGGACACAAGACTCTGTCTCTTTCTCTCTCTCTCTCTCTCTCTCTCTCTCTCTCTCTCTCTCTCTCTCTCTCTCTGTCTCTCTCTCTCTCACACACACACACACACACACACACATACACACAAACACACATGCTTCTATAATTATTATTCCCTCTTTGTCAACAGGATATCTTCCTGATTCTCCCTGTCTTTGGAAAAACTCTTTTTCTGTCTTCTTCATTGGCTTCTCTTCTTCCTCCCATGTCCTATCTCTAAATATTCTCTAGAATTCAGTTCTTAGCTCCCATTTCATTGAATAACTAATCCATCCACTGAGGCTTTGCTTGTGCCCTTCTCCTTGCCAAAGCCCCACCTGTCTGACTCCTCTTCATCCTTCAAGGCAATCCTCCTTCTGGAAGCCTTCCTTGACTCTTTCAGCCCATTGACTCTTTCTCTCTGGTCTCTACCTATTTGGTTCCTTTATATATTATTGCTGATTGATTGTTATTATTGATAATTATAATTGTCGATAATTCCTTTTTTAGGTTTCTATGAATTTCTCTGACAACTAGTAAGCTATGGCAGAGCAGAGAGTCCAAAATGTCTTTTTATTGCCTGAGGTTAAATGTCTATGACATTCAGAGGTCTTCAACTTGAGTTCTAGCCTACTTTTTTAGGCTTATTTTCAATTAATCTCCCTCGTATACTCTAGATTGCTGGTGTTTCCTGTAAATGACCTTCCTTCTCTTCATGCCTTTGCCCTGGCTGTTCCCCAAGTGTAAAATGCTTTCCTTTCTCTTCTGTACATCTTGGAAGCTCTAGCTCCCTTCAAAGTTAAGCTTGACTGTAATATTCTACCAAAGACCTTTCCTGATCTTCCCATTTGTGAGGCTTTTCTCCACCTCAAGTTATGTTGCATTTTATTTGCATATATTTTGTATTTATCTGTATTATTTGCAGCTAGGTGGTACAGCAAAGTGCTGAATTGGAGTCACGAAGACCTCAATTCCAATTCTACCTTAGACAGTAGCTGTGTGACACTTAATCTTTCTCAGCCTCAGTTTCCTCACCAGTAAGATAGAATATAATAACAGCACCTCTTCAAAGGGGTGTTGTGAGGATTAAATCGGATAATATCATCATCCCATCATCATCATGTCCCACCTGCCCCAAGCAAAACGTAAGCTCCTTAAAGGCAAGATCGGTTTCATTTATGTCCTCACATCAGTTGCTTATCTAGTGCTTGTTGAATTGAATCACATCCTCCTTTCCCCACAGCATTTAGTATAGGGTCAGGCACAGAGCATGTTTAGTAAATGGGTGCATTCCATCTGATTTGTCCACAAGGAACCAGCCTACAGCTACACCTTTTTAGATCCCAATTTAAAGAGCACCATTCTAGGGTGCTAGCAAAATACTGCTGCAGAGATTCAAGAGAACAGATTCTAGCTGTCCCAAAGTCTCACTTGCTACTGGGGAAAATCGTTGGCCCCAGAGTCTCAACCTAGAAGTTTCATTGTGTTCCACATATGGATCACAAGTGGGCGTTATTTTCACCAGCAAGAGACCTGTAGAGAATCTAAACAGATGAAGGAAGGTGATGAGGGTGGGCAGAGATTGGGGTAAGAACCAAAGGAGAGAGAAAACAGACCTTCTGCCTTTTGCTCCCAGGGAACAATAGATGTGTGAGGGAGAACTGGGAGGATAAATTAATGCCTCAGCTTATAATTAACTGAAATCAATGCTCTGTGCTAGCTTTCAACTCCTGTAATAGTTTATTCTCAAAGAAAATATCTCAGAATTCAATAAAACTAGCATACCTCTCAACTGTTCCATTAGCAGAACAAACTTTCCCCACCATTCAGAAATTTGAGAGACACTGCAGCCACCTACTTCTAAAAGATGAAATGGGTCTTATTTAATAAGCTCCTAGACTTTATATTTAATCAAATCTATCCAGTTCATTCCATTTCACCAACAGGTCCTACCTCAGCATCTGTTTGGGGCTCCAGTCATTGATTAATGAATTTTCCCAGCATATTTTTTCTTTCCACATTTTAATAACTGTTTGCTCCATTATAGCTGGAAAGTGTAAGGGTTTATTAGAAAGCCTTGATGGCGATGAAATTATGACCACTGACCTCCTGTTGGGCCATCTCCAAATGGGCCAGAGTCTACACTGTGAGTCAGAATGGGAGCTGTTGCCAGATTTGATATAAAAATTGTTTCAATTTACCTACCTTCAGGGGTGGGGGAAAGGGCAGCTAGATGGCAGCGGATAGAGCACTGCACTTAGAATCAGGAAGACTCATCTTCCTGTTCTCAAATCTGGTCTCAGACACTTACTATCTTGTGTGACACTGGGCAAGTTACTGGATCTGTTTGCCTCAGTCTTCATCTGTAAAACAAGATGGAGAAGGAAATGGCAAACCACTGCAGTATCTTTGCCAAAAACCCAGATGGGGTCTCAAAGAGTCAGACAGGACCGAACAACAAAGGGGTGGGGGAAGGGGCCTCCCTGGATTTAGAGAGAATATTGTAATGCTAGATGGATCACAATGAGCTTATATGGTAGCACACAGCTTGAAACATTAGAACTGGAAGGAAATGTTGAATAAACATGTCCATTTAATCTGATTTGGCCACAAGGAGCCAGCTTACAGCTACACCTTAAAAAGCCTTTTAGATTCTAATTTAAGGATCACCAGTTCAGAGTTCTAGCAAAATACTGCTTCAGACCTTCAAGAGATTAGACTATACACTGTTCCAAGTGCTTCACTTGCTGCTGGGGAAAGGTCTTAGCCCTAGACCCTCAGTCCAGTGGTTTCACGTAGAATACACGTGAGGAAATTGAGGACATGCTAGTATCCAGAAGACATCTCCAATATGGCAGTCCTGGGAAGGGATTAGCATGAGTGGTCATGGTAGTCCCGTTTATACCCTTTTGGTCTCAGGAACAGAGTTTTTTTATTTCTTTCTTTCATGTACGTATAAGGTGATGCAGTCAGAATACGTTGGAACCCATCTGAGGCTCCAAATTGCCTCCCCCTTTCCCCTGAGGCATGTTTTTCATGCTTGAAGTTTCTCTGCAATCAATATGCTTAGTTAATGGATGCAACCCATGAGCTCCCTCCTCCACTCCTCAGACAGACCCACACAAAAACAAAGTAGGGATTTTCCAGAGTTCAAACATATTAATCGATTAAAAGGAAAATAAGCATGCTCTCATTTGTGTCATTGGATGATAGAACTGCAAGTGATGAGTGAACCGAGCCCTGGGAGCCTACACTCTGAAGTGCTCCTGCGTCAGGAAGACGTTATTGTTGAGCCCATCTCTTCCTAGCCCATACCCCTAAAGCCAACCCGCCCAGGGCTTCCGGCTCCACACAGCCCAGCCACACACTGCCACCTCAAGAGGGGGCATAGGGAGGCAGGGAGAGAGAATGAGCGCGGGACGTGGCCTCAGAAGGCTTGGATTTAGGTCCTGACTCTGCCACTTACTGGGGGTGAGTCCTCAAGTGCCTTTCCTCCACCTAGTCACCGTTTGCTCTTCTGTCAAGTGAAAGACTTGGGCAACCTCTTCTCTCAATTTCTTTCCTGCTCTAACTTCCCCCAAGGGAAGCCACTGCTCTCTCCTTGGTGCTGATCCCCAGAGCTCAGCATTCGTCCGTCCTTCCCTCCCTTCTGGCCCAGGCCAGACCGGCTGCAGGGTTTCCGGGGCTCAGACACGACCCGGCGGTGGTGGCGGCTCGCTGCAGCTCGAGCTCCTCCACCGCCTCTGGGCCGATCCAGAGGCAACACTCGCCGGCCTGCCCTTGGCCGGGCGGGAGGGTGAGAGCCCGCGGCGGCGGCAGCACAGCTCCCACAGCAGCTGCCGGAACTCCGGCCGCAGCAGGCAGTAGAGCAGCGGGTTGAGGCAGCTGTTGGCGTGCGCCAGGCAGATGGTCACCGGGAACAGGTAGCTGTGCACCAGGTAGTAGGCCCGGTCCCAGGGCACCGCGTTGAACTTAACCAGCACTCCCCAGAGCGTGATGGCATGATTTGGAAGCCAGCAGAGGAAGAAGGCGAGCACCACCACTGTCACAGAGCGGGTCACTCGCGATGGCCTCCGGGGAGTGCTGGGGGCCCCCGACGGCCCGGCGACTCCCCGTAGCCAAGGCCTTGGGCGGCGGCGCAGGAAGCGCAGCAGCAGAAGGTAGCAGGCAGACAGGGTGGCCAGGGGCAGCAGGAAGGCCACGGTGATCTTCTGCACGTGGTAGAGAGCCAGCCAGTCCCAGCCGCCGTCGGGGAAGCGGAGCAGGCAGAGACGCTCGCCAGCCACGCTGGCCACCGTGGAGAAGAGAGCCGTGGGGGCTGTGGCCAGGGAGGCTGCCACCCAAAGCAGGCCACACACCCAAACCGGGGCGGCCGCCCCGCAGCAGCCCGCACCTCCGCCGTCGAGGCTGTGGCGACGCAGCGCCCCGGCCACCTTGAAGTAGCGCGCGATGCTCATGGCGCTGAGGAAGAAGGCGCTGGCGTACATGTTAAGCACAGTCAGCGAAAGCACAATCTTGCACATGGCGCTCCCAAAGGGCCAGCTGAAGTCCCGGGCCGTGTCCACCGCCCAGAAGGGCAGGGTCAGCACGAACTGGAAGTCTGTGGCCGCCAGGTTGAGGACGAAGCAGTTCAAGGCCGAGGGCCGGCGTCTTTGCCGCTCCCGGACCAGCATCATCACCAGCACGTTGCCCACCAGGCCCACCGCGCACACCGCTAGGTACACCGCAGCGATCAGCAGCCGCAACACCATCGCCGCCCCCGCCGGCACCTCCATGGTGTCCAGGCTCCCCGAGCTGCGGTCCTGGATCCCCGACTGGGACCCGTTGCTCGGGACTCCGGCACAGGCGTTCACTGGCAGCTGGGACTCCGCACCTTCCAAGCCGCCGCAGGAGGGCACTGCCCCGACGGCTCCGGGACTGCGTCCGCCCCCTTCTGCGTACATCGTCCCAGATGGAGTTGGAACGCTGGGGCGCAAGGGAATATACAGCCGTCGCCTACCTCACCCGCCCCCCCACTCCAGGGCACCAGTCAGAACACTGTACACAAGGACACCACTCCTGGGCGAACTCCCGGGCGCAACTCACTGGAGGTGAGCATCCGTTTGATGCTTTTTACAAGAGAGGATCCCGCCCTTGTGGGGCGGCGATTGGTCAGCTGCAACTGTAGCCCCGCCCCGAAAACATTAGGTCCTCTTTGTATTGGATTCTTTTACCTCGGCCTCCTGGGCTTCTCTTGTCCTGCTGGGGTCCAAGGTGCCCCTGGGAAGCAACCGAGGTCACTAGTCTGGTCATCCCAACTGCCACGTTTTCTTCCAGCGGCTCGGGGTTGTCCCAATTCCTTCTGGGAGAACGCAGGCGCTGCTTTGCAGGAGTGTGGGCTCGGTTCCGAAGGGCTGGAGAGAAGGGGAGGCTCACTTTGTCCAGCTACTGGGGAGGAAGGGGTAGGAGGTAGATAGCATACCACGCAGCTCCCATCTAGATTACCTCTCGGTGGGCCAGGTCCCCTTCACACACCCGGATCCCACCCCCACACAGATTCTCCCTACCCACCCCTCCATACATCCTTATAGTCCTAGATCCTTCCCTTTTTCCAGTCTCTTTCTCTGTCCCTCTCCTCTTACAGTATTTATGGTCTGTCTCTGTTTGTCTCTGCCTGCCTGCTGCCTTTCCTCCCTTCTTTCTTGTGTATCTGTCTTTGTCTCTTTCTCTCTTAGTCTCATTCCTCTTGTTCTCTGTCTTTGTATCTCTCCCTCTTTGTGTCTGTCCCTCATTCTCTCTATATATCTTGTCTGTTCTTGTTGTCCCGTCTGGACTCTGTCTTTGTGTCAGTCAGTTACTCTTTCTATGTCTCTTATTTCCCTAAATATCACTAACTTTGTGTCTCTCTCCATCTCACACCCCCCTCCCCAATTTGGTACACTATCCTCATACTTTCCTACCCCCACCCCTTGCACTGGAGAGACAAATGAGCTCGGTGTGGTGGAGATAAGAAGGAAAGAGTTGAGTACTGAGTTCTAGTTGGGAAATGGCTACTTTGTAGCTGTATGAATTTAGCCAAGTCACTTCTTCTGACAGCCTCAGTTTCTTCATCTGTAAAGGGAGGGTAATAGTACTAGAGCCAGTTACCTCATAGGGTTGTGGTGAGGATCAAAGAAAATTGTGGATATAAAGCTTTGTGTCCAAGGCTTTCTAAAATGTGAGACGTCCTCATGGGTTGTGATGCTGAAAGCACCTTGGCCTTGAAATCACATTTAGGTTCAAGTCTTGGCTATACCACTAGCTATCATGGTGACCTTAGACAGCTATCTTGCCTCTCTCAGTCTGAGTTTCCTCATCTATTCAAAAAATAGGTTTGATTTCTCAGATCCTTTTCATCTCTCACATTCTATGAGTATTTGGAGAGGTAGTGTGGTACAGTAGATAGAGCACTGGACCTGGTTATCAGAAGACTTGAGGGGAATCACAGAGTTAGAAAGGATCATGGAGGATATTTAGACCAACTTTATTCCTCTACAACCCTGTCCCCTCCAAGATGCTTATCTGTTCTCTACTTATAAACATTCTGAGATGGGATCACTAACTCCTGAAGGAGTCCATTTAGCTTTTTGTTAATAATCAATCATGTCTGATTCTTTGTGACCTCATGGACCATAGTGTCCATGGGGGTTTCTCAGTGAAGATATTGGTTTGCCATTTCTTTCTTCAGAGGATTAAGGTAAGCAGAAGTAAAGTGACTTGCCTAGGGTCACATAGCTGGTGTCTGGCAATTTCCTGACTTCAGGCCCAGTACCTATCCACTAAGCCATCTAGTTCCCTCCTGATTTGACTTTTAGACTGCTCTAATTTTTAGGAAGGTTTTCTTTGCATAAAGCTAAACTCTGCTTTTCTATATCTTCTACCCATTGCTCCTACTTCTGCTCTCTGTTATCAGGCAGAATAAGCCAGTCTCTCTTCACAGGGTAACCTATTAAGTATTAAAAGAGAGATCCCATCCACTCATAGTCCTTTCTCCATGCTAGACACTTCCACTCCCCCCAGGATATCTTTTTTTTAACAGATGTTTAGCTCCTCCGCCATCTTGGTCACTGTCTCCAGGTAGCAATGCTTAAAAGCTAATGGAGACATAATGACTTTCACATTGTTCCACTAGAATACTTAAACATTCATTTGGGATGTCAGGCTTGGCGAAGATGAAGAATCACCTAGAGACTTTCCATTGATCATCCAGTTACTCCACTCTCCACCCAAAGCAAACTGCATTGAAGCGAATCAATTGTGATACATGTTGGAGAGCCTGCTGGGCAAAGCAAGTGCTTCTGAAAAGTTAGGAAGTTCTTGTTTTACTTTCCTCCACTTTTTTTATATTTAAAAGACATTACTTGGCAATCCTCTTGAAGTTAAAATATCTGATGGAAGCATGACTTGTTGTATCATAAAGTACCTTGTATTTGGAGTCCCAAAACTCAGGTTCAAACCTCAGTTATACTCTTTACTAGCTTTGTGACCTTAGGTAAGTCACTTCTCTAGGTGTCACTTTTCTCCTCTGAGACATGAAAATAAATCATTTGTAAGTCTTGTCCATTCAAGTTCCACATTTATTTTGTGCACCCCTTTCTTTCTACTTCCACAGTCAACTACTCAGTTCAGACTTAAATCGCCTTTTGCTTGAACTACAGCAATTATCTCCTAATTAGTCTCCTTGACTCCAATATTTCCTGTTTCCAAATCATCCTTATTATTGTTGCCAAATTGATATTTCTAAAGAATAAATTTGACCATTTGCCGAAGTTTCCTGGGACCCTCTTTTGCCTTTAGGATGAAATATAGAATCCACACTCTGGAATGTAGAGGGCTTAAAAATGTGACTCCTGGTCATCTCTAATCTTATTTCATTCTACATACTCACTTTCATGAACTTTATGTTCTAGATAAATGGACTTTCTTGCTGTTTTTCATATGTGATATCATATTTTCAGCTTCTGTATGTTTGAACAGGTGGTGCCTCTATGCTTGTCGTGGACTTTCTCATCACTGTTAACTCATAGGAATCCCTAGCTTTTCTTTTCTTTCTTTTTTTTTTTTTGGAGGCAATGGGGGTTGAGTGATTTGCCCAGCATCACACTGCTAGTAAATGTTTGAGGCCAGAATTGAATTCAGGTCCTCCTGATTACTCTATCCATCTAGTTTCCCCATAGTTGTTTTTTTTTTTCAAAACACTATATCCTATAAAAAGTCTTTCTTGGCCCTTCTCAGTTTTTGGTTCTCTCTCTCTCTCTCTCTCTCTCTCTCTCTCTCTCTCTCTCTCTCTCTCTCTCTCTCTCTCTCTCTCTCCCTCTCTCTCTCCCTCCCTCCCTCTCTTTCTCTCTCTCTGTCTTTGTCCCTATCTCTCTCTCAATATTTACTTATGAAGTTGTTGTGTTCAGTAGAAAATAAGCTCCCTGAAGGCAGGAACAGTTTCATTTTTGCTTTTACATCCCAAGTGCCCACATGATGACTTGCATGTGGTAAATACTTGATATATATCTGGGGAATTGAGTTGACTGTTGCACTAAATGGATTCAATGATTTAAAAGCATTCTTTGAACTCTGAAACCAATAATCCTATGATCTTCCATCTAAATTAGCAAATCTCTGTACCACATTATTCAGTTTTGATGTAGGAGCTAGAATTTACAAGGAGCTAGAAGAGGTTTTCTGAAGCTAACCCCCTATTGGCTCTCTGAGCAGACTGCATTACAACCATCCCTGTCCAATTCAGAGGAGAGAGTTTTCAAGGTGAATAAAGTGGTTCTTGTGAACCAAAGTGAAGTGATCGTTTTTCCTTCACTCAGCTCCAATTTTGAGTACAAATATTGTTGTGAGTACCACTTCTTTAGCTGAAAATCATAGGGGAGAAGTTTTATATTCCACTTTTGTTCACCAATATAGTTAATCATTTGGTGGATAAAAATGGACATGGTTTCACCTGTATTGTTATGGAGGATGGCCACACCAAGATCATAGATTCAGGAA
Source organism: Bettongia penicillata ogilbyi (assembly GCA_023548195.1). Taxonomy (NCBI): domain Eukaryota; kingdom Metazoa; phylum Chordata; class Mammalia; order Diprotodontia; family Potoroidae; genus Bettongia; species Bettongia penicillata. Next base: position 6,831,153 of record JAJHZJ010000022.1, read on the forward strand.
TCATTAAGTTTTAGCCATTTGTCTGCCTCATTAATTTTAAGCAATAGTTCTGGAAAAAAAATAGAGATGTACTGGTGATCTTTTAGGTATTCTCCTAGTCATTTTAGCTTTACACTCTGGCCATGACATAGGGAAGGAGCTCACCTTTAGGACATAACGAACTCCAAATGCCTATAATCTCCAATTGGATGAACCACAGGCAACCTTAAATTCAGCACATGCACAACCTCTCATTTCCTTCTTCCTCTTTTCCTCCTTCCCTCCTTTGCTCCCTCCTCTATCTTCCTCTCTCCCTTCCTCACTCCTTCTTCCCCTCTACCTTTCTCCCTGCCTCTTTTCCTTCCCTCTGCTTCCTTTCCTCCTTCCCCATTCCTTCTTTCTGCCTTTCTTCCATTCCTCCCTCCCTTCCTCCCTCTTTTCCTCCCTTCTTTCTTTTCTTCTTCCCTTCCTTTCTTCTTTCCTCCTTCCCTTTCTTCCTTCTTTCCTTCCTCTCTCCCTGCTTCCCTTCCTTCTTCCCTGCCTCCCTTCCTTGCTTCCTTTCTCCCTTCCTCCCTCTCTTCTTCCTTCCCTCCTATCTCCCTCCGCAACTCCTTTCTCTTCCTTTCTCCCTTTCTTCTCCTCTTTCTCCTTCCTTCCTCCCTCCATTCCTTCCTTCTTTCCTCTGTTCCTCCATTCTTCCTTCACTTCCTACTTTCCTTCCTTTCTCCCTCTTTTCCTCCCTTCCTTCCTCCCTCCTCTCTCTCTCCTTTTCTCTCTTTTGAACTCATCTTCCCCTCCCCCCCAAAAAACCTGTTTCTCTTACTGATGTCAATTTAATGATTCAATTTAACAAATATGTATTAATCTTTTACTACTTTCTGGACACTATGCTAGGTGCTGGGGATACAAAGACTGTCCCAGATCAATCAGCCAATTTCTGTGCATTTGTTAGACATCTACTATGACCAATTATGTGTCAGAAACAGTGATAAGCACTAGAGATAAAAGTACAGGGAATGAAAAAATCCTGACTCCCAAGGAATTTACAGTCTAATGAAGTAGATGACAAATTCATGTGATAGACAGACAGATAGACAGGTATGTATGTATATGTATATATATAGAGAGAGAGAGAGAGAGAGAGACAGACAGACAGACAGACAGACAGACAGATAGATTGACAGACAGTAGATACAAATAACTCTAAGGTACTTTGAGAGGGAATACAGTAGCTGGGGATGAGGGAGAGGATCAAGAAAAACCTCATGTAGAAGATGGTGCCTGAACTCCATCTTAGAGAGATGGACTCTAGGATGTGGAAGTAAGGAGGGCATGCATTCTAGGCCTGGGGAACGGTTAGTGCAAAGTCATGGGGATGGATGCATGTGTGAGGAACAGAAAGAAGGTTATTTTGGCTGGATCACAGGGTGTAGGAGGAGGGGTGCCCAGTGAATCTGGAATGATAGGTTGGGGTCAAAATGTGTAGGGCTTTAAAAGCTAGCAAGGGAGTTTATATTTGATCCTGGAGTCAACAGGAAGCCACTGGAGGTAGTTGGAGTGACATGGTCACATCTGTACTTAAGGAGAATTACTTTGGCAGACATGTGTAGGGTGGCCTGGAATGGGGAAATGCAGGAAGAAGGGAGACTAAATCAAGATGCTGTTGCAATAATCTAGGAGAGAGATGATGAGCTCCTGAACTAAGGTGGGAGCTGTAAGAGTAGGTTTAAGGGGTGGGAGAAAAGAGATGTTGTGAAATTAGAAACAGCAATATTTGCCAACTGATTGGATATGTGGGGTGAGGGAGACTGAGGAAATAATGTAGAGATTTTGAAGCTGAAACACTAGAAGAATGGTGGTATATTCAAGAGAGATAGGGAAGTTCAAAAGAAAGAAGGGGTTAGAGGAACCAAAAATAATGAGTTCCGTTTTAGAAATAATGAGTTTAGGTTGTCTGCAGGAGATCCAATTTGAAATATCCAGTAAACAACTGGTGATGTGGGGCAGAAACTCAAAGCGACTGGGATTGAATCTATAAATCTGAGAGGCATCTGCATGGAGATGATGGCTAAATCCATGGGAGCTGACGAGGTTACCGAGAGAGGAGAGAATAGAGGGAGAAGAAAGGAGAGACAAGGATAGAATCTGAGGGAACATGCACAGTAAAGGGAGCCTGATGTGGATGAGGAGCTAGCAAAGGACACCGAAAAGTCAAGTCAAAAGACATTTATTAAGTGTCAACATTCCAGATGGTATGCTAAGTACTGATAATAGAAAGAAAGGCAAAAACAGACCTTGTCCTGTAAACCAAGAGAGAATAAAATCATGAGACTCAAGAGGGAAGGAGAGTATGTAGGAGGTAAGTGTGGTCAGTAGTGTCATATGCAACAGATGAGTCATGAAATTATAAGAATGAGAAAAGACTATCAAACGTGGCAATTGAGAGATCTCTAGGAACTTTGCATAGAGCAGTTTCAATTGAATGAGGAGGTCAAAAAGCCAGACTGCAAAAGGATTGAGTAGTCAGTGAGAGGAGAAGAGGTGCTGAGTGTAAACAACTTTTCAAGTAGTTTTTCTGAGAAAGGGAGGAAAGATATAAAATAATATCTTGAGTGGATGGTAGGGTCTAGTGAAGAATTTTTAAAGATGGAGGAGACTTGGACATGACTGAAAGCAGTACAGCAGCTAGGTGGTGCAGTGGATAGAGCACTTGACCTAGAGTTAGAAAGAATTGAGTTAAAAATCTTAGACATTTGCTACCTGTATGACCCTGGGAAAGTTACTTAACTTCCGCTTGCCTCAGTTTCTTCATCTGTAAAATGGGGATAATAATATCCCTCCCCTTCAGAATTGTCATAAGGATCAAATGAGATAATAATCATAAATCACCTGGCACATAGGAAAAGTTATATAAGTGTTAATATTAAGGAGCCAGTTGCTAGAGAGGGAGAGAGGCAGTGATTGAAGATGTCATTGTCTCTCTGGTGAGGATGGAATGTATACATGTATATATGCAGAGTGTTGACCTTGGTAAGAAAGGGCATCCTATCTGATCAGTTAGCAACTTTTAGTTTGCCTCCCTGATGTTCATCTTCATTCTAGATGAAGTGATGATACAAATAGGACCATGTCAGTCCACTTCTCAATATGCTACAATAGTTCTCTATTTCCTCTAGGATAAAATATAAGCTCCTTTCCTTGAATTTTAAAACCATTCACAATCTGGCCCCTGCCTGTCTTTTCAGCCTTGTTACACATCACTACCCTTCCCATGCACTGGGGTTCGGTCACAATGGCCTTCTATGTCTTTTTCCCCATGATTCTCCCCCTCCCGCCTCCATGCATTTGCACTGACTATTCTCCATGCCTGTAACATACTCTCACCTCATGATATTCCTCATTTCTTTAAAGAGGCAGCTTAATTACCACCTTTTGCACTGAGACTTTCCTGATTCCCTTAATTGTTAGGACTTTCCCCTAAATGCCATTTATTTATTGTGTTTAAATTTACATATACATACAATATATATTTAAGTGTGCGTATATATATGTATATGTATTATGTATGTGGGTATATGTACAAATATATTATTGGTTAAGAACAAACCCCAAAACCTAAAAAGATTTTAGGAAGAATTTTTTATTAAGTCAGTTCAGCAGGAGAGAAAGTCAGAAAAAAGGTGTTGCTCTCTCCTCAAATCTCTGTGAGGCTTATATTATATAGAGTTCGAACAAGGGTGTTTGAACAAGGACAAACTGCTGAATGGTTGACACATTGCAGTTAAGCAGCACCCAGAAAAGGGCAGTTCCCAGGTTAGTTTGTTTGAGATGTATATCAGCAGTATGTCAATAGCATTGGGGCAAAGCCAAACACAAGCTTTTGGTGAACCCTAAAATACAAGTTTTGAGTGGACCCAAAATGAGGATTGAGTGGGAGCTAGGCATTCTTTGCAGGGATCTCTATCATCCCTGGAGCATCTCAGAGGTCAGCCTGAGCTCCACAATAAGCTTTGGGTAAGACAATTTCTTGCCACAAAAACTAAGTTCAAACAAGATTAATGTTTTCTCCACCATATATTATATATTCTTGTATATTTATATAAGTACATGTCTCCCTCAATAAAATGTGAACTCCTTGAGGGCAAAGATTATTTAGTTTTTGTCACCGTATTCCTATTAGCCAGTACAGTGTCTGGTACACAGCCAACACTTAGTTAACATTTTTTGTTATCTGTTCCCTTTCCTTTGCTCCCATTAACCCCACCCTTAAAAAGGCATTTGTATCACCTCCTCAGACAAGGTTCTCTAAACTCGACTTTCTTCCAGCCCATCTTTCCTGCTGCCAGACTAAAGGACCTCTTGCATAGATCTATCCAGACTCCTCTCCTGTGCTCCACATTATGCATTGCTTCCTGATTGTCTAACAGGTCAAGTTCATATTCCTTAGTTTGGCATCGCACCTAATGTCACCTCACTGCTTGGGAACATGGCTCTTGTTCCAAAGGAAAAGATGATACGTGTGGTAACATATGCCTATTAATGGACAGGGAAAATCTTATATTCCATTAACCCTGCAGGCCCCTATGCAAAAGTGGCTAAAGGACCTCCTTTACTCTTTACTAATTGCGAAGTAGAGAGATCTTCATCCTCTCTGCAATGCAAGAGCTACTTGAAGTCATCGAAGTTTAGAGGAAGGAACTTTTGAGACCAGCTCAAAGAGGAGGACATGGAAGACTGGAGGGGTTAAGTGATAAAGGTCGCAAGCAGGGTGATGATCTCAATGGAATATATCCTGTTGGAGGGAGATACTCTTTCCAGACACAAACAAGCTGAGTCACTGATCTTCCATAAAGAAGAACATCTTGCAAGTTTAGAAGTTTTAGCTGTAATGGTTGCTACATGAGTAGAGGGTTTAGCTGAAGTGAGTGTTAACATGTGGTTCCTGATGGAGTCTCCTAGAAAGAGTAAAAGACTTTACTCTTATCTTAGTGGATATATAGCAGCCAGCTCTACCATCTTGAGTTATAGATCAGTCCATTGAGAAAAGCAGACAAAACCAATCTGACTCTTAGTGTTCTTTCTGTCTTACCCACAACGTTGTTGGTCTATTCCCATCCTCATCACCACCATCGCTTAGGAAGACTATAGGATTCAAACATGGAAGGAACTTTAAAAATGATCTAGTCCACATGATGAAGCATACTATCCACCTCAAGAGAAAGAATTGATGCTGTCTGAATACAGACCAAAGCATGCTATTTTCACTTTCCTTCTTTTTTTATACAAGTCTTCTAATACAAAATGACTAATATGGAAATGTTTTAAATGATTGCACAGGTATAAACTATATTGAATTGCTTACCATTTCAGGGAGGGGGGACAGGGGGGAGGAAGGAAGAGAAGAATTTTTTTTAAGTTTTAAAAAATTGTTTTAACATGTAATTCAGAAAAAATGAAATATTATTACGATATTATTTTTAAAATTATGTAGTCCAAGCCCTTCATTTTATAGAGGGGAGAAATGAGGATCAGAGACAGAAAGTGACTTCCCCAAAGTTGCTGAATATGGATTTAAACTCAGATCTTCTGACTCCAAACTATTTCCCTGGGGCAAAGCATGGTGAGCATTTGCATAGCATACAATATGTGGCACCTCATCTATTCAAATTATAGAATTCTGGCTTTTACTTGTGGTCTGGGAAGGACCTGCAAGGCCAGCTCCCAAGGATTGAGCTTCCCTGTACAAAGCAGGTTCTTAATAAAGATTTATTAATTAAATTGAACTGATGTTTACTACCCAAGTGACTTTGGGCCTTTCTGGGCCTCAGTTTCCACATTTATAAAAAGAGGGAGTTGAACTTGATGGTTCTAGCTCCAGGATCCTACAAAGTGAAGTGTGAGATGCTGAGGACATGTAGGACTGAATGAGTGGACATTGAAACAGAGAGATCAAGCGATGCCATAGTTTAGGGACTGACAACTCTGGGGTCAGGGGAGGTTACTTCTTTCCCTCTACAAGCTCTGTTGCACCCAGACTTGGCGCTTCGTTTGTCAGAGCTGGTAGCATTTGCAGATGAAGAAGTTTAAGCTCTCTGATGCCAACTTTGTTTGGGGTATTTGTTTATGATCTTCTGGACATACTTTTGTTATAATTTACTATTCCATGTGTTAAATATTTGTCAAGGTATACTTAAACCTGTATTTTTGTCATTTTTGTGGTGGAGAAAATGGTTGCCCTATATCTTTTTTTTTAAAATAAGCTAGGTTTTCAGGAGGGTAGCATCTCTCAAATGCCCTACAGATGAATAACTAGACATAAAATCAAGGAATCTTAGAGTGGAAAGTGACTCTAGTGTTCCACTGCTCCAGGCCCTCATTTTACTGAGTAGAAAAGTAGTCAGGGAAAGTGGAGACAGTGCTGGACTTGGAGTCAAGAAGACGTGAATTCTGCCTCTGCCACTTACTAGCTCTGTGACCCTGGGCAAGTTCTGGGATTTTTCTCTGTCTCAGTTTCCTCATCTATAAAATGTGGAATAACAAGAGTAGCGTTGTGGAGGACCAGATGAGTTTATCATACGTGAAATGCTTTGTAAACCTTAAAGGGCTATATAGGGCTGCTAGAGAGCACAGTGGATAGAATTCTGGACCTGGAGACAGGAAGACTCATTTTCCTGAGTTCAAATCAGACCTCAGACACTTACTAACTTAACCCTGTCTGCCTCAGTTTTCTCATATGCAAAATGAACTGGAGAAGGAAAGAGCAAACTACTCCAGGATCTTTGCCAAGAAAACCTCAAATGGGGTCATGAAGAATAGGACATGACTGGAAAGCAAGAAAAACAAGGACAATGTGGAATAGGGGAAGAGAATGGGAAACCATGGGTTCATTCCCAACTCCTCTCCTGACCAGCTGTGAAACCATGGACCATTGACCTTGCTATAATGGAATCGGGAGACAGAAGACCTGAGTCTCAGATATTTGCTATCTGGATGAACTTCAGCAAGTCACTTAACCTCTCTGGGTCTCAGTTTCCTCATCTGTAAAAGCAAGGATTAGACAGGATTACCTCAGAGATTCCTTCCAGCTCTAAATCTTATTCATATTGTACAGGAGTCTTATTTAAAAAACAAAATGAAGCAAGGGTACTGAATACCCATATAAACAATTGTATTAGCTTGGTAGCTACCTTTAATTTTGACACAACATCTCATTATAGGTTTCCAATCCCTCCAGTTTCCCATCCACTAGGACTCTGTTTATCCATTCGTTCCCATTCCCTTTTCCTCTTGTATGGTTGTGATTGGTTTGTGCTCTATTCTGGTTCGGATCTTTGCGCTCTGCATTATTTCATGAAAGGTTTTCCAGATGTCTTTGTGTTCCTCAAACCTGCCAGTCTTCATGGTGCTGCCATCTTCCATCACACGAATGCACCCCAATTTATTTTACCTCAATTGTTGTATGTTTATTTAGGCTGCTTCCAGTTTGTTTGCGGTTGCTGTTAACATCTCTGAACAAGGCTGCACTGATTTATTCAGTGCTTCAAGGAATCATAATCTCATTAGACTGCACATTTCCTCCTCCCAGGCAGACCATAAGCACTCTAAAACCTAGTGAGCAGAAACTGGAAAAACAATCAGTCCAAACAACATATACAATGACAACAAGGATAAAAAGATAAACAGCATGAGGGGTCATTATAATGGCCAATCTTAGCCCAGAAAAGAATTGAGGATGTGCTGATGATGGTTGTAATAGATAATCTTTATTTAGTGCTTACTATGTGCCAGGTCCTGTGCTAAATGCTTTATAAGTATTGTCTCATTTGGTCCTTGCAGTAATCTTGGGAGGTAGGTGTTATTATTATCCCCATTTTACAGATGAGGAAACCAAGACAAACAAAGGTTAAGTGACATGTCCAAGATCACATGGATAGTATTTAAGGCTAGATTTGAACTCAGATCTTCCTGACTTTAGACTCGGTATTCTATCTGCCCAGCTGCCCAGTTTTGTGGCTCTGTGGAGTCACTTGACTTGGACCCAAATTTTATCTCTAAAATTTAACTCTTAGATGACCTTAGTGGGAAGGGGATTCAGTTTTCTCATCTGCAAAATAAGGGCTGGGTTAGATGACTTCTTAGGTCATTTTCTGCTCTGGATCTAGTCAGCCATCACTGCTTTCCTTGCAGAGGCAGTGAAATTATGGATGTTGAATATGTCATACCATCAGACACAATTGAAATGTTGGTTCATTTTACTGAACTGCTTTTTCCCCCCCTCTTTCTTTGTTGATCTTTGTAACAAGGGATGACTGAATGGGGAAAGGAAGAAAAAAGGATACACTGAGAAGTGAAGGCAATGTAAAAACAAAGGATATAAATAAAAATTGTGTGTGTGTGTGTGTGTGTGTGTGTGTGTGTGTGTGAGAGAGAGAGAGAGAGAGAGAGAGAGAGAGCGAGAGAGAGCAAGCGTGTGTAGAGAGTCTCTGAAAGTGACTGTGGCAGAAACTAATCACCCTGCAGTCAGCTTCGAAAAGAGCCTTGAACTGGTTGGTCTTTGGACAACAGACACTGTCCCTTTATTTGTAGCCTTTCCATTCTCGTAAGACCTGTTGGAGACAATAATTCTGTTTAGTGTAGCCTTGGAGAACAGACAAGATTTCATCCCTGTTATGCTGAGGCATAGGATGAAGATATTATAGGATCTGTCATTAGAAGAGCTCTGCTAATCTTCTGGATTGGGTGCTTCTCGTGGACCTCTGCCCTGACCCCTTTCAGTGGGCTCACAAAGTGGCCCCTCCAGAGGACTCACTGGAAGGAGCAAGGGTATAGGATCGGTCCAATGGGAAGTATCTCAGTCTGTTAGATCCAGGGTTCCTCTGATGATACCCAGAGTGACTAGTATTATTCCAATTAGTAATAACTCCTGGACCTTAGTTTCCTTCTCTAAAATGAGCAAGTGGGTTCAACAGTTCTCTGAGGTTCTCTCTACCTTTTAGATTCCACCAATAAGTCAACAACCATTTATTAAGCACTTAACTGCATGCCAGACATTGCGGTAAGTGCTGGGCAGACTAATACACGAAGAGAGAAAGCCAGTCTGCTCTCCAGGGAAAAAAAAAACACACATGAAAGAAAGCTGAAAAGGGACAGACAGACAATTATCAGACTGAAAAGGTGCAGAAACTACTGGACTTGGGGGGTATGACGAAGAAAGTCCAGAGCAGCCTGGAGAGGAATGAGACCTTCCTTCAATGGAGGTGCTGGGAAGTCATCCGAACAGAGGAAAAGGGTACTCCTCCTGTGTTAATTCCAGGACTGTGATATTCTAGATTGCAATTTCTGCCTTTTTCTCAGCAGCTTCCTTTAGACTCTACCAGAGTTGGCTTGTGGACCACTCTTGCCCACCCACTAGAGGAAGCACTGCCTCCCATCTCGCTGGACTTATTGTTTGCAGAAGAAAGTGTCTGCCAAGGCATACTAACACATGGCTCCAGGAAAATCTGGTTTCTCTCAAATTGCAATCCCTCTAGCAGCAGCCCTGCTGTGCACCACTGGGAAGATTGGCCTCCTGAGCGCTGCCAGGGGAGGAGATCATTCTGCGGGCAGAGGCTGTGTTTGTAAGAGTACACATAGCGAATGTACATGCAGCAAAAATGAAAAGAAGCCACTGCCAAGAAATGATATGCTCCTCCCTGGGACATTTGTCATTCATGAAACCATTGGGGTGGGCTGGCAAGGAGGCTTCACTCTTTTACTGAAAGCCAGGGGAAGCTGCAGTGAGCAGCCTTCTCAGGCTACCCAAGAGTGCCTGTTTTCTTGAAGGAGGGGTGGGGATGAGAAGGGTTGGGGGAGGGGCACAGGGGCCTAGAGGATGGAGAGCACTTTTCTCCTCTTTCTGGCTGGTGCCCTTTTCTTTCCAGAGTCACTATCAGATATGTAAGGCCTCAGGCTTCGCTACATTTTATCCAGAGACAAGCGCCAGTCCTCATTATCATCTGCCAAGCCTATTCCAACAACCTCTTCTCTCTCCCCGCTCCAATCCATTCTTCACAAGCTACCAGATTCATCTTCCCTTTAAGAGATTCTGATGCCACAAACACCCCTTCACCCCCTGCTTACATTCCTTTAATGACTCCCTACAGCTTGACCACTCGACCTTTCTACCTTATCCCACAGATCACTTCTCTGGTCCTCAGTTTTCTCATCTGTAAAATGAAGGGATTGAACTCAATGGTTTAGCTCCAGTTCTTGATTCTGACTAATTTCAAATCATCACCTTGGCTAAGGCAAGGTGAACATCCCTTCTCCAGACAGGAGACCCCCCCCTCACTGCCGTACATCAAGGCTGTGGTGCCTTATTCAAGGGGTCCCCCTGGCTATGTTCCCCCTATGGCTATTCCAAAACTCAAGAGATTGCTATTCAGTCAGTCAACCAGTATTTATTAAGCTATGTGGCTATGGTGTGCCACACCCTATGTCAAGTACTAAGCACACAAAACAAGGCAGAACTCAGTCCCTGCCCTCAAGGAACTCGAAATCTAATGGGGCAGGGTGGGGGGGAGCGGGGAGCGAGACAACATACAGTAACTATGTATAAGCAACTGTATATGAACAACTATGTATAAACAAGATATATACGGAAATAATCAATTGACTGTTGTCAAAAGCAACAAAGTGAATATATTTTTATATATTTATTTAGCACCTACTGTTTGCAGAGCTGCTGATTCTGGGGATGAACAATGACATAGTCCCTGCCCTTTAGGTGCTACAATCTGTTTTTTAGGAGGGTAGAATGATAAATATACATAAATAGTTGTTGACATATCAGGAGATGATTCCTGAGTGGCCAGAGCTGTGAGAGATTCAAGGCAGAAGAAATCACTTCTAGATGGGGATTACAAAGGACAGTACATGAACTGAGACTGGAGAAATTTTCAACAAATGTAAATGGGAGGACAGAAATTTATTCTAAGAATGTGGGAGAGCCTTCACAAATGTATAGAGGTGGAGCGAGCAGGAAGGAATGGGGCACAGATAGTATATTGGTTTGGTTGGAATCTTGAATGGATAAAGTGGGTAAGGCAGAAATCATACCAGAAGGTTAGGTATGTTGGAGCTGGTTTATGAAGGCCTTAAATGACAGACTAGGGAATCTGAATTTTACCCTATAGGCAGTGGGGGGGTGGGGAGGCGAACAGACAGGGGGAAGGGCATGCTCAGATGTAAAAGGCAATTACACTCAGTATTTATTAGAGGAAAGGCTACACAAAAGGGAGAAGTGTTAGAAGTCTACCGGACAGCAGCTGAGACCAAAAGAGGATGAAGGAAGAGAAGAGGAAAAATGCAAGAGAGATTTCCTTAGTCCTGTAGCTTTTAACATTGATGGCCAATTGCCTCTCCCTCTAAACTCCTTTGGTTTTCCCGGTTCTGTTCTTTCCTAGTTCTCCTCCTACCCTTCTGACTGTTTCTTCTCATCCTCCTTTACTCAGTCATCACTGATTTCTTTTTTGCTTAAGTGGGTGTCCCCCAATTTTCTGTCTTGAGTCCTCTCTAGATCAAGAGTTCTTAACCATTTTAATGTCATAGAACCCTTAGGCAGTCTATGGTGGTGAAGCCTGTGGATCTCTTACAGATGAATGGTTTCAGAAAAAAAATAACTGAAGGAAATGAAAATTCCAGTTAAAAGTTGATGAAGATAAAGACGTCATTTTTCCCATTCAAGTTTACAGATCCCTTGAAATCTCTCTCCCTTTCCCCAGGTGAAGAATTCCTACTCCATTCTATCCTGCCTGATGACCCCATGAGTTCAGTGAGTATCTCTCCGTACTCAGATGACTCCCAAGTATAGTTAAAGGCAGCAGGTACTTCAGTGAATAGAGAAAACAACTTGACCTCAGGAAGACCTGAATTGGAATCCTACCTCAGACACTCCCTAGCTGTGTGAACCTAGTCACTTAACAAGTCATTTAACCCTTCTGTCTGCCTCAGTTTCCTCAAATGTAAAATGAAGGCAATAATATCGCCTACCTCACAGGGGTTATCGTGAGGAACCAATGAGATAAGGTACGGAAGGTGGTTTGGGCTGTCTGAACGCCTAGCCCCTTCTGTCTCCTGTCTGTGCGGAGCGCCAGATCCACATCTCCAGCTGCCTGGTGGACATGACTTTTGAGATCACCATCCTACCTCGAATTCCACATTTAACAAGATTCCTTATCTTTCCCTCCGCCCCCTCCAACCTTTCTGTCCTCCACTCCGTCTCTTGGGGTTGTAGTGCTCATTCTTGGCCCCCTAAGGGCTACACTAGATAAGTTTTGAGGTCCCTTTCGATTCGGAGATTCTGGGGAAAAGAACGTTCTAGGAAAGACTGGAATCACATCCCTGGTGGACGCTGTCCAAACTGCTTGGATTCTTGACCAAAGCCGGCCCGGAGTTCAGCAGCGCTGCCCTAGTTGTGTCCAGCAGACGGCGCCCTCGTACAGGCCGGGGCCGGACCAGAACTCCGGGGTTGACCCGGGTCCCCAGTGCCGGGTCTGGGTCAGACGCGCGTCCCGGCCCCCGGGGAGAGGGCTGGCGCTGCAAGAGATCAGTGCCCGGCGTTCCGGAGGCCGCTGCCGGGCGGAGGGAGACCCGGCCTCAAGGCTCGAGGGCTGCCCCGGGGCTAGCGGCGGCGGGTGGGGGGGCGCTCTTGGCTTGGCCCCGGAGCTCGGGGAAGGGACAAAGGAGAGAAGAGGGAGGGAAGGAGGGAAGGAGGGGGCGGGGGCCGAGGCTAAAGGAGAACCCTCCGGGCTGTATGCAAATGAAGCCGGGCCCAGTAGCGGGCGGGGAGGGGGGCGGGGCGCAGGAGAGGGGGCTCGCTCGCGGCCGCCCAGTGCCGGGCGCCTGTGCTGCTCCGCGGCTTCTCTCCCTTTTTCTCTTTTTTTTTCCTTTTGCAATCCACAAAAGGGGGCCGGCCCTGCGGCTTTTGTTTGAGAGAGAGGAGGCTGGAAGCAGCTAGCTCTCGGGAGCCGGGGGCCTGGACATCGGGGGCCCGGGACGGCGGGGTCGGGGGGTGGGAGGGAGGGGGGCATGCCGAAGGAGTGAGGCTGGGGAAGTCTGAGGAGAGAAAAAGAGGTCTCCGGGAAGGGAGCCGTCCTGCCAGCGCCCTCCCCGCCCCGAGTGAGGTGGGGGGAGCCGTGCCTCGCTGCGCTCGGGCCCCGCGTTTCCACCCGCGCGCCCTGGCCATGGCCGCCCCCCGGAGCCCCGGGGCCGCGGCGCTTCCGCGGCCGCTGCGCCTCCTGTTCCTCCAGTGTGCGTTGCCGCTGGCGCTGGGCTTCCCCGGGCATCCCGGGCCCCGACCAGGTGGGTAACTTGCTCGCTCAGCCATTCACGTGGCCCCTTGTCTCCCCTCGCCCGGCGGCCGAGTCCACCCCCTGTGCCCGGAGTCGCCCCTGGCCTGTTCGCTGGCCGTGGGGTGCGCTGCAACGAGCCCGAAACCCGCCTCGGCCACTTCGGAGCGCTGTGACCTTGGGCAAGTCACTTCTCGTCCACGAAGGCCAATTTCTAAGGTTGGAAAGCGAAGGGGTGAGAGTAGATGTCCAAGGTCTGTTCCTCCCAGCTTAAAGTCCTATGACCCTCCCGGTGAATCTTCAGGCAGCCCCCTGTGCAGAAGGCTTGGGAGGAAAGCGGAGGGGAGAGGATCACGCCAGAGGACCATCCTAGGACACCCGCACCCGGCTCCCTTGGCCTCGGGGAGACTTGGGGGACCTACCAACCGCTGGCCAGCTGTCGGGGGTTCTCGGGGAATGGCGGTCCGAGTGTGTGTGTGTGTCTGTGTGTACCTTTCCCTCGGGTCCTGGCGGTCGGCTTCGAGATCAGGGCCTTGGGACCCCCGGGAGGAGGGCGCAGCTCCGACGGCGCTGCCAGGGCTTTGTGGCAGCGGGTCGCTGCTCCCTCCTGAAGCCCAACCCTGCCCAGGTCAGCTTGAGGCTGCTGGGATCTCTGTCCGCTGGCCGGCCTCTCTCCCCTCTCAGTCTGTAAGGCGAGCGAATTTGGCTCCTTGGAGGCTCGAGGAGGAGCTCAGCTGGGAGGGCAGGAGCCAGTGTCCCGCTTCGGGGAGAGCGCGCTTCCCGGCCCTCCGGTTTAGGACCCCCTTTTACAGCTCAGAGTTCAACTCTCACAGGTGCGGCGTGAGCAGTTGGGACTCGAACCCCTGGGGCACCTTCCACTGGGCCACACTGCCTCTTTTGGGAGTCAGAACAGCAGCTCCCCTCTACCTAACTAATCAGCCTTACGACCTTGGGCAAAGCGCTTCAGTTTCCTCCCTAAGGTCTAGGGATCAGCTCTGACTCGCTGGCACGCCCCTCGGAGGAAGGGCAGGGAAGGACCCTGGGACCTGGGAATCACCAGCAACCCTAAGGGACCTCGGGTAGAATCAGGAAGTTCGCTAGTCCAGCCCCCTTGGTTTTGAGATGAGCAGACTGAAGCTCAGCGAGGTTAAATTACTGCTCCAAGGTCACACAACTAGTAATACATTGCAAAAACAGGATTTGGAGCCAGTGCTTCTGCCTGCATGAGGAGGGTCTCTGAGCCCAACGGATCTCGGCTGAAGTGGAAACCGCAGCAGCGTTCAGACCTTCTCCCCAAGGGAACGCTGGCAGAAGGCACTGTCTGCACTGCCCCAGCCGTCGGTACATCTGGCTTCAGAGTCCCAGCTTGGATAGTGACGGGAGGCCTTGAGAAAGTCATTTTTCCCTTTGAGCTTCTCTTTCCTCATCTGTAAAACGAGAGACTCTTTAGAAGAATTTCTTAACTTGGTGTGAATTTAAGGTGTGGAAAGGAGCTGCAAGGCTGGGAGGAGGGGACAGACTGCAGTGGGGGGAAGAGAAGCGGGGCAAGGGAGGAGGCGAGGGAAGAAGGAAGGGGGAGGGGAGCCCAGACTGAAATAGAGGGATGAGGGAGGGGATGAGGAAAGGGAGTGGATTGGGAGAGTGAAAGAAGATATTGAAGGGGAAAGGGGGAATGAGGGAGGAAGTGGAGTGGAGTATCGACAAAGGAAGGGAGGTCATATGAGTGGGGGATTAGTTGTTGACATCTTTCCTTTACCTTTCTGTGATTTCATAGGCTCCTCCCTACACCTTTTCCCTTTTGTTAGGGCCCTAAAGATCCAGTCTGGAGCAGAGATCTGGCTGGTATTTACTTTTTTGGAATTGCTCCTTTGAATGGAATCCAGCCCACAGACTGGGGGGCAGGGCCCAGGGCTGTGTATTAGAGGGAGAGTGTGTGTGTTGGGGGATGGGGAGGTGAATGGGAGGAGGGGGTCAAATTGCTCTTTATTGTCTGACCCCTCTGACTCAGCCTCCCCAGCTGTGTGCTCTGGGTTTAGGGTTGAACACTTAGGGGTGATCCTGCCCTGCAGGTAACAAGATGGCTCAGGTGTAGTGGTGGACACTGGTAGTTCTGTGCTGCCGTGTGTGTGTGTGTGTGTGTGTGTGTGTGTGTGTACACACACCTAGGAACAGGTGATAGAGGCTGGTCCTGGAGGTTCACTTGCATAGGGAACTCTCAGATAAGGGAATTCCCTCCACTAGTGCAGATCTGCCCCTTCTCCAACTTGAGGCTTAGAGAGTTCTTTAGTATGGAGAGGTTAAGTGAGTTGTTTAGAGTCATATAGCCAGGATGTGTCAATGGCAGGACTGAACCCAGGACTTTCTACCTCAGAACCCAGTTCTCTAGCCACTACTGCTACCTCTCTCTGCGGTTCTATGACTGTCTCTCTCTTCTCTATGTTTCTCTCTCTCTTTGTTTCTCTGACTCTCTCTCTGACTCCAACTCTTTCTGTCTCAGTCTCTCTCCCTCTCTTCTGTGTATCTCTCCTCTGTTTCTCTATCCTTGTCTCTCTCCTTCTCTATCTCTTTTCTGTGTCTCTCCCTCTCTTTGTCTTTCTCTCTTCTCTGTGTCTCTCTCATTTCTCTCCTTTTCTCTATCTCTGTCTCTGACTCCAACTTTATCTCTCTCCCTCTTCTGTAGGTCTCTCTCCCTTTCTCTCTTTTTCTTTCTCCCTCTCTATCTGTCTTTCTTTTCTGTGTCTCCCTGTCTCTTTCTCTGATTATTTGACTCCAACTCTTTCTGTGTCTGTCTCTCTCTCTCCCTCTCTCTCTTCTGTATCTCTCTCTCTCTTTGTCTCTGTCTCTATGTGTCTCAGTGTGTGTCTGTCTTTTTTCTCATTTTCTTTCCCCAGGACTCTGGAAAGCATTGGATGTGCTTTGGAGGGAGACTTGGAGAGAGTTGGAGTAGAATCTTGCCTCTAACATTAGTTTTTGATCATTTGCTTTATAACATGAGCCTCCCGCTTTGTGCCTCATTTTCCTGCTCTGTAAAGTGGTACTTATAATGTTTATATACTCATGATACCTCATGCACCTCTGCTTCTTTGCTGGAAGAAGCAGATGAGGTAATACACGGAATGTGCTATATCACTTTAAGTCATGAGGATGTTTTCCGATCCAGATCTGTATTTTAATTGCGTGAGGAAGTTCTGGTGTGGAAATTCCCTCCATTGGTAGAAAGTAATGTCTGGTCTGGGACTCTGTTAGAGTTTTTGAAAGTTGACTGTGGGCACTGGGAGGTGTAGTCCCATAGTCTCACACACACACTCATGCACACTCACATGCACACATGGGTACACACACACACATCCACACACATCTCAGAGGCAGGTTTTGAGACCATATTGCCCTGACTCCATAGTTCTCTCCTTCCTCACCAGGGTGCTTCAAGTCTGACTGAGGGGTAAGAGTTCCATGGGTGGAGATCCTTTGTGGAGTCTGGGCCTGCCTCCTTCCTGAAACCTGTGTGGCTCCTCCAGCTTGCTCTTGGTCCCCTCTTCCTTCCCTCCTTGCCTGGGCCTCCTGGCTCTTCCTGACATTCTCTGCTCTCTCCGTAGCAGCCGACCCCATTGGGTCACAGATCTGGATTCTCAGGAGGCCTCCAACTTCTCATCTCCCTTCCCTTTATCTGCCACTGAGTGTGAACTAAGAAGGCTTATTTTGGGATGAGGTCCTCAGGTCATCCTCTCTAAAGTGGGGAAATGAAAGGCCCAAGGTTGTAAAGCAATTAGTCTTGGAGGAGAGAGAGAGAGAGAGAGAGAGAGAGAGAGAGAGAGAGAGAGAGAGAGAATTTGTGAGTCAGAGGACCTGGGTTCAAATATTGCTTCAAATTTTGCCCTTTTTAGGTTTATATCACTGATCTTATACTCTTTAATCTGCCATATGATTCTTTCCTCATTCTTGCTCCTTTGCCTAGCAAAGCATCTGGGACTGAACCCAGGTACCTTCAGGAATAGGAGAATACACCCTCTCTGTCTCTTTCTCTCTCTCTCTCTCTCTCTCTCTCTCTCTCTCTCTCTCTCTCTCTCTCTCTCTCATACACACACACACACACATCCTTATGGCAAAGCAAAGACTCTCTGGGCCAGGATCCTCTGATCTCTATTAGTTGCAGAAATTGATCAAATGTCTACTTGGTTCAAACCCTGTGCCAGGTATTGTGGAGGATGCAGTCCCTGCAGTTAGAGCCTATGGTTTAGTAGGGGAGACAAGTAGACATCCATGAAAAAAACAGTTGACACAGAATGCCAAAAGTCAATGTCAGAGGGAGTCCAAGGTGTTTGGGCCAGGTTCAGAGGAGGGGTCAAGGTCAGGAAAGGTATTTTGGAAGAGGTAAGGATTGGGTTGTGTTATTTTGTGTTACACACAAGAGGACTGTATTGTCCAAGCTGTATCTGAATGGGAATTTCCCCACCCCTACCCCCAGAGCATCCTTGAACAATAGTTACTCTTCCTTGAGATCAGTATCTCCCAAGGCTACCCTTTCCGTTTGGGGACAGTTCTCATTGTGAGGAAGATTTTGCAGAGAGTGAACTGAAATTTGCCTCTGCAAGTTCCACCCATTGCTCCTGTTTCCGTCATCTGGGGCCAAGTTGAACAAATCAAATCCTTCTATGTGATATCCTTTTGAGTGCTTAAATAGAGCAAGCACACTTGAAGACTTCTCTTCCCTAGGCTCAACCTCCTTGGTTCCTTCATCCGACACTCACGTAATAAGTCTGGTTCACCCTGGTTGCTCTTCACCTTTCCTAAAATGTGATGCTCAAACTCACTAGAATCTCCTAAATGTGGTTTGACTAGTGCATGGAGCAGCTGGGATTGTCACTTCCTTAGCCCTGGATACTCCATCTTACTCCATTGTCAAGAGTTTAGTATGTGCCTTTTATGGGTCAAGTAGAAGTCTTAGATTATATCATTTTTTTAACTGTTAGGTCATTCTTGCAAATCATTTTGAGCTTTCAGTCCATGAAGAATCCTAAGTCTTTTCCATATGAACTGTTGGTTACCTAGACATTTCTTCACCATCCTATGCCCTGTGAAAATGATTTTTTGGACACATGTAAGACTTTACATTTTCCCCTATCAGATTCTACCTCATTAGTTTGAGCAATTCTTCTAGTCTGATTTTCTTTTTGTATCCCAGTTCTTGTGTCAGATTTGTTTTGTGTAGCTAGGTAGCACAATGGATAGAGTGTTGCTCCTGAAAACAAACAAAGAAAACAAACGAGTTCAAATTCAGTCTCAGACTGCCACCCTAGGCAAGTCATTTAATGTCAGCCTGCCTCAGTTTCCTCATCTGTAAAATGAGGATAATGACAGTACTCATCTCCCAGCGTTGTTGTGAGGAACAAAAGTGCTTATTGTTAACCTGAAAACTAGGTTAAAGAAAAGGCAACAGGCTAAATGCATACATCTTATGATTTAATTAATTAAACAATTCCCAATAAAGACAACGGTTACATAGCACTATGGAGCCAGGATCAGAACTGGCTGACTTAGTACAGAAATTGACTGTCTTAAGTACATTTTGCTAGGAGGAAGGAGTTCTCTTAGACAAACACATTGTAGACAAAGTGGCATCAATTGGGTTTAATGATCCCAGGCTATAGACATCTTCCTTCCGTAGCATGCCTTTGTGATTTAAGATAAGGAAAAAACAAAGTCCTGTCACCCAGATAACAGATCCTGTCCTAACAGACCTTTGAAGTTGTGGTATCTTAACAGAGCTGACAAAGCTGAAGTTATAACCCAAGGTATCTGTATTTTTTTGTTATCACTAAGATGCTAGAAGAAGAGTCTGGTAAGGAAGTTCCATTTGCTTGGCAAAAGGCATCCTCTAAACAAAGGAGACTTATTAGGTCCAGGCTCTTCTTAATTCAAACTTTGGCCCTTATTAAAGTCTAAAATTTATATTAAATATTATCACTATAAATAGCAGAATGCTGGCATATAGGTGCTATATAAATGTTAGTTATAATACTTGATTATTGTGTTAGCTCCCTTTCTCAGCCTGTAACTGTGTCATTATCCAAGCCATTCATTAAAAAGAATATGAGTCCTAAGGCAATCTACTAGAAACTGTTTTCCAGATGAATAGCATCTTTTTTGTTCTGTTAGCTTAGCTAGTTCCGAATCCATCTAACTGCTATTGTCTAGCACATATCTCCCAAGATATGTTCTCAAGGATATGTCTGGAGACTTTGCCAAGTGTCTTGCTTAAATTCAGGTATACTCTTTTTAGGCAACATTTTCTCTTTCTAAGAGGTGGGTTATCCTGGCAAGAGACACAATGAGAACTGAAAGCATGGATTGATTTTGAGAGAGTCACAAGGAAGAAAGGAAGACATTTTGGGAGGGGAGGAAGTGGAAGAAACAGGGGAGGTATAAACAAAGGTATGGAGGAGAAATAATGTATAAGATGAGTGCTGCAGCTGGAGCAAAGAGGAGTCAAGTCATAGGATCTTGGCTGGAAGGGACTTAAGAGTTTGTCCAGTCCAACTTGAACCTAACTAGGAATCCCTGTTTTGCTTTCCTGGACAAGTAGTTATATAACCTCTGCTAGACCCTACTGATGGGGACCTTCCTACTTCTCGAGGCTATCTGTTCTGCTTTTGGACAGCTCCCATTATTATTGTTGTGCTTTATACAGAGCAGAAATGTGCTTTTGAAATAGAACTTTCACTATTGGTTGCACAGGTCACTAATGATAGATCCAGGATTGAATGCAGTCAGTGGCATATTCACTTATTCATTCATTCATTCATTCATTCATTCATTCATTCATTCATTCTTTCAATATATAGTAAAAAGAGTATTGGACTGTAGCCAGAGGACCTTTGTTTCAGTCCTGTCATGTCTGCATGACCTTGGGCCAGTCATCTTGGGCTTCAGTTTCCCTATCTCTCATGGTGGGAGGAGGGAGGGGATTAATTTTAATACTAGCTGATATCTCTTTAGTGCTTAGTTTGTGGCAGGCACTGTGCTAAGTATTTATTATCTCATTTGATCCCCACAACCCTAAAGGTAGGTACTATTATGATCCTTAATTTGTAGATGAGAAAACTGGGGTAAACAGAGATGAAGGGCTTGCCCAGGATCACAAAGCTAGTACGTATCTTAGGCAGGATTTGAATTCCAGTCTTCTTGACTTCAGACCCAGCCCTCTAACCACTGGGCCTTCTAGCTGCCCCCTAGGGCATATCTGAGGTATCTTCCAACTCTAAAAATATTACTGTCATTAACCTTTTAAGATCTTTGATTTAGATCTGGCAGGAATCTTTGAGATCATCTGATTCAAGCCCCTCATTTTATAGATCAGAAAACAGTGAAAATGACTTATCCAATGTCATACAACTAGGAAGTGACAGACTACAGAGCATACACTTCTTTAAAAAAATTGAACTCAAAACACATCACAGAAAATGACCATTTCCATTCACAGAATAGAAAAGAGAACTGTATATGAAACTAGTATGTAATCTCTATTACATACAGCCCATTTTTGACTTTTAAGTATCTGATAAATTCAACATGTAACTTTCAAAGTTGTCGTGCCTGTCTGTGCTTCTTTCTGGCCTTTTGTTCTCTATACTTTAAAAAATACTTCAAGTCTTTCATTTCTGAGAGGGCCATTGACCGTAATTTATTATTTGCTAGCCATAATCAATAAATTGATTAATTACTCAGAAAACTACTTCAATGATTCTCTTTTCTTTCTTTCTCTTTTTTTTGCAACCTTTTTTAACCTTCCTTTTTCTCTCTTCCATATTTTTCCCCTTTGTTCCTCCACCAGTGGGGGAGAGGGAAGAAAGAAAAACAGAAGCCTTACAACAAATATGTGTAATCAGGAAAAACATATCCCATATTGGCCATGTCCAAAAACATGTCTCATTCTGCACATCCAATCCATCATCTCTCTGCCAGGAAATAGGTAACAAAAACCAGCAGAATTAATCCCATGTTCTTTGTGAAAAATATTTTTTGGGACTGGGGAGAGGATCCTGTGGTAGCCAAGGGATATAGACATTCAACGAGAGATTTACACTGTTAGAGTGCAAAGGAACAGAGATCATCTGGTTCAATCTGTTTGTTATATTTTTCTATTTTTGAGGTTAATGTTTTATTGATCGGTGCCTTTTGTTTCTATAAAATAGTGATTTCCAGATGTGCACACACAGATGCCCCTCATTCTTTCAGTGAGCCTTCTCTCATAACAAAGAAAAACAGTTTAGCAAAGCCAATGGATACAGTGAGCAAGTTGGACAGCATATGCAATATTCTGTGCTCGTAGCCCCCTACCTTTTCAAGGAAGGAAAACAAGTTCATTTCTTCACCTCTTCTATGGGACCAAGATTGGTCATCCCAGTTTCCATAGTATTCAGCTTTGTCTTAGGGTCCTTTTCTCCATATGACTTCAAAGAGCTTCATAAATGCTGTTATACCAGCACTTGCCTGGTTTCACCTCCATAGGAGTTGCTTTCCAGGATGATGGCTGAGGGCACTGGACTAGAAGCATTGCTATTGCCAAGATTTTTGGATTCAGGGTTTTGGACTGGCTGCATCAGGGTTTACAAGGCTATGATGGTCAAGGTGGTGGTGCTGGTTTGATTTGCCTGGCATATGATGCTTCCTATGTCTCCTCCAAGATGCCTCATCATATCTCTTGAGTGGCAGTTGTTTAGTAACTGGTGGGCATATCTGACCTGTTCTCCAGATGAGTTGCCTCTCTGGGTGATGACTCTGAGGGTCCAGCTGGAAGCTGAACTGGTGGTGTAGGGGGTGCTACTATCACTAGGGTTCAAACTGAGGTTTGTGGGAGCATGGAGGTGTGGGAGACTTCCCCAAGGTTATTTGAATGAGTTGGTGGCAAAAATAGGTTTAGAACCATTTCTCTCTTTTCTGTATATTTTAGCTGGCTGTTTTGGCTGCATGTTGACTGCTTGGTGATTTCCTTTCTCAGAGATGCCCCCTTGGGGCCAACCCTCCCTGGACATCGTGCACCCCATCCGAGTGGATGCTGGTGGCTCCTTTCTCTCCTATGACTTATCTCCCCGGCTACTTCGGAGAAGAGACCTCCTCTCCAGGGCCAGCCCTCCCACTTATTATGAGCTGTTATACCAGGGGCGGGAGCTGAGGTTTAACCTAAGCATCAACACCCAGCTCCTGGCCCCTGGCTTCGTGAGCGAGACCCGCTATGGAGGCATCAGCCATGCCAAAATCCGTCCCTACACACATTCCTATGCTTGCCACCTGGTTGGAGAGGTTCAAGACACTGAACTGGAAGGTGGCTTTGCTGCCATTAGCTCCTGCAACGGCTTGGTAAGTGTTCTGGTGCTATCTGAGTGAGACTCTCTGTGTTTTGCTGGGTGGGTAGGTGGGTAGTCACATGCCCACCCAAATGAGTGTAAGGTAGTGCTCATGGAGGGGAAGCACAAAGCCTAGGTTCTGCTACTCGTGTGTCAAAATTCTGAACGTGTCACTGAGTTTTCACTTAGTAAAATGGAGACAGAGGAAGTACGGTGTAGCGGATGGAATACTTGGGACACTAGCTTCAGATCCTTCTTGTGACCCTAATCATCCATTAGATTATGAGCTGCTTGAGAGGAGGTACTGTGTCTCAGTATACCTGGCACATAGTTCATAAATGCTTCTTGTCAGACTGACTGACTCATTAAGTTATTTGTATCTCAGGCTTCTCCTATTGCCCAATCTAACTCACAGATGGGTTGAAATCTGTCAAAGTGAAGGGATTTCCCATGCTGGGAAGTTCCTATATTGAAGTCTAGCTCCTTCCTTCATTTACCTAAAATGGAAATTAAAAAGGCCATCTAGGGAGCTCAATGGATAGGGCTCTGGACATAGTATCAGGAAGAACCACACTCAAGTCCAGCCTCATTGACTAGCTGTGTGATCCTGGTCAAGTCACTTAATCACTGTCTGCCTCAGTTTCCTCATTTGTAAAATGGTATAAAACTAGTACCTACCTCCTAGGGCTGTGGTATAAAATGAGATATTTGCAAAACACTTTGCAAACCTTAAGGCACTATATAAATGTTAGTTATTATTGCTATCATCATCATCATCATTATAATTATTAAGGGATTTGAGGTCAGGAGGACTAGATTCCACTCTGCTCTATTGTTTACCTGCTGTGTGACCTCTCTCTCATCCTGAGTCCTCATGTCTATAAATGGGAATGATAATACCTAGAGCAGCTGCCCCACTGGGTGCAGGGAGGACAGGATGGAATCATGCATGGAATGGGTTTTGTAAACTCAGAAGGGCTCCAGGAACAGGAACTGTTTGAGGACCTATTTGAGATGACCCACAGTAAAGGCACTTTGAAGTGAATGCTGTGCAATTCAAATGCAGGTCATTATTGCTAGTGACACATGAAAGGATTAGCTAAACTTTAAAAAAAAAAGGAAAAGAAAAAACTTTCAAGCTGAAGGATTTAATTCAACAAATATTTAGTGCTAGCCCCTATCATAGGTGCATTGATACAGTAGAGAGAGCCTTGATTTAACTGGAATACTTGGGAAATGGTGGTTTTGGGGTAATCAATTTTTTTGGTTAATTGGGCTGCCCTATCCAATCTTTCTATTTCTTTTTTTTTTTTTTTGACATGGTGAAGGGGCTTGGAATGTATTTACAATGTGAATCAGAAGTGGCCCCTCTGAGGCCACTCATGCTACACTGGCAGGTTGTTGCCAGAGGGAATACCACACCTCCTCTCAGGGTTCTGGGGACAACTCAGAGGTTACAATTTCTAGTACATTTATTTTTGAGCCCCCATCGGTGTGTTTCCCAATACTAATCAACCAAAAGAGCTATATTACCTTCTAGAAAAGGGTATTTACTGAGAAGGTAAAGTAAGAGCAATAATTATAAAATATTCCTTCACCACCCCAGAGGGCATTCTCTCCTTGTACAAAAGTCACTAAAGTAGAGATCTTCTGCTGGAATCTTTTGTATTCATATGTAGCTCTCAGTCTCTTTTGTATTATTCATCTGTTTTACTCTGGGGCCAATTAGAGGACTTTTGGTGACCAAATAGTACCTGTTGAACAGTCATTCATGGCTGGAAGAAGGCTTATCAAACCTCCACATGTTGAATTGGAGCCAGGCAGGGAATATTTGTGTATATTCTGTATAACTCACCAGGAAGGGCAAGTCCATGTATGCTCTAAGAATTGAATGAATAAAGCATTTATTAAGCATTTAGTATATGTGAAGCACTAAGATCTATAAAGGAAAATAGAAAAGTAAGATAGTCACTTTTCTAATAGAGTCCACACCCTAATAGGAGAGACAGCACATATGGAAATTTTCTATTGCAAGACAGATGGAAAGGTCCCCTGGTCCTTGGGAAAGAGATGATAATACCTCTTTTCAAATGCCATTTCCACTGATAAAATAATAGCTGTTCTTGGTGTTGAACCTCAACAATGTCAAAGGCTTTGGTGGCAAAAACTTTCTTTTTGGGGTCTTCAATAACTGTGACTATTGCACTTGCCTGATTTCACCTCCATAGGAGTTGCTTTCCAGGATGATGACCTCAGTCAGGCACTGGGCTAGAAGCATTGCTATTGCCAAGATTTTTGGGTTCAGGGTTTTGGACTGGCTGCATCAGGGTTTACAAGGCTATGATGGTCAAGGTGATGGTGCTGGTTTGATTTGCCTGGCATATGATGCCTCCTATCTCTCCTCCAAGATGCCTCATCACACCTCTTGAGTGGCAGTTGTTTAGTGACTAGTGGGGATATCTGACCTGTTCTCCAGAGGAGTTGCCTCTCTGGATGATGACTCTGAGGGTCCAGCTGGAAGTTGAACTGGTGATGTAGGGGGGTCCTGCTACTACTAGAGTTCCTGTGCTTATCTGCCTCTTTATGATTGTTGGCCAACAGTTGTTGCTGGTGATGAAGAGGAAGATAGGCTCTTTCTCCATAATGATGGTTGTGGGGGTTAGGCTAAAAGCAGGTGTCATGGTTTGAGTGACACTGCTTTTCCCAAGGCTTTTGGGCTCAAGGTCCTGGATTTTCTCCATCAAAGTCTGAAAAAAATGTCAAAATGGTAGTGGTAGTGGTTTGACTTGCCTGGAATAAACTGCCTCTTGGCTCTCCTTCAAGGTGCTTTACTGCTTTAGCTAATCTGGTTATTCTCCATTACATAGTGAATTCTGTCTAGGGAAAAGATGGCTATGGGAGAATAGAGTTAATTTAAGTTTCACAAGGGAGATGTAAAAGGTCTTAGACTCTTGGTAGCTGGGAAAAAGTGACATTTGTTTGGGGATTCCCTTTATAATACCCTTGACAAGTGGTCACCCAGCCTTCCGAAGGCAGCTAGGCAGCTCATTCTACTTTTGGGAAATGTTAAAAAATTCCTTTTTGTATTTTGTTATTCTCTGCCTCCCTATAGCTTTTGCCTCCTGGTTATTTTGTTGATGAAGAAACTATGAAATGACTTGCTCAAGGGCACACAACCAGTAAGAATTTGGGGCAGAATTCAAATCTAGGTCTTCCTGACTCCAAGTCCAACACTTTTCATTATACCACACTCCTAGAGGACTAGATAACCTCTAAACTCCCTTTCAGCTCCATTCCTATGATCCTATGACAAAATCATTGTTCACATCTTGGTATAACAGCCTTGTTGATGCATGAATTCTTGAAATGCTACATGTTGGCAGTCTCTATTTCCACAAGAGAAAATGTCCATGGGAGCTGTACTCATCTTGAGTTTTATGGATGAGGAAATGGAGATCCAGGGAAGGTAGCTGACTTGTCTAACATCAGGTAGGTAGTGAGCAGTGGAGCTGGGTCTTAAACCAAGGTCTCAGTTTCCCTCTCTGTAAAAAGGAGGCCTCTGAGTTCCCTTCCGGCTCTGTGGCTATGAGTAATGAACCATAAACAGGGTGGTACAATCAGAAGTGTAAATGGGATCTATAGGCAGAAGGTCCAGGTTCAAAACTTGGCAGGGCTAAATCTATGAGTCTATAAACATTAAATGCCTACTTTGCACCAGGTGCTGAGGCCTTTGGAATGCAAAGACGAAAATGAAACATTCCCTGCCCTCAAGGGATTACATTCTGTTGGGGAGACTTAATGAGAAAGCATATACCAATTAAATCCCAGAAAAAATTCAGATAAAAACAAGATATTAACAGTTTGGAGAATCAACAAAATGTCATGTCAGCCCTATCCTATGTGTGGGCTGATGTTAGGAGATGCCTTTCTCCTTGTGTCTTGGGAAGGGAAACAACAGCCTTGATTTACCCCTCTACTTCATCCTTTTTTCCGCCACTGAAGTGATAACATCTCTGCCTTCTGTTGTTGTTACTTGAGGGCTGCTTTCATTCAAGTTAACAAACATTTATTAAGCACCTACTGTGTGTCATAACTGTAATAATTCCCACCTCAAAGAGCTTCGGTCCCACTGGGATGAGGAATATAACATGTATGAAGATAAATGCACAGTGATTTCAGGATGGATAGGGCACTGACAACCAGGAGATCAGGAAGGTTTCCTGGAGGACAGGGTACCTGAGCTGGATATTAAGGATAGTAAGGATCCTGGAAGGCGGAGGGGAAGGAATGAGTTCCAGGTATATGCCAGAGTATGGAGTTTGGAGATGAAGAAGCTCATCCAGTGTGGTTTTAATACAAGGGGCAGAGGGTATAATGCAAGATTACACAAGGCCTTAAATGCCAGGCTGAAGAGTTTGGACTTTATCCTAGGTGTACTAGGGAGCCATTGAAGACTTGCAAGCTAGGGAAATGACATGATCTGGCCTATGTCTTAGGAAGATGGTTCCCCTTCTGTTATCCCTGCAGGGCCTCTGGACCATATTGATTTAGCAAACTCAAGTTAACATTTTCTATTATATAAAGTACAAATATTATATATAACAAATATATTATTGTTTTTATATTTATTTTGTTAAATATTTCCCAGTTACATTTTAATCTGGTTCAAAGCTTTTGCCTCTGAGTTTGATACCTCTGGTGAGTGGATGGAGCATTAGACTTGCAATATGGCTACCTGGGTTCAAATTCTGCTTTAGACATTTACTAACTTCATGACCATAGGAAAATCACTTACTTTCCCAGAGACTCAGTTTCCTCATATGTAAAATGGGAATAATGATCTTTGTTCTACCTACATAATAGGGTTGTTATGTTATCATGATCATTGTTTGTAATTCTTCCCCTACCTCTAATCTGCTACAAGATCTTCCTTCAGCAAGACAAGGCTCTGACTTTTGTCTGATCAATTCTCTAGCCAGTATCTAAAGATTTGGAGCAGACCTTTTAATGCCTCCTCAAGCTTCCATGGAGCCCCTCCTCTAATCTTTCAGCTGAGAATCTTGTCCTAGATGTTCCCCCCCAAACTTGTCATTTCATCAAGAGCTGCCTCCTCTTTTAGTGTCAATCACCATCTCTTTCTTTCCCCCAGCTCACATAAGGAGAGGACTCACCTCCTAGATAAGCCCCTGTCCATGCAGTCTGGATCCTGCCCTTTTCTGACTCCTCCAGCAGATTACCCCTTCTATCATCCCCACAGTATCGTTGATCTCCAGTCTCTCTGTGTCTCTTACTTTCCTGCTGCCTTCAAAACCACTCATATCTTCCCTGACCTTAAAAACCCTTGCTTGATTCGACCATTCCTCCAAGCAATAATGCCTCTTTCTTCCTGACAAGATGTGCCTTCTGGCCCAATCCATCCAGACCTTGGCTAAGCCCAAACTCAGCTGTACAAATCCCTCTCAGGCCAGTGAGATGCCAGTGGAGCTCTGGAAGAGGGGCTGCAATTAGGAGACCACACGTCCACTGGCAGCATATTTTTGATCCAACATCTTGCTTGATGATGCTGTAGAAGTTAGAGGATAATAACATGTTTGTCAGCATCCTCTCCCAATACGGTCCCTTCACTGCTTAAGTTTCAACTGTGTGTGGCTACAGCTGAGCCCACCGCTTGGAAGAAGGACCACAATGCTCGGTCCCTCAGGATTCTTGAGGTCTGGTGAGTGAAAACCTAAATTTGCTTCTTTTCCATCCCTCAGAGCTGACTCTGCTGAGCCGGACCCTGCTAGTCTTGGGCTGGCTCGCTTCTTGGGGCCCTTAGCCAGTGTCAGGAACAGAAGCAGCTCCAGGGCAGAGACTGGCCAGATGACCTCCCTCTCCTCTGACCCTCTCCCAGGCCTGCAGCTTGGTTGCTTGTTCATTCCTTGGTTCATGTATGTAGAGTAGATCTACCCAGTTAGAATATAAATAGGTAACCCGGAAGGCAGGAGGGCCACAGTCATGAAGTCTCACGCATTTATTAATATCTACTACATGTTGGGTACTGTGCCAACATGGAGGATAGGAAGAAAGCTAAAGACACGGTTCCTGCTCTCAAGGAGTTTATAGTTTGATTGGGGAGATAGCATTATAAATAAATAGGTATGTATGAGATACATGCCAACAGTGGAAAGGCAGTCTTCGAGTGAAAGCATCCTGCCTTATGATCAACAGTTACATAGTTCCTTGCACATGGTGCCCCTTCCCTAGCGGGGAAGCAAGGTTCATTAGGATGGCAGAAAAAGCATTGGCTTTGGAGTCAGTGGGCCTGGATTTGAACCCTAGCTTTAGCCCTCAGACTTGGAGTGCTTTGCTCCTCTGCTGCTGATTCCACATCTATTGTGTGAGCTAATTTCTGAGGTCCATTCCAGCTCTAAATCTATCATCTAAGGATTGTAAGCTCCTTGAAGTGAGGGACTGTGCCTCATTCATCAAAATAGGGTACCCCGTTTATCAATATATTGATAGCTAGTTGACATAGGGGAGAGAACACTGGAGTTATAGTCAAGAGGACTTGAGTTCAAATCTGTCCCAATCAAATCTGAGTTCAAATATGATCTGGGTAACCTTGGGTGAGTCATTTAGCTTTTCAGCCTCAGTTTCCTTATTTTTAAAATTAGTATAATAGGAGCACTTATCTCCCAGGGTTGTTGTGAGAATCAAATGAGGCAATATTTTTAAAGTATTTGGCAAACCTGGAGATGCTATGTAAATGCTAGAGCAATTATTATTTAAACAATGCGTACTTTTAAAACATGGATTGTTAGTTATTAATTTTATATCATTTTCCAATACCTTTCCCTCTCCCTCCATTTCAACAGATCCTTCCTAAATAACAAATACAGGTTAGAAAAACAAACCAACCAACACATTGATCATGTCTCCAATAAGTGCTTTTTTTCACAATCATTATTATCTACCACCTCTGGGCTTCTAGTTGTCATCATCATCGTCACCATCATCATCATCATCATCATCATCATCATCATCATCACCATCATCATCATCGTCACCATCATCATCATCACTATCATCATCACCATCATCGTCATTGTCATCATCATCATCATCATCATCATCACCATCATCATCATCTTTATTGAGAGAAGAGAGTTTTCCTTTCAGTCCCCTAGAGTTAAACTTGGACACTGCTTTAAGGAGACAGTTCTCTCTCTCTCTCTTTCTCTCTCTCTCTCTCTCTCTCTCTCTCTCTCTCTCTCTCTCTCTCTCTCTCTCTCTCTCTCCCTCCCTCTCTCCCTCCCTCTCTCTCTCTCTCTCTCTCTCTCTCTCTCTCTCTCTCTCTCTCTCTCTCCCTCCTTCAGTACAAAACTGCCTCTGCTCTCCTATTGATGGTTTCAGAAATTTGCCTGGAGTGGAGATTACATGCAGGTTGAAGCTGCTAGGTGATGACATGGAGAGGGTGCTGAGCTTGAAGTGAGTAAAATCCAGCCGCAGCCCCTTTCTAGTTGTGTGACTCTGGACAAGTCACTGTTTGCCTCAGTTTTCTCATTTGTTAAATGAAGATAATAATAGTACCTACCTCCCAGGATTATTGTGAAGATCCAATGTAAATTTAATTTACAAAGCACTGTGCAAACCTTAAGGTGCTAGGTAAATGTTGGAGGTTATTATGATTGGTGGTTACTGAAGGCCTCCTGTCCATTCACTCATTCAGCATAAGCATTTAGGAATCCCCTACTTGTCTCATTGAAATCCCCTTCTGGAGGCTCATTCTGACTTGTTGGGTGACCCTGGGATTTTGACAGTTGTGTCATTGCTGTGCAGGCTCTGACAAATCCTCCTAAATTGGAGAGACTTTGAATACAGGCCCAGTGACCACCTGTGTGATTTCTCCCCTAGCACAAGCCTAGTTATGACTAGCTAAAAGCATAGATGCTCATTACCAGAAAGTTGGATAACCAGTGTTATAGATTTTTGTTTTTTGTTTCTGGCCACAAGAACTCATAAAGACCATCTACTGTGAAGGAGCAATGGGTAGTGGGGACTGATGGGTTATAATCTGTGTCAGTGAAGAGAGTGGGGGGATAGTGCCCACATGATTGACATTCTGGTTCATTTTAGTTGAAGAATTCCAAAACACCCTTCTAGGACCCAGAGTTGGTGTGAGGGAAATTTTTAAAAATTATTTATATACTTGAATCTTTCTTTTTTAGATTATGAGTTCCAATTCTGTCTCTACCTCCCAACCCCCTTGAGAAGGCAAGAGAGATGATACCAATTATAGAGATGAAATCATGCAAAATATATTTCCATATTAACCATATTTCAAAACAAGCAAGAAAAATAATAGGAGAAAATTATATTTCAGTTTGCACTCAGAGTTTATCCATTTTCTCTCTGGAAGTGGATAGCATTTTTTCATCATGAGTCATTTGTAATTGGCTTGGGTCATTGCATTGATCAGAGTAGCCAAGTCTTTCACATTTAATCATCATTACCACATTATTATTACTATATGTGTTGAGCTCTTGTTTCTCCTCAATTCACTTTGCATCCGTTCATATAGGTCTTGCCATGTTTTTCTAAACCTACCTCCTCATCACTGTTCACAGCACAACAGTATTTTATCACAATCATATGCCACAACTTGTTCAGCCATTCCCCAATTGATGGCCATCCCCTTAATTTCCAATTCTTGTCACAATAAAAAGAGCTGCTAAAAATGTTTTTGTACATGTGGGTCCTTTCCCATTTTTCCATCTACTGTAAAAGCTCTTCCATATATGCCTCTTTTATGTGAAAAAATTTCCTCATTCTACCTCTCCCTTCCCCCTGCTCTCTGTGCAGAAATTTCATTTCTCCTTCCTTTTTTTTTTTTTTTTTGAGATCATTCCAACATACCAGACTCAAACCCATGGCCTCTGTCTTTTTAGACTCCTAACTGCCCTAATAATGATAAAGTTCTTAGAAGTTATTTGTATCATCTTCCCATATAGGAAGGTAAACAATTTAATTTTTTAAGTCCCTTTTGATTTTTCTTTCATGTTTACCTTTTCATGCTTCTCTTGAGACTTCTATTTGAATGTCAAATTTTCCATTTAGCTCTGGTCTTCTCAGCAAGAGTGCTTTGAACTGCTCTATTTCACTTGTTTTTAATTTCCCCCCTAAAGGATTACACTCAGTTTTACTAGGTAGGCTATTCTGGGTTATAATCCTAACTCCTCTCCCTTCTAGAATTCAAAGATCTCTGCTCCCTTAAGAAGGAAGCCATTAAATCTTGTATGTTCTTGACTTTTGTTCCACAATATTTGAATTGTTTCTTTCTGACTACTTGAAATATTTTCACTTTGGTCTCGGAGCTCAGGATTTTGACTTTAATGTTCCTGGAATTTATATTTGAGGATTTCTTTCAGGAGGTAGCCTGTGGGATTTATTCTATTTTTACTCTGTCCTTTGGTTCTAAGAAATCTGGGCAGTTTCCTTTTGTGATTCCTTGAAATATGATATCTAGGCTCTTTTCTTGGTCATGATTTTAAGGAAGTGAAATCATTCTTAAATGTTCTCTTTTCAATCTGCTTTCAGTTATTTTTTGCTAAAAGATATCTTACATTTTCTTTTATTTTTTTTCTGGGCTTTTGACTTTGTAATATTTTTTTCTTGTACTATGGAGTCATTTGCTGCATTCCAATTTCAAGAAATCTGCTACTTGAGCAGATTTTGTACCTCTTGTGCTAAGCTGCTAATTCTCTTTCCAATTTTTTCTTCTATAATTCTAAATCTCTTTCCCAACTGTTTCCTCTAGTACTCTCATTTCATTTATACAGTCACTTTTTAGCTCTTGGAAAAAAAAAAAAAAAAACCTTTTACTTCATCTCTTTAGGCAATGCTAGCTTAACTTGTTCCCAAACTGTGCTTGTCTTTGGGATTTTGTAGATATTTTGGAGTTCTTCTCTTCCAATTCTTTTTCCAGTCTTATTTCCTGATTTAAGACTTTGTGTTAGGGATGGGCTCTGTATACTTCTGGAGGGAATGACTGACTGTGCTGCTCTTCTGTGGTTCTATTTTGTGTCCTCTTTGGTCCTACCACAGTTTTCTCAAGGTACTGAGTGTTGTGCTGCTCCATGATCTCAGGGTCAGCTGAAGTTGGGGAACTGCAGGATTTGGTGAAGCGAAAACAATTTAATCCACATTCAGTCTCAGCACTGACCTTTTGGTCTGATGTCTGCAACTTCTTGACTTAGGTTTGGGTTTGAGCAACCCAACTATGGGATTGTCTCTAACTGGAGCTATGACAGACTGCTATTGAACTCTGCTACTGTCATCCAGCTGGAAAAACTCTGCATGATCAGAATGACAGAAGTACAGGTTCCCCTTTGGTCAGGGCTTCCTGCCTCGCTTATTCCACTGATCTGAGATCCTGCTCTATTCCTTGGGTCAGAGATGCTGCTGCTTGCTTCTATACTTGCTTCTTGATCATTATACAGTTCAGAGCTTGTGATGACTCCCTACCCTGGACTACCTTCTCCTAGCCATAGGTTCCTTCCTCCATCTACACTGGATCTGAGACCAAGCACTCTGTCGTAACAGCAATATCACTTAGCACATGTCCATGCTCTTTGCCCAATGTCAGTCCCCTCTGTGCCAGATCTGGGTGATCTGGGTTCTCTTCTTGCACTGCTGTGGGTAGGCTCTTATTCAGTCCTTGAGTTGGAAGGTGTGGAATGCTCCTGACTAGACCCAATCCCCTGCACCTGCAGATCTTTTGATCCAGCTCCCTTTTCCAATCTGGGCTGTAAAAATTACTCACTGTGATTTTTCTCTTGGATTTCCAAGTTGGGATTGGTGTATTTTCTAGACTTTTATGTGGTAGTTGTGAGGAATGGCCATTCTGTATTTCTTCTTGCTACTCTGACATATGACTGGGTTCTGCCTAGATCTACTCTTTAAGCCCATGTCCTTAGACCAGTCACTTACCTTCCCTGGACTCTAGTTTCTTCCTTTGTCAAATGTGATGGTTGGACTAGATGATCTCCAAGGATCTTTCCAACTCTTAAGATTCTGAGATTCCTTGGTCTTGGCCATATTTTCATTCTGAATGTCAAAGGCAGGATTTGAACTCATGTCTTCCTGACCCCAAGTCTGGGCCACCTTGCTTTTCATATAAAGAGGTGAGTATGATATGAACAAGGTCCTTTGGGAAAGCCCAGTAGGAGTGAACAAGGAGGCTAGCAGGTATGAACCAGGAGTGTGCTCAGAACCACAAATGAGCCAATAAATCTGAGAGAGCTTCCTGTCAGAGGGGAGTGCCCCATTCTATGGTGTGGGAGGGAAGGATGACTTGGGGCTACATGCTTTAGTAAATTTAATTAATTAATTCAACAAAGAATCTATGAATCCATGTTCCACACTTAGCTCTATACTATGCAGGAGGTTAAAGAAATAGGAGATCTAGTTCTTACTGCCTTGGGAGCTTATGGTTTGGTGGGAGAAACAACACATACACACACACACACATACACACACACACACATACATACATGGAAGCCCATAGGTAGTGATGCCCCTCAGTCCTTAGTGTTTTTCCTTTCCTCAGCTGAAGTAAAACCTTCAAAAGGAGGTACAACTTGAAGAGGAGAATATTCTAAGCAAAGATCGAAGGCACAGAGTTAAGAATTTGCATGACAAGTGGGGGATGGCTAGAACATGAGTGGTAGAAGTCAAGTTTGGAAAGGTAGGTTGGGTTTAAAGAGAAAAGAGCCTCAAATGACAGGCTCTGGACATTCTCCTGTAAGTAATGGAAAGACACAAATAGTTCTTAGGATTATGAGCTCATCCATTCAGAGCTAAAAAGGTACCTTAGGTCATCTAGTCCATCTCTATCATTTTTATACACAAGAAAGCTAAGAAAGAACTAGGCCAAGGTCACATGGGTGTGAGAGTCTGGATTTGAACCCAAGTCCTCGGACTCAAAATCCAGGACTCTTTCTGCTGCCCTACAATGACCTCTGAGTACGCTTACAATTCTAATGTTCCAGAATTCCATAATGGTGTGCTAAAGAGGGGTCAAACTCACCAGAGTAGGGGACTAGATAAAAAGGTAATTGGGAAATGTTTACTGAAATAAATAAGAATATAACATAACATAGATAATGTTAGTTTGTGGTTTTTTGAAGTTACTATGCCTCTCTGGGAGATTGTGACACCAAAGGTGTGTAGCATCAATTGTCCCATTCTGAGACCTGACAATCCATTCCTCAAGGCTGTCTCAGGAGCCTGCCTTTTCCTGTCTTTCTGCTGAGGGAGTGCTTCCAAGTTCTTGGGCTTCCTCAGAATTCTCTGATTTTTTCTGAAGGTGCTGCTGGGGCTGGGTAAGCCTTTGATCTATTTCTGTCCACCCTTCCCCCGAAAGAATTCTTCTCTGGGTTGGGATGATTCCTTAGGACGTGGAACCAGGGGGTGGAGACTTCCCGAGGTAAGTTTCCAATGGAGCCTGGGAGAAAGGCAACAGGAAGACAACTCGAGTGGATCCTAGAAGTGACTCTGGGAAAATATTTGACCAATTCTGTGGGAGTTCTGGGAAGTCTCCTCTCATGCTTTCCCCACTAATAACCTATGTGCCTGTGGCTTAAAATAACCAAGGGGAATAATTGAGAGAGCATGACACTTGCATATACAGAGATCCCATGCCACAGTCGTCATGGGTGGTGCAGTACAATGGAAACAAGTGCTGGACTGGGCATCTGAGAATCTGGGTTTGGATCGTGGCTCTTTTACTTATTACATATGACTTTGAGCAAGTCATTTAGCCTCTGAAGACCTCAGTTTCTTCATCTGTAAAAGAAGGGTGTTGAACCAGAAGGCACTTCAGGGCCCTTCCCATTCTAAATGAAGTCAAGGAAAGACTGATGTTTAAAAGCAACAACAAAAGGTAACTTAGGGCATATGGAAATTGGAGGAAGTGTAAGGAGGTAAGCCAGCCAACCAGAGGTGAGAGGGAAGATAAGAAAGGCAGAGGGAAAGAGCGCTTAGGAGCTGAGATTTCTGCAGAAGACACGTTCCAAGGGTGCCATGAAAGCGACAGAGAACTGACAATGTGCTTTCATCAGGTATGGTGGGGAAAGGAAGGGAAGGATCCAGTGAACCACAGTCCCATCTCTTGCCTTTGCCAGACTGTGGCAAAGCTTTTCTATAGCTCCTCTTCCTTCTTTCTTTCCCCTGGCAGTCTTCCTGAGAACATGGAAGTCTCATTCCTCAGCTAGAAGTTACTGTTCCTTGGCTTGTCTTTGTACTTCTTTGCCTGCCACCATTTCCTGGTTTGACAGTTCCAAGTTCTGATAATGATCACTCAGGAGCAAGTTTATTATTCCCATATTCTGATTGGACCCTTCCACCTAGATTCCTGACCTCAGATTGCTTCCCACTCTATCTACTTTTCATGTCTTCCTGCCTGTATTCCTATCTCCTGAGAGTTGCCTGTCCCTCTCCAAGCATCATGTGCTTCCCTACCTAGATTCTAGATGTTCTAAGAGTTACCTGCTGTCTTGAGACATCATCATCTTCCTGGAAGCCTGATCTCTGGCAACTGCCCAAATTCTCTAGAACTCCTCTGCCTACCTGAATTCCTGATCTTTTACTTTTTGACTTCTTTCTTCTTCTCTACAACACACACGTGCCTACCTCTTCAGACCTTACCTAACTACCTGGATTCTAGGTCTCCTGTCAGTAACTACAAACTCCTTAAATTGCATAGCAAGAACCCTGACTCTTCCACAGCTCTAAGAATCTTGATCCCCTTCCAACCTTTTCTCAAATCCTTGCTCTGATCAGAATTGAAAGGGATATCCAAGGGCATTTAGCTGAAACCATCCTTGAGCAGGAAACCCACCGGCAATATCTCCAAGTCCTTGGCAGCCTTCCATGAGAGGGAGGCAGTTCATTCTTCATTTGTACAATTATAATTTTTAGGATATATTTCTTGATAATGAGATTAAATCTGCCTCTTGGTAGCTTCACTCACCGATCTCAATTCCTCTCTTTGGAACCAATGAAAACATATTTCAATCCTCTTCCACTTAACTACCTTTCAGACACTTGAAGACAGGTATTACACACACAAACACACACATACACACACACACACTCTCAGGAATGCATGCTCTTCTCCTCTAAGGTTTTTTTTCCTCTAAGCAAAATACTCCCTCCTCTTTCCACCCATCTTCGTATGGTGTGGTCTTTCACCTCCTCACCCTCCTAGTCACAACCATTTGGGATGTACTTCATCTTATCAATCAATATCCTCCTGGGGTCCAGCACTCCAGATGTGCTTTAACCAGGGCAGAGGGTAATGGGACATCCATCTTTTTTGTTTTGGACACTGTACCTCAGCACAAGCTAAGTTAGCATTCTTTTCTTTTGGCTCAGATTCACATCTGATTCATGTTGACTTTTCAGTTCACCAAAATACGCCAGGTTTTCTTTACACAAACTCTTATCTAGTGTCTCCCTTTAGGTGCTTTTGAAGTAGATTTTTTGAGTCTGAGGCTTTCTATTTACCTGTATTAAATTTCATCTTGTTAGATTTGGTGCATTATTCCATGCTTTTGAAATCTTTTTGGATCCTGACTGTCATCCAACACATTATTTATCCCCCCCCAGCTTTAAATCATGTAGAAATTTGATAAGGGTATCATTTATACTGTTATCTGGATTGTTAATTATAACGTCAACCAGAACTGGACCAGTGAGAGAAGTTGGGGCTGTTCCAGTAGAGATACCTCTCCAGAGTGATATTGACAAATTGATAAATAAAAAGACATTTTTCCTATTAACTACTGAGCCGAGCACTGAAGATGTAAATATAAGAATAAGACAGTGCCTACTATCGAAGAGTTCACAGTCTAGTAGAGACAACACATATAGGAGGTTTCAGCTGTAAGTCATATGGAAAGACTTAGTGGTCCTTGGGGTACAGGGAGGAAGAGAGCTAGTTTTGCATCTTCTTTAGTGTGATTCCCATCAATAAAACTGTATAACACATCTCTAAAGTCATCTTTATCTACTCTGTTGAGTCACCTTTCATATTGATTTATAATAACTATTATGATTCCTGTTTATTTAGAATTTTATGGTTTCCTAAGAATGTGTTTTAGGATCACAGGATTTTAAGGTTAAGAAAAGAAATTTATAAATCCTCTGATCCAATCCTCTCATTTCACAGATGAAATGGAGACCCAGAGAGATTTACAAAGCACTTGGTTCTTAATGACCCTGTGATGGCTGGGGTATACATAACATTCCCATTCTGTCCAATTTTCAGATGCTCAAATAGATCTATGAGCTCTTTGTTTTGGGAGTTCTCTCCAGTAATCCAGATCACAGCCCTTTCATGGCTATCCATTTTGTGTGATTCTTGCTTATGTTTTACCAAAAATTCATCACAGGGGATTCATCCAGCATCGTGGAGACTTTTCTCCATCTCTCCTTATATCATAGAGTTCCCATTAAGCTCTCAGGCTGTCATCTCTCATTCTTGCCACCTGACCGGGCCATCGTTCTTTCCTATCATACAATGCCTTGGTGATTTTTTTCTCCTTTGGAGTTCCTTATTGGTTATGTGTCACATCAGCTCACACTCACCATGGGTCTCTCCATGGCATTTTGTGTGCTGCTCATCTTTAGATCTGTAGCAGCAGTGGTGTTTCATGTCTCACTGATGTATGGTAACATTGACAAAATCTTAGCACTGAAAAGATGGATCTTTACTTTCATAGGGAGCTTGAAGTCACTAAAAGAGATTTGTAGTTTTCTGATAGCAATGCAGCCTGATTTCCTCCTCTCATCCAACTCAGGAGCCAGATAATTTTCCATCTCTATAGTTCATTACAGGTAGACATACTAATAGACAAGTACTGTAGGCTGTCTAAGAGGTAGCTAGATAACTCAGAGGATAGAGTGCTGGGCCTGCAAGTCAGGAAGACCTGAGTTTAAATCCAGCCTCAGGCACTCACTAGCTGTGTGACCTTGGGCAAGTCCCTTAACCTCTATTTGCCTTAATCCACTGGAAAAGGAAATGGCAAACCACTCTAATATGTTTGCCACAAAAACTCTATATGGTGTCATGAAGAGTTGGATATGACCGAATGACTGAAGAATGACAATAGGCTGTTCAACCAAATGCATGGTGAAATCTGTACAATAGATATTATTCATCCACCTGACCTTCCCTATGTGGATGGATAAACTGGACTCCTTTGAGTATTTACAGATGATTTCTAGGAGACTCTGAAAAGTTCAGAGACTTGATGTGATTGACACAATGTTGCCCCTTTCTCCACAGAAAAGAAGCATTTAGAGAACCTTACCACTGTGCTGGATTGCCTTCATCACAGAGGTGAATACCTTTAGCAAGCACATCTCTTTCTCTTTTACATCTCACCTAATGTTTATGATCAGAGGGTCATTGAACAAAATCATTTCAGTTGCCATGACTTCCAAGGAATCTTGAATGATTTTTGATACACGATTGAGAGACTCTTTGTTGTAAAAGAATCTATAAGGTGGCTTTTTTATTGAATCAGATTCTTTTTATAATAAGCAGTAATCACAAAGGCATCTTATATTCTCTACATCTTTCAGTTAATTGTGAAATGGTAAAGACATGGTCTACTATTGAGTATTAATCGTGGACATCTTTTGTCCTCTACTAATACCCTAATCAAAGATGCCCTTGATTTGCATATAAGTGATCCTCACAAATGACATCAGCCCTGGCTATAAAAATTTTATCCAGATGTTTAACCAGCATAAAATAATCACCACAACAAGGAGAATTCCTCAGTACTTTTTTCAGAGAGTACCTTGATAATCAGTAGACATTTGACTTGCTTGCCAAATGGAAAGACACATACATATAGTGCCTTGATGATGGCTTTTACTTCCTTTCTCTTTTGGAGTTCCTTGTTAGTTATGCCATGGCCAGCTCATGCTCATCATAGGTCTCTCTATTGCATTTTGTTTACTTCTCATCTTTATATCTTCCGAGGCAGTGGTTCTCTGCCTCACCAATATATCATAACATTGGCAAAATGTTCGCATTGACAAGATGGATCTAAAGTCACTAAAGGAAGGCTAAAGTCATTAAAAGAGATTTGCAGTTTTCTGATAGTAATTCAGCCTACACAGCTATCAACACACACAGCTACAATAAAATCTTACAACGAAAGATGATGGACAATTAATAATAGCTAGAACTTTGCCATTTGCAAAGCACTTGACCAATGCTATCTCACTTGATTCTCTCAACCATCCTGGAAAGTAGGTGCTATTATTATTCCATTTTTACATATGGGGAAACTGAGGCATACAGGGGTTAAGTGACTTGCCCAGGGTCCACAGCTAGTAAGTATTTGAAGC
Source organism: Bettongia penicillata ogilbyi (assembly GCA_023548195.1). NCBI lineage: Eukaryota > Metazoa > Chordata > Mammalia > Diprotodontia > Potoroidae > Bettongia > Bettongia penicillata. Next base: position 6,871,213 of record JAJHZJ010000022.1, read on the forward strand.
AGGATTTGAACTCAAATCTTCCTGACTCCAGTTCCAGTATTATCTCTATTAGGATTGTCCCATAAAGTAGAGAGAAGCATAAAACCAGTTTAAAGACCATTTAGCAAGCTGTTGAATTAAAGTTTGAACTAAAGGCATCTCAAGGACATTAAACATTAAAGTGGAAGGAGGACTTTAAAAAAAGAGGAAAAATGGAACAGATTTGGAAACCCCATTTCAATGAACTGATTCTCCATCAAGGTTAGTAGAAGCAGTGTACCCAGACCCTAACCTCAAGGTACTGTGTGCTTGTAGAAGAGGTATAAATGTCACCAGAGAGAACAAAGACAGGAAAAGCGGCTGCATTGATTGGCCCAAGAATATAGAAGGGTAGTCTGTGATGGAGGGAATACAATGGTGGGAGCAGTACACAACTTATCCAAAGGGAGGAAGCTGTGGTAAAAAAAAAAATCTCCAACCTTATAAATATTGAAAAAAAATGACTGAGAAAATATCAATAGCTACTGACCTATCTCTCTCCCATCTATACAAAATTAAATTCAAAAAGTCTTTATTATCCTCATTGTACAGATGAGGGAAATAAGAGAGATTGGTGAGAGGACCTATCTAAAGTTATATAGTTGATCATTTCCTGGCTGAGACCCAAGTCTGTACCCTCTGACTCCAAATCCAAGGTTCTTTCCATCACAGTATGCTACCTCTCGATAAGCCAGGATCTTATGCTAGGTCTTTGAGTCTCTTTACAGGAAGGAGTGGTATGATTGCAGACTATAATCTGCTTTTTAAACTTTTAGAAGTGAAACCATGGGAAAAGTCATTTTAATGTCATTGGTACCTGAGAAGACCTGCTTCCAAACACCTTGTTTCTGTCTCTAGACCCTTACCTGAGAGTGTGTCCCTTATTCAGACTCAGTTGTTTGCTGACATCCCAGGAAGGAGCTTCTAGCAATTTTCTCCCTTCGTCTTAGTAGATTGCCTGCCTCTTGGCTAGCAGCAAAGCTAATGATGGGGAAAGAGCACATGGCTGAACTGGAGGACACAGTCTAGAGTTTTCAGACGGTACCTGGGATGCCCCATCAGTCTTTAGGCTCCTGGTTTTCCATCATCTGGGACTTGAGAGCCTGATGAAGATTTGAGGTCAACTTAGGATAAGTTCACCTGATCCAAGACCATTTGTTCCTTGTCCTTGGTGGATTCATGGTTCCTTTGTGGTGATTCTTTCTTCCATTGTTGCCCCCTGGGCCTTCTTGACCCATGCCATTCTTGTCAGTATCCAGGAGGGCAGTCACTGGACAATGGATTCTAGAGTCATAGGAAATCGTGGATTAGCTAAAAATACCAAACAGTCTTTAGTTCCGTGTGGACTCCTTCCATGGTAACTGAGTAGTGGCAAAGGGAGAAGATCTTAAGAATCACTGAGTTCTTAGACCACCCCCAAACATCGACTTAGCCATTCGATACTCTAAAAGTATCACTTCCATTCCCCAATCCAGTGAGTCTCCATCTTGACATTCTTACCCTAAATGAAATTAGAAGGCAAAAAATGTGTCAGCTTCTTGAAGGCAGGGACTATTTCATCTTTGTGTCCCCAGCACACATCACAATGCCTGATGCATGGTAGGCTCTTAGTAAGTACCTAATTTTTGATAAAGAATTTAAAGCCATATGGAAGGATGGCTCACATGTTCTCATCAATACAAACATAAATAAATGAACTGGTTTCTTTCTGTGTCCAAAAGCAATCAGAAACATCTCTTGATGAAACATTTAGTCATATTGCCTTATCAGCTCCAAGAAACTGTAGCATACCACATCCCAATAAACCATCTCTTCTGATGGGCTAAACCAGGTTGAGGGGAACTGAGAGGTCTCAAACATGTCAATGAGTAAGGAAGATGTCTAACCCAAGCATGTGAAGACTTCCCTCGGATGAACGGGTGGATGAGAATAATTTGTTCCAGTGGCCATGAAGTCAACTGAGGTAGACTTTGTGGAGGTAGACTTTGTGGAGGACTTAGAGTTTGGTTAGACATTGAAGATGTCAAGGTTATCCACTCTATTCCAGGGCATTGCCAATCATCCTGTCTCTTGTCCTGCCACTGGTCTTCAGTGACTCTGGAAGAGAGAGTGGAGCTGACAACTTTGGGCTGCAATTCTGTCTCACATAAATCCAGTTCACTTGTGAGTCAAGCCATCACCTCATGATGTCATTGATCCTCTTTGAAACAAAAGATGAACAATTCAGTCATAAGCCATAACCACAATGCAGATAATAGCAACAGATGAGATTATAGGATGGATCATGGGTCTGGAGTTGGAAGGGACCTCAAAGGTCATCCAGTTACACACACCCATCCCATTACAGATGAGGAAACTAAAGCCCGTGGAGGTTAGAGCCCAAGGTTATACAAGTAGGAAGTATCACATGTGATATTTGAACTTAAAACCCCTTATTCCGGAGCCAGAGCTCTTTCCTCTGCATCACCTAGGCAAAACACTTTGTAAGTAATAAAGTGTTATATAAATGTCTTTCAAAGTATAAAGAGAAAAATTCTCTGAAGAACTCAACATGGCCCTCTAAATTAAGTCAGTATAACGTAACATGACATAATATATAATATAGCATAATATAACATTATACAGTATAATATCTTAATGATGTCTGTGTGTAGTTAGATAAAAAGCAGGAAAATATAGAATAATAAAATCTTTTATCTGCAAAAGTTTTCTTTTTTCAAATAAATTTTACTGATATCTTTTTAAAATCACTTATATTTCTACTATATCACTCCCAGAGAGCCATCACTTATAATAAAGAATAAAATAAACATTAAAAGTTCCAAAAAGTAACCAACAGACTTTTCTGAGTCTGATGTTATATACAATATCCCACACCATGATTCCCCACTTTTGCAAAGGAATTGAGAGTGGCATCTTCTTCTATCTCATTTTTGAGGTTTTTATTGTTTTGCTTTTAAAATTGTTTACATTGTTTTCTTCACTTTGTATATTGTTTTCCTGATTCTGCTTACTCTACTTTGCATCAGTTCATAGAAATCTACCTATGCTTCTCTATGTACATCCTATTCATCATTTCTTATAATATTCCCAATTATATACCACAGTTTGTTTAGCCATTCCCCAATGAATGGGTATCTACTTTGTTTTTAATTAATTCTACCATAAAAGTGTTGTCATAAGTATTTTGATATATATGGGGCCTTGGGGTCTGTGCCTAGCAGTGGGCTCTGTGGGTCAAAGAATGGATATTTTAGTTACTGAGTGAATATGGACATTTTAATCCATAATGGCTTCAACAATTCCTGCAAGGGATATATATGTCTTAGAATTAAAGAATGTTAAAGCTGGAAGGAGTCTTAGAGATCAGTTCATCCAATTTCATTTATAGATGAGGAAACTGAGGCTCAAAGAACTTGTCTGATTGGGATCCACCTCCAACTCACACTACACTGCCTGTCACTACACTCCATTGTCTTAAGTTAGTTCAGGCTTTTGTCAAATGCTTTCTGGGTGCCTGGCCCCATTTGAAGAATTGTTGGAGATGCAGAGAATGAGAAGATGTGGTCTTTATGCTCAGGGAGCTGTCACCCTGACTGGGGAAATAAAACACATAGGATCCAACACGAGGATGATAAGAACAGCCCCTGGGCTCAGACTTTTTCTTGTATGAGTAGCTCAGGTGAGACCAAAAGGCCTCTTAAAAATACTCATCTCACCCCCTTTTGTAATATAAACCTTCCCAGAAACATCTCTAGAATAAAGATGAAGCTCTTTTTGATGAATTTATGTCTAGTTTCTACTTAAAATTTTTAAAATTTATTTATTTTTAGTTTATAACATTCAGTTCCACAAGCTTTTGAATTTCCAAATTTTCTCCCCCTCCATCCCCTCCCTTTTCTCCCCTCTCCAAGAGAGCATGCAATTTTATATAGGTTCTACATATGCATTCACATTAAACACGTTTTCACATTATTCATATTGCAAAGAGGAATTATAACCAATGCAATGAACCAAGTCTAACTCAATATTTTGAGTGAATGATTAATCTGTATTAGATGTTGACCACATCAAGAAAGCAAGGCAGTTGATCTTGTCTGTGGGGCAGGGAAGTAGCAGCTATTGTTAGGAGACCCAAAGAAGGCAGCAGTCTCTTTTCTACTCAACGGCTGCCCATAGGCAGTTGCTAAGGACAAAGAGGGATTGGTCTTCTTGTCTGGCTGGCCCATTGTTCTCTGTTGAACTGTTTGATTTTTGAAAGCTTAGGGGAACTAGAGAACTGTAGGAAAACCCCTGTGGGACTGAGTTGTGTGGCTCTGGGGAGTCCTCCTTGCATTTCTGCATTCCTCTTTGTCGCATGCATCCATAGAAAAAGCCTTGCTCATTGGACTGTGCTATAAACTGCTTGAGGAATTAGGCCTGGACTATACTAAAGAGCTAGGTAATAATGAATGTTTCGTAAATCAGTGTCAGTTGTATCTGTAACAATAACTTCTACATCCTTCCCTGTTCTTCTGGTCATGAGATCAAAATATAGATCTGTATAACTTGAGCATTTAGAGATGGAAAGCCCTTAGAATGTGGAGTGGAGAATGTCAGAAATGGGGCAAACTTAGAGCATAGAACTTAAAACCTCAGTCTGTCTAAGGACAGCTTAGAGCATAGAGCTCAGGATATCAGAACTGGAAGAGATCTTAGAACACAGAATAGAGACTCCTGTCCCCTGGAGGTGATCAAAGAAGGGCTGGGGGACCACCTATTAGTGATACACAGTGCCTGGCTTGTAGTTAACACTTAATGAATGCTTATGGATTAATTGACACTATAGAGGGCATTTCTGTATTGGATGGTCTCTTACAGATGATGCTGGGGATACATCCTACCCTCTGGGTCATGGGAACCCTTTGGGACAAAATGAACACAATTGTTCCCTGTCTGCTCCTGATGGTATATGAAGGCACCATAGAGTGGGGAGCAATGCCTTTGAAATGATTCATTAGAACCAAAGACAAGAGTCCAGGGACAAGGCTGGTCTGTGTCCAGCCCACTGTTCTTCCTACTCCAGCTAGAGATAAGAACAAAGGCAGGGATGTACCAAGCTCCAAAGTGGAAAGAACCAAGTCGAGGATGGAGGGGTCACTGAATGGCATCTACCCAGAGTATTTGGCCTTCACGGTTCCAAGCAGATTTCAGGATGGGGTCAGGAAAGGTCGGCAATTCCATTGATGTCTCACAGAGCCTGGATTGGGGAAAGAGAGGGAAACTAAAGTAGCAAAGAGTCCAAGCCTGCCCTCTTGCCTCTAGAGCTCCAGCCCACTCAGAATCCATTGGAGAAACTCTGAGAAGGGTCTGTGTCTCATGGAAAGTGGATCACGTGGACAGAGCCCAGCTGGCATTTCTCCAGACCAGCTCTCCACATGCAGCCTCTGCTGGGCATGGGAAAGAAAGAAGGAAGAATTGGATAAGAGAGAGGGTTTTTTATGCATGTTGACATTTGATGTCATGCAAATGACTTACAAATGAGCATGCACATTTATTTTTGAGTTAACAACAGAGGGACTTTTTGGTCAGGGTAGTATAGTAGAGGAGTAAATAATTCTTAAACTTTTGCTAATTCTAATGTATCTTGGTTGAGAAGTTGCTTAAACACATTGGAGAAGGCCTTGAACGCCAGACAGAAGGTTTTGGTCTTGATTTTGTAGGTGATGAGGAGCTATGTTCTCCCAACCAATTATTTCCCTTGGGTGCCATGATTGACACATAGCAATGATGCTTTCTTGTGCCCTCTCTCCCATCCTGCCCCTGCCCAGAAAGGTGTATTCCAGCTGTCTAATGAAGACTATTTTATTGAACCACTGGATGGAATCAAGCCCAGAGTGGGAGTGGTGCAGCCTCATGTGGTTTACAAGCGGCAGACACCGGAAGACCAAGAAGACTGGAGAACAGGTCACAGGGCACATGCAGAAACCCCCTTCCCCAGGGTCCTGGGCACCTGTGGCATCAAAGGTACCTTTTTTTCCCTTTAGTGCATTGGGAAGAACACTGGAAAGAGAGGCTTCTTGAGGGCAGGAGCTATCTTTTCCCTCTCTTTGTGTCTTAACACAGTGCCTGGCACATAGTAGGCACTTAAACATTTATTGACTGACTGTCCGATGGAAGTGATTTCCTTCTTTTCCTTCCAAACAAAATGTGCCTGACGCTTACTTCAGTCTCACTTGTTTGGTTTGGCCAAAGGGGAAGCCCGAGAGACCACAAGGAAGCTGCCTTCTTTATTAAGGAGTTGATGACTTCCAGATGAATGCTGAGTTTCCAATCTGTGTGGGAGCCAGCCATCTCTGTCGGTCAGGCCCAGGTCAGGAGCTCCATACATTTCACCTCTCTCTCACCTCCCCATGGTCCATCTCTCAGCCTGCCTGTCTTACACTTGGGAGTGGCTGTGACAATCAAGGCCCCAAGATGCTCAGGCATCATGACAGGCTGCAGGTAAAGCTTGCTAGGGCCTGGAATAGTGTTGAGAGATGGTGCTATGTGGGCGAAAGAGCCCTGGGCTGGGGGGTCTGGGGAACACCAGCCTTTGGTGTACCCTTGGCACATGTGCATCCCATCTCTGACCTCCACCTGTAAAATACCAGGGCTAAAATTCAAGCTCTTTCCAGTTCTGAGGGTCTCCATTTCTGTGATTCTGGATCACAGTGGTCAGGGAGAGTATCACAGGATAATAATAATTATAGTAGCAGTAACATCAGTTCGCAATGTAATCAATGCTAATCAATATTTATATTGTGCTTTAAGATTTGCTAATCACCTTTTGGTTTGTTAACTCATTTGATCTTTAACAATAGCCCTGGGGTGGTAGGTGCTATTATTATCCCCATTTTACAGATGAGGAAACTGAGGCAAACAAAGGTGAAGTGATTTGTCCAGAGTCATACCACTAGGGTAGGAGGCAGGATTTGAACTCAGGTCTACCTGACACCAAGTTCTGAGCTCTATCCACTGCACCACCTATTTACCCCAATCATAGATTTAGAGATAGAAGGGAGCACTGAGCCACCTAGATCAACACCTTCATTTATAAATGAGAAAGCACAAACCCAATGAGTTTCACGTCATTGGTGGCAGAGCTGGACTGTGAATCTAAGATCTCTGACTCCAGGACTCCAAGTCTCTTTCTAGACCCCCACTGTGTATTAGAAAGGGTGTCAGATTTGGAGTCAGGAGGCCCAACTTCTCCACTTGGGTCCTGCCGCAGAGAGTTGTGGGATCTTAGGCAAACCCTTGTAGGGGCTTCAGTTTCACTATGTCTAAAATGGAGCAGTTGAACTAAGTTATCCTTTGTTGCTTCCAGCTTCAGGGTGCTATGGGTCTGGTTTCCTTAACGAAGTCATCTGGCTTATGGCATGGAATCCTCCACCAGCAAATTTAGATTCCTTGATTCTCTCTGGTTTATAGCTAAAGTAAGAAGAACTTTCCTAAGGTCAGCACAGCTCAGTATGAGAGGGTGGGGAACCCTTGGGCCACAGTGAGTCTCCTGGAAGGAGGAGGTGAGCCAGAGGGCACTGGACCAGGGAGCATCTGCTGACCTGGCTGGGAGAATGGTTGCTGTGGAGACAAGGAGGGATTGAGGTAGTTCTGTCAGTATCCACTGCTGGCAGCCCTGAAACTCATGGAAAAAACACCTGTGAAGAGTTGAAAGACCTGGGTGTGAGTCTGGGCGCCTCTGCTTTGTGGCTCTGGGCAGAGCACTTGAACCAACTCAGTGGTGCTGGGTCTACAGTCAGAAGACCTGAGTTCAAATCTGGCCTTGGACACTTACTAACTGTGTAACCCTGGGCCAGTCACATAACCGCCATCTGCCTCAGTTTCTCCAGCTGTAAAATGAGAATAGTACCTACCTCCCAAGACTGAGAGGATCAGATGAGATAATATTTGCAAAGTGTTTAGCCTAGCACACAGTAAGTAGTATAGGAATGCTTCTTCTTTTCTCTGCCTTGTATTGTTTTTGGAGTCAAGAAGAAGCAAGTTCAAATCTAGCTGTGCAGCCTTGGATAACTCCTCTAAACCTCAGTTTCCACATCTGTAAAAGAGTCATGGTGATGTCTGTAGCACTTACCTCCCAGGATTGCTGTCAGGCTCAAATGAGATAATATGGAAATCACAAGCAGACTTTAAAACATTATGTCAATGACAACTGCTGCTGCTGTTGCTGTCTTTGAGCCTGTTTCCTTATCTGTAAAATGGGGATGACAATGCTTGCCATACCTCCTTTTCCATGTTGTTATGGGAAGGATGGAATGAGAGTTTGTCTGGACACTCCTTCCCCCACCTTAGAAAGCTCAGTTTGCCCTCATAGGTATCAGGGCACACACCCAACTTCCTTCCAGAATAGCTGTGCCTGGGCCTTTATCCAGAAAGGTCCGGTCTTCTCACATTCAGGGAACTCTTCATGATCCTTTGGCCATTTAAGACCTCCATGTTGCTCCATGGGCTCGGCTGTGTTGTGGTGAATTACAGGCATTCCAGTTTTGAAATAGCACCACTTAACACAAGAATATCACTTCACGTGATGCTTTGGAATCATTGGGTCCTTTGACAATCACAACTGCCTTGAGAGAGACAAAAGAGAGATGTTCTTATCTCCATTTCACAGAAAAAGAAACTGAGTCTCATGGAGGTTGACTACCTAGATCATAGTCAGGTAGTTAGGAAATGACAGAGCTGGCACTAAGCTGAAGCTTCCTGACTACCAAGTCTCATTCTTTTCTTACTACAGTCTAAAACTGTGCTTGATCTTACATTCTAGCTGAATGTGTTTCAAATAATATCAGTTTACATTAAACTCTTTATAGACATTATCAAATTTGATGTTCACAGTAACCTTGCCAGGTAGCTTCTCCAAATGTCATTATGCCCAATTTATAAATGTGGAAGCTGAGGCCTACAGAGGTTAAGGGACTTGCCTGCACTCACACAGTCTGTTCTCACACAATACCTGAGGCCTCAGATAATCATTTATATAGTGCTCTGAAGTTTGCTAAGTGCTTTATATAAATTTTCTCATTTGTGCCTGTGAGATCTATTTTTGCTCCCATTTTACAGATGAGGAAATTGAGTGCAGTGGATAGAGGGCCAGGCCTGGAGTGAGAAAGATTCAACTTCCTGAGTTTAAATCTGATCTCATACATTTACTAGTTGTATGAACCTGGACAAGTCACTTAGCCCTGTTTGCCTTAATTTCCTCATCTCTCAAGTAAGCTGGAGAAGGAAATGTGAAAATACTCCAGGATCTTTGCCAAGAAAACCCCAAATGGGGTCATGAATAGTTAGACACTTGTGAAAACTACCAAACAACAGAAATATTCCCTGGTTGTATAATTTGGGGAACATCATGTAACTTCTAAATGACCTAAACAACTCCCTATTACTTCTCCACAAAGTCATATAAAGATTATCTATTTACTAAGTCCTAGACAGTTGAGGGAGAGAATGTCCACACTAAGAGTTCCCCATACTTCAGAGATCCTTTTCATATTCATCTGTATCTGAGGAGTCTTGCTAGAATGGGATCCTACTAAACCAGGAGACCAGAAAAGAGGGCATTTTAAATAGAAGGATGCTTGGGTTTTCAAAGCTTTGGAACATGAGTTCCAGAAAGTTCTATCAAAGTGGAAAGTTTTTTTGGTGGAGGTGGGTCCAGGGACATACTGTGTGCTGTCCAAAACTGGTCTAGCCAAGTATGAAAGAGGTCATCCCCAGAAGGTCCCCAACTATGACTCCAGTCATAGGAGCCAATGACTTCCCATGAAAGGCTCCATTCCCTCCTTCCCAGAAGATATACCAGATCTCTCTGTCTTTCTCTCAATCTCTCTCTCTCTTTCTCCCTCCCCACTCCACAGAATCTCCTGAGAACCAGGGGAAGTCAGAGAAGAGGAGGGAGAGGTGGGAACAGAAGCAGCAACAGCAGCGCAGACGGAGGCTGCAGCAGCGCTCCATCAGCAAGGAGAAGTGGGTGGAGACGCTGGTGGTGGCAGATACCAAGATGGTGGAGTACCATGGCTGGGACCATGTAGAGAACTACGTGTTGACAGTTATGAACATGGTAAGGGCTTTGGGTTCTGCGTCTAGCTTCCTGGTTGGATTGTGCTAAGTCTTGAGCTTTGGGACTTTCTGGACTGTCCCCATCAGTGACTCTTTGTGTTGCATTCATTCAGTTTTTTTAAAAAAAACACTTGTTGAGCACTGACTGTATACAAGACTCTGGGTTTGATGTTGGGGTACAAAGAGCAAAGGACACAGACCTGCTTTTTGAGGAGGTAGCTCTGCTAGGTAGACTTGTATACAGATGATTCTGACCGGAGAGAAGGACAAAGGAGCAGACTAGGGGAAGAACTACAAGAAAATAATAGTGGGCAGCAGACATCACTTTCCCCTCATGGAAGAGGAAAAACATGAGCTAGGTCTTGGAAGAAGGAAAGGACTTGACCTGGTAGACGTGGGAGTGGGACAAAACCAATCCCCAACATGGAAGGCACCAATACAGGAAAGGAAGATAACATGAGAAGGGAGGATGGAGAGCAAGCTGACTTGACTAAGGCTTAGGATGTGTGCCAACTAATCAGTAAGCATTTATTAAATACCTTCTGTGTACTAGACAGACACTGGAAAGGGCAGTAATATGAAACAAAATTGAAAGACTGGGATGAAGACAGTGCAAGAAAAAGAAAGCTGAAGGTAGAGTCAAGTCCTGCATCAACATGGGCAAATCCCTTAACGTCTATGAGTTTTATTTTCTTCAATTGTAAAATGGTGCTATGAGGTAATTTGCTTAGGGTCTTGAATGCCAGAATCAGTGGTTTAGAAACTTTACCTGGTAGGCATTGGGAAGCTGATAAAGATTAAATTTTGGTAGACACTGATTCTTATTTCTTCCCTCACTTACTGATCACCTGTGCAAGGCCTTGTCATAAGTGCGATGAGAGATCCATAGTGTATGTATAAGACATGATTCCCACCCTCAAGGAATCCAAGGGGAGGCACGACAGAGTAGTGATGGCATTTTAGAGCTGGAGGAAACAGAGTCCCTGATCAATGAGACAACCTGCCTAAGGTCATACAATAAGTTAATGAGATAGTCTAAACCAGAATTGTCATGGCCTGTAACACCCCAAAGTGTGGCCAGAACCAGATTAAATTGGAAAATGATAAAATACATGAAAATACAATGGAACATAGATAATGTTAATATGTGGTTTTCTCAGTCACTATATGACCTATAAGGATCCTTATTTAGTGGCCCCCTGTTTCTATTTGAGTTTGACACCACTGACCTAGACTACTATACCACCACCACAGTATCTCCTCCCATATGTATGAAAAGAGAAACAATAATTCAGTAAACCCATACAACCTCCTCTGTGCCCTGTGCATAGTAGACACTTAATAAATGTTTGTTGACAGATTGACTAACCTATTAGGGATTGGTCCCTGTCCACCATAAGGACCCCCACTAACCCTTCCAGGCCCAGTCTCCACAGTCCAAAACAGAAGGACCAGAGGAATTCAAGCTTCCTCACTCATTTCCTTCCTCAGGGAAGCCCAATAGAAATTTTCCTCCCATCATCCTCTGATCAATATGAGTCAGTGCTGTGGCATGGAGACCAAACTGCTCATCTTGGGCTGCATTGGGAGACGTGAGAATCCATAGTTCTTAGTTAATGAAGTCGATGAACATTTAGTATCATTTGCTTTGAAGTTGGGCACTGTGCTAAGTGCTGACAATATAAATAAAAACAAAAGGAAAAATAGATCTTGTCCTCAGGATGTTTATGTTCTATCAAAGGCAACATATAAAAGGGGGTTGAAAATCTGAGTGAGGGTAAAGAGGAAGTCCTCCAGGGGAGCATGGTGGGAAAAGTCCCCATTGGGGAATAGTACTGGAAGAGGAGTGAAGGAGTGAGCATGGTTGGCCTGGGCATTTCCTCAAATAGACATTCCTGGAGAGCTCACCAAGCAGAGGAGGGTGCAGCCAGGGTGGAGAGGCTGCTGGGACATGGTAGAGAAGTCCAGCAAGCCAGGCAGAGAGCTGAGGGGGAAGGGGAAGAGGGATGCGCTTTTCTGGTTCCTTTCTCTGATGAGACGGCATCTGGAGGATTGTGTTCAGTTCTGGGCACCATAGTGGAGAGAAGTTAGCACAATGCCTGGCACTCAGTGGACATTTGACAAGTGCTTTTTTTTTATTAGTCAGTGCTACATCTCTTGCTGTCTGTTTGAATGCTCCCTAGTATTGGCCGTGATCCCCACATCATCAAACCAGAACTAGAAGGGACCCTAATCTATAGCTAAAAGGGAGTCATCTCCATGCCACTTGTGGGTGGTTGTTGCCTCCTTGAAGACGCCGATGATGGGGACTGACCACCAGGAGTCCCTCCTGTTGCTTTCTTCTCTCATCCTTTTCCTGATGCCAGAAATTCCACCTAAAGTTTCATCCCTTTAGCATAGACTTTAATTCCTGGTCAAGCACAAAAGTCCTCAGGAATGGGGACATTGGGATTATGCTCACTGTGAATGATAAATATGAGGACAAGCTTGTTAGAGGAAGCCTATAAAGGTGGAAGAAGACAGGGACCCTGGGTTTGTATGTGGTATGATTTGGGATAAGAATAGACAGTAACTAAGGGCAGGAAAAGGCCTCCCTAACATATTTGAGTTGTGTGGATAAAGAGCTGGCCTTGGAGGTGGATAGAACTGGCCTCTGCCAAACACTGACCATGTAACTTTGGACAAGTCACCGAAACCTCTAAGAGAACCAAGCAGCTTTACAAGGGCTACCAATCAGAGTCAGAATCAGAGATGTAGATAGGGAAAGGAATTCAGGGAGCATTAAGTTCAATGTGCTCTTTTTAATTTAATTTACACCAAGCACGTATTTTTCTTCTTTCCACTTCACCTACCCTGCAGTTGGCAAAGAAAAACAACATCCTCCTAACAAACATGGATAGTCAAGTAAAATGAATTCTCCCCTTGGCCATGCCCCACAGTGGGTGCCAGGAGCAAGTGGCATAGTTCATCAGTCCTTTGGAAGTATTGATCATTGACGTGGTCAGAGTTCTTAATTCTTCCAAAGTCATTTGTCTTTCCAAAGTTGTTGTCTATCCTGGTTCTGCTCACTTGACTCTACATCATTCCTTCAAGTCATCCAAGTTCCTCTGAATTCATCCCTTTCACTATTTCTTGCAGCACAATAATATTCCATGACATTCATCTCCCATCATTTGTTCAGTCATTCCCCAATAGATGGGCATCCCCTTTTGTTTCCAATTCTTTCTTATAGCAAAGAAAGATGCTAGAAGTATTTTTCTACTTCTGGGTTCCTTTCCTTTCTCTTTGATCCATTTGGGGTTATAAGCTTAGTATTGTCAACCCCTCATTTTGCAAATGAGGAAATTGAGTCCCAAGGAGATTCAAATCTCGCCTATGACTCATATCACAAAGGTAATATGAGTCATAGGTGAGATTTGAATGTAGGTCTCCCTAATTCCAGGTCCAGTGGTTATCTCTATCACATCTCATTCCCTTTAGAGTAAGTTGCTAGTTGGTAGAGGGAATTTCCTCCCTAAAAGCTGCCTATACAGAGGTGATCTGGGATGTTTGGGATGTTAAACATATTTTTGGGATGTTAAACAGCACTCTTTGGGGCTGGAGTCCTGGATTCTTTTCTTTCCCAGCTCAGTTACTAACTCAGAGTGGCCAAATCAACCCTCTCCTGCCTTGAGTCTTAGCTTTTTCATCAGAGAAATGAGGCCTGTCTTTCCTCCTGCCTCAGATATGGTAAAAAGCCATCCCTACACACTTCTCCTCTTTCAGCATTTCTTCCCACCACACATTCTGTTTTTCCATATAACTGCCCATGATTAACTGGCAGCAGTCACCGCCGCAGGGTTTGGACTCAAGCTGGGTAATTACCTGGCTTGTTTCTCTAGCTGACTGCCGCCTGACTTCCCCTTCCCACTGCCGACCATGGACCCAGGGGCCCTGGCGCCACCTTGTATAGGAGTAAAACAATTCCTTCCCCCTCCTTTTACAAGCATACTGCAGACACCTCCAGATGTCCTCACTTAAATCCAGGCCAGCTTTGTGGTGAGCAGTAGTGGAAAGAGGTCTGAATTCCAAGGCCAAAGGCCTGGGCTTAAATTTTAGTTCAGCCTCTCAGAGGCTGTGTAACCTAGGATGAGTTGCTTAACCTCCCTGGGCTTCATTTTCTTTATCTATAAAAATGAAGGGTTTGAAGGATTTGTATGTGCTGAGGCTGGGTTGAATAACAGGAAAAGAGGAAGATATTGCCTGTCCCCCAAGATTTCACACTATATCTAGAGAGACAAAATTCAGCCCAAATCTTCAAAGTCTGGTCTAGCTTCCTCCAAAACCCAAGAGTTCTGTTTATTTATATTTTAAATGGAGGGGACAGCTTACCTGACTTATCCTCTCTCTCCACACATTATAGGATCACAAGGTTGAGAGCTTTTAGGTCTCATGTAGGCCAGTCTTCTCAGAGAAGGAAGCTGAGTTAGTTAAGTGACTTGCCCCAAATCATCTAGCTAGTTAGTAGCAAAGAAAGATTTTGAACCCAGCTCCAGTGACTTCAAGTGCTGTGATTTTTCTACTATAGCACACTGTTTCCTACACCTTGAAAATATCAAATTATGGTCTGGTTTCCTCACTCATCCCTCTCCCATGTTTCCAGTCTATTCTATATCAATTAACCTGATCCCATCCACCTGTTCAAAAGCAACCCTTATTCTCAAATAGATAAAACCCAGATTCATTAGCCTGGCAGTAACAGCCCTCAGACCTACAGAAATCTGTATGTAGTAGGTGCTCAATAAATGTTAAGTGAGTGACTTCATAGATCACATGGTTTGGTAAAACCTCATGAGAGTCATAGTGCTCATAGGTTAGTGGCTGAAAAGGACCTTTGAAAGATGGTTAGATTTAGTCCAATGCCTTCATTTATTGATAAGGAAATTGAGATTCAGAGGAACTACGTCCTCGGTCATAGTTAGTAGCAGAGCGTATTTCTGCCCTACTCCAAATCTAATGATAATCCAAAGAAATAGCCATTACTTTTCCTGGTTTGGTCTGAAATCAAGGGTGTGCTTGTAAAATGTTTAACAACCAGCTCTCAAAAAAGTGTACCATTACACACTTTTAATTTTAATCTTAATTATTCACACTGTACAGAGTCAGCAAGAAAAAAATCAAGCCCTGATTTTCCACATTTACTGATTTCTGAGATGTAAATATTTACACTGCCAATTTAAACAGTTCAGCTTGCTCTGGCCCTCCTGAAGTGCATTTTCTTGACCTTTAAAACCTCATTCAGCTCTAATATTCAGAGTCCACACTTCACTCATTCCCATTGATTCAGGGAATGTCAGACATTTGAAAGGGACCTCAGTGCCAATCCAGTGTGTTACTGTTCCATGAGGGAGGGAGAACCTCGTAAAGTCACCTATTCTCTCTCATGGTTAGGAAGGTCGTTCTCTGGACCCCAAATCTGCCTGTGCACAGCCCGTTCCCATTAGTGCTGGTCTTACTCTGTGTAGCCAAGGAGAATGATGCCCTCTTGCAGATGGTCACCCATCGAGGGGTCACAGAGGGAAAAAGATGTTTGCCAGCAGCATGGAAGTGACCCAAGTAAAGTCTAAACCAAGGGAGGGTTCTTAGTAAAAAAAAAAAAGTTCCAGATGGTTCTTCTAGACCTGGAACCCTACCATATGACACGTGACTGTGAGATGTGGGGATCTAACCACTGAACTCTCTAGCTACAGGTGAAGTTCCTGCTTAGGGGAGCTTTCTGGGCTAACCACTGAGCTCCCTGGTTGTAGCTGATTCTCCTGTTTGGAGGCTATGCTGCTTTAACTGCTAGCTGTAGATGAGGGAACAAAAGCGAATGCCTCTGGGCTAGGACCAGCTCTACCAGCTTCTCTCAAGGATGCCTCTGTAGACATCATCATGGCATAATCAGCCCTAACCAAATCAGCCACTCATTATAAAGCCATTGTATGAGTCCAATGGGCTTGCCTTTCTGCTTAATCTCCCCTTTGATGCTAATGGAAAAACTAATTGGAATCTAATTGGCATTTAGACTCCCCAGACCTGGCTTCACATTTTTAAATGTCACCAGCAAATTTGCTTCTGCGATCTCTACACAATCTGCAAGTCCCACCCTTTGAACAGGGGAGAGACAATGGACTGCACCCCATGATGACCTCTTGTCCTCTGACCCCACTTGACTACTCTGGCTTCCCAGCGAACTCTTCTCTATTTTGGGATATCTATCTTGGCACCTCTTGAGCCAGCCAATTTCAATTAATGCCACTTAATTTAATAAATATTTATTAAGCACATGATGTAGTAGATAAACAGATGGTCTCAAAGCTAGGAAGACCTGGATCATTCCCTGCCTCTCACTGGTAGGGGCAAAGTGATCCTAGATACATCATTTAGCCTCATAATGCTCTTCACCAGGGGTGTCAAATTCAAATAGAAACAGGGGCCACTAGACCATACATAACGATCCCTACAGGTCACATAATTACTGAGGAAATGACATGTGTTTATGTGTATCTTTTTTTTTATTAATCTCTTAACAACATTAAAATTAAATAGGAACTACACTTAATCTGCTTTAGGCTAAATGAGACTGATGGACCATATTTTTAATGTGTCTGCTTTAGGCCACTCTCTGAGACTAAAATTTGAGGAGAAAATACCAACCTGTATGAATACAGAGAATTTCTTCACTTTCTTAGTTTCTATTACTAGGAAAATCACAATTCCAGTCCTTTCCCCAACCATTATCCATCAGTCAGTCAATGAGCCTTTATTAAGGACCTACTAAACTGTGTTAAGCAATGGGGATACAAAGAAAGGCAAAAAAACAGTCCCTGCCCTTTACAGAGGGTTCATTCTGACTGGAGAGATGACCTGTAAATAATGAGTCACATACAAGATGCCTTCCGGGTAGATGGAGAGTCATCTGAGGCTAAGGCACTGGGAGCAAAGGGCCCCAGGAAGCGCTGCTACAGAATGTGATATTTGAGCCAAATCTTGAAGGAAGCTACTCTGACTCTGCCCAAAAGTTTTCCTTCTATTGAGGAACTGGCACAGGGCATGTCCAAATGAGCGGTGGTCATGGTAGCTTGCATGGGGACAGAGAAGACACTCAGACCAAGTTCTCCAAGAAAATTGAAGATAGAAGAGTTCCCTTCTTTTTGAGTAAGGCAGATCAGGGTGGGCTTCCCAGTGAATCCTACAGTCCCATGATTCTGGATGTTAGCAGCTAGGCTGGACCTTGGGGAAAAGGATTTGGACCCCTCCAAATGAGAAGAGAGAGCATTCCAGTCTTGGGGGCGCAGTCTACATTTGCATGGACAGAGGAGGGGATTGGAGAGGAGCTGGTACTTCAGCAGTAGGTGTGAAAGAAAATGATATGAAATGCAGATAGTGAGGCAGGCTGGAGCCAGATTATATGGGGAGGGGGCTGAAAAGGTTCATTTGTATCCCACTGGTAATAGGGAGCCACAGAAAAATTTTGAGTGGGTAAGGTAAACCGATTAGACGTGTGCATTGGGAAGTAATTGGGGCATTTGTGTGGAGAACAGACTGTTAGCACAGAGCTAGAAGGGATTTTGAAAGAAATCCTCCAGGTTCAAGTCCCTCATTTACAGAGGGAGAAACTGAGGTCCAAAGAGGGTTCATAGTCTCAAGATCTAGAAGAGACTTTGGAAGTCATGGAATTCTACCATCTGACTTCCTTCCAGTCCCAGGGCTGGCTCTCTCCAGTACTATTTCCAGATCAGATCGATTGACTGTGTGACCATGAGCAAGTAATCTGAGCCTCAGTTTCCTCATCTGTAAAAAAAAAAGTATCATAATATCTTCAGTGTCTACTTCACGGAGTTGTTTCAAGGCTCAAGTGAGATAATGTTCAGAAAGCACTCTGTAAGTTTGTCAATATCCATTATAAATTACAAACAAGGCCAAACTCTCAAGTGCACACACTTTCCACTCCCTCATATTTTGTAGACAAGAAACATTCTGGGAACAGTTCCCTCTAATGTAAAGATGCATGAGCTCCAAAAAACCCTAACAGACAAAAGAGGCAAGTTTACTCCTCATTCTCTCTCCCAGAATATATCAGAGACCTTTCCAAGGTTCAGTTGAGCTAAATTCACAGTGCTGGGAGGGAACCTGATTCATGAAGTGATAGGCTCTAGAGTCACTAAGATCTTGACAGGCTGAAAGGATGAACCGAAATTAGCATGATGAAATTTCACAGGAGTAAATGTCAAATGGTGCATTTACACTTTTTAAAAAATATTGCATAAATATGATCTGGGAGAGACCAGGCTTGGCTGCAATTCATGGGGGAAAATTAAGGATTTAAGCTGATCCAAATGGCTGCTAGGAAAAAAGATAGTATAATTTGCACCAATATTTCAAAATAGCCAGGTTTCTTCAGCGTGGGCCCTTCCCTTCCCAGTATTTATGCCCACCTATATCCATGCCCTGGCTTTGGACTCAAAATCACCTCTGTCAGTTACTACTTGTATGACCTTAGAAAAGTCATCTGTTTCCCCATCTGTAAAATGGGACAGCAGAGAGATGGGTGAGGAATCAGGAAGACTCATCTTTGTGAGTTCAAATGTGACTTCAGATATTTACTAGCCAGGTGACCCCGGACACCTGGTCAAGTCACTTAACCCCGTTTGTCTCCGTTTCCTCTCTCTAAAATGAGCTAGAGAAGGAACTCCAGTATCTTCGCCAAGAAAACCTCAAATGCAGTCACAAAAAGTCAGACACAACTGAAAACACTAAACAAAATGAGGAGGAGTACATGACTTCTAAGTTCCTTTCAGCTCTAAATTTCTAATCCAGCGATCGCAGGAATGCAATCTATCATCTATGATGAAGCTTTGTAACCAACATAAGATAGGTGGCTCCCAACAGATGGCATCGGTGGCATAGAAAGTATTGCTAGGATCTAGGGAGTGAGACATCTTTTTCAGCCAAGGTACTTAGAGGAGGTTTCCCAGGATATGTGGCATTTGAGCTGGGCCCCTTGTAAGAAACACCATAGACAGTTATCCTTTACACAAGATTTCTGAACTTAACAAATTGCAAATAAAAATCATCACTTCCAATACATTACATATAAATTTAAATATATAATATATATGAATAAAAAGGAGGATTATATATGAACTTGAGCCTAATTGCACATAACTTGCTTTTATTTTAAAGTATATAATAAATTCAACATATAACTATCAAAGTGTCTTGCTTGTCTCTGATTCCTTTAACCTTTGTTTACCTCAGTTTCTTCATCTGTAAAATAGGAGTGATAGAAACACCTACCCCTCCCCAACGAGTGCTTTTGTGGGGACAAAATGAGTTAATATTTATGAAGCACTTTGTAAACCGTCAAACACTCTAAAATGGCTAGTTATTTTTTTTAATCCAATGAATTTTTTTCTTTTGCTTTTTTGGGGAACACTATCCCTGATTGTCCTATTCCTTTCATCTCCTCCCCTCTCCATTAACAAAAAAAAAAGAAAAACAAAGCCTGATAGCAAATATGCTGAGTGACACAAAATGAATTTGCACATTATCTGTATGAGAAAGAATGCCCCTTATTCTGCATCTTGAGTCCATCAACTGTCGTAGTTCTTCATGTGGTTCTCTGGAAATCATGGCTAGTCATTGTGCTGATCTGTCTTCTTCAGTCTAAGTTGTTTTTCTTTACAATGTTGTTTTTACTCTATTAATCGTTCTCTTGATTGTGCCTACTTCACTGTATAAGAATCTTCCTTGTTTTCTCTGAAATTGTCCTCTTCACCGTTTCTTTTGCACAATAATGTTTCACTATATTCATATACCTGTGAATCTTAAATACAAATGTTTGTAGATCTGACCAAGGCCTTTGACACTGTTAGTTGTGAGGGCTTATGGAAAATTATGTCAAAATTGGTTGCCTGGAGAAGTTCGTCAATATTTTACATCAATTTCATGATGGTATGTTTGCCTGGGTTCTGGATAGTGGACAATGCTCTCATCCCTTCTCAGTCACTAATGGAGTGAAACAGGGCTGTGTGCTTGCTCCCATGCTTTTTAGTATGATGTTTTCAGCCATGTTGTCAAATGCTTTCAATGAGGATGAACACAGCATCAAGGTCAACTACTGTACTGATGGTAAATTCTTCAATTTGAAAAGGCTACAATTCAAGACCAAAGTGGAGGGAGTGCTGGTGCATGATTTTCTGTTTGCAGATGATTGTGCACTCAATGCAGCCTCTGAAGCTGAGATGCAACAAAGTATGGATCAATTCTCAGCTGCTTGTGCTAATTTTGGCCTAACACCAAGAAAACACAGGTGCTCCATCAGCCACCACCACACCATCAATACATGAAACCATTGGTTACAGCAAATGGAGAAGTTTTGAATGCTGTAGATAAGTTTACTTACCTGGGTAGTATACTTTCTAGGGATGTACACATTGACAACAAAGTTGATGCACACATTGCCAGAGCTAGCTCAGTGTTTGGGAGGCTCTGAAGAAAAGTTTGGGAGAGAAGACTGAAGGTCTACAGAGCCGCTGTACTGATATCATTGTTGTATGCCTGTGAAACCTGGACAGTCTACCAGTGCCATGCCAGGAAACTGAATTGCTTCCATTTGAGCTGTCTTAGGAAGATTCTGAGGATCACCTGGAAGGATAAGATACCAGAGAGATGCTGAAGTCCTTGCTCGAGCTGGAAACTGAATTGCTTCCATTTGAGCTGTCTTAGGAAGATTCTGAGGATCACCTGGAAGGATAAGATACCAGAGAGATGCTGAAGTCCTTGCTCGAGCTGGAAACTGAATTGCTTCCATTTGAGCTGTCTTAGGAAGATTCTGAGGATCACCTGGAAGGATAAGATACCAGAGAGATGCTGAAGTCCTTGCTCGAGCTGACCTGCAAAACATTCAAACTATGCTTCAGAGTGTGTAACTCAGATGGGCTAGCCTTGTTGTTTGAATGCAAAATACACTATTGCCTGAAAGACCATTTTATGGAGAACTCACATGGGGCAGGTGATCACATAGTAGTCAGAAGAAGCAATACAAGGATACTCTCAGGGTCTCTCTCAAGAACTTTGGATTTGACTGTGCAACATGGGAGACACTGGCACAGGACCATTCAGCATGGCATGCCCACATAAGAAAAAGTGCTGTGCTCTATGAGCAAAGCAGAATTGAGACAGCACAAAGTAAACATAGGATGTGCAGATTTGGAGTATCCATCCCCAATATTGACACAGACTATCTGTGCCCAACCTGTGGGAGAGCATTCCGAGCTCCTATTGGTCTGATCAGCCACAGTCGGACACACTGAAACTTCACTTTACAATGATGATGTCATTTTGGTCCTCTTCAAAGACGAAGGACCACCACAACCATAATTTGTTCAGCCACTCCCCAAGTGACATCCCCTTAGTTTCTAATTCTTTGCTATAAAAAACAGAGTTACTATAAAGATTTTTGGTACATACATGTCCTTTTCCTCTTGCAGGTGTTTGGGATGTAGGCCTACTAGTGGTATTGATGGATCAAAGGGTTTGCCTGAGTTAGTGACTTTTACAGTTGCCTTTGCTTGTTGAGTGAGAAATGCTCCTTCTTCTGTTTCTTTGGACAGGTGGCTGGACTCTTCCATGACCCCAGCATCGGCAACCCCATCCACATCTCCATTGTACGTCTGATCCTGCTGGGAAATGAGGAGGTAATTCATTTAGAGGCTATGGTACCTGCCCTCTCTGGAAGCTCAGGGTACTGGGAGTCTGGCCAGAGCTCAAAAGTGGAGATTCACTCAGTCTATCTCCCTGCAAACCACCCCACTACCACCACCACAGGGCCTCAGCAAGCAGGCCCCTGAGTGGTAGAGTGTGAGATAAATTGAAAGACCTGCCTGCTCCCAAATTATTCTCCTACTGGCCTAACACTGCCAGGAATTTCTACCAGGCACTGTTTCTTTGGGTTGAGGCATTGACTCTAGAAGAGCCGTGTTCATATTTCCATCCGTTACCTCTTTTGGTTAACACTTTAACCCAACAACCCAAATGATCTGGTCATGTTGGAAGATCATTAGGATATGGGGCAGAAACCAGGATGTAGTATGGTGAGAAAAACACCAGTTTGGGAGTCATAGGGATTGGATTCAAATCCCAGCTTTACTTCTTATTTCTTAAGTGATCAGGGTGAAAAAGTCACTTAACTAGATGACTTTCTTCATCTGTAAAATAAGAGAACTGGGGTAGATAACCTCAAAGGTCTATTCTAGCTCCAAGTTAATCATACTTTGATGAAGCAAAAGGAAGGGGCAAGTTCTCTTCCTTTGTATAAGCTCTGTTGGCCATGCCCATGAAGCCTCAGGGGTCACCTGAAGAAAGGTACATGGGTATCCAGGTTTATAAGGGTTTTGAAACCAACTGAGGATATCAGCAAGAACACCAGATTGGGAAGGGAGAAAACCAGGGAGTTTTCAGCAAGCTCTAGATCTGAACCTTTTTTTGAGCTTTCTGTTTGTCCAGGGGAAAGGGGGTGCATATAAGCAGTTCTTTTCCCAGGAGGACCTCAAGATCACTCATCATGCGGATAACACTCTGAAAAGTTTTTGCAAGTGGCAAAAAAGTATCAACATGAAGGGTGATGCCCACCCACTGCATCATGATGTGGCAGTCCTGCTGACAAGGTATAGAGTGGGAGTGGGGCAAATGGCAGGGGAGAGCCTACTTTTCACTAATGTCCTATTGACTTTCTTAAAGAGCCTCTGATGTATGGGGAAATCATGACCCTGGCCTTTGGAGAGCTCCAGCATAGCAGGGAAGATATAGCTTCTGCTATTAGGAAGCTCTTACTATGAATGAGACATATTTAACCCTCAGGGAGCTTCCAGTCTAATGGAGAAGATGTGTGTCCTGTCCTCAGAGAGATCTTATCTTATTCTGATTGGTCTCTAGGAAATTCCTAGTCTGAAGAAGGTTATAGAGTCCCTGATCTTAGAGCTTTTCTCCAGAATTTCCCAGATTAATAGCCCTCAGTCACTTAGCAAGCATTTCTTAAGTATCTGATACTTTGGGTGGGGGGAGTCATATAGTCAGCCTTTAGGAGAATCCCTGGAAGCTGAGTGGACGATGAGTTGGAGTAGGGAGAGACCTGAGACCAGCCTCAAACTGATGAGATTCTGTACCAGGGTGGGGACCGTGAGGTATAAAAGAAATGTAATGAAGATAGAAACGGTATAATTTGGCAATGGACCGAAAATGTAAGAAGAGGGGGAGGGAGGAGTCAAGGGTGACTAGGAATCCTGGTCAATGGCATCACCAAGCAAGACAGCGTAGAGGGAAAAGTGAAGAAATGATAATGAGAAAAGATAAAGAAGTTTGGAGATAATGAGCACAGAAGCTAAGTACTTACAGGTAATGGTAAGATTCAAGGGGCTAACCAGCTGAGAACAGAAGGCTGAGTCACGGAAAGTGAGCAGGCTGAGGAAACGGGAAGTTGGGGTATTTGGGGGACATCAGTGTAAATGCTGACATCTCATACTATGAGCTCAGAAGTTGGAACAGAGATCCTCAGAGATGTCCTGATTTCATAGGGGAGGCAGTCAGTGTCCTTAGCACACATACTTGAAGTTTTTCCTCTAGGAGTGAGTAGAGAGTGCACTGAACCATCCACACCCCCTTACCAAGTTCTCTTGGTAGGTAAGTATTTCCTGTAGTCAGGAAACAAATGAAAGTTAACTAGCTTTGAGACTGCTGTAATTAGAGTAACTAACACATCACACTTGGTAGTTTGCAAAGCACAACTCTCTGAGCTAAATGGTGGAAGTGTTATGATTATTGCCATGTAACAACTGAAGAAACTGAGACCCAGAGAGGTCAGCTGATTTGCTCATGGTTGTATAACTGCCATCTATCCCAGTGGGAACCCAAACCTAGGCCTTTTTGTTTGAAGTCGGTGCCCCCCTCATTATGCCAGCTATGAGCTCCTTGAAGGCTGGGCCTGCCTTCTCCATGTACATAGAAGGGTCCTTTGTGCCTCGCCCAGAGTCCGGTGTATTGTAGGATCTCAGTAAATATTCATCAAATTGAATTGAAATTGATTGAGTTGTCTGTTTTTCTCTGTGCCCAGGAGAGATCTCTGTGCTGCCATGAACCAGCCCTGTGAGACATTGGGCTTATCACACGTATCAGGCATGTGCCAGCCCCACAGGAGCTGTAACATCAATGAAGACACTGGTCTCCCTCTGGCCTTCACTGTGGCCCATGAACTTGGACACAGGTATCTACGTCCTATCTAAAAATGATCATCTTATGATTAAATGGAAATGTTACTAAGAATTATACTTACCCTTTTCCAGCAAGAGATTCCTGATCAGCTCAGGGCTGGATTAGATGACCTCTGAACTACATTTTCATTTCTGTGATTCTGCTATATAATAATAATATAGATAGGTATATGATAGATAAAAAGATGATGAGATAAATGGATGGAGAAAGATATAGATGATAGAAGATAGATAAATAGATGATGGGTAGATAAATGGATGGACGATAAATGATAGATGAACAGATGGGTGGATGAGAGATGATATATAAAAAAATAGATGAGTATGGACAGATGAATGGATGATAGATGATAAAGAGATGATAGCTGAATAGAAGGATGGATGGATAATAGATATACAGATGGATGAATGACATTTATAAATATATATGTAAATATATATTGATAAATATACAAGAGATGAATGAATAGATGAATGGATAGATGGATAGACGGTAGATAGATATGTGGGTGGATGAATGGATAGATAGATAGATAGATAGATAGATAGATAGATAGATAGATAGGTAGGTAGATAGAATTTCTAAAGCATTTTAAGGTTTGCCAAGCACTTCACACATGTTATCTCCCTTGGTCCTCCTATAAGTCAGGAGGATAAAGGCAGTAATTAACCCAGTATGTTCTAGGCAAAGAACCCCAAACATGAGGGCAAGACAGCTGATGTCTTAGCCAAGAAGGCAGCAGGTGCTGCCCGTGGCCTTCCCTACTGAGGGCACTAAGCTCTCCTCCCCAAATGTCTGGGGAGTGACTCATGTTTTCATTTCACTAAACCATCTTGACTCAAAGGTCATGAAGCTCTCCATCAGGGGCATAGGGTGAACTTTTGCCCTGGCTTTGTTAGTTTTTTTCCAAAAGAATCTTCCCCAGTTGTCATATATGAGGAGTTTAGAAGCCTAGGTCTAGAAAGGGGCCATTCAGTCTAACCTCTTTGTTTTCCAGTTGGGAAACTGAGAAATTGAGGCTGAGAGAGGTTAGGTGACCTGCCCAGGGTCCCATTGAACCCAGGCCCTGCGAAGCTAGGACCAGTGCTCCTAAGGAAATGTGTGGCCTTGACCAAGTCATTTCTTAAACTAGTAATTAATTTCCTGATCTGTAACATGAGGGAATGGATTGGCCACCATACATGGCTGGAGTGAAATAAGTGGTCTCGTACATTTATTTGCCTGGAATCTGTGAGGACATCTTTAACTTCTGGACTAGGCAGGTGATTTAGAGCTGATAGCTTTCTGTGCACTCCCTAGCTAATGGGAATAATTCTCATTCCGTTGTGCTGAAAAAACTGGGGCCCTGGAGCACCCTTACTCAAGGGACCTTCTGGGTTAAACTGAAATGGTTCATAACGTCTGAGCCCGCCGACAGGACACTCACCATTACAGAGGCCAGGCTGGGCTAGCAGTTAGTTAGAAATCTCCCTGGACAGGAATGTCTCAAGCAAGCTAAGAGGACAAGGGAGATGGCCCACAGGAAGCTGGACCTTCAGTGATCCAGTTGTCTTCTAGCCCCTCTTTAGAGGGAATTTATAAACCATTCCTATCCATTAAAATAGGTGTCCTAAAGGCATCTTCTAGGGAGAGAACACAGTTTGCTAGCTTAATTAATTGCTACTTGAAGTACTCAAAAGAAATAATAGTTCATTAAAAAAAACTATGATTTTCAACTTTTCCCTAGTTCAGTCTAAACGAGTGAAACTTTAACGTAGACTCACAAATGAGCAGGAAAGAAAAATGGTAAAAATAGCCACAGCTGGGGCCAGCTGTGGGTGGCTGCTCTCTCCATCCATGGATCGTGGGCTTAGATGACCCCAGACATGTCATAGATCATATTTCTCTTTCCCCTTCCTCCATTTCCCCATCCCCTCCCACCACATTTGTAGCCTAACAGGAGAAATAGGGGGAGAATTCTTCTCATGGTGGGGAAGGGGGAGCAGAGAATGATTCTCATTATTGAGCGAACTTTCCTTATCTATAAGTAGAATCACAGGTACAGGGAAAGCTGTCTGCCCAAGGAACCATGACAGGTAGTGAGTTTTCCATTCATGGAGGTATTCAAGGAAAAGCTCAATGACCACTTATAGAGGATGCTATAGAGAAGATTTCTACTCAGGTCTGAATTGGATTAGGTGACCTTGGAGGTCCCTTCTGCTTCTGAAGTTTTGTGACTTCATGAAATGAGATAATAGATGTTTTTTATGAACAGATTTTTAATATTTTATATATTTATAATTAAATTAAATATATTTATGGCTTATAAATTTAATAAATAATAAAATTAATGTATATTTAATAAATATACTTAATATTTTAATTAAATTAACTAAATGTGTTTATAGTTTAGAAACATATTTTTAATAGATTAATACATTAATCAACAAATCAGGTATCTATGCCAGGCACTGTGCGCTTGATACAGAGAATAATTGAAGCAGTACCTGCCCTCCAGAAACTTCCATTCTATTAGGGGATAAAATGTTGCACACATGGATGGGGTTATTACTTTCCCTATTTTTATTTCAGAAAACGACAAGGAAACAGAAAATCCTTACAGAGCAGCAAGAAGGCAGTGGTGTTCTTTTCTCCACTTTTACATTCTTTTCTCTCATTCGATCCTCTCAGTTTTTCTAGAGGATAGGTAGACCATGTTAATACTTATTAAACTCATTTTGCAGAATAGGAAACTGAGGACATAGAAATCATAGCATTTAAAATAGGAAGTGTGCTGGTAAATGTTTAACAACCAGCTTTATGGAAGTGTATACAAAACACACTGTAAAATTTAGTCTGCATAATCATTTCTCCATCATTTTCTTAAATATAATCAACAAAACAGTAAACTGAGCTCTGATTTATAACGTTTCCTCATTTTTGAGGTGTAAATGCTCACATTGCAAATTTAATTATCAGCTCACCCCCAGAAGGATGTTGGTGGTGATCTAGTTATATTATATAGAATTAGAAACTAAAACCCAGAGGCATTATTCATTGTGGTAGAACCAAGTACAACACCCTTTGGTCCTGAATCCCCACTCTGTGCTTTTCCCCTCCAGGAGGCATTTTTAAGTAACCTGACAGGTGGGGGTGGTTCCCCACCCTTACATCCTTCTCTTGTTTGGGTCAACAGTCTCTGCTGTGTTTTTGTGAAGGGTTAGTGTCTCCAGATGGGGAGCAGCACGTGCTGGAGGCCCGGCTGCTCATCCATCCCCTTGCGGGCCTGTGCTCTTAATGCAGTTTTGGGATTCAGCATGATGGAAGCGGCAATGACTGCGAGCCCGTTGGGAAAAAGCCTTTCATCATGTCTCCACAGCTCCTGTACGACACCTCGCCGCTCACCTGGTCCCGCTGCAGCCAGGAGTACATCACCAGGTTCCTCGAGTAAGTGCCAAGCACTGTTTCCCCCAGACCCCTCTCAGCCCCTTGGATGGGTAGGCTTGTCTCCCTGACCAAGAGAGGAGGGGAGGGGTAGCATTGAATTTCTCAGCTGAGGGAGATCCCCACCTTTACCTGTTACTCTTTCCTTGTTTGGGGAGAGAGGGAAAGTTAGGCTATCAGTGATGCACTCAGTCTAACAGATGTTTATAAATGACCTGCTATGTGCAAAGCCACTGTGTTGGGTGCTGGAGACAGAAAGAAAATGAAAAGCCCTTTTCTTAAGAAATTTACCTTGTGCTAGAGGTGGGGTGCGGGGGGGAGGAATCCAGCCTGCACTCGAAGGAGGCAAGGGGAGAGAAAGAATGAATGGTCAGGGATCAGAGAGGGCTTCAGGAAAGGGCTGGCCTCTGATCTGAGCCCCATGGAAGGTGGGTAGCCTCCGACGAGAAGGAGGTAAGGGGGCACAGCTTGCAGGTCAGGTGGGCAGAAAGAGTGAACCTGAAGGTGAGGTGACTTAGGAAGCACTGAGGAGGTGCTCACTGTATACCAGGCTATAAGCACAAGCAAATAGAGAGTTCCTGCCTTTAAGAGGAGCTTACGTTCTAATAGGGGAAAACAACACGGGGAAGACTGGGAGGGAATGAAGGATGTGGAGCAACATCTACTGCCGCCCAAGAAGTGTCTGGAAAGATTGATGTTTTTGCCTCCTCTGTGGAGGGCTTTCTATGACAGACTAAGGAGGGAGAGGCAAGAGGGAACCACTGAAGGCTTTGGAGCAAGGGAGTGGCGTAGGAGTTTGGTTGTACAGGTGCATGAATCAAATGCCCCACATCCTACCTTGCCATCAGGAGGTTTCTTTGTTGATTGAGCGTGAATCTAGGACCAGAAAAAGAGACAATGAGCTGGATCCAGTGCATCCTACTATGTGAGTACCAAAGCAGGTCATATGAGTATATGCGAGTATGTATGTGTTCGTGTGTGTGTGTGTGTGTGTGTGTGTGTGTGTGTGTGATGCGAGAAGAGAGAATCCAGACTGGCCAATAACTGCTTTCTGGTTTCATGAGGGATGCAGCAGTGCTGTGGCTAGAGGGACCCATGGACCTGTCTTCATTGGAAAACTCTCCTATCCCAACTCAGCTTAATAAAATAGCATAGAATTTAAGGGCCTGCATGAACTGACACAGAGTGAAGGAAGCAAAGCCAGGAAAACAGTATGGATCCCGACTGTAACCATATTAGCGTGGAGAGCAAGAATGAACACAGGACCCAGAATGGGCTGTGGTTGTCATCGCCAAGCTTGACTTGTAAAGGGATGAGAAAATCTCTCTCTCTCTCTGTCTCTCTGTCTGTCTCTCTCTCTGTCTCTCTGTCTGTCTCTCTGTCTTTTCTGTCTCTGTCTTCTCTCTGTGTGTCTTCTCTCTTCTCTCCCCCCTTTCCGTCTTCCCTCCCTCTTTCTCCCTTCTCTCACTCTCTCTTTTCCCTCTCTCCTCTCTCTCCTCCTTTCTTCCTTCCCTCTTTCTCTCTCTCTCTGTCTCTCTGTCTGTCTCTCTGTCTTTTCTGTCTCTGTCTTCTCTCTGTGTGTCTTCTCTCTTCTCTCCCCCCTTTCCGTCTTCCCTCCCTCTTTCTCCCTTCTCTCACTCTCTCTTTTCCCTCTCTTCTCTCTCTCCTCCTTTCTTCCTTCCCTCTTTCTCTACGTCTGTCTCTTTCTCTCTCTCCCCCTCTTCCCTCCTCCCTCTTCCATCTCTCATCTCTTTCTCTTTCTCACATTGTCTATTTCTGTCCCTCTCTTGTGTCAGACCCCACTGGTGTGTTTGGTGATTAGTCTTGGTGAACTGCTTTTCTTTCATTCTTTTTTAAAAATATTTTCTTTGCAAAGGATGACTTGCTGGGGAGGGGAAGGCCATATCTGGAAACAGAGGTGGTGTAAACACAAAAACCAACACTGTTTTTTTCCTTGAAAGAAGCTGAGGTCCTCCCTGTCTAGGCCTGGGCAGTTTGCATTTCTAAGCCCTACAAATGACCTCCCTCAGAGCAGAATGTTTGTATTTGTTTTCCTTTTCCTAAACACGTCCTAGAAAACACACACCCTTGTGTGGTCTGGATGGTGCGGAGACTGGGGCAGAGGGAAGAGGGACCAGGCACTCAGACACTCAACAGACCACTTCCTGCCCTCCCTGCCAAGACAGGACATGTGGAGAGAAATCGGAGGGTGGGGGATGATGCCCAGGAGCCTCCTCTTCCATGAAGTCTCTCCTGATTCCCTGCCTACCCTCCACATGACTCTGAAAGGACTTCGGATGTTTCTTGTACTGACTTCTCTATTGTTTCTCCGCAGTTCAGTGGGAGCTTCTCAAGGGCCAGCATTGTTTCATTCTTGGTCTTTACATCCCAAGGACCTGACACAGTGCCTGGCTCATAGTGAACGATTGATGTGGGTACTCGCTCCAATAGTATGGGTCGTCACCTATTCTTGCTTTCTTGTCCAGTCTCATTCTTGCTCCCAGAAAATCTCCATGGAGGAGGGAACTTACTTAAAAATAAACAAAACCCAACCCAGAAACAAGCACTAGTCAAGAGACCAATATAGGGTGCTTTATAATTGTTGTAACGCCACCCCCATACTCACAAGAACTCTGGGAGGCAGGTGCGATTATAATCGCCATTTTACAGTTGAGGAGATGGAGGCAGGCGGAGGTTAAGTGACTTACCCAGGGTCACACAACTAAGCATATTTGAGGCCACGTTTGAACTAAGGTCTTCCTGATTCCAGGCTCGGTGCCCCTAGCTGTCTTTCATTTCAGTTGTGTCTGACTCTTTGTGACCCCTTATTGGGGATTTTCTTGGCAGAGATACTGGAGTGGTTTGCCATTTCCTTCTCCAGCTCATTTTACAGATGAGGAAACTGAGGCAAATTGGGTAAAGTGACTTACTTGCCCAGGTTTAGCCAGCTAGATTTGAACTCAGTTCCTTCTGACTACAGAGTAGGAGTTGTATTCACCCCACCACTTGGCTGCCCTGTGTCTACCAGATGACCAGGAGAATAGGGTTGTAGCCAGTCTAGAATCTGTACTAACCTCCACCATAGGGCCAGTTTCCAAGAGTCATAGAGAAGAAAGGAGAAATCACAGTGGGCTGAAATATAGGCTCAGAATCTCCAAATGGGAAGATGACCTTTGGCCACTACAACTTGGAGAGTCTATGAGTGGTGGGAGGAAGTGGGACCTTGAAGGATGGGGCAGAGGGCTGCCAGCTAGAGATATACCCCTCCTTGTGTTTAATGTGTTCAGTAACAATGTCACCCTCATTGGCAAAGTGACCTAGTGGGGGACGGGCCTGAGGAATCCCAGATGTTTATGGTTCTCAGAGCAAAAAGGCTGTAAGGCCAGTGAGAAATCACCCCCTCCTCACCAGCGAGGCTTCTGTTTACCCAGGGTCACATTTTGGACCTTCAGCCTCCTGACTAGCCCCTCCAGTCTGGGGAGAAGCCATTAGCAGGGCTCCAGATCCACCCCTCCCTGTCCACAAACCTCTCTGGAATGTTTGTCTGTCTCAGCTCCATGGGAAGGAGGGGAAAGGCAGAGGTGGAATACCTGAGCTGAGGGGACTTCATCCTGAAAGAAGGCCATTTAGATGGTGAATGGGGGAGGAGTCAGAAAGTAACACAAAGGCCCCCAATAGAAAAAAAAGCAGAAAATGGGAAAAAATTGTACCTGTTGTGGCTGCTGGCTTCGACTTTACAAAGTGTGCTTAAATCTATAATGTTGTTTGATGTCTTAGTGGTTGGCAGGATCAGGATGATTGTTTTATGGACAGAGAAAGTAAAAGTCAGGTGAAAGCAGAACAAAATTCAGGCTTCTTACAGTAGAAATGATGCATTAATGGTAGACTTTCCGTTTGCCTCTCAAAAAGTACGTGTCAAGGGTGCTAAAATAAGGCTAGGCCTCGCCTTGGTGGAGAGGTGGCCTGAAGTCAGATAACACAAGCCACTGGAGTCTCACCAATCCTGGGATCACATGAGGTCTGGGGCCACCATCTTCCAAATGGTGATATCCGCAAGGCTCTGTTCTTAGCACCTTGGCTACCTGGGCCAGTCAACCAGAAAGTCTTGACTGAGCTCAATTCAGTTCAAAAAACATTTATTAAGCATCTACTACATACAAGGCCCCACTCTCAATATTAGACCCAAAGATAGCTCAATGGGATTGTGGTTTCCAGCGTGGATACTAAGTGACCCCTGAGAGCCCATCCAAATTTGAAATTCCATGATATGCCCTGTGCCCTTCTCAAAGAGATCATTGTCTAATAGGAAGGGAAGGCAAGGTCTAGGCAGATGATGATGGTGATGATGATGATGATATAAGAAAGAGAGATTAGAGGGGTGGGATGGACAAAAGGAAGGAAGAAATTTGAAGATGGAGAGGCCACTCTCACCTGAATGGATAGATCAAGGAAGGCACTCTTGGAGGAAGGGAAGGCCTCCCAAAGGGGTAAGATGCCCAGGTATCTTCAGCCACAAGGAATGATGTCACCAAATACGATGACATTGCTGCAGTATTCTAGAGTTAACAAAGGACTTTCACCACTGTGACAAATATTATTATCTCCCATTCTATAGATGGATAAACTGAGACTCAGCTAGCTTGAACAAGCCTTGTTTGGGGCACACAGTGTAGGAGGTTTGGCACATAGACTCCCATTACAGGTCCTTTGCTTTCTCCACGACAAGAAAACGCCTGTTAACAAAGGTAGAGGGATGGGAGAAGGCAGGGCCAAAACCTGGAACTGTAAGGAGTCTCTTCTACTGGAATGTAATGCGCATGAAAGGAAGATGCCAGCTGGGGGAGAGGAGGTGATCAAGCAGTCATCAAGGGTTGATTTATTAAGTATTTACTATGTGCCATGCACTTTGCTTTGGTGCTAGGGATACAATGACAAAACAGGGAAATGGCCTATCCTCAAGGAGCATATATCCTAAGTACCACATTGAATATAGTCTACCCTGTTGGGAGAGGATTACCCCATTTTACAGAGAGGGAAGCTGAGACTCAGAGAAGTTTTTGGGACTTGCCCACAGTCACACAGTCAGCGTCAAAGGCAGGATTTTGAGTCAGGTAGGTCTCTCCTGACTCTCAGGTACATTTCCAGCTGGAACGATCACTCAGGTCCAGATTGTGCAGGGCTGAGGAGTTTGGTCGGAGGAGGGACCAGTCAGGCCGTGAGGGAGGGACTGGATGGAAACAATACTGTAGGAAGGTTAACCTGGCAGTCCTCATGGGATTTGAGGATTTAGAGATAGGATGCCACAGTACCAAAGCCCTCAGGCCTCCAGGTTTGGAGAAAAGCCATCCTACTATCAGTCTTGGCTCTTCAGCCTCACTGAGGCCCCAAGGGAAGGTCACATAAGTAGAAAGCAGAGAGGAGACATCTGATTTCAAATCCTACGTTGTCCAGGATGGATCAGAAGAGTGTGTATGTGGGGGAGTCCCTGGAGGCAGAGAGGCTGGTTAAAAGATTTATTAATCAGGTCCTAGATTAGGCCTAAATTGCCAATTTCCCTTTCTGATAAAAGCTGCCGGTGGTTTTCCTCCTAAAGGCTCCCAGAGTGCTGGCAGGCCACTCCGGGCAGAACCTTGGTGAACCTGGACAAGGCCAAGAGCCAGATGGCTTTTCCTCAAAGCTTGTCCTGAGGGTCTTGGTATGGATGCCTGCATCATTTCTCTGCCATCATGGTATGCCTACTTCTCTGATGGCATGATTGCCTTAGAGGTGGGGCATTCAAACCCTGTGTTATTCTACTGTCTTTTCCTGATGACTGTGCCTTCCCACGTTGAGAGACTCTTTTCTTGTCACAAAGAAGAATGACTCATATGCAAAAGAAAAAGGAAAAAACCCAGTGTTTTGGTGTGTATGCCCACCACCCCTCTGCGGAAGGGCATAGCATACTTTACCTCGGGTTCTCGCACTGGAGGGGTTTTCATGGCTGTTTTCCTTTATGTTAGCCTAATCATCCTGTGCCCTTTTCTCCTGGTCCTTCTCACTTTACTCTTCATCTGTTCACAAACTCCTCCTAAGTTGTTGTCAATGTTTTACTGATGCTCCTCTCCTTTTCTTACACTTTGTCACATTGCTAATAGGGAGACGATACTCAAGATGGGCAGAGAGATAGTAAACAGTCCCTGACTTGTGTTAAGTGGCCCATAAGGATCCTGCCTTGGGGAGCTTAAAGAATGGGCAGAGCGGTTGCTGAGCCCCTGACAATGGTGATCAATGAGGTGAGAGCAAGATTAGAGGAGGCTCAGGCTTCCAATTTTCAGAAATGGGCACGCATGGATCCTGCCCACCGTAGACCATTGAGTTGAACAGCAAAGGCCCAGGACACGTTGCTGAGGAGATAATCAGGAAACATTTAGAAAGGGAAGAGCCTGCATTTTTAGCTTTGTTAAGGACAACTCATGCTAGGCTTGGCTCCTTTCCCTTTTCTCCCAGAGGTCAGGATTTTTAGCCTATCAATAGAGTTTAGTTAGATTTTAGCCATGCATGTGCCAAAATGTGGGGAAGACAGAGTGATGTGGGGTCAGGTGACAGCCTTGTTAAGGAGATTCCAATCTGATGGAATGAACAATCACAAGCCAGAGAGGAGTTATTGATCATTCCTTGAATAGAGGTCTCTAGTAGAGACTCTGTCCATGGCCCTGGATTATTTAACCTTTTCTTTTTTTCTAGTAAAGGGATGGATGGCATGCTTTAAAAATACTTATAAATGGCATGAACCTCATAACGTCAGCTAACACCTTGCACGATAGACTCAGGATCTAAGAAACTCTTCACAAACTAAGATGATGTTGATGATAATAGTAACAACAATAGGTAGCATTTATTTATTATCTGTGTGCCAGGCATTGTGTACATACTGTCTCATTTGATCCTTACAACCACCTGGGAGGTGGCTGCTATCATTATCTCCATTTTACAGATGAGGAAACTGAGGAAAACAGAAGTTAAGTGACCTGACCAAGACTACTTGACTAATAAGTTTGAGGCCATATTTGAATTCAGATCCTCCTGACTCCAAAGCCAGCCCAATATCCACTGTGCCACTTCTATTCACAAGATGACATTTAGGAGGAATAAATATAAAGTCTTAGATGGATTCAAAAAAATCAATTGTACTAGTACAGCATGGGAGAGAGCTGGCTACACATCTTGAAAAAGATGTGAGAGGTTTCAGGGTAGTGTAAACTCAATATTAGTCAATTGTGTGAAAAATGAAAGGTCAATGTTACCATGGGCAACATTTTGAGGTCCAATGCCCAGGATTAGAGTGAAGTCCAGTCACTAGGGCTAAAATACAATCCCACTGTATTCTGCCCTAGTGGGTCCATCTCTGGAGACTTTTTTGAATGCCAGGTGCCACATTTTAGGGAGGGCATTAATAAACCAGTGAGCATCCAGAGGAGGGTAGCTAAGAGAGCCAACTCCTTGAGATGAGGTCATAAGAACAGCTGAAGGAACTTGGCGTGTATATCCTGGTTAGAAGGACACTTAGGGAGATGTTAGCTGCCTTCAAGTATTTGTAGGGCTATGTCTGGGAAGAGGGATTTCATTTGTTTTGCTTGGCCCTAGAGGGCAGAGTTAAGAACAATGAGTGGAAGTCCAAGGGAAGCAAATTTAGGCTTGATAGAAGGAAAAACATCCTTCCAAAGAGAGATAT
This sequence comes from Bettongia penicillata ogilbyi, assembly GCA_023548195.1. Classification (NCBI taxonomy): domain Eukaryota; kingdom Metazoa; phylum Chordata; class Mammalia; order Diprotodontia; family Potoroidae; genus Bettongia; species Bettongia penicillata. The sequence continues at coordinate 6,906,755 of JAJHZJ010000022.1, forward strand.
CACAAAATAGAGTGGGCTGCCTTGGAGGGAGGAAGGGAGTTCTCCTTCACCAGGGGCCTGTAAGTACAGGCAGGATGGTCACTTATGGGTTATGTTGGACAGAGGATTCCTGCTTGGATATGGATCGGGCTGGGTGGCCTTTGAATCTGCCATTCTGTGACCTCAGCTGCACTTTGTCCTAAATCCCTTGTTTTCACTGTTCACCCCCGCTAACCTCACTCAGAGTCACCATTGATCCTTAGTGGCTCACCCTCCGTATCCAGTCTCTTGATCTAATCATTGTTCATTCTGACTCTAAACATCTCTTGCTCAGTCCAATAATCAATCAAAAAGCATTTATTGATCACCTACTTACTGTTATTCAGTCATTTTTAGTTGTGTCAACTCTTCATGACCCCATTTAGGGTTTTCTTGGCACAGATACTGGAGTGGTTTGCCATTTCCTTCTCCAGCTCATTTTACAGATGAGAAACTGAGGCAAACAGGGTGAAGTGACTCCCCCAGGGTCACATAGCTAGTAAATGTCTGAGGTCAGATTTGAACTCAGGTCTTCCTGACTCCAGGAAGCTTTCTATCCACTTAGTCACCTAACTGCCCTTATAAATAAATCAGTTAATTAAGCTGGTTACTGTGATGTGCTGAGGATACATATACAAATGATGAAATGATCCCAGTTCCCATTGAATTTAAATTTTAATCCATTGCTTACAAAAGTACTGGGTGTGTTGAGGAAAGATATGTGATTTCTCTCACATCTAAATTCCTATGGCCTGGGTCCAAGGTCCCTCCGGGAGTTAGCAGCAGAGCCAAGTTTTGAACCAAAGCTCCCTGATCTCCTCAGTGTTTCTTTTAAACAGCTCATGTTCTGGTAAGATACCTCACATGTGCCAACAACAGCAACTTTTGGACCCTGAGGCACTGGGCCAAGCCCGGAAAACTAAGGCTTTATAGCTATAGATTGGCATCTCAAACTCACTGTATCTGAAACCCCACTGCTTAACATGTTCCCAAAGCTTCCCTCAGTTCTCTCCTTCCCCAGACTTCCCAAGACATCACCATCCTTCTGAGAGTCTTCTATCTCTCTCACCCCAAATCCAATCCATTGGCACATCGGTGGGTGCTTACTTCCAGATCTTATCCTTTTCTCTCCTCTAATGAGAGACTTGTTCTGACTTCCATTCCTAAGTCACTTAAAAACCTTTTCAAAATGAAGTTATCCACTAACACCGACATTTCATTATAGAAAAATAAGCAAAAACAAAACCCCAAATGAGGACTGTATATGAAACTGAACTTATGTACAATTTTTTAAAATAGATATTAAGGTTGTCATGGTAGTAACAAAATTGCCCTGTCTGTGTCTCCTTTTGAACATTTTTCCTGTGTATTTTCAATGTTTTCTTGATATGATTTTCTATCTTTTTCTTTGTATCTCTATCATGTCATTAAGTTAACCTCCCCTACACACACACACACACACACACACTTACAAGAAATAAAAGCCCTCCCTTATAACTAAAAATTATAATTAAGCAAAACATAGCAACCCATTGACTATATGTACAAATGTATGTCCCATTCTGCGCCTCTCTGCTCCACCACTTCTGTTCCAAGCGATGGCAAGCATCCTTCATCATCGCGCTTCTGAGCTCATGGATTGGTCGCTGTATGGAGGATAGCTCAGAAGTCTTGCATAGTTGCTTCACTTGACATTCTTTGTGGTCATTGTATAAACTGTATTCCTGATTGTGCTTGCTTCCCTCTGCATCAGTTCGTACAAATCTTCCCAGGTTTCTCTGAATTCAGCCTGCTTCTCATTTCTGATGGCACAATCCCATATCATATCCTGTGTCATAGTTCAGGCAGTCCCCAGTTGGTGGGTACCCATTTTGTTTATAATTCTTTGCTACCACAAAAAGTACTACCATATATTCCTGTGCACATAGATCACAGCAGCATGATAAGCTGAATGGTGTAAGATTTTTTTTATCACCATTGTACAAATGAGGAAACCAAGACTCAAGTGGACTAAATGCCCTGCCTAGAGATATGTCAACTAAAAGGGTAGGCATGAGGATGGCAACCTTCTGAGGCACCTTCCTACCCGATGGTTCTGCCTCCCAACACCAAATCTAATGCTGCCATTTCTCCCAGAGGCCAATCCAGATGCTAAAAGTTCTTCCTCCTATCTAATCTAAGTTCTTACTACATCTGGGTCTCATTTCTTAATATTTGTCATTATTATATGTTGTTGTTGTAGTAAATATTGACATAGGAATGTTATTCTGGTCCTTTTTGACCATGAAGGACAAAAATCACTCTGGTTATTAACAATATTATTATTATGTTTTGGACTTGACTTGTGATTCCATTGGTATAAGGAGCTCCTATGAAGGAAACTCCCTTCACCAATGCAGATTCATACCTGTTCTGCATATAGAGTCTTAGAGAGCTGCCTGGAGAGATCAAGTGACTTATCCTGGCTACCCAATATGTCAGAGGCAGAATTTGAACCCAGGGCTTCCTGACTCTTAGATAAACTCTCTACCTAGTTTAGTATCATGATGTCTCTCTCATTTGACTCATATTTGATTGATGCCTATTTCTCTTTTTTTATGTCTCTATGACTACCCACTAATTCACTCCCCTCTCCATCCCTCAATGTGACAAGCTATAGTCAAACAAAGCAACTTCACCCAATGGCCCTGTCATGCTTTCAGAAGATGGAGGAGGAAAGGTACTCCCTACCCCTTGGCAGAGAGGCCATGGCCTCCGGATGTAGGATGAGGCTTACATTTTCAGATGTGACCAGTGTGTTGTTATCTTTTGCTCTACTGCATTAACATGCACGTAGAACATTAAGATTTACAAATCACTCTTCTTACAACAAACCTGTGCAACAGGTGATGTAAATATTATCATGCCCATTTTACAAATGAGGAAACTGAGGTTCTGAGGGACTGTGACTTGCTCATAGATGGGCAGTTAAGTTCCGATAAAAGGGAGATCCTTCTAACTCCTTAGTCCCGTGCTCCTTCCCCCTGTCACCTGGCTTTGCTTTATGGGTCAGATCCATAAAGGCTTTCTTGCAGGCATCATTCCCCAGCCAAGGCAGCAGGGTGTTGGCTGTTCTTATCACACTGACTTTTCCTCCTATCATTCTTTCCATCTGCCCTAATGTGGGCTGACCCAGGAACCTGGAGATCTGGAGCAGATATAAAACCAAGAGGAGTTTTTCCATCCAAGTTGAGCTTAAACACACCAGCAACTTGCCAACTTGCAGGCTATCCTGGAAATAACCTAACAAACAGTGGAGTCATTTGCTCCTGCCCTCAACTATCTCTCCCCTCTGCCCTCCACACACACCCAGACAACCCTAACAGTAAACTGGAACTAGGAAAAGCAATCAGCTCACTGTATTCTCATCCCTACTTCAAGTCCCACGCTATGGGGGTGCTTTTTGTCTGTGGGTAGGAGGAACTCAGCAATTTCACTTGCAGGAAGCCCAGTCCATCCCTGGACATGTTTGTCTTTGGCACCAAAGCTGCTGACTTTGGAAACTTCCCTGGGGGGACCCCATACTGCACCATCCTGTCTGGGCTCCTGGTGGATGGTGGTCCATCGGCTCCTGCCAGGGACAAAGAAGAGAAAAGGAAAGAGAACTCTAGGTGGGGAGAGGAGAAGAGCTAGCTGGAGCAATGGGGGGATGGTGGGGTTGCTGGTAAAGTAAGGTCACTCAGCTGTGAAGCCTCCCCATGTTTACTCCAACTTTCTAACCTATAGCCTTCCAGCTGTCTATGGGATGAATAATATTAATATTCATCATATAATAGAAAGAATTCCTTATGTGAGTTGAATGCTTTTAACATTCATCATTTCCTCCAATCCTCCCCTAGCATTGTGAGACACCATAACCTTCAGGTTATTCCATTTACAGGGGAAATAGAGTCTGGCCTCAAGCCTGGCTTCAAAGTCTTCCCAGATTTGTTCCTTTGTAGCTGTGTGATCTTCAACAAGATGCTTCCTCTTCTATAAAGTTGAATTCAGGCTCTTTCTAATTCTAAAATTCTATACCCTGTGATCCATGGGCCACAATCTGGCTTTCTACACCAGCAACTCTATTGCCCATGGTTCCTTAGCACACACTTTATGCCTCAGCATGTTCAGTCCCTTTAGCGTACCCCAAATACATCACATACGTCTTGCTATGGGGCCTGTGCTGTCCCTGCAACCTGAAATGTTCATCCCCTCCCCTATCCTCCTCTTCCTAAAAGGCCCAGCTGTTCTCACAGTTTCATCTCATCTAGGAAGCCTTCATTGACTGTCACCTTCCATAAGTATTTCTCCTTCCACTAAATTCCTCCAGCAATTGGGCTGAAGTGTCCAGTTAGCTCTTAATGGCCATCCAGGTGTTTCCTGTCCATCAGTCTCCACTTCCTGAGCAGACCCTGCACTTCTGGGAGTGACTGTGTCTTCTTTTTCTCTTCTCTCCCTTACAGTGCCTAAAATGGCCAGGGCACTCTTGCTCGGTACACCTTTGCTGACTGACTAATGGAAGAGAATCCTCTTATAACTAAACAATTTGATAAGAGGTTGAGAGTTTTTACAGAATCAGATAAAAAGCAAAGGGTGTTGTGGTATACCGAACAGGGTGCTGAGTTTGGGGTCAGAAACAATTAGCTCAGCTCCAGTCTGGCCTCAGACATTTATAGACTTGTGATTCTGGGCTAAGCCTCAGTTTCCCCATCTATAAAATGATTAGATTGTCTCTGAGGTCCTTTCTAGCTCCTGATCCACACTTCTGTGATTGAAACCTTTGAGATCATCCCAGACTATGGATGAGGGAGAAAATACCTTGGAGGAGGGGCTGGCAGAGAGAGAGTACTTCATGGAGAACGTGGCACCTGAGGTGAGTCTTTGGACTCCATATATGGTGCTATTACACCAATAAATGTCCAATGCCACCCCAAATCTCTACCAGCTAGGGGTCTCCACAGGCCTGGTCACTGGATCTCTTATTTCAAGCTAATGTTTGACAGAAGCAAATTGACAGAAGCATCTGGGCAGTCCTTGGGATGATCACCATCATAGGTGTGTGGATTTAGAACACATGAAACTTCAGGGATCCTTCTAGCCCAGTTCCCTCCCTTTATAACAAAGCAAGACTCAGAGAGGTGATTATGTAATTGTCATTTGTTATTTATAGACCTCTGTACTCAGGGCTGGGAGAGATACAAAAGAGACGATCACTTCCTTTGTTCTGGGGCCTGGGCCTCTGTAAACATAACCTGAGAAAACACTTGATTTTCTGGCTTCCAGGTCACCTTAGGGACCCCATGATGCTGGCATGTTCCTGTGTATTAGCTAATGACCTCAGCCCCACATTTCTGTGGTCCATAATGGTGTCCTATGGAAAGAGGCATTGACTTTGACCTTCAGTCCTAACTCTGACACTTACCACCTACGTGAGCTTGAGCAAATTGCCTCACCTGTTCTGACCTCAGCTATGAAATAAGCAGCAAGCTCAGTTCAGCGTCTGACAACTGTTCCAGGTGGAACTCTTGTCCTTGATTGGTGAGATGTTCCAAAGAGATAGTAGATATTAAGAGCTTTGAAAACTCTAGAGACGTATATAAACATCAGGAATTATTGTTATCGTCCTGATGGGAGGAGAGTGGGCTGGGTTTAGGGGTTGTGTATCATATAATGAGAGGAGTCTTGCAGCAGAGGGCTGACTGCTCTTCTAAAGTCACTGCTGCCTCTGCCACCATCTCCAGCACCCTGGGCAGGTGGCCACTTAATACGCCTGCCTATAGGACTGAACCTTCAATTCCCAGAGGCTCCAGCCCCTTGGAGTGGAATGCTGCCTGCTACCCTTATCTGAGGGTGAACCCTGGCGCTGTTGGGCAGCTGTTTCCCTTCCTCTCCATTTGTACTGGAGGGAGGACTTGGGAGCTGGCCAATGCAGCTGGATTTTCTGAGTCCTACTGCTGAACGATCTCACTTCCCAAGGAAACTCCCAGGATAGTGGGGCTGGGCTATAATTAGATGGAAGAGCCAGTTAAATGGAAGGGGTGACAAATTTCAGGTCTGTGGTCCACTGAGCACAGGAATGCCTGGCATCAGTCTGCAAGAAGAGAGGACAAGAAGCTTTTTGGGGAGAAAAAGCCAGGACTTTTCACCTCTCTTCCTACCCAGTAAGCCGTGGGGTAGGAGAATAGAAGGATCCTTGGCAAGCTCTGAATCCCATCACTATTTTGTCAAAAGGAAACTGAGGTCGAGAGGGACAGTGACTTTCCCTCAGTCATCTCATAAGTTAGTAGTAGAACCAGGGCTGTAACCAGACCACTTTCAGAAGCCCAGTCCAAGACTTCTATATAAGCAGTTCAGAAATGACTCCAGAGAAGGAAAGGGGAAACTGAGGCACAGAGAAATTAAATAACTTGGGCAAGATCATGTGGGTAGTGATGGTCAGCTGTAACATCTCCAAGGTTCCCCTGGCTTTTGTTCTTTCTCGGAGGGAAGCTGACTCAGTTCTTTCCCCTTTCCCCTGCTTGATTTTCTCTTCTGATCATTGCATCATAATTTGTTCCTTTTGGGGAACTCTTATCATTTACTCTTCACTGGAATTCTGGGAAATGGGCAGGGCAAGTACAGAATTATTCTGTCCATTTTGCAGATGTGGAATCGAAGGCTCAAGGAGGGCAGGACCAAGTGAGCCCCAGAACAAGAATCAGAATCCAGAATTCTCTGCCAGGCCTGATCTTCAAAATGTTCCAGAATTAGGGGCCGGAGTGGCCACTACAGTCTCCAGAACAGGCCTGCACAGCCTACTACTGACTAAAGGATTTCAGGCAGCCTTTGAAAAATGTAGAGGAAATGTAGAGGAAAATGTCGAGGAAATCCTTTGGCACACCACAGGTGGCCCTCAGGCTAGAGGCAGCCTTTGGGCTGCAGGTTGTGCAGGGCTGCCCTAGAGACTCGTGCATGGTTCCGGCCCCCTCCTGTCCCCTCCCCACTGGTCTCTGAATATCTCAGGATATGGGGGTGGAGAGGGGAGAGGGGGGAATTGTAGCCCCTTACCCTGAGGCGCTGGATGGGGAGCTGAGGGTGGGGAGGGAGAGGCCAGCAACCTTAGGCGCAGAATCATGGAATGTTTGAACTGAAAAGAACCTTAAATATATGAGGTGTAGACGTAGAAGGATCTTAAAACCATTTCAGATGGAGTTCAAATGACATCATATCTGTAAAGCATTTACCCCCAGGGCTAGTACACAGTAGGTACTTAGTAAATACTTATTCCTTCCCCCATCTAGTCAGCCCCTTCATGTTAGAGATGTCCTGGTCTGGAGAACCTGGCTTTAAATCCTAGCTCTGACAGTGCCCAACTTTGGGCTCATGAACAAGTTGCTGCAACCCTCTGTGCCTCAGTATGTAAATCTGTAAAATGGGCAAAATAATGCCTGTAGTGTCTGTCTCTCTGGGGCGTGGAGAGGATCATGAGATCATAGAACTGAAAGGAACCTTGGAGGTCATCTCTAGAGCTGTAGGACCTGAGTTTAGATCTCACCCCGATGCTTATTATCTTTGCCTGAAATATATGGTAGGTGATAAATTCTTATTGATTAATATTTGTCACTTAAACTCTGTGGGTCTCGGTTTTCCTTATAAAATATGTAAAATAAGAGGCTTGGACTTGGTGTCTTCTGAGACCCCTTTCAGGTCTAAACCGGCAATACTGTGATCTAGTCCAGTGGTCCTCCCTGTCACTGTAGAGATGAGGTGTAGCCTGAGGTCCAGGAGAAAAAGGGGCTTTGACCAAGATCACACAGATCATACGCAGAAGAAGCAGGTTTTGAAACCAGGCCTACTGACTCCAAATTCAGTATTCTTTCCTCTGTATGTTTCACAAATGAGACAATAATAAAACCCTACATCAGCGTGAAATATGATTAGGATGTTACAGCTAAGGAAGTATAGAAGTTCCTAAGACTGCAAGAGGTATATGACTGAGCCAGGATTCGAACCCTTGGCCTCAGAACTCAAGGCTCCAGGGCCCTTTTCTTACTAGGAGCATCTATACCAACCCTTTTAGTTTTGGACAGATTGGGAAACTGAGGCTGAGTAAGAGGAAACATCTTGCCTATATTCACACAGAAGCCTTGAACTCTTGGCTTGGTGCAGAGAGCACTGGGCTCAGAGTCAGAAAGACCTGAGTTCAAATTTGACCTCAGACATTTCCTAGCTGTATGGCCCTGGGCAAGTCCCTTATACTCTGCCTCAGTTTCCTCAGCTATAAAATGGGGATAATAATAGCACCTGCAAAGTTATTGTGAAATCATATTTTTTTAAGTGCTTGAACAGAGTAGGGGATATGGAAATGCTTAATATTCCTTTCTCTTCCTCCCGGGCCTCTCATTCTGTCCTCCTCCTGGCCCTCCTATACTATCCTCCTCTCTAGCTGAAAGGACCCAAGAGGCAAGAAGAGCCTGTGCCCAGAGATGGTAGGGGTGAGGGAGAGAGATGCAGAGAAGAAAGGCAAGGGCTGAGGCTTGGGTGGCAGGCTCCCTTCCTTGGAGCCCTGCCTGCCTGTGCTCACCCAGGGCCTGGGAGGTTGGTTATAATTCATGGTGCCTCTCAGTGGGAAGCCGGAGGCCCTCCCACCCAGGGCTGTGGGGGGAAGGGAGAGCTACAACGGAAATGGGAGGTTACCCGAGATAACCCCAGCGCCAATGATTTCTCAGTATGGGAGCTGAATCAATATTTGGGCCCTGGGGCCCGGGGCCTTTCTACTTCATTCACACCCTCTCTGGCTCTCTGGCTCTGGGCCTTCCAGACTGGCAGTCAAGAAAATTACCTGGGTAATTTAGGTGAAGGGTCTGGGGCTCACATTACCAAGTGGCTGCCAGCCTGCCTCTCCAAGCCCTATGATGAGTCTCCAAGACTTGGGGGCGGAAAATACAACTGGCCCCATGATGCCAGATATTCAGCCAACTGAGTCAAACATTTATCCAGCTGTGCTGGGTACAGACCTCTTCATCTCCTTGGAAGAGGGTCTCTTCCTTCCCCAGACTGTGAGTCCCTGTCTGGCCTGGTTGACATATTCAGAGTGGATGCTGGGACTGGGGACAGAGCCCTGACTAATCCCTGCCTGCATGACCTTGGGCCATTCACTTGCCTTTCATCATCTGTAAGATGGGCTTACTGCACAAATTCAATTCCATGGTCACAGGAAGCACCTACTATATGCAGTCATTGAGAAGTGTCTATTAGATAGTCAGTTAAAAAACACTTAACAGGTTGTACAAGGCAGTACAACAATACTTGCCCTCAGTGAAATACTTTCAGCAAGGGAGACGATGTGTTCACCGATAACGATATATGTACAAAATAATTCTACCACATTGTGCTAGGGTTGTGTGCTGGGCACTGAGGATAGGAAGCCAAAAGTGAATCCCTGCCTGCCCTCGGAACCTTGTATTCTGTCTAGTGAGATAGTACGTACACATATAAGCCTAGAGGAGATGCTTTGGACCCTTCCTGTGATTTCATTGGCCCAGGGAGCCCCTCCCCCCAAGTCCCTTAACCAGTATAGATCAGCTCTTTTTCTTGCCTAGGGGCTGCTCACAAGTGAAGCCACCTGCCCAGGGCCTGGAGTCGGTGTGTGTCAGAGGGGCCCTTCCTCACTCTGAGGCAAACGATGCCCCTTTACCACTTAAGATAGGTCCACCATAAACACGAGGTAATGTCTAGGGGTAGGAGAGAGTATCTTGGAAGAGTAAGAATGATCTCATGTAGGAAGAGATGTAAGAGCTGAGCTTTGGAAGAAAGAAAGAGTTTTTGAGTGGCTGAGGAGTAGAAGGACTGTATCCCAGGCAGGGGGGACAGCCAAAGCAAAGGCATAGAGATCAGAGATGAATGTCATGTGAGAGAAACAACAAAAAGACCAGTTTGGCTGAAGCAAAGTGTGTGTAAAGGGGAGTAGTATTCAGTGATGCCAGAAAGGTCTATGGGAGGCCGGTTAGGAAGGTCTTTTGTAATAGGAACCACATAAGTTGGGAGGAAGGAGGTGGACATGATCTGACCTGTGTTTTAGGAATGGCATGTTCGTAGCTCTGGAGAGGAGGGAGTACAAGGCATTTTTCTAGGCTAAGGGGACATAGAAACTAAAAAAAACTAAATTGCCTCTAGGAGTTTACACTCCACTGAGGAACACAACATGTTCACAGAGAAGTAAATTCAAAAGATGTTCATTTGTTTTTCAGTCATGTCTGACTCTTCATGATCCAGAGACAATGGAGGGTTTGTCTATTTCCTTCTCCAGCTCATTTTACAGATGAGGAAACTGAGACAAACAGGGTGAAGTGACTTGCCCAGGGTCACACAGCTGGGAAGTGTCTGAGGCTGGATTTCTTGACATCAGACCCTGCACTCTCTCAACTACACCAACCTAGCTTCCCCAAAAGCAGAGGATAGGGATTGATTTATGTCCTACCTGTGATTTCATCCATGCAGCAAACAGTCTGAACAGTCTGTTGTGGGGGTCAGTGACTTATCTGTGATTTGTCTTAGATTTGTCTTAGGGATGTTAAGAGAGGGTCGTAGAGCATCAGAAGTTGAACCCAGGACTTTCTGATTCCCAGGCCAGCTGCATGTACACTACTCCCAAGGTGTCAGACACACTCAGGACAGTCATGTGCTGGCCTACAACACTCCTGAGGGCAGCCCAAACCAGATTAAATTGTAATTGGGAAATATTTAACAAAATATAATAAAAATGCAATAAAGCATAGACAATGTTAATATGTATTTTTCTAAACCAATATGTGACCTACAGGGATCTCTATGGTCAGTTTAGGCCCCTATTTCTAATTGAGCCAGATCCCACTAAGATACATCACACTGTCTCTCCTATATAAAATTGTACAAAGGGATTTCAAGCCCTCAATTCCTGGAGGATTGTTGACTTCAGAAAGGATAAATGGTTTCCTTCTCACATCCTTGCACTGACTCGTCACACATGGACACACTGTGCCTTGGTGAAGAAGACGGGGAGAGTGTATTCACTGCATCTGTGTCTCTGACCTTGAGGATCTTGGGCCAAGTCCTTGGATTACTGCTTGATTCTGAAAAATTCCCCTAAATCAACCACAAATGCCAACTGAGGCTTAGCCTAAGGGGAGAAGCCTTGATCTAGGAATCAGAACTAGATGGAAATCTCATCTTTGCCAACTTACTGAGTTGTGGGAATCTCAGAGACGGAAGGCACCTCCAAGAACCCCTAACCCAACCATGCCCTGTAGGAGTCACCTCCACTGCATCCCCAACAAGTGGGAAGCTTCCACCTAGAGAGCACCATTTTCCCAGACAGCCCCATTCAAGGTTTTCCATACCTTGAGCCCACAGTTTCCCTCTCTGAAAATATCTCATTGTCTCCCTTTGGGGCTAAATGAAGTAAGGCTAATGCTTCCCCTTGGCAGCATTTCAGATCCCTGAAGATACAGGTCATAACTGGTACCATGATACAGTGAAGACTACTGAGTACAAGGATTCAGGTTCAAATCCCACCCCTGACGTTGTCTGTTTTACCCTGGGCAAAGTCACCTCTCTGGGCCATTAGTTCCTCATCTATAAAATTGGAGTTGACCTCAAAGTTCCAACTCTAAATGTCTGATCATCTGTAGGTTAAATGCCACCAGATCCCCAACCAATCTTCACGGAATATCATTTCTAGTCCCCTCGCCATCCTGGTGACCTCCTCAATCTATACAGCCTTCATCTTCTTCCTAAAAGACAGTGCTCAAAACTGACTGTCATCCTCCTTCTGTGGTCTGGCCAGAGCAGAGGACAGGGGGACTCTCCTCTCCCTCCTCCTAAACTCCATGTTCCTATTAATGCAAGTGAAGTCCAAATAGTTTGTTTTGTTTGGTTTTGTTTTTGGCTGCCATGTTGCCCTGTTGACTCCCAGTGAGTTGGTGGTCCCCTAAGCCACCTGCTGCTCACCCTATGTCTCTTTTACTCAAGGTGTTATCTTATCTAACCCCACACCCTCTTTAGGTATTGGAGCAGTTGATTTTTTTAACCCAAGAATCATTTCATTCTTGAAACTCAGGGGTGGGGACAATACTCGCTGTCTTGTCCCTTTCACGGTTCTCTGCTAACATGATGCATCTGGCCTCCTCATCTGCTTGGCCTTATCCCAAAGGGCTCTTTTTGTTTGCCTTCATGGTCACATCCTCTCTGGTGTGTCACATCCTCTCTGGTGTCTCTCAGCAGTGTTTTAGATGTCTTCGCTGTTCTGGGGAGAGTCTCTTGGGACCTCTGAGATTCTTCCAGAGATCTTCAGAAGTACCCTTCTTCTGCTGGTGGTACCATCTAGAAATGCTATCTCATACATTGTGCACCTGCATAGACTCATAAAGTCTTATGACTGTAAGGGATGAAGAGATTCCTTCTAGTTCATCCTCTTTATGTCACAAATGGAGAAACTGAGGCCACGTGAAAAGAAGGGATTTCCATCAAGTAACTCATCTTTGCTATTATTGTTGTCATTTTCAGTCATGCCCAACGCTTTATGACCCTATTTGAGGTCTTGGCAAAGAAACTTAGGGGACCAGGTTAAGTTACTTGCCCAGGGTCATCCAGCTAGGGGCCATATTTGAACCCATGATGATGAATCTTCTAGACTCTAGGCCCAGCACTCTATCCACTGCGGTGCCTAGCTGCCTTCCTTCAGTGATAGATATGCCAATACCAGTCATCCATTCCTCACAGGGCTGTGAGTGAGATTATCCATTGTGCATGCCTTAAGAAGTGTCTTAGAAAGAAACTGAAGGAATTTTCTGGAGACCAGCCTGCTAGCAGCTTCAGTTAACTGGAATCAGTTTGCAATAGTCACTTGGCTTTGAAGAGAATCAAAGGACAGAAAAACTGAAATCTAGCAGTTTTATCCCAAAACTAGAAGAGACGTGGGTTCAAGTCCCTCCTGTCACACACTGGCTGTGTGGCACTAAACAAATTATTTAACCTCTCAGTGCTCCAGTCCCCCCTGCAAGATTCTTAAGTTACAGATAAATTGATGACCATCGGGACAATCTCTGACCCCTTCTCCAAACCCACCCAGACCAGCTAGGTCATTTGCTAAAGTGCTTACTATGTGCCAGGTACTGTGCTCAGCCCTGGGGATACAAAAAGAGGCAAAAGGCTGTCCCTGCCCTCAAGGAGCTCACCATCTAACTGTGAGGTCCTCTTGGATTTTCAGCAAAGAAATACCACTCCTAGGCTCTGTTGTCTAAGGCACAAGCAGGGTCAGCCTTCTTCAGTGTTTTGGAAAGATTGATACAGAACAAGGTATCAAAAGTCCTGTCTATCATATTCCTACCATCAGGGAGGAAAAGCAAGGAAGCCAAAGGGGCGGAGAGGCAGCAGCTGTTGCCATCAGCCTGGAGTGGGCACCAGTCTCTCTCCTACTCTGAGGCTGCCTGTAAGCAGTGAGGGATGCCAGAACCTCGGGGTTGCTGCTTCTAAAATAGCCTTGACTGGAAGTAGAATAAAAGCCAGATGGAGCCTCTTCTGGCACAGCCATGTACCTTCAGGGAATCTGTTACCTGGAGAGCTTCGCTTGCACATCTGTGTTTATGTTCCCCTTTGCTTGTGTGTACGCCTGAGGACATCTTATGTGACTAAGACGGGTCATGGTGGGAGAGCCTGGAAGTCATAGGATCCACATCTAGAGCTGGAAGAGACCTTTGAGATGACCTGGCCTATCCCTTTCATTTTACAGAGGCCCAGAGAGAATGAGTCTGGGCCACAGAAACTACTAAAGGAACTAGAAAAGAATATATCTGTGTCCCAAAGTTAGTGACAGCTGCCCTAGGCCCAGGAGCACCTACCTACAAGGGCTATTATGAGGATCAAATGGAATGTGTCAAATGGCACCTGGTGGTTATTGTTACATGATGACGATGATGATGATGATGATGACGACGATGATGCCCAGTTGTCAAAAATCTGTGATCTCAGCGAATAATAACTAGCATTTACATTAATGCTTAAATGTGTGCAAGATGCTTAACAAATAGGAACTATTTTATCCTCATTTTAACCCTTTGAGGAAGTTATTATTATCATCATCCCCATTTACAGTTGAGGAAACTGAGGCAGAAGGAGGTTAGGTAACTTTCCCAGGGTCACACAGCTAACAAGTTTCTGGACCTGAATTTGAACTCAGGTCTTCCTGACTCCAGGCCCAGTACTCTATCCACTGGCCTATATCTATAATTACGTATATAAATTAGCTATATAAACCATATTAAAAATATAAATATATATAATTAAATATATAAACCTGTCATTAAGCCTTGCAGAATTACATGTGGCTCAGAGATGACCAAGTGAGTTAACAATAATCACCTGGCTGGTGTCAGGCAGGATTTCAATAGAAGTAGCCCTGAGTCCAAGTACAGCACTCTATCCCCCAGCCACACTACCTCATCAAATCAGATTAACCTTCCCTTAGATAGAAAATGTAATTATCCAAAGCCCTCATTCCTCCCTGTCATTCTGATCCATCAAAGCCCACCTGAATGGTGACCTTCTTCTCAGGTTCCTTAGCATGAATGAAACTAGCCAGGCCCATGCAAAGCTCTCCAAGTGACCCAGGCTGGGCTCTTGCCTCTAGAAGCTTGTTACTCATGGGACCATTTGAAAGAGGTAGCTGTTTTCTGGGACCCTGGTTTTGGTCACAGGATATCAGTCTTGTGCAATGGGGCATGAGTCCTCTTAGCAAGGTAAATGGTAAAAAAAATACCCCAGAACACCCTCAGTCTGCCACTGGAGTCTTCTGGAGCCTTCAGAGGTTTTTGCCAGGTTTCAGTCTGGTGTATTCTCAAGGTCAATCCCAGCCCCTGATGCTTTGGAGAGCACCAGACTAGAGCTGGGCTGTGACTAGTTGAGGCAACCAGACAAACAGCAGGAGGTGGTCTAAACAACCCAGAGGTTGTTATTCATTTGGGCCTGTTATTCGTTTGGACACTGTATGGTGTAAGGGAAAGAACGTTGACTTTGGAGTCAGGATACTGGGGTCCCAGTGTTGGTTCCACCACTTAACAGCTGTGTGACAGTGAGCAAATCAGTTAGCCCCTTTAAGCCTCAGTTTTCTCATCTGTAAACTGAGGATAATGCTTATACTGTGCACTTCACAGGATTATGGTGTGAAAACCTCAGGTTTATATTAAACCTGTTCTTATGAACTTGGGAAGACTTGAGTTCAAATCCTGATTACAAGCTATGTGACCCTGAATATAAAAGAACATGATTTTGATAAAGGGTCCATCCGTAAGCTTCCCCAGACTGCTTTAGAAATGAAGCTAGATTAAGAACGCTTGCTTTAAGCCTTTAAGTGCTAAATGAATTTAAGTGGGGGGAGGGGCAAGCACATCTTATTGGATAGAACTGCATTTGAATTTTGCTTTTGGCATGAGCTGTGGCAAGTCACTTAACTTAGCTTTAGTTGGCTCAGCTGTGAAATGAGGGTGATATGAGAGTAACTCACAAGGTGGTTGTAAGGATCAGGTGAAAAAGCAAAAAAATGAGCATTTATATAGCACCTTAAGATTTGCAAAAACAATATATATATATATTCGTACATATATTAAGTATCCCCTTAGCTTCTTATCTCCATTTTATAGTCAGCAAGTCAATGAGGCATTACTGGGCGAAGTGCTGGGGATCCAAGCAAAGGCAAAAGTCTGCTCTGACAGGTATTTATTAAGTCCCTACTGTATGCTGGGCACTATGCTAAGTTCTGGATATGCAAGAAAGGCTCCCAAGGAGCTGACAATCTACTGAACGGAGCTCACAGACAAGGAATTTAAGGCTCAGTGAGGTTTCATGCAGTACATTACAGGGGAAAGAAGGCTAGATTTGGAATCAGAGGGCTTGAGTTCAAATCCCAGCTTTTCTGCTTACTCCTTGTATGAACTAGGACAGTTAACATCTCTGGACCCTCATCTGTAAAATGACACAGTGACAAGATGGTGTTTGAGATCCCTTCCAGCTATAAATCTATGCTCCTATAACTTACTGAGGGTCATTCAGCTCGTAAGCAGGATTTGAACTCAAGTCTTTCTGACTCCAACTAAACCAGCATCTGGCTGGAGTGCTCTGCAAGATGCTGAGTAAACATCAGTTCTGATGGTTCCTCTGCTAGGCATCATCCTCCCTGGAGGCTTTGGACCTTGGACCTCCTTGGCTAAGCTGAGGGAAGAACAGCTGGCCCCAAAGCCTGTGATCTGGGATGAGTCTGGGCCCTTGGGCTCAGCTGAAGCTAAGGTCACTCTCTTTATTAGAAGAATAGAGGAGAGGCTACTCTGTGACAGCAATGGCCCTCGTACCCCTCCAGAGTTTTCCTGCATAAACATGTAAACACTGATGAAGAATCTGAGTTGGAGGGGATTGGGAGACCCTCTTAAGGGGTAATCTTTATCCCCAAACCTATGAAGACTTTGAGCTTTAGGTTCGTGGTTTTTTTTTCCTTCAAGTCTCAAGATGTCAGTGACTAAAAAATGCATTAACCTAGATGTCTGTTTGAAAGGTTGCCATAGAAACCAGCTGAAGCTCAAAGGGGTTGAAAAGAGGAAATATGAGAAACAGAGTGAGCTGAGGGAATGGAGCTGAAGGGAATGGCGGTCAACCACAGGGCTGTCTTAGCATCACTGAAGCAAAACATTTTCTAGCCCAGGGGAGACTGTTATAGATACCGGTTGGGAAGGAGAGATAGGAAGATTCTCAGTCTTTGCTTTTTATCCCCTGGGGCTACCTCCAGTTTTCTCAACAGGGGAGTGCCATTTATGGAGCAAGTGTAGACAGGGTGGTGGACAGAGAAGAAAGCTCTGGACTGGGAGTCAGGAGCTCTGGGGTCAACTCTCATTTCTGTCCTTTCGGATGATGAGATTCTAGATTTAGAGCCAGTAGGCATCAGAGAGAATATCTGGCCCAACTCCTTCATTTTATAGATGAAGAAACAGTCCCAGAGAAATAAAGTGCTTGTCTGAGGTTGCTTTTAAGGAAATTGATTTTTCTGGATTGGATTTGTAATTTTAGTGGTATAAGCAGACTTTCTCTACCCATTGAGATCAGTGCTTGCTGGACAGTTTATAACCTTAGAAAGCTGCCTAGGGGTGAGGAGAGGTGAGTGACCCACCCAGTGTCACCAAGAGAGGGGATGGCTTCCTGCCTCCAAGGCTAGTTTTTCACCCACTATCCCTACTGCCTTTTGTTTTACCCAAGAATATACAGGGAGTAAGAGGCTGAGCTGGGATTTGAACTCAGGTCTGCCTGGCCCTCATACCTCATACCCCTCCCCCCAAACGAAGGCTCACTCGTCAGTTATCATGACTGACATTTGGACCACACGATTCTCTGGAGAACATACCCTCACACGCTCATTTAAATTCATTTCTTCAAGCTCACTATTGACTCTCCTTCTCTGATGGTCACTAACTCCATCCCTCATCCCACAACACTGATTTTCTATCCTCTGTCTGTTTTATGTATACTCCTTTAATTCTACAGAGGTCAGATCTCTTCCTCCCACAACAGACCAGAACAGATCACCAACATCAAAGGAATATTTTGTAGCTGCCTATGAAGCTGGTGTGTGTGTGTGTGTGTGTGTGTGTGTGTGTGTGTGTGTGTGTGTGTGAGAGAGAGAGAGAGAGAGAGAGAGAGACAGAGAGAGAGAAAACTTACCTAATAACATCTAGGCTAAGCTGAACATTACAGAAAGATAGAGATTTTACTATTTTATGTTTATAGTTATCAATATTATTTATAACAAAATTTTTGAACCAGCTTATTGGTATAAAGAATTCCCCATGTGGAAACTATCTTGACCAATGTAGATACTCCACCCTCCTACCATTTATAGCCTTAGAAATTCACCTAGGGCATTGAAAGGGGAAGTGATTTGCCCAGGCTCACACAGCTGTCAGTTATCAAAGGTAAGACTTGGACCAGGTCTTCCTGGGTTAACTCCCTGTATACTCAGCCACAGCTACTTTTGAAATAATTATAATTGATACTTGCATGGCCAGTTATGGTTTGCAGAATGTTAGATATTTGCATCTAACATTCATACATATATAACATTGCTGTATCTAAAATTTATGCCACACATGCATATTATATGTATGACTATATACATAATGCACCCATTACATATGTTTCTACCAATATATAACATATGTGTGTATCTATTATAAATGTGTGTACATATATACATCCTTATACATTTTCACAATACCCTTTGAGGTAGCTACTGTTGGTATTTTGTCCTGTTTTATAGAGACACTGTGGCTCAGAGCATTCATGAGACTTACCCATGGCTACACAGTTGGTAAATGTGGGAGGTGAGATTAGAGCCTAGGTCTTCTGGGCTCATTATGCCACTTGATCTCTCAGTCTGATTCTGTGACCCCTGAGTATATCTATCACTGGGGAAGGGAGAAATACCAGAAAAGATGGCACTGAAGCATCCCCTGTCCTCAAGGAGCTCATCTCTAGTTGAAGAGTATATATATATGCCCCATTAACATTTAAAGAGCACAACCAGGCAGTATTTAACCAAGCACTTGGTTAAGCTTGTTCTGTGTGGTATTCAGGAGTCTGAGAATGGAAAGATCAGTGTGGGCACATGTAGTCTGAGAAGAAGAGGTCCAACTTCAACCTGATCTTGAATGATGAGTCCTACTTAGCTGCACACAGAAGAGAGGGACAGCATTCTCAGTGAGATTTGGAAAGTCAGTTATTGGTGAGAGAAATGTGGAAAGAGCAAGCATTCTGGGTTCAAGTCTGTTGTACCATTCACTGCCTGTGATAAACCATGTTTACCAGTCTCAGTTTTAAGCTTGGACTGAATGATCTTTGAGCACTAACAATCTATGAATCCATGATCCACTGGGATCTCTGAGAAGCAGAGGCAGCTGCTCTTTGTCCCTAGCAGCATGGGCCAGGCCTGTTTACCTTAACAGAAGAACAGAATTTTGAAATTAGAAGAGACCTTGAAGGCCTATTTTACAAATGAGGAAGCTGAGAGAAATAGAAAGATTAAGTGACTTGCCCATGGTCACACAGTTAGCAAATGTCTGAGGTAGAGTTTGGACCCAAAGCTTCTTGACTGCAAGTCCATTGCGCCATCCATTGCACCATAGGGACTCTGAGTTTGTAAAGCCATATGAGTAGGTGGGTCCTTAGCAATCTGTGTAGAGTTCATTATTGTTTGGAATCCTCAAGTGCCTAGAGCTAATGGTGTCACCATTGGCCCCTCCAAGCCAAGGGTTGGGTTTTCCCTCCAAGTGAGCATGCCTGAAAGGCCCTGAATACCAGCTCCCAGGAAGCCAGCACTGCTTTGGGTGGGGAGCCTGTGGATGCCTCAGCATCCCAATCTTATTACATCCCTTTCTGGATGGAGACCATATGGCCACCCCTTCATCATGGCAGAAATAGTCAGGCCCTGGGGCAGGGGTGTGGGTGGATCAATGGGACACTGTCATCTGAAAGGGCAGGGCACTGTGTGCTCCCCCTGGAGCTCCTCCGCCCCTCCACTCAGCCACACTCATGACCCATCCCAGGAACAGAGAGCTCATGTCCTCCAGTTCTGTGACTCCTTGTCCCCATCCTCATGAAAATGTGGCCAGGCCGGGAAGATGAGAGGTCATGAGAGAGAATTTGCCTCCCTCACACATCAGCAATCTTCCAGAAAGCCTGTAAAAATCTCTAATAATAATAAATCAAGGAACAGTAATAACACAGTCGGGTAAAAAAGGATGTATTATGGCCATGAAACCTCATGAATAGGAACATCTGAAACAAAGGGAGGCTTTTCCCGAGACCATAAAGTGGTGGACAAACACATTGCAAGAATTAAAGGAAGGAACTGACAAAAATAAAGCTGGGAGCAGAAAGAAGGAGCCAGACTTGCAGTGGGGTAAGGGAGGGCAGAGCGCTGGGTCTGAATTGAATCGTGGCTCTAGGGGACCTTGGGGCTTAACTTCTCTGGGCCTCCGCTCCCTCTTGGGTGAAATGTTGAGACTACATGGAGGCTTATAGGATGAGATGATGGTGATGGCTTAGAAAACAGAGCCCTTGCTTCACGGTATCCCCCCATCCCCAAATACAATTAGATGCACATGTTTGCTGGTAGAACATGAGCCATTTCTGGGCCCTCCTTCCCCCTTATAATCCTCCCCAATAGATCATTTTAGAAAAATGATCTGGGTGACTCAGGAATGGCTAAAACACATGGCACGTGAGTGCAATAGAATCTTACTATGCTGTAAGAAAAGATGCATAATATGGAGACAGAGAAGGATGAGAAGATCTAAATGAACTGATGCAGAGTGAAGAGAGGAGAGCCAAGGAGAAAGCACAAATAATGACTAAAATGGAATGTAAATGGAAAGAAATATCCCCCAAAACCCCAAAAGCGAATGTTGCAAAATAACAACAAGCCTGGTCCCAAAGATGAGAGATGAGGAGACAACCCAGAGGTGGGAGGTATGTTGCAGATCTCTGTAATGTATTCATCAAGTTTTACTGATTTTTTTTCTTTTCTTTTTTGGCCTTTGATAGTAATAATAGCTAGCATTTATAGAGTGCTTTGCAGCTGTCGAACACTTTATGTACATTGTCTCCTTGAATGGTCACAGCAGCCCTGTGCTATAGGTCACATTAGTCTTTCCATTTTACAGATAAGGAAAGGTGACCTGATAGCACAACAGATGACAGCTTTAGGTGACCCTGGGGCTTTGCCTCCATGGAGTAAGGATGAAATGAGTTCAAATCCATCCTTGGGTTCTTACTAGCTATGTGATCTGCGTTTATGTGGAGTGGGGAGGGAAGAGGTGGGAGCATGGAGGCTATCAAGCAGGAACCAGCTAGTGCATGACAAGGCTATAGCTGTCCTTGAGGCTGTCCCCTTAGATCTGCCATGTCCAACTAGAGTGTTTGGCATCGCTAGGACTCTTGCAAATGATAGTCTTGCTTTATTTTGGTATTATCTGAAGCAAAGGAGACATTGAGACTCTTGGCTAACCAGTCCTGGCGTTTGTTGGGCATTGGGGGCCTTCAAGGCTGCGTCTATTCGTTTCATTGCTTGGCTTCCAAATCTCCTCCTTTCCTGCTTGCCACATAGACAGTCTTTTCTGGGGAAGCAGCAGGAAATGAAGGCGCTGAGTCAGCATTTGTTATTAACATTGATTATTGTTTATAATAATACTATTATTCTATAGTATACTAAGGACTAATATTATTATTGTATGCTATACTAGGCACTTGGTTAGGGCAGGACCCCATATGTATGTGTGTGTATGTGTGTATTTGTATACATGTATATATGAATATACACACAAATATATATGTACACATATACACATACATGTAAGCATATACACATATGTGTATACATGTGTATGTGTGGGTGTGCTGGATACTATACTAAGCACTGGATCAGGGCAGGGGCAGGGTCCCTCTGGTTAAGTCCCCATATCTCTGTTTAACCTCTACTGGGAGCCAAGGGAATTCTTGCCAAAGTGTCTTTCAAGCTGGGGCAGGGAATGAGGGGAGTAGAGGGGGAGATTAATGAACTACTGAGCTTCTCTTTCTTGACCCCAACTTCCCAGGGCACAATCTGTGGCTTCTTAGGGATCCTTGCAGATTTCTTTGGGAAGTTTTCTAAACACTTGCTTTTCCCTCTCTGGCATCCCCTCTCCTCCCCCACTCCTTAGGTCCGCTCTTGCTCAGCTCTTGTGGAATTTTCCCTGGGTTGGGCCCCTGGAGCTAATCCAGCTGTGGAACCCAGGATGTGAACTTGGCTGCAGATTCCTATACCCAGTGTTCTATTTCTTTGTTGGTCCTTGGAAGGAGTATCAGCCCAGATCCCTCACCCTTTCCCCTATCAGGAAGGCAGCAGAGACCAACAGGGACCTGAGCTGGGGCCTTACATGCTTTGAGTATTGAGGTCCTGCCTTTCGCTGGAGAGGAAAGGGATCTTGATCCATCCCTCTCCCATCCCCTTTTTTAGTGTTCTCTTCTCCTCAGATTATCAATTTATTTATTTGTGTTGCATCCCCTGGTGGAATTTAAGCTCTTTGAGGGCAGCGATTGTTTGGTTTTTTGTCTTTGTATATTCAGCCCCCAGCATAGTACCCAACACATAGAAAGATCTTAATAAACACTTGTTGAATTTAACTGACCATTGCCCTCATGTTTGATGTGAATTCTGGGATGGCCTTCAGCCCCAGGAAAGTGAACTGGTGCCCAAGGTCCCAGGAGACTCCATTCCATGTAAGAGAGAGTAGGAGGGGAACCACAGACACTCAGCCTGGTAGCCTCCTGAATTTTCTCAGCAAATATTCAGGAAGGTGCACAATGCTTGGTGTTTGGGGGTGGGGAGCAGTATTATGTTATATGCATCTTATAGAGAGATAGCCCTGGATGCGAGGACTTCCACAGTAAGCAGCAGTAGGCTGGCACTCAGGAAAGGCTGTGGGTGTTCATGTGGGAAGGTAGGACAGGGAGAGAGCATGGGAGCTTTGTGGAGGAGGTAGCTGGGGATTGTCAGTGGGCCTGAGTGTGGTCTGATGGAGAGAACATTGGATTGGGATTCAGAGAACCCGGGCTTTATTCCAAGCTTCGTGTTACTTTACCTCATCTGTAAAGGGGGGATGATTATACCCATACTACCTACGTCATGGGGCGATTGAGATCAAAGGATTGTGACCTGGGAAGTTGGGGCCAAGAAACAGAAACTCAGAATTTCATTAATCTCCCCCTCCCCTCCCCTCATTCCTTGACCCAGCTTGGAAGATATTTTAGCAAGAATCCCCTTGGTTCCCAGTAGAATCTAAACAGAGACATGGGGACAAAGCTAGAGGGACCTTGACCCTTGCCTAACCCAATGAGTAATATGGTGCCCAGTACACAGTAGGCGCTTCATTAATGCTAGCTGACTGACCTGTAAACCTTAGAGCACTGCAGAAATAAGTATCATTTTGAAGGAGCGGTAGGCTTTTATGTATGGAGATAGGCAGAACTGGGATCAGGAGAGGAGATTATTTTGAGGAAAGGCTGTGGAATAAAGTCGGTCAATAAGCATTTATTCATTTAACACACAACAAATGTTTCTTTTGCTTCTCTTGGGATTAACAGTTATTCTCCTCTGCACAATGACGATTGTCGATATGTATATTCCTTAAGGCTTTTGTGTAACTCAGAAAAGATCATAGTGGAACCAAAACCGAGACTAGCTTTAAGCAATGAAT
Organism: Bettongia penicillata ogilbyi; assembly: GCA_023548195.1. Lineage (NCBI taxonomy): Eukaryota > Metazoa > Chordata > Mammalia > Diprotodontia > Potoroidae > Bettongia > Bettongia penicillata. Next base: position 6,930,076 of record JAJHZJ010000022.1, read on the forward strand.
GGCTGGCTCATCTTTTTTATGGTGATAGCTAGCTGACAAGATCAGTTTTCAGGTTCCAATTCAAATTAAGTTTCCTAACTGCAGAAGTGAAACTCAAGTGGAAAGTAATAAAGAAATCTAAAAAGTACAGATACCAATGGCCTCTTATGTTAGGGGGCATTTCAGAGTTAGAAATCAAATCTTCCACATATCTAATAGTGGATAAGAAAATGCTTCTCTACAGATAATAGTGGAACAAAGTGGGGTTTGCCCAAGAAGAGGAAAAAGGAAAAATACTAACCGTTTCTTGTCTCTTATGTGCAAGTAAATCCATCTGGTGTTTGGGAAAAAAATGGGACAGGCGCTGTGCTGAGGGCTCGCATCCAAAAGGGGTCATACATACATTCATAGGGGCTAGAGGTACAGACAGATATGAGAGGGTCCCTGCCTTTGGGGACCTGACATTCTTGGGTGCCATTGGATGCTTGCCCAATCGAGCTGCAGCAGGAGGTTGTTTGTGAATGAGGCCTCCAGGCAGGATCTGGATTCTCCATTGGTCTTTTATTACCTCCCAGGTTCCATTAAAAGCAGGCTGGTTCTAGAGAAACATTTCAAACTACATGGGGAGGAGTCATACCCATTGGGAAGGGAAAGGGCCCACACTCCATATGGGAATGTAATATGCTTCACAACAGCCATTGGCCTGTGTGTCTCCTAGGACTGGGGACAACCACTTGATACCTTATTCGGGTATTCAGTCCTTGGGATATCAGGTCACAAGGATGAGTGCTTTGTTGGATAATGGAACAACAGGGCAGCATCTTTCCTCTGGATGGGCTCATATGCCTCTCCTCCCCTTCACCTGTCACTATCGTCTATACATGACACACAGCAAAGACAATACCCACTTTATTTCATTGGGGATAAACCATTCAGGTAATGAGGCCCTCTAGGGCTACGTATTCTGCAGTCCCATGTCCCTGCTGGGTCTCTGGCCCAGAGGCTGAGGACAAACAGAATCTTAGAATACCAGGTCAAGAAGAGGCCCCATTCATGAGGTAGCTGATTCCTTTTCGGCTGCCTCCTCGGAATGGTCACTGTCTCTAACCCACTGTTTCTCTTCCCTTTGCAGCCGAGGATGGGGCCTGTGCTTGGACGACCCACCTGCTAACGATGTGATTGACTTCCCCATTGTCCCACCGGGTGTCCTCTATGATGTGAGCCATCAATGTCGTCTCCAGTATGGGGCCTATTCAGTCTTCTGTGATGACATGGATGTAAGCCCGACTGACCCTCAGTCAGCAGGGAATCAGAGGCATTGGGGCTCTGAAAGCTGCTGGGCACAGATGAGGAAGGAAACAGGACCGAGGAACCTGGACTGAGAGAGGGTAGCCTTGGAAGGGGCAAGAGAGGGACTGGAGGCCTCCTTGAAATGGGCAGATCTAAATCTGTTTCTGCTCTAGACTTTTATCTAGAACCAGGGTCCTTTACCTGGGGTCCATGAGCCCTGTTTTCAAAGAATCTGGGATCTTAGAAAAAAATGCATTTTCATTTTCACTAAAATTTCCTTCAGTTATTTAAAAACAGTATTCATAGATTTCAAAGGTGAAATATCTATGCTTTAGGTGACAGCAGATGTTGTAAATTGCAGAAAGGTTAGCAACTTGGGAGGCTGGCCTAGAGCTAAGAATGTTTTCTGTATTTTTAAGTAAAATTTTATTGTATTTAAAAATGTAAAAATGATTCTTAGCTCCATAGGTGATACAAAAAGAGGTTGTAAACCAGTTTCTGACTCATTCTTGGAATAAGTGGGGGGGTGGGGAAGAGATGGTAGATTCAGGTAGGAAAAACACTGTCCCCAGTGAGTCTCCCCCAAATGTCCTGATGCTAAATTATTCATCCTGTACCTTTGAGCAAGCCAGTCCCCACTACAACTCATCCTGTAGAGAAATTAGGGATAGGGGACAGAAAGGGAAAGGAGAGGAAGAATCGTGGGGGAATGAATAGAAACTCCAATTTGGAATCTAAAGGCCAGTGTCAGAAGGCTGCTCTTTTCCTGTCTGCCGTGATATCTCCTTTCTCGGTCCATGTCCTCTAGTAGTCGTTTGGAGGTGCCTGATTACTTCTCCTTTATAACCTTGAGTGAGTTACTGCCTCTCTGTCTAGAGGCCTCAGTTTCCTTTTCTGGGAAGTGAAAGGGGTCAGATTTAGTGATCTCTAGGGTTGGATCTAATGCCCTATTGTCTCTAAAGTTCTATGATTCATTTTTATTCAGTGGTCACCTACTATGAGCTCAACCCTCCGCTCACCTCTCCTTCAGGGGAAACCATAGGAGACTCAGCCCCTTCCTTTGGGAACTCCTGGTCTAGAGAGGGGAACAAGACTTATCAGATATATCAACAAATTTTATTAAGGACCTACTGTGTTCCAGGCAGTGTGTTAGGTGCCATAAATACAAAGAGACCAAAAAAACCAAAAAGACATTCCCAGATTTGAAGGAGCTCCTGGTCTAAAATAGCAACTACTGTAGGTGGTCATGTACACCTTAAGAACTAAATGGTGAGTTAGATACTACAAATAGGCATTGAAAGGAGAAAGGGAGGCCAGGGAGAGTTGAAATGGTCAGGGGAGTCTTTCTGGAGCAGAAGAACCTTGAACTGGGCCTTGAAGGATGGGACAATGGGAGAGAGGAAGAAGGGTAGTTCAGTTATGGTCTGGCCACTTTGGGACCTGGCACCTCTAGCTACTTCCTACCCCGGGCTTGTTCTCCACAGAATGTCTGTAATACCCTGTGGTGTTCGGTGGGGACCACCTGTCACTCCAAGCTGGATGCTGCTGTGGATGGCACCCGATGTGGTGAGAACAAGGTAGGCGGGCAAGGGCAATTGTGGGCTCTGGGAGTGGGCAAAAGGAGGAAGGGAGATGCTGGTGTGGACTGAGTGGAGTGAGAAGGCCTCGGGGTAGAGATTCCTGGCCTTGTGTCTAGAATGCAGAGGGTGCTTCCCCCAATTGGCCCCAGGAAGCAGGGTTGCAGGGTAAAGTGTCCATAGTTTCAGGTCATTGCCACCATTCATGAGATTGGAGAGGAGGGTCCTCCTTCCTCCCTTCTTTCCCTCTTTTAATCTGAGGTAGAGGCCGATGGCCCTTAAGGCAAGTTGCTTTGTCCTTTCACCCTAAAGCATCATGGGGCAAAGTGGAAAATAAACCCAATGGAAGTTGGCCCAAAGCTACCAGGAATCATCCCAGGTCAGCTTAATGCCCTTGATTGAGTATTACTTCACCATGGGCCTGTGTTGTAACTATAGCCATGCCAGGAACTGGACTTAGACACACTGAATCTGCTTCCCCAAAGCCTCCTCTACTGGTTCTGTGGTGAAGGGCATTTCTACACTGGGGTTAGTAAATATCAGATGGCATTCCTCTTCCTTTCAGATTTGGATTTGAAGACCATTACCTGGGAGTATTATGGGACTGAAAAAAAGTGTAGAATTCTTCCCCACAGCCTTTAGTTGTACACAACCTCTGGTCCTCGCCAGCCCTCACTTCTGAGTACCGCAAACCTGATCTCAGCCTGATTGAAAAGACCCAAAGAACTAATTCACATGAATGCGTTAATGAGGGATAAAGGCATGATGTGTACCTTAATCCAAAGGAGTAACTAATGACAAAGGTCCTTGGTACCATGACAAACTTGTGTAGGAGGTTTAGAAATAGATGCCTATTTCCCCTTCCTCTGATAGAACCTTTCCTTGCAACAAATATTTGTAGTTAAACAAAACAGATTGTCACGCTGACAGCATCTGAAGGGGCAGGCTTCATCCTTCACCTCTTGTTCCAGGCGCCATCTTGTACCTTCCCTGCAAAGTGGAAGGAGGCGTCACAGTTTGAACATGGAGTAGTCTTGCTTTTCTCTGTATTATTATAATAATTGTGAAAATTTTTCCTCTCTACCCCTCCATTGTCCCAAGCGCTAACCCTGTTCTTAATTAATTCCCTGCCTGAGAAAAAATAAGTGGCTGTTGATGAAGTCACGCTTGCTTTCTCCCTGGGATGTTCTCACAGGAGATGTGACCTTTCTAGCTCCTATATGCCCCTTCTCTACATGTTTATCCTCAGTGCAATGATTCACACTTTAATGTTTTTTGTCTACACTGTATGTATGTGCATATGTGTGTGTGTGTGAGTGTAGTGTGGGCTGCCTGGTTCCTCTTTCACATAACAGACACCCACCTGTCTATTCTGTTGATACGTATGACTGGCTCTATCTACCACCACCACCTCCATTTCCCTTCTATAACCAATGCTACCCCTAGTGTCACTAACTTCTCTGATCCCCGCCATCTACCCATTTAATACCTTCAGCTGGTTTTTATCCTCCAGGGTTGACTGGGATTCACATGAGAGTTCAGCCCCTGCTCCTTCTTCTCAGGGTGTCTCCACTGCCAAACTTGAGAGAAATACTACTCTATCAATGAGGCCATCTACCATTGTTCCCCGTTATCCCCACACCCACTCTGGGAAGCTAGACAGCCACTTCAGATGTACCTTACCCAGCCCCCGGCCCCAAGCCCACTCCTATAAGCCTTTTATATAGTGTTGACTGCCTTTCAAAGATACCTGGTATGTCCAAGACTCACTTTCCGGCTGGGAGTTTGAGATATAGTTATATATGTCAAACCCACCCCAGCACTCGACTGTCAAGGCAATCAGCAAACTACATGATAATGGGAGAAACTCCCCTATGAGGTCATGGGTTTGGGGATTTCAGGTCCAGTGACCCCTGATCCAGGCATGCCTGAGTGAATAGGGAGGACCCAGAAGGGCTAGTTAAGGTTAGAGGTGCCACTGTCCTTGTCATCATTGAATAATAGGTGTAAGTCTTCAAGGTCATCTTGTGTAACCCAATCATTTTATGGATGAGGGAACTCCAGCCCAGAGAGATTAAGGGACTTAATATCCCCAGCTATACGTATGTAGGAAATGCAGACCAAAGATTCAAACCGAGTTCTGTTTGACTCCAAATACCACACCACCTCTCATTACCCAGTCTTGGTATTCTGTGCCCAAGACCTCAGACCTCTAGCAGCAGGGCACGGTCTCAGAGTGGATCTGGGCCAAACTAACGACTGAGGCCTACCAACAGGAGTAACTTGACTTCACTATGGTAGAGTTGGGCCCAGGGCTGTACCTAGGGCGAGGCAATTGGGCCTTTGTTCCAGAGTGCCAAATTTAAAGACTAATCAAGATGGATTTATTGGATCTTGGTCCAAGGGACAAAATTTCTCCTTCTGGCTCTGTTCTTTCTTACTTTTTTTTCTTTTAAAAAATATAACTATAACTTTCTATTTACTCCCCAACCCAATAGAATCCTCCCTTATAACAAGAAGTATAATTTCAAGCAAAATATTGCATTGGCCATAGCTGACAACATATTCTGTCCCCTAGTCCACTACTTCTCTACCAAGAGGTGAGAAGGGATCAGAATTCTGAAGAGTTTTGCTCTTGTTTCTCTTTACAAAATTTATTGTAAATTGTTCTCCTATACCTGTTTACCAAGCACTCATCTCATCTTTAATCCTTAGCCTAAGAAAGATGGCTTGGCCAGTTGGGTGTTGAACTAGCCCTGTTTCTTCCCTCTGGGATACCCTCCGTGGAGATACCACCTATCCGGCTCCTCATGCTCATGTGTGCCCTTCTCTCTGTGCCTCTTGGCAGTGGTGTTTCAACGGGGAGTGTGTGTCTGTGGGATTCCAGCCCGATGCTGTGGATGGAGCCTGGGCTGGTTGGAGTTCCTGGTCCAGCTGCTCCCGAAGCTGTGGTGTGGGCGTGCAGAGTTCGGAGAGACAATGCAGCAAGCCCACGTAAGAGCTGAGCTTTGTTTTGGGGGGATGAAAGGAGGGAAGGCACACCATTCAGTCTGGGAGAGACTTAATCATAGGTTCCCAGATTCTGAGCTGGAAGGGATTTTAGAGGCCATCTAGTGCAGTTCCCCCATTTTACAGATATAGTCATCAATACCCAATTTGCTCAAGGTCACTTGGACAGTACTGGGATGGGTTAGACTAGACAATTCCTTCCAGCTATAAATATAAATATAGCATAAATATAATATATGTTATATTGTATTGTATATGTAAATGCAATATTCCAGCTATAAATATAAATATAATATTCCTTCCAGCTATAAATCCCACAGTCCTGGGAACTGCCTGGAATTTCCTGGACCATCTCTCAGCCCCTTAGTGGGACAAACTTCTGGCCTAGGCTTCTCTGCTTTGTTCATTTAACAAAGATGAATTGAGAAATATGCTTCCCTTATACCTGTCCCTGTGCTGGGTCCTGTGGGAGGCAGAAAAAGGAGATACTGAGAAACAGGATTCACATACAGAAAACAGTAAGAGGTAGAGGTACGGGCTGTATGTGTGCTGGAGTCTGGGAGTGGTCACAGGCTAACAGAGCAAAACAGAGGAGCTGGATGTGGATAGAGAAGGTCCCACCAGGGAAGGCCTCCTGGAGGAGGCCCTGACCTGATGTTTCTTTGACCAGCCTCTTATGACCAGGCCTCCCAGCACTGATGCCCACCATGTTGTCTAGTGGCTATAAATATGGCGTCTTGGAGTTCAACCCCTAATTTCATCTTTTGAAAGTAGCAGAAAGAACTCTGGGCTGGGGCTTAAGGGCTCTGTATTCAAATTCCACCTCTGATCATTGCAACATGTGTGACCTGGGCCTCGGTTTCTTTATCTGTAAAAAAGAGGAGGGGAGACTAGGTGACCTTTCAGATCTTGCGACCCACTCTGCTGTTCATGATAATGAACAACTCCCCTGACCTTCTGAACCTCAGTTTCCTTATCTGTAGAATAAAGAGATTAATCTCGACAGCCTCTAAGACAGGGAATCTAAGCTCTTTTTAGGTCCCGGACCCCTTTGGCAGTCTGGTGAAGTCTACAGATCCCCATTTATTGTGGCCTACAATTCATAATGGAAAGACGCAGTAATCTTCATTAGACTTCAGTGAAAATGAAGACGAAATTTTCTCCCCTCCCACATCAAAGACCCCTAAAATCTGTCCCCAGACCCCAGGTCTAGGCTCTCTTCCAGTCTGAATCATAGCAGCCATTATGTAGCCATCCCTAGAGAACTTCAGGGTTTACAAAGAACTTTATAAATGTTTTCTAATTTGAACCTCACCACAACCCTGGGAAGAGGCTTTTAGTCTCCCCACTTTACAGATAAGGAAACTGAGGCAGACAAGCAGTCATTTAACCTCCATTTCCTTAAATAACTTGCCCAGGGTCATACAACTAGGAGGTATGGGAGGCAGGATTTGAATCTAAGTCTTCCTGACTCCAGGTCCAACACCATGTCTAGGAAGCTACCTAGCTGGCCTGACATTAGGTTTATGACACTAAATGATATTTGGGGTTCCTATTCAGTGCTAAATCTAAACCCCTGTGATTCCTATGGTCCCACCTGGGGGTTATCATCTGTCTCTCTGTCTGCATTTGACACACAATGATTCCTGATTAAGTCAGGCAGGAAGTGCTGGAGATAGACTTCAGAGAGCAGGCTTGGCTGGCAGGGCTGGAGGCCTTCAGTCCTTCGCCTAAGGCTGCCCTTCCCCCTCTGGTCCAGACTCTGGTTCCCTAAGCCCCCTGGGAACAGCCTGGGTGGCCTTATCTCCCTTAGATTCCAGAGGCTGCATATCCATTGTAAGTTGGAGGCTGGCATTAATCTGCTCAGTGTTTGTCGTGGGTATGAAGGGCTCTGGCTGCTTTGGATCCCTGGAAGGTCACCTACCCAACATCCTGAAGCCATTTGTCTCCCCTGACTGTTGATCAACATTCTCAAATCTGTAGTCTGCTTATGTCGCGCCTTCCCACTGTGAGATCCCAAGGTCTCCAAAGCTGGGCTTTGTGCCTCCTGGGACATGACTGAGCTGAACAGGCCCTTGGGAAGTCCCCTGGACTGGGAGACTGGGGACCTGGGCTCTTATCCCAATCTGCCACTATCCCACTCACTCACTGTGGGGCTGAGACTCGGTTTCCCCAGATGGCAAGCAGAAGGGTTTGGCTGGATAATCTTCAAGGTCTGTCATTCAGAGCTATGAGTTGACCTGTAGGGCAATCAAGGCCAAAGAGGGAAAGAGATCCACTCTGAGCTGCAGAGTCAGGATTTAGACCCAAGGCTGTGAGGAGTCTCATCACAGCCAGGGAGGCAATGGTGAGGTCTTTGTCATGGTCTTTGTCCTCTCTCCCATTTGGTCTCAGTTCAAGGATGAATCAAACAAGGTCTGAAGGAACCTTTGAAAGGAGTTCCTCCCTCCCTCCCTCCAGCCTCAGCACTTCCCCCGAGGCCCCTTTTCTCCAAACACTCATGGAGGAAACAGTGGAAAGAATACTGGCTCTGGAGTCCATGGGCCTGGTTCAAATCCCACCCAGATTGATTACTAGCTGTGTGACTTCAGACAAAGTCACTTTAGCCACACCTAGGTGCATAGAGTGCCAGATTTGAAGTCAGAAAAACTTGAGGAAGACTCCTGCACCAAATGCTTCCTAGCTATGTGACCCAGGGCAAGCCACTGCATTGTTTCCTGCCTCAGTTTCCTCATTTGTAAAATGGTGCTGTAATACCTCCCAGGGTTATTCTGAGGGTCACATGAGTCAATATCTGTAAAAGCACTTAGCACAGTGTCTGTACGTCGTAGGTGCTTAATAAGTGTTTATTGAAATAGTGAGTTGAGTCTCATGATGTTTGGGCACCCATGACCGGATGCCCCTTCCCTTCTCCCAAAGGGCTCATCAGGGTATTGCCAGATGGTGTTTTCTAGTGGGAACATGAGTGGAAGAGATAAAGACAGAGATAGAAACAGACGGGAAGAGAGAGACAAACAGAGAGAGAGATGTGCTGGCAGGTAGGGAGGGAGGGAAAGAGAAAGAGAGAGAGAGAGCGATATGGAGAGAAGGAGAGAGAGAGATGGAGATGAACAGAGATGGGAGACAGAGAGCGAAGGAGAGAGTGAGTGTGTGAGGGAAGTGGGAATCCAATTAACCTCATTAATTGTTCCAACTTCAGGCCATCCTCTCCCCTCCAGCTCATCTTGGGGTGGTTATAATTTTTCATGGAGGATTTTAGGTTCCTTCTTCCTCTGCAGAGGCTGGAGGGAGACTGGAAATCCCTTAAGAGACGGGAGCTTGGAGGAGAGAGAGCCTTGGATCTAGAGTCAGAAAACTGTCATTTCCTGCCTCTGCGGCTTTGCTCAAGCTGCTCTCAGCCTCAGTTGCCTTATCTGTAAAATTTGGACTTTGGGTTGAATGGTCTCTAGGGTTCCTTTTGGCTCTCAGTCTGTGATGTAATTTCTGGGGGTTTTGGAACAAAGCCCTTCTCTCTTGGCCACAGTTTCTTCATCTGCCAAAGAAGGGGGTTATTGTCGACTCTTTGGAATTCAGCTCCCCACGTAGAATCCTTCGATGTCAGAGACCAAGGGCACCAGCGAGATCAGCTGGTCCAACCCCTTCATTTTACTGATGGGGAAGAGAAGACCTTTAAGACCCCTTCCTGCACTTATGCTAATTAGTCATTTAAGGAAGCATGCCTTTAGCCAGCAAGGTCAGCAAATGCTGTCATTTAATCCTAAAAATAGGCTGCTGGGGTGACCAAGAACAAATTCCTCTATCCTGGACCCCTACCCCCATGCCCTTGCTCTCTGCCCCAACTCTAAAGCCCCATCCCTCATCTCTCTGCTGGAGGTTCAGATCTCTTCTCTCTGCCGGGGGCCCTAACTTCCTGTCCTCCAGATGTCCATGACTAATGGAACAGGGGCTTGAGAAGGCAAACCATCTTAGCTGACTTTCTGGGTCAAGAACCCAGGGCTTCCATTGCCATCTTCGAGGCAGGAGAGGGTCAGTTGTGAGCTGATGGCCCAAGGCCGGTCCTCAGGCACATACAGACTTGCTGGCAGCCTTCTCTCCAGGGAATCATTTGTTTTGGCTCCTCCAGGGGCTATTTTGGTCTTGCGCCATTCCAGCTGGACTGGCTGGGGGATGGAGGATCTGCTTCCCTCCTGGAAGGACTCAGCATCAGAAACTATTTGGAGAAATGTCAGCTTTCCTTGAGAGAGGCTTTCTAGGAGTCAGGAAGAAGAAGCATCCCCTCTTGGGGCCCTCCTATGGCCTAGTAAGAAGTACCACATTTTTGTTGCAAAATTACTTTGCAAAACACTTTGATATCCATTCTCATGAGGTCAGAAGGGCATTGATTACAGCCCCTGTTTTACGGAGAAAACTGAGGCCCAGAAAGGCTGAGTGGTTTGTCCAAAGCTGAGGCTAGAACTCAGGTTTCCTGACTTCACATACCACCAGTGTGACCTTTAGAGGCTTACCTGCTTCTCTGGATCTCAGTTTCCTCATCTGTAAAATGAGGCGGTTAGATTAGAGGGCCTCTGAAGTCCTGCTCACCTCTAGATATAGGATCCCATGAGCTTATGAACCTTAAAAAAGGAATGAATGACCTGAGATGGTGTAGAGTCATCCCCCTAAATCCTAAGGGTCAGACTTCATTATGACTTAATGGAAGAATGTTGGATGATAGGAATCATTTCATCCTGCAACCTAGAAAGGGCAAGTATCCAGACTGGAGCCCAGGACTCCTAATTTCTAGACCTAAGCCTTTTTCCCAGAACCAATGAAAAAAGGAAAAAAAGTCTGGTTGATGCTTTTCTTTACATTGCTCACTTCCCAGTGACTCCCCACAACCATGTCCCATGAACCTGACTTTTGACCCAGGAAAGTCAAGCCAAACGAATGAACACATTGGCCTTGTCTGAGTATATTTTGTTTTGTCCTTATTCTCCACCTTCTCTGTGCTGCTTCTCTGTCAAAGACTCCTTTGCCTTAATCCCAGCTCATGGGTAGCAGGATCATAGGTCATGAGGTGCGAACAGCCCAGTGGGCCTTGCCATCTTGTGAAATCCTTTCCTTCAAGCCTCCCTCATTGTGGGAACTCCTTTTCCTAGTCTCTAGCTTAGTAGTCTATAACTCAACCAGTCTATAACTTAGTAGATAAGTCTATCACTTAGTAGTCTATATAACTCAACTCACTTGTAACTTATAAGTCTACTTAGTAGTATATAACTGAACCCAACTGTAAGTTAGTGGAAAAGTCTATAATGGAGTAATCTATAACTCAACCAGTCTATCACTTAGTAATCTGTAACTCAACCAGTCTATCACTTAGTAATCTATAATTCAACCATTCTATAACTTAGTAGTCTGTAACTTATCCAGTCTATAACTTAGTAGATAAGTCTATAACTTAGTAGTCTTAATAACTCAGCCCATCTGTAACTTAGTGGGGAAGTCTGTAATTTAATAGTCTATAACTCAACCAGTCTATAATTTAGTAGATAAATCTACAACTTAGTAGTCTATAACTTAACTAGTCTGTAACTTAGTAGATAGTCTTAAGGAGTTGCCAGAAGTTCAGAAAGGCTAAGGAATTGACTATGGTCACACAGCAGAGTCAGAGGTTGGATTTGAACCCAAAGTCTTCTCTTGCCTGTACACCTCTTGTCTCTCATGGTGTCCCCAGGTTATCAACCAATCGATAAGCATTTATTAAGTACCTGCTATGTACTAGCATTATATGAGATCTTGAGGATACAAACAAAAACCAATCATTCCCAATTCTCAAATAACTCCTAGAAAAATCTAGGGGGAAAGTTTTCCAAGGCTCCACTGTCCTCAGACTCCCAGGCTCATAGAGAATTCTAGAGATGAGCCATGTCCTAGAGCAGAAAGTAGGGCTCACCCAACCCTCATTTTACAGATGGGGAAGTGGAGGCCAGAGTCATTTCACTTTTCTTGGGGTGTCATTTTGTCATTTGAGAAATGAAGGCATTGCACCCGATAATCTCAAAGGGCACTTTCCATAGGAAATCCTATAATTAGAAAGAGCTGATTCCCCTCCTCCCCTCTACTAGCCAGAGATGAAATGCTAGTGGACTCTCAGAAGCAGCCTCTTTTAATGTGGCTTTGTAGCTCTGGGGAGGAGGGACGGAACAAGGGCTTCTCTCTTCCAGAGCTAGGTCAGGGCATTTGTTCCTGGGTGACGTTTGAAAGTTACACTGCATTCCTCTCTTTCCATCCCTGCCCTGAGGTAGTTTGAACATGTGCATAACCTGGGAGGGGAGTCAAGAATTGCCCCATCACCCCCGTTCCCACACCCTAGCTCTGAGTCTCCCTGTGGCGCAGAAATGCCTAAAATACCCATTGCACCATAGCCACTCCTGCTTTGGAAAGGCGTCTTCCACAGCTGTGCTCAAAGACCTGGAGGTCACATGCACAATATGTGCATTCATAAAAAGCCACATAAAAAGAATTCCTCCATGGGCCCTTGGCAGCTGCCCACCTTGCCTATCCTTAGTCCCAGCTCTACTCTTCCTGGGATGGGATTTACCCTTTTTCTAAGATGAGTGGCATGTCTCCAGCTAGGGTATGGGGAGTATACAGGAAGAGGAAGTGAGAAGCCACCCTGGCCATTTACCCTATCGAGAACCCCCTAAGGACAGCAGTCAGGGATGGGGGGGTTCACTCCTGGCAGTCCAAGAAGACAGTTTTACCCTGAGCTGGATGTAAATGAGACAGCCCTTCACATCTCAAAGCCCCTGCAGGGCTGGTGGCTGATTCAAAGGGAAAAGCTGGGCAGAGGGAGACCTAGCCAGACAGACATCTGGCTATGTCTGCTGATTTAGAGCCAAGCTTCCGAGTGTCCACTCGGCCTCCTATAGAGGTTCATAGCACTGCAGAGTTAGAGCTTGAAAGGATCTCAAAGGTCTTCTGGTCACCCCCTTTACAGATGAGGAAACTGAGGCCCAGCTTGCTAAGGTTGGTTGCCCAGGTAAGAAATGACAGAGTCTGATTCAAACTCAGCTCCTGTGACTAAATCCAGCATTCTTTAACGGGACCCCAAGCCCAGGCAGAGGCCAATGCTAGTGTTCTCCCAGGTCAAATAGGGGTTCTTCCTTATGTTAGCTTCTTACCCTGCAGATAGGGGCCCCTATTCCCTGATCCCTCCCCACATCTCTGCTCTTCTTTCCTTTTTCTGCCTATTAATAGCAATTCTGGATCCTCTAGGGATTTCCTCACAACTTATTGTAAATAGGGCAAGTATTTTGGGAAGGAAGGTGACAGGAAGTTGGGCCCTATAATTTGATTCATGTGGGTGATCTACCAGTGTGGAAACTCCCTCCCCCAATGTAGCTGCCAGTTCCTCTATGAGAGCCTATCAGCTGACCAAGTGAATAGCACTGGGTCTGGAGACAGGAAGATCTGAGTTCAAGTCTGACCTTAGGCACTAACTAGCTATGCGACCCTGGGCAAGTCATTTAGCCTCTTTCTGCCTCAGTTTTCTGAACTGTTAAGTGGGTATCATACTAGCACCTGCCTCCTAGGGTTGTTGCGAGAATCAAATGAAATAATATTTGTAAAATATTTCACATAGTGCCTGGTACATAGTAGACTCTATATAAATGTGAGCTCTTATCATTATTATTTATTAATTATTATTATTATTAATAGTGTTAGAGAGCTGCCTAGGAATAGTTCGAGGTAGGAGACATCACCATGTCCCCACCATCTAGTTGGTCTCAGAGGCTGGAGCAGGGCTAGGTCTTTCTGATGCCTCAAGCCCACCAACCCCACGTCCATCTTGTTGACTTCAATGGCCACTGCATGTATCCTTTTGCCCATTTGGCAGATGATGGACCAGAAGCCCAGGACATGGAGTGACCAATTGACTCTCCCAAGGTCACACAGCTAGCAAGGACTCATGAACTCCAAAGCCAGTGTTCTTTCCACTGGACCTCTGGGCCTCTCCCAGGCCTGGCCTGATTCCATCCACGGCAGCCCCATCCCTCCCCCCACCTCTGTCCAGTGTTACTGTGATTACGTTCAGGAAATGGCCTTGGCCAATAATAAATTAAGTTGTTTAACCATTGCTGGGAGGGCTTCTCCCAATTCCAGTAAAAACAGTCAGCCCACATTAACTGGGAATGGGGATGGTAAAAATAACTCACCTCTCTTGGGTTCACACAGTGAACCCTTAGGAGATGCTTTCACATTCGCACTTTCATTTACAATGCTTCACTGGGAGTAGCCGGTATTTCATCTGATGGATGAAGGGGAGGAAGCATAGGGAGGGTTATCCTGGTTTTCTAGATGAAGGTGAGAGATTAAGCTCATCCAATTAAGAAGACTGGCTCTCCAGGAAGACTGGAACCTGGGTCTTCTGGAATTTTGGACCCTTCTGCATACAGTACTTTCTCTTTTTTTGTAGACAATTGGGGTAAATGATTAGCCCCAAGTCACACAGCTAGTAGGTATCTGAGACTGGATTTGAACTCAGGTCCTCCTGACTCTAGGACTCATGCTGTATCCACTGCATCACCTAGCTGCCACCGCATCCAGTACTTTCTGAGCTAGAAGGGCTGCAAAATTGCTGTCCTCCAGAATACCTCTGAAGAGCCTGAAGACCTCCAAGGAGCAGGGAGCTCACTTCCTTTCCAAGGAGCCTGTTCCACTTAGGGATGACCATCCCAGTCAGGACAGCTCTACTTACTTCAAGCCAAGACTCCCTCCCTATAACTTGACCCTGCTTGAGGCCTGCTGGGGGCCAGGCAGAACAAGATCTGATCCCTACACCCAGTAAGAACCCTGACGCTTATGATGTCTGAGGGAGGCAGCATGCCTGATCCAGAGGAAACACTACTGACGGATGCCCACTTAGTTGGGTGACTGAGGCAGTCACATTCTTGTCAGACTGCAGATCCCTTATCCCCCAAATGAGCACATAGGAGAAGATGATTTCTGAGGTCCCCTCAGTTCTAACTGTCTGTTTTCATGAATTGTTCAAGAAAGGATCAGAAGTGAAGAATGGGGAAAGAGTGTTCTAGAATTCTGAAAGGCAGGGCCCCTCGTCTACTCTCAAATTAAATTGGATATTTAGTAAAATGTGCTACATTCATGGAAAAAAGTTTCCTTTTATCTTATATCAACAAATAGTTTTGTTTTTTTTTCAGTTCCTCCTACATACAGGGCTCTGGGCTCAGTGCTAAGGGTATAAACATTTAAAAAATGACCCTGGTCTAAGTAATCTCTAAAGTGCCTTCTCCTTCAGACCTTGACTCTGATTCTGGTGTGTATGTGGTAGAAAGACTCACTCCCTACGATACCAAGGCCCAGGTGCCTCTGGAGAGGGGAAGGAGGGAGAGAGGAGAAGGGATGTAATGTCCACCTGTGGTCATTTTCATGCCCTTGGCCCTGGTTTCACGTCTCCAAACAGGCTGGCCTTGCTTAGAAAGCAGTTCGCCTCTGAATACTCCATTGTTTCAGGGGTCACGGAGGAAAAGGCAAACTCAGCTGTGCCTCCATTGGGTGAGGGCTGGTATGGCTCTGAAGATACCCTCCCCCCATTCTAGGGAAGAAGACCAGAGGGTTTTTGTCTAAAAGATCAAGACCCCTTCCCTTTTCCTCCCTCCCCACCCAACCCGGATGGGCCAGCTGGGATCTGAGGTCAACCATGTCCTTCCCAGAACATAGGGAAGTTTATGCACAGGATCATTCCTGAACAGGCGCAGCCCCTTCCATCACCAGCTGGGACCGGGAGTGGAGGGGCTTGGTTTGGGGCATTCTCCTGCCCACCCAGATGTCCAGGGTGCTAAAAAGTATCAAGGAAGCCTGACCTACTAGAAAGAAAGCTCAGTGAACACAGAGTCATTTTCAATCCTGGGTATACCATTTACTAGCCAAGTAACGTTGGGGAGCAAAGTCATTGCCCCTCACTCAAGCCTCAGTTTCTACATCTGTTCCCAGCTGCTAAGGTCTCCTTGCACCCAAAATCACCATAGACTGACATGGTATATATTTTCATGTTTTCCTTCACAGAATAGAAACTGCTTGGGGCCCGGAGTGGCTTGCTTCTTGTCTCGCCCCAGCTTCTAACACAATGGCTGGTACATAGGAGGAACTTAATAACCCAGTTCTTCATGTTTTTTGTGTCATGGACATTTCTGGCAGTATGGGTGAAGCCTAGAGACTCCTCAGAATGATGCTTTTAAGTGCCTAAAATAAAATCAGTCATATTAAAAGAAAGATGTCATTTGTTCCATCCAAGTTCATAGACCCCATGAACTCTGTCCATGGATTCCTTGTGGTACTTTTGAGAACATGATCTAGTCGATTCCTCTCATTATACAGATGAGGAAAATGAGGCAGAGAGGCTTGTGACTTATATAACTGTCACACAGCCATTAAGGAACAGATCCTGAGTTTGAGTGAAAGAAAAAGCCCTGGACTCTCACTCTAAGTCTAGAACCCAGTTCTGAGCTCAGCCAAATAGATGATAATAAATGAAAGAAAATAACTTGCAGTCAAGTTACAGTGAGTAAGTGCTGACTCTGTGTCCTGAGCACAGAAGGGGTACAAGGCAAAAAGGAAGATGTTCTCTTGAGGAGCTCACACTCCATTTGTTTTTTTGAAAGTTTCTTTCAGGGCAAGTGGAGAGGCCAAGGAGGTTATATAGGGTGCAGCAGTGGGGTAGATGACAAGGCTCAGGCAGGGGTGGAGAACCTGTGGCCTCAAGGCCACATATGGCCTTCTAGATCCTTGGATGTGGCCTTTTGATCAGGTCCAAATTTTACAGAACAAATCTGTTTATTAAGGAGATCTGTTGTGTGAAGTTTGGATTCAATCAGAGGGCCACACTTGAGGACCTACAGGGATACCCCTGTAGGTTCCCCACCCCTGGCCCAAGGATCCATAGGTTATATCAGCAGGTTGGATTATAGTGACAAGGAATGGAGGGTGTAGAATCAGGGGAGATGTTAAGGCCTAGTAGTTTTCCATCTCCTTGGAAGAAATAGTGTTGGTGACTCTCATCTCATTTAAGCTGTATGAGAAGTCGTGCAGCTCAGATGAGTCCTTGGGAGTGGGAAGACAGGAAGGCCAGGGAGAAGGGCACCCCTCACAATGGTCACTATATGCATCCAGGACAGGTTCTGGGCAATCAGGCCTGGGAGAGGGCATGAGGGGCACAAGAAGGGGAAAATGGCCTCGCTATGGAGTTCTTAGCTGGTTCTGGGCAGTCTCCTTTTTGCCTTATTCCCTCAGATACAAAATGCTAGACTGACATAGAGGTGACTTACCCTTTCTGGGCCTCAGTTTCCTCCTTCTGACTCTCCTGCTCTTGGAGATCATCTGGTCCATCTCACTGAACCAAATTTTACAAATGGGGCAACCAAGTCCCACAGAGCTCAGTGACCACCTTCCAGGTGACAGGAGCTTTCTCTCCTAGTCCTAGGCTTGGCGGGGATGGGGGTAGGGGTGGGGGGGCAGGGTTGAAGAACTGAGTCTTCCACATTTCATGCCCTTCCCACCCTGCCAGTCACCAGGGGCGCTTTTCTCTAGTCAAGGAACAAAGTGACCTTCATTCCCCTCCATTGCACAGACTCCCTTCTCAGTTTATTTCAAGACCTGTTTCACAGCATAATTTGGTAATACATTTGCAGTCATGTTGGATTTATCAGGCAGATCTGAATGTCCCCCAAAACCCCACTTCTTCTTCTAGATCTTGGCATGGAGATTTGGGAGTCAGGGAGGGAAAGTACAAGGATGTCCTCAAGCTTCATGACAGACACCACACCATTGACTGCAGGTTTAAGCCAGGATATCTGGAAGGTGGTCAGTCTCAGGGCTGATAACATACCATCAAGATGGCACAGAGGATAGAGCTCTAGGTCTGGAGTCAGGATCTCATGTCAAATCTCATCTTGGACACTTCTAACTGTATGACCCTATCTGCC
Source organism: Bettongia penicillata ogilbyi (assembly GCA_023548195.1). NCBI lineage: Eukaryota > Metazoa > Chordata > Mammalia > Diprotodontia > Potoroidae > Bettongia > Bettongia penicillata. The sequence continues at coordinate 6,947,912 of JAJHZJ010000022.1, forward strand.
TCAGTTTCCTCATCTGTAAAATGAAGATCATAATAACATCTACCTCCCAGGGTCGTTGTAAGGATCAAGTGAGACAATATTTACAAAGAGTTATATTAGTAGTAATATTACCTCTACAACTTTATCATACGTTCCTCCCCTTCGTGTACTTTTTAATCTAGTTAAACTGGCCTTGGAGTACCTCACACATGGCATTCCCTGTCCCTTCTCTTTGCATGGGATCCCTGTGCATTTGTACGAATGTCCCCTACTCCTGGAATGCACTCCCTCCTCACCCTGGCTCTTAGGTTCAGAGCTTGAATTCTAGATTAGACCTCTCCAGATCCTCTGGCTTCTAGTGCCTTCCCTTAAGAAATTACTTTATATAAGAGGAAAAGGATGAATGTCTGCCAAAATATTTATAGTAACCCTTTTTGTGGTGTGAAAGAACTGGAAATAAAGGGGGCGCTCATTATTTGGAGAATGACTGAACAAGTTATGGCCAAGGAATGTGATGGAACACTGTTGTGCTGGAGGACAAAAGGAAGGGGATGGTTTCAGAGAATCCTGGGAAGACTGGTATGAACTGATTCAGAGTAAGACAAGCAGATCCAGAACAGTTTATACAGCAACAGCAATACTGTAAAGACAGACAGTTTGGAAAGACTTAAGAACTCTGATCCACAAAACATCCAATCATGATCCCAAAGGGCTAACGTCACCAGCCAGGTGATGGACTCCACATTTGTTTTGCTTGACTATGTATATTCATTACAAGGGTTAGGGTTTCCATCTGTTTTTTCCCCAATGGAGTAGGAGGAGTGTAGGAGGGAGAGAAAATGTTAATTCAAAAAAACCTAGTTTGTGTTTATTTTGTTTTTAATGTAACTTTTTTTGTTTTAATGTTTTCAATTAGCAAGCATTTATTTTCTCTCCCTTACACCCTCCCCACCTCAGAAAAAGAAAAACAGAAACCCTTGTAATAAATATCCTTAGCCAAGCAAAACAAATTTTTGCATTGGCTATGTCTAAAAATGGGCATCCCATTCTGCATCTTGAGTCTTTCATTTCCCTTTATCCAATGGTAGATAGTGTGTGCCTCAGTACCAGTCCTCTGGGATTCCAGTTTTTCACAGGTACAGTGCTTGGCTTAGAGCAGGCCCTTAACACATGATTACTGATTGATTTGTCTTTCAGTTCTCTTTATTTCTCTTCTCCCTTGTTCCTCTCCTCGATGGCCCAGGCCCAAGTACGGCGGCAAGTACTGTGTTGGGGAACGGAAGCGATTTCGTTTATGCAGCATCCAGGCCTGCCCTGCTGACCGGCCTTCTTTTCGCCACATCCAATGCAGCCAGTTTGATGCCATGCCTTACAAGGGAGAACAGTACAAGTGGGTTCCTGTGTCTAACCACAGTAAGTCACCTTCAGAAACTATGGCTTGATCTCTTCGGTAGTATCTCTCCCTCTCCTGGGCCTGTCCAGCCTCAGGCCCTGGAGTTGACGTTCTAAAGACTTAGGTCATATTTGCCCCACATCCCACCCTGGTACACGCCCCCCCAAAGGGTTGTCCATCTTCCATCACTCCCGGGTATCACGATGTGAGAGGGGAGGCGGTTGCTATTTTGAAGACATGTGGCTTTGTGTTTTATAGCCTTGCAAATAGCTACTGGCCTAGTGCAAATTGCACTCCATTAGTTGAATACTCGACTTTTAACCATACGCAGAGAGTAAGAAAGAAACAGTTCCTGACCTCAGGAACTTTCTGCCATTTTTCAGTTGTGTCTGACTCTTCATGACTCCTTTTTGGAGATTTTTTGGGAAAGATACTACAGTAGTTTTGCCCTTTCCTTCTCCAGCTCATTTTACAGATAAAGAACTGAGGCAAACAGGGTTAAGTGACTTTTAATGCCCAAGGTCACACAGCTAGTTAAGTGTTGCAACAGAGTCAGGAAGACAAGAATTCAAATCCTGACTCAGACACTTACTACCTGTGTGACTTTGAGTAAGTCACTTGACTTGAATTGGCCTCAGTTCCTTCCTTGGTAAAAATGGGGATAATAACACCTCCTGCTGTACAGTTGCTATGAGGATCAATTGAAGTGTCAGGCAAAGTGCTTTGCAGACTTTAAAGCACTTTATAAATGATTATTATTATTAATTATCATTTTAATCAATCAATAGACATATATTAAACACCCTACTATGTGCCGGGATCTGTGCCAAGTGCTGTCTGCTTATTTTCTTAGGGGAAATTTTTTTCTGAGCTGATAAAAAATTTTGGAGAGACACGGAATTGCTTAGTGGTTAGAGAGCCTGTTTTGGAGCTAGAAAGCCCTGGCTTCAGGTCCCATCTCTGACCATACAGGCTGGGGCAGTCTGGGCAAGCCCCATAATTGATGCTCCAAGAATCTCTCTAAGATTGTAATGAGTAGAGAAGGTGCCATTTTGCATTGATAGGAGTTTCATTTTCTGAGGGTTCACAGGTCCAGTTAAAACCCAAAATGGCCCTTTTTTGCTGAGTTGCTTAGAGATTCTCTGCTTTGGCTGGTTGGGAATGCCTAAGTCTTCCTCTTCCCATGGACCCAAGCCATCAGATTCCTAGAAATGGGCTCCTTCCCCTGGCCCACATCATAGGGAATGCTGCTCATGGCTGGCCACTCCTTTCTGATCTACCCTCTCCCCCTCTGGATTCATCCCTATAGTTAATCCATGTGAGCTGCACTGCCGGCCTGCAAATGAGTATTTTGCAATTAAGTTTCGAGATGCTGTTGTGGATGGAACGCCCTGCTTTGAAAGGAATACCAGTCGAGACTTATGCATTAACGGGATCTGCAAGGTATGCCCCTGCTTCCACCCGCCCATGCCCCTCTTTGGTCCCAGACCTCAGGGGCTCAGGGGCAGAAGGGGTGGGAGGGGAAGCCATGGGCAACGTGAGGAGGATAAGCCTGTCCTCAAGCTGCCACAGGACTGAGTGTCCAAGAACTTGGGCCACAGAGACTTCCTGTCCTGGGCTGCACACTGCCTGGGTCATTAAGACCCAAAGAAATTATGAATGTTTACAGCCAGAACAGCTCATGAAGACCAGTCACTAAGGCATGGAGGGTTCATATAAAATAACTTTGGGTCCACCAATGATATGTGTGAGACCCTCCATGCTAGCCTCCAAAGTGAAAACAAAGAGAAGACAGGCCTGTCTTTAGGGAACTTTCAGTATTGCCCAAGAGACACATGCACTCCAGGGAACAAGAAATGATTTCTTCATTGCACATGGAGCCATGATTGGAATACATAATCCACTTGGTCCAATGGGAAGAGCATTAAATTTAGAGTCTGAGGAGCTTGTTTTGCCACCTCTGTGGAATCTTGGGCAAGGCACTGAAACTCTCTGGACCTCAGTTTCCCCAACTATGAAATGGGGGAGTTGCACTACACACCTTTTTTGGGGGGCTGGGGGTGGAGGACCAGACCTGTGATATCACTGGAGTTGAATATTCTCAGAAGGAAAATTCCTTCCACCTGTGTAGATTGGCACCTTCTCTATAACTTGTAGTCTAAGAGAGCTTTTGGGAATCATGAGAACATAAATTACTTGTCCAGGGTCATATAAGCCATATGTGTCAGAGAAGAGAACTGAGTTGAAGTCATCCAGACTCAAACCCAAACGTTAGACCTATTCTCTTCTCCAGAGTGCCTCTCTTTATATGTTCTTCAAAGGTATCTTCTAGCCCCAAATCCCATCCACCCCCCATTCCAAGGGCTGCCACTACTGATCTTAGGACAAGTCTCACCTCTTTGAACCTCAGCTTCCTCATCAGAGACTAAATAACCTCTACAATCCCCCCAGCTGTAAATCTATGACCTTTTGAGACAGAGAATGGCCTCCTGACTGGATTGGCCAATAGACAACACTAAGCAAATTGTCTGCATCTCATGGCTTTCCTTGCAGTCTCAAAGGAGTTGAGGCAGGAGCTGGGGAGGCAGCTTAATAATAAAAGGAAGACTGGCCCTGGAGGCAGAAGACCTGGGTTTGAATCTTACCCTTGTTACTTACTAACTTGATGACCTTATACAAGTCCCTTGACCTCTATCTCTTCATCTGCAAAATCTGGTCTCCGAAGCCTTTTCCAGCTCAGTAAAATAAAGGCTGGTTCTTAAGCCGAGGAAAATCATTTCCCACAAAGGAAAAAAAACACAAAAAGATGAAAAGCCAACTCTGTAATGTAAAGGTAGCTGTCTGGGGCTATTTTTTCTGGTAAAGGATCAGGGAGCGGGTGGTTTGGGGTAGAATAGAGGGTGATGGGGAGGCCAGAAGGTGAGACTTAATCCAAAGCTTTCTTTCTCCCTTTGGGGGTTCCTCCGGCCATGGTGGATAGAACAGAGTAGGCAGAACAGGGGAAAGCGCAGACCCAGAGAGCTAAAAAGCTCAAACTTTAGGCTCTCTCAGCTATAGAGACCATCCAGTCTGACTCATTCCCACATTTTCTGAGCAGAGATCCATGTTTATTTCATCATTGCTTAAATACTTTAGTGATGGGGAAGTCACTACCTTCTGAGTCAGCGCATTCCACTGTGGGATAGGTCTAGTTGTTAAAGAACATTTTCCTTGGTTGATTGTTTTATTTCTTTTGGATGGCATTGGAGCTCCCAGTGAGCTCAACCAAGGCAGATGTGTAGCTTATCATCTTAGAATGTTGCCTGGGGCACTGATTGGGGAAGCCTAGGGTTCCATAGCCAGAGGTGGAATGTGAAAGAAGATCTTCCTGGCTCCAGGGTCCCCTCTCTATTTACTGAGCAGTACTGCCCCTCTAGTCCTCCTTTAAAGAAGCATCAATGGCTCCTATTTACTTCTAGAGTAAAATACACACATCTTTGTCTGGCATTTAAATCCTTTGCCATCTAGCTCCAACCTCTCTAGACTGATTTTTCATTACTCCCCCTTACAGACTCCACTTTCCAGATGAACCAGTCTTTTTTGCCATTGCTTGTACAGGACACTCCTGCTTTCATGCATTTACAGTCTTCCCCCATCCCTGGGATGTCCTCCCTCCTCATCTTTGCCTCTGGGTCGAAGTCCAGAGGGTGTGAGAAACCAGCTTGAAAGACCCCCTATTAGTTTCATGATGCCTTGAGGCCAGACACTGGGTGGGGATTCAGGCTGAATCCTTGTACTAACTGTGAGAGGAGGCAGAGGAAGGAGAGCGGCAGGAGGGAGGGCTCGGCTGCTAGTGGCCCCATGAGCAATAGGGTAATGGGAGTGGGATGGGATTTAAGAGTGAGGCAGGAAAAATCATCAGAGAGGAGAATCTTAGGCGTTGCTTAGATGGAAACTCCAGCTGGTGGTAGTTGTTGAGGTTGGGGTGTTAAGCCTAACAAGCGGAAAATTCATGTTAGCTAGCGTTTATGTAGTGCTTACTCCGTGCCAGACAATGTGCGAAGTACTTTACAATTATTATCTCATTTGGTTCTCACGACAGCCCTGGTATATAGGTGTAATTATTATTCCTATTTTACAGCTGAGGAAACTGAGTCAAGCAGAGGTTAAGTGATTTGTTTGTGGTCACCCAGCTAGTAAGTGTCTGAGGCCATATTTGAACTCAGATCAGCCCTAGGATAGTGTCCAACCCTAAATGCCTCCAACTCTTACCCTAACTTTTCTCATCCCTTAGGCCCTTTGCTTCCCATCCTGCCTCCTAACCCTAGGGCTCGATACACTGCATGAACAGCTCTGCTTAGGAAATATATTCCTTCCAGCTCAAACATTCTGGTTTTCTGTGAGCTGGATTAGGGGGTGGAGGTGAGTCAGGCTTGGGCAGTGGCATTGGATAGTTGGGAGGGGGTGATGCTGGACTTGATTTCAATCCCAGCTCTGAAGCTACCAGCTTGGTCTTGATGGACAAACCCTTTCTCCTCTCTGGGCTTCTGGGTCTTTTTCTGTAGAATGCGTATAATAATAGTAGCATCAGCTACTCCTACCCGGTGGCTGTGGGAATGGTGCTCTGTGAGTCTCAAAACACTCTTGACATGAATTCTTCCATTGATTTACTCTTTGTTGATCTGCCTGAGTCTGTATGTGTTTGTGGACCCCTACCAACTCTTGCATCAGCTATATTCCCTTGTTTAATATTTAATGCTCTTCAAAGTCTAGGTCCTCCTTACTTTCTCAGCCTCCCCTCCACACACTTTCTAGTCTGACTTTCTTTCTATCGCCCACACACAACCATCCATTGTTCATCTCTGTCCTTGCACTGGCTGATCCCTGAAATGCTCTCCAGGACTCTTACCTCAGTTCAAGTGGCCCCTTCAAGGACCCACCTGGTCTTCCCTAGCATCTTCCTTGCCTACCCAATCTACTGCCACCACCCTGCCCCCCAGCCAAGCTACTTTGGTTCTGTTTTGTAGGTGTTTAATTTATAACTATTTATGTATATGCATGTTGTCTCCCCTGTTAAAATGTAAGGTTCTTGAGGGCAGAAGCTGTTTTACTTGTCTTCATACCCTCAGTGCCTAGCGAGGGGCCTGGCACATAGTAGGTGCTTAGTCAGTCTTTGTCGATTGATTGCTCCTGCCATCTATATGGAGTACCTGCCAGTACCATGCTGAGGAGGTGGGAGGCCATCTGGGCCGAGAGGCAGTAGCAGAGAGGCTCGTGGGAAGGGTGAGGGAAGGTCAATCAGGCAGTGACCTCCATGGCTGGCTGTGTTTCAGAATGTAGGCTGTGACTATGAGATTGATTCCAATGCTATTGAGGACCGGTGCGGTGTGTGCCACGGGGACGGCTCCACCTGCGAAATAGTGAAGAAGACATTTGAAGAGACTGAAGGCCTGGGTAAGTGGCAGGGGCAGGACTGAAGTAAGGAAGCAGGAGTTTGTGGTAGAGGGCAGAGCAGCTCTCACTGTGTTACACAGAATTCAAAAGAAGACACTGGGTCCCTGGGATACCCTGACTCTTCCTCTCACGATTTAGAACAGTGTTTCTCAAAGTGTGGCCCAGGTCCTGTAGGGTCCTTGAGACCCTTCCAAGGGCTCCTTGAGGTCAAAAGTTTTCATAATAAGAGCAATATGTTTTAATTTCTGATAAAGCAAATATCACCAAATTTGACCCACATCAAAGCAGACTCTTTGAGGGGGGATCTTCAACAATTTTAAGAGTGTAAAGGGGTCCTGAGTCCTCAAAAATTTGAGAACTGCTGATTTAGAAGAAAGCCTCCACCAAAGCATCTGATGTAAATCTCCTCTCCTCAGCCCTCCCGCCCCACCCTGTTCTCTAAGCTGATGACCTCTCTGTCTATTTCCCTGACCTTGACCTGAACCCTGTATCTGCACCCTTCCTTCTTTCTCACATCTAAAAGATGGTCTTCACCTATCTTCTGTTTCTTCCCTCCAACATCGGAATGCAGTGGAAAGATTCCTGACTCTGGAGAAAGAGAAACAGGCTTCAGATTTTACCTCTGATGCTTATCACAGGTGTGAACCTTGCCAAATCGCATTCCTCTCCCTAGGCCTCAGTTTACTTATCTGTAAACATGAGGGGGTTGCACTGGATGGCCTATGAGATCTGTCCAGCTCTAGGGTGCTAGCCCCCTAATGTATCCCAATGTGTCCTCTATCCTCTCTCCTCTCCTCTGGGAACTGCTCCTATAAGGATTCTCTTCTTTTCCTCTTCAGTCTCTCCTTCTCTCCTGGATCTTTTTTCCTCAACCTACAGACATACACTTTACAACATTATCTCATTTTACCATTACAGCAGGGTCCAAGTCTGGATTTGAACTTGGGTCCATCTTAACTCTGGGCCCAAGGCTCTATCCTCTTTGCTACCTAACGACCTGCATCTCTCTGGGCCTCTTTCCTGTACAATGAGAAGGTTAGACTAGCTTTCCTTAGACACTCACTAGCTGTGTGACCCTGGGTAAGTCACTTGATCTCTGTCTGTTTTAGTTCCTTCATTTGTAAAAATGGAGATATTAACAGCCACTATTTTCCAGGGTTGTTGTAAAATGAGAAAACACTTGCAAAGCACTTGGCAAATCTTAAAGCAATATATACTTGCTAACTATCATTATTATTATAATAATACATCCCTGAGCTTCAGTTTCCTTAACTGTAAAATGAAAAGACTGGATTAGACAGGCCTTCTCTGTGATTCCTCCCTCTCGGTTTTCTCTTCTCCCTTGGTTTTTGTGACTTGACTCTCCTGTTTCTCCTCTTACTTCTCTGTAAATTCTTAGTCTCCTTCATTGTTCTACTTTCTCCCATTCCAAGTCCTCAGCCTTCTCCTCAGTTCTTCTGGTGTTTTTTCTTTTCTCATTCTTGTTCACTTTTATGTCTCCAGTTATCAACTTTCTGCAGATGACTTTCGTATTTACATTGCCAGTTCTGATCACTTTCGTTTGTTGGCCATGTCCAGTTGAATATTTTGCCATTGGTTCAAATGGCAAGATACTGTCCCAAACTAAACTTAACATCCTTTTCCCCAACTGTCTGTCCCTTCCTTATTTCTGTTGAAGACATCATCCTATCACTTTCAGTCATCCCTGCTGAAAATCTCCCAATCATCATTGATAGATACTTCCTTCTTCCTCGTCCCCCTCACACATTCCACCACTTCCAATGAGCTACCATGTCTTGTCAGTCTCACCTCTGCAATGTGTGTTGTGTGTAAGGTCCCTCTTGGCTCAGAATCTGTAATCCTAAATTCTTACTGACTTGTCAAGGATGCTTCCACAGGAACCCATGGTCTCCATCTATTCCTTTTTCTCTATCTTTCTCCATTTTCCATTTATCTTTCACTGCATCCTCTCTCTACCTTTCTAACCATCTCATCAAAAATGTGTGTTAAAAAAAAACAATTTCCTACTGACTGCTTAAGAATCCTAAAGTCAACCATGCCCTTAACTGGTTGCTTCTTTGCATTTCAGAAAGCCAACTTCCCCCTTGTGGACTGACCTGAAAAAATCCCTCTTTGGGAACAAAATCTCTCTTCCAGGGTCTGTTCTTGTGGCAACAAACTTCTCCCTTTCCTCTAAGTTTCTCTCTGGAGTCCCTCTCTTCTAGGCTTCAGCTCCTAGAGGCTGGATGAGGCAAGAGGGTTAATGTGCACTTTTAAAAAACAAACCATAAATTATATAAGTCTGTAGTTTCATGCACAGTCATTTTTTAAATTCTTGTTTGAATGTTTTTGTTGATGGTCACTAAATTTAGAATTTTTTAGGAGTGTGGCCTTTCCAGGGAGCAAAACCTTCGACTCAAAGGGGGAAGTTGAGAGAATTATTTCAGGCCTCCACCAGGGAGAGATGAAGGATTGAGATGGGATGAGACACATTTAGTCACTCAGAAATCTCATCTTTTGGGTGGGTGCCTACTCTGCCTATAGCGAAGGTCATCCTTGCCTGTGGGTGAATGGAAGGGGTGTTTGGATTTCTCTCTAGCTGAGGGAATGCTTGAATAAGGATGCATGGACCATTTGCAGGGTATGTGGACATTGGACTGATCCCAGTAGGGGCAAGAGAGATTCGGATTGAGGAGGTTGCTGAGGCTGCAAACTTCCTGGCGCTGAGGAGCGAAGATCCAGAAAAGTATTTCCTAAATGGCGGGTGGACCATCCAGTGGAATGGTGACTACAAAGTGGCTGGGACCACCTTCACATATGAGAGGAATGGGAACTGGGAAAATCTCACATCCCCAGGACCCACCTGGGAGCCCATCTGGATTCAGGTATGTCCCTATACTAGGCACGATGCAGGGATACACAAGTCAGAGGTGACATAGTCGTTTCTCTTGGGCAGCTCCAAGTTTGATGGAGGAGACAAGCTCCCAGTCCTCTGGGATCTCCCAGCCTAGGGAGGGCATCGGTATAAAAGCAACCCAGCTCACATTTCTAGAGTGCTTTTGAATTTGCAGATCCTGTGGGATAGTACATGTATTATGATCCCCATTTGACAGATGAGAAAACTGAGGCTCAGAGAGGGAAAGTAAATTGTTCAAGGTAAGATGGAGGAGAAACTTGAATTCAGATCTCCTGACTTGAATTTAAGTCTACTATCTTCCTACCAGTTGATCATCAATAGGCTTTATTAGGTGCTTACTGTATACCAGGCACTGTTATAAGCCATGGGGATAGAAAGTCCCTATAGCCTCAAGGAGCTCCCATACCAATAGGAAGAAGTGAGATGTAAATAACTGTGCACATGTAAGCTTAGCACAGGGCTTGACACATAGTAGGGACTGAATAAATACTTGACTGACTAATAGCTAGCATTTATGTAGTGCTTTAAGTTTTCAGAGTAATTTACAAATATTTTCTCATTTGATCCTCACATCAACCCTGGGAAGTAGGGTTGTTATTATCCCCATTTTATAGCTGAGGATACTGAGGCAGACAGAGGTGGGTCAAATGCCCAGACTCATAGGGATAGTAAGTGTCTGAGATCAGAATTGAACCCTGGTCTTCCTAACTCCAGGCCTGGCATTCAATCCACCGAACAGTCTCACTGTAGAGCAAATAGAAGGTAATCCCAGAGGGGAGAATCCTAGGATGGAGGAGGGCCAGGAAAGGCCTCTTGAAGAAAGTGGGATTGGATCTGCGACATAAAGGAAGGCAGGAAATCTGAGACAAAGTGAGGAGCAAGAGCATTCTGGACTCAGGAAACAGCTAGTACAAATATTTGCAGCTGGGGCGGTGGGGAGGAGAGACAGAGACAGAAGAGAAACAGAGAGAGAGACAGAGAGATAGGGCATGTCATGTTCTAGGAACAAATAGGCCAGATTGGCCAGAATGCATGGAGGACACTGGAACGTGCCAGGCTATTAGCTGCTTTAAATGCCAAAGGAAAGCCTTGATATTTGATACTGGAGCTAATAGGGAGCCCCTGAAATGTATAGGGTGCAAAAAGACAGACCTATGCTTTGGCATCAGAGTGGAGGATGGCTTAGCATGAGCAGAAACATGAGGCAGAGAGGTCAGTTAGAAGGATCCATCCAGGCAAGAGGTGATGAGGGTGGGTACTAGGGTGGTGTCTGTGTGAGCCAAGAGAAGGGGATATAGGAGAGGGATGCAATAAGGGAGAAATGACAAGGTTTGGCAGTGGATTTGATTGATGGTGTATCTGTCAGTCTGTCTGTCAAAGTGATGTGGAGTCCCATGGTACATAGGCCCAGTGCAGGGATCATTAAGAGATGCCAGTATTTGCATCATGGAGAGCAGATAGTATTATCCCTATTTCATAGAGATGATCAGCAAGGCCCCTGAAACCCAGCTCAACTTGGTCAGATCAATGATTTGAGTTTTTGAATAAAGGATCAGTCTTTCCCCTTTCAAAAGAGGTGCTAAATGATCAGCCTCATGGGGAGGTCCAGGGGAATGTTGCTGGTTCTGGGGTACTCAGCACCCTCCCCCACTTTGGACAGACCTATCCCTCAGGTCTAGAGCTATTATTCTTGGTGGAAGGCCTTACTGAAAGGAGTAAAAACAAGTTTCTGGTATGTCTAGTACAGGAGATCCTTAAAGGAGCGCAGCTGTCTAAGCCTCCCCTCCCCTTCACCAAATAACCCAGAGACAAAGATTCCTTCCCCCTCCTCTGCCCTGCCCTCACAGAGCCCTTAGGGCAGATTACATCCCAGGCCTATGGCACATTGTCCATTAGCTAAGACCAACCCTTTGTAGCATGGTGTCCCTAATAAAACTTAATTTCCAGATGTTTTGAATAGAGACTAAAACTTTCCTCAGTTCTAGAGCTCTTGTATTGAGAAGGCATGAAGTAATTTTAAGGGTTCTCTCCCTCCCCCAAATCAGACTCCAGTCTTGCCAATGTTGGGCATTTGGATCCCTTCCCCTCACCCCCCACCACCCCACCCCAGTTCATACCTGGACCAGATGTACAGGAAACCTGGGATTGATCCCAGCCTTCTCCTGGCCTGGCTCACCCTCCAACTCCTTTCATTTGCCTTCTGAGAACTGAAATCTAGTTACTGGTTGGCAGTCTTTCTGAAACTGAGGCAGGAAAAGATCAGCAGGAGCTGGAGGGCTACAGATCAAAACTCTTCAGATAGACAGATAGATGGATGGACAGACAGACAGATGAACAAGAGAGAGAGAGATAGGATGAAAGAATGGATAGGTAGGTAGGTAGATAGATGGATAGAAAGATGGATGGATGGATGAATCAATAGGATGAATGAATAGACAGACAGACAGACAGATAGATAGATAGATAGATAGATAGATAGATAGATAGATAGATAGATAGATAGGATGAATGAATAGATTGATAGACAGACAGACATAGATGAACATGTAACAGCAGAAGCATATGATGAGCGTCTCCAGAAAAGAGGGAAGACTCCCCCAATGTCATGGCCTTGTCCTTCTCCCTCTGAGACTTGAAAGCATCTTCACACTGGCTAGAGAACCTCAGGAGGGCATGTCTCAAGCTGGGTACTGCACAGGACATAGCCCAGGCGGAGTTTCCAGCCTAAGGTCGCTTGTGGATTGACAAAGACTGAGGCAGCGAGATCCTGAGGAAATGACCCTGGGCTGAGAGTCAGGATGCTCAGGTCCAAGCCCCAGTGGTGATACTAAATAGCAGACTGATCCTGCCAAGTGACTTAACCTTTCTGAGTTGCTGTCCCCATTTGTCCAATGAAGGGACTATTCCTCTTGTGCCTACTTCAGCAGCTGGTGTCTCAGTGAAGAGTTCCAGGCCTGGAGTCAGGGAGATGTGAGTTCAAGTGACACTATACAAGTCACTGAACTGCTCTCTGCCTCAGTTTCCCCAACTGGCAAATGGAGGTAATAACAGCACCTACCTCCCAGCGTTACTGTGATCTCAAATGAAATAAGCCATATAAATGCTAGCTATATCATTATCATCAGGATTTTGTGAAGATTCACTTATTATCTCTTTTACTGATAATAAAATGCCATCATTAGCATTTATTATTATATTTCCACTTCACCTCCACTTCACAGTGCCATCATTAGCATTTATTATTATATTTCCACTTCACCTCCACTTCACAGAAGTTCCTGTGAGCCAGGGAGGTATTCTGATCAGCTCTGGGAATATAAAGATAAAAATGAAGCAGTTCCTGTCCTCAGGAGGATTATATTCTAAGGGAGACACCATGTACACAAATACCTACAAAATATGTACAACTAGTTTAGGGTTGGGGAGGAGTACTAATAATTAGGGGGATTGGGAAAGACCTTGTAGAGGAGGTGGCACAAGGAGGTAAGTCTTGAATGGAGTTAGAGACCCTAAGAGATGGAGGTGAGAAGCAATGGACTTCCAGGCAGGGGGGCCAGCCTGGGTAAAAGCATGGAGGTAGAAGACAGCAGAGTCATGTATGGAGAACAACAGTAGACCAATCCGGCTGGAAACACAGTATGAGTTAGAGGAAGTAATATGAGACAATTCTGGAAGTATAGGTTAGAACCAGGATGCTGGCAATACAGGTCTCCCCTGGAGCTTTCCTCCATTTCAATAGCCAATCAATCAACATTTTTTTCTTAAGCACCTACTATGTGCAAAGCACTAAATCAACACAAATTTTAAAAGCACCTACTATGTGTAAGGCATAAAGGTTGGCGATGGGGATTGTATCCTATAGCACCACAAAATTATATTATATATATATATTATATCCTATGGCACCTCAAAACTGTTGGGGTTTCCACTCTAGCCCCTGCCTTCCCTCAAGGTGAAAGGGGACTGGATCCAAGTGAGGCAATATTTCCTGACCTCAGCTCTGACACCACCTTGCTGCCCTTCTAGGGCTACACCAGAACTTAAAGGGAATGGCAAATAAACTTTTACAGAGTATGAGAATGTCATATTTCCAGTGCATGGCTCATGGTGTAATGGGGAGATGGACTTGGAATCAGGAGACCTGGATTTGTATTCTGAGCACTTACTGGCTGTATGGTTCTGAATAAAGCATTTAATAGCTCTGGGCCTCAGTTATCTCTAAAATGGGATGAGAGTTCATGCTTTCTATCCTTCATTCCTCCCCACCCTAGTGCTAATTTTTGGCTACCCTTCTCTGCAGGAAACAGCCTCGTTATGGGTACATGAGATACCTAAATCCTCAGGCCACCTAGGCTCTGACTGCAGGGAACCTGGAGAAAGTAACAAAGTAGGCCCTGAGAGCCTCGTTTCACAGGCAGGCAAACAAGACACAGATTGGATCATCCTTTGGAACTCTTCCCCCAGGGTTGTCTTGTGGCTTGTATTTGCTTTCCTTTACACTTTCCAAAAGCATCTTTGGTTTAGAAGGAAAGCCAAGGGCTGGGATCACTTCATCCTTGACTTTGTGACCCCAGAACTTAGAATGGTGGAATGGTGGTCGGAATGAATGAATAAATAAATGAATAAATAAATAAATAAGTGGATATGTATGTATGTATGTATATATATATCTCCTATAAATATACTAGATTGATTTCAGTGGGAGGCCTGAGTCAGCCCTTCCAGGCTTGGGTCAGGGGAAAGCTTTCCACATGGTGGGGACTGGTGACCAGGATGCCACACACATACCCACACACATATGTATGCATACGTGTAGATGTGTTATATGTGTATGTATGTGTATATATACAAAATATACACGTGTATATATATATATGTGTGTGTGTACATATATATGTATGTATATATTTAATGCACTTAAATACTTGAGTGAATGAATGAATGAATCTCTCAGGCAGGCAGACAGGCCAAGCCCAACAGAGCCAAGAGACCAGGAACAAGGGTTTGTGCGCCCCATCCTGGGCAGCCCCATCCTGGGCAGCCACTCTAGGCACTATGGCCCAAAGGACTGGGCCAGCACTGTGCCTATTCTGATGCCATCCTGGTCACCAGTCCCCACCTGTCTCCTCTGAGCAAAGCCTGGAAGGGCAGACTCAGGCCTCCCACTGAAGACAGTCCAGTGTAGAGGAAGGAACATGACCTGAGAGCTGAGGGTCCGCTCCTAGGCCTGCCGTTAATTCACTGTGACGTGACCCCCTCTTAGGCCCCATTTCCCCTCTTTAAAATGGCAGGTTGGACTACATGACTTCTAAGGACGTAGACTCATAGATTTCAGGCTTGAAGGGGCCTCATGGTCCATCCACTCCAACCCCCTCATTTGACTAGATGGGGAAACAAGGGCTCTCAGCACATCTTGGCCAAAGTCATATGGGAAATAAAAGGAGACCACTCTCAGCCCAGCTCTGCCATCCTCCTATTTTCTGCCTTCTAAGGTCCTGTGAAGAGTAGTGAGGTCTGTGAAATGAACTCAGTCCAGGCCGGCTCTTGTATCTGACCCTTCTCCATGGCCAAAGAGTTGACTGCTCCTGCACCCAACTCCCTCAGGGTATAAAGAGCAGACTCCAACCTTGGACAACAGCTGTATTCCCAGCTGCCTTCATCTGAGCATTGTGTTGGCTTCTGTCCATCCCATCCCCCCAGGACACCTTCTCTAGGGCCATGTGGGGAAGCTGAGTTATTCTCAATGGGGCAGGATATGTGGGTGGACAGAAGGCCGGGATTCAGCCCCTCCCTTCCCCAAAACTTATCAACTCAGATGCATTGAATGATGGGGCATAAGGGGGCCTTTGAGATCACCTGGTCCTGACACCTTATTTTACAGATAAAAGTCCTGAAGCCAGAAGGAATTGAGGGGCTAGTCCAGAGTGACCCAGCAAGCCAGCAGAAGGGACAAGGAATTTGTCGAAATTGTGTTGGATGAGGAAAGGTGGAAGAATCATAAGAACCTTAGATATCCTCTCCTCCAACCCCCTCATTTTACAGATAAGGAAATTGAGGCTTAGATGGGAACCCAAGGTCACACTGCTAGTAAGTGTCTCACTTCCATCTCTTAGAGTCTCTAACTCCATTCAAGACTTATCTCCTCGTGCCACCTCTTCTACAAGGTCTTTCCCAATCCCCCTAATTCTTAGTACTCCTCCCCAACCCTAAACTAGTTGTTACATATTTTGTAGGTAGTTATTACATGTTGTCTTCTTTAGAATATAATCCTCCTGAGGACAGGAACTGCTTCATTTTTATCTTTATATTCCCAGAGCTGATCAGAATACCTCCCTGGCTCACAGGAGCTTCTGAAGAATCAGAATTGAAGTGGAAATATAATAATAAATGCTAACGATGGCATTTTATTATCAGTAAAAGAGATAATAAGTGAATCTTCACAAAATCCTGCCAGGTAACCATGATGATAAGACTACCTGACTCCAGGCCCCATGCTCTATCCACTGCCCCACCTAGCTGCCTTCATCAGTCTGGGCTGGTTTCCTTAGTTGCACAATGAGGAAGTCCAACCAGCTTTCCAGCCCTAGTAAGGTGTTCCCCATAATCCTGCACTCCCTAATAGCAGAAGGGAAGCTCCTATCAACTCTCCATGCATATCCACAGTCTTTTATGTTCATGTCATGTGGTCCTCTATATGCTCCCACAAACACCCACAAATTTGATTTCCAGATCACTCCTACTCCTAAAGCAAGGAGTCATCCCTTAGGGCAGAGGTGTCAGACTGGCTGCCTGGAACATAAATGGGCAAATGGTCAGTAAAACATTTAACAATATAGTACAGTATGGATAATGTTAATTTGTGGTTTTCTAGTCAAATATGAGTCTCACAAGGGATTTGTTTCTACTTAACTTGATATCTGTTCACTTCAATAAACATTTATTGAGTCCTTACTATGGGCCAGGCACTTCATGGAGTCTTGATAATACAAAAAGAGACATAAGACAATCCCTGTCCTCAGTGACCTAAGGGATAATTGTCAATTACCCAGAGCACCTCCAGCCTCCAATGAGGGCCATGTCCGAGAAGGCACACTGAATGGGTGTTGCCTTAGACACATAGAAACCTGGGAAAGACCTTAGCTTAAAAAGGTCAAGGTCCCCTGAACTTAGATTGAACTTGAATTCTGATCCATGCAATGACCAGCCATGATTCCAGGGCACCTGAGATGAAGCCTGCTCCCCACCTCATAACAGAGGGATGAGGGGCTCAGGAAGCAGAAGAAGATGTCCATTTTTGGACTGACTAATGAGGGACTTGACCATGACTAAGAATATTTGCTACAAGGACTTTGTTTTTCTTTTTTCCTGATGAGAAAGAGGGGAAAAATGCTTGTTAATTGAAAAAAAATTAAGTTATTTTTTAAAACTACAAAAAGGAGTGGTGCTTGAACACTAGGAAGTGTTCAAGGAAGTGAAAGATTCTATAAGGCAAGAATCTATTTGGTTATTATTTAAAGACCTCTAATGATCATAGCTGGTATTTGTAGAGTCTTTTAAGGTTTACAAGTTGCTTCAGAGACATTATCTTGCCTGAATCTCACAATAGCCCTATGAAGTGGGCAATATGTGCATTATTATCCCTGTTTTACAGGGATAACCCTAACCCTAACCCTAAATGTTTTACAGTTGAGGAAACCAAGGCAGGCAGAGGTTAAGTGATTTGTCCATGGACACACAGCTAGTAAGTGTATGAGGTAGAATTCAGACCTAAGTCCCCTTTCTCCCAGTCTTACACCCTGATCACTATATTATAATACTTCTCTTGTGAGAGGAAACCCCTTACCCTGGACCCACAAGCCCAGAGGAACAGGCAGTGACACAGGGGATGCCAGCTGGCAGAGATCAAGTGTGAGCTGATAAGGTCAGGACCCTAGTGGTGACAAGGGGAAGGGAGAGGAAGCCCCCAACTTGCTAATTAGGTGTTCAGGCTGCTGAACCCAGCCAACCAGGCTCTGCTCACAGCCTGTGGTTACAGAACTACTGGCAAACATTCCAGAGCCAGGGGACTGGGTCCTGTTGGAGGATAGCTTCAGGCCTGATGGCTGACCCCCCCCAGGTAAACATCCTTCCCACCACCACAACCACAACTACTGGGCACCAGCAGTTAAGGATGCTTACCACTGCCTCGGTTTCCCCTTTCCAGCTGCTGTTCCAAGAGAGCAATCCTGGTGTACGTTACCAGTACACCATCCAGAGGGAGGCAGACAGTGAGAATGAGATCCAGCCTCCTGAGTTCTCCTGGCGATATGGAGCCTGGACCAAATGCACTGTGACCTGTGGCACAGGTAAGATACTGGGGCCTGGGCAAGAAGGACACAGGACGCACCCTCATCATCCTGAGTTAATGGACAGAGGGGTCAGCTAGGTAACTCTGGAGGAGCCTTACACTTGTGGGCATATCCCATAGGATGTGAGAACTGGACAGGTGAGAGCCTGGGGGTCCCAACCCCCCTCTTATTTTACAGATAAAGACTCTAAGACCCTCAAGGTAAATTTGATTTGCCCCAGTTCACACAGAGTCAGAGTTCAAAGCCCTATCTTCTGACTCCAATCCAGTGTCCTTCCAACTTCATGTCTCTGCTGCTTCTCCTAGTGAAGGCTCCTTGGGGATGAGTTCTCACCCTTCTAGATAATTTACAAAATGTTGAGCAAGACAGGCCTTCACAGGAGTCCTTGAGGGGCAAGAGATAAATGGACATTCTTCTGGATGGAGAAGGATAAACAACCATGTTCCCTGGACATGTGTCAACCAGCTGTGCAGATACTGTGTGTGTGTGTGTGTGTGTGTCCTGCCTCTCAAGCTCAGTCCTAAGCCAGCATCTGAGCAGCTAGGAGAAGCATACCTGTGAGAGGCTGCCACTCTAGAGGCAGCTCAAGGGAGTCTGTTAACCAAGAACCCTCCGCTGCTGCACCAAGAATTCTGAGCCAAGCTCAGTCAGGGAGAGGAGAGCATGGATGGCTGCTTTCCCTGGAACTACTATGTTGGTTTAACTCACCAGTCAGAGTCTCAGAACCTTAAGCTAGTTGGGCTGATTCCCAAGACAGCCATGAGCCAACCCTGAAGTTTGCTGCTCATGCCACCCATTTCAGAGAATCTTTTTCAGGGGACAGCATGGCATCGTGGAAAGTCTCCTGGGTTTAGAGACGTGAATAATGCCTTCCCCTATGAAATGTAAGCCCTCCAAGAGTACAGCCTTTCATTTTTGTCTGTATAGGCAGCTAGGAGGAGCTAACTATTGGATTCATATACTACCCCAGACACTTATTAGCTGTAGGCTCTATGTAAACTCTCTTGCCTCAGTTATCTCATCCGTAAAATGGGGATCAGAATAGCACCTACCTCCCAGGGTGGTTGTGATGATCCAATGAGATTATGTATGTATGTATGTTTTTCTTTGCAGTCCTTAAAGCACCATGTAAATGCTAGCTATTCTTATGGCTTTATTATCATCATTATTGTATTTCTCATCTAGCCCATAGACGCAGGCACATAGTAAGTTCTTCATAAATGCTCGTTGATTCGTTGATTCAAATCTCAGCTCTTCAGTTTACTCCTTGAGTGACCTTGGGCAAATCCCTCTTCCCTGGGCCTCACTTTCCTCATCTACGAATGGCAAAGTTGACCCAGATGACTTCTCACAGTTCTTCCAGGTACAGATCATATGATCTGAATGCCTTCTCTCCTTGTGAATAAGTATTGCTGCATTTTTATATTCATATCCCAATGCATATCACAGTACCAGGCACATAGCAGGTACTTCATAATTGTTCATTGGTTGGTTCAAGTTCCAGCTTCCCCATAACTGCCTGTGTGACCTTGCACACGTCACTGATTCTATTGACATTCATTTCTTCCTCTGTAAAAGGAAGGTACAGACTGGATTTCTAAGGTCCTTCAGCTTTAATGTCATGGTTTTGTGATGGCTGAGGTAAATCATCGAAAACATCCTTGATCAAACAGCTTTTGAGAGGTTCCTTGAAGGACATGTAAGAAATTTTTAAGAAGGAGGAGAGAAGGAGGTCCAGATCCATGCAGGGGTGCATGTGGGTTCACTGCAGCAGGGTTTGTAGAATGATAGACACAAAAAGTTGAGATCCCAGGTCCCATCTTGGAGACCTAGTATGTCATCTTTTCCCCACATCTCTTTCAGACTTGGGAAGCATTAAGTATTTGTGTGAATGGGAATGAGATCTTGGTCTTGAGCATTTCAAACTCTGTCCTAGGCAGTTTCTGAGCAAGCGTAATGCTCCCCTACAGAATATAGACCAGAGACTTCCATTTTTCCAGGCCTATAGTAGGTACTTCATAAATGCTTATTGACTGAGAAAGTTTGAGTGCCACTGGTGTTGCCCATCTTGGTGTTTCTGGACTGCTGGTGGTTGGTAGCAAATTTTCCCTTCTACAAAACTTGGATGACCAAGAGTCCTAATTTCTTGGCACTTCTCCCTTTAAAATGACTCCTTGTCCCCCATCCTTCTCCTCTGGTCCTGGCTCCCTTCTTCTCCCAGAAGATCTACTCCATCATCCTGGGTCCACACAGCACTCTCCAGGGTCCATGTGCTGTGCAATTGGGCTTAAGAAGCCTTGTTCTTCCTCCCATCTATAAAGATGGGTCTGAATACAGTCCAGGTTGCCCTTCCCCTCCTTCCTTGCCCCTTTTTAGCCCCCTTCCCTGACTCTGTGCCACAGTTCTCCCAGTTTGCCGCCTCCCCTCATGGCCGCAGCTGCCTCATGTCACATCTCAGCAGCCCAGCTGGCCTCAGTTCTGTCCCATTCCAACTTCTCACTCCCCAACTAGAGGCCAATGCAGGGTGGGGCCACGTGTGTGCAGCTAAGTGTTGTTGACATGTGAAAGGCTGCAGACCCCTCCTGGGAGCTCTGGCCTGAGCAGCAGCCAGCCTGGAGCCACACAAGGTCTTGTGGCCATGGCAGAACTTTGGCCTGATGGCTTTGGGGCACAGGCCTGCAACAAGGATTTATGAAGCCTCACTGTGCTAGTCACAGTTCTAAACACAGGGATATAGGGAGAACTCTCCACCTGTCCTACCATGTGTGGTGTTTTAAGGGTTACCCTATATCCACATTCACTCCCGAAAATTGGGACTATGGAAGAGGCATAGTAGGAAAGGAGAGAAGAGAGAGATGGGAAAAGAAAGAGAGATACAGAGAGAATGGGGGGATTAGGAAGAGACAGACAGAGAGTCAGGGAGAGAGGGAGAGAAAAAGACAGAGTGGGGAGGGAGGGAGACAGAGATAGAGTCGGGGGAGAGAGAGAGAAAAAGACAGAGGGAGGGGTGGAGAGAGAGCCAAAGATGAAGAGAGAGTCAGAAAGACAGAGACAAACAGATGGGAGGGGTGAAGGGAGAGAGAGAGATGGAAAGACAGAAGCATAGAAAGAGATGGGGAGAGGGAGAGAGAAGAAAACAGAGAGAGTGGGGGGAGGGAAAGAGAAAGAAATATAGAAACAGCGAGAGAAGTAGAGAAGGGGAGACAGAGAAAGAGACAGAGAGAGAGAGACAGAGACAGAGAGAGAGACAGAGAGAGAGAGAGAGAGAGAGAGAGAGAGAGAGAGAGAGAGAGAGAGAGAGAGCGCACGTCTGTCCTTTACCATTGAGGAGCTTGGCATACAGTAATGGAGGAAGCAGGCATGGGAGCTCAGTTCCCACAAGATAAGGCAGGACTCTAAAGAGAAGGATGATGATGAGAACTCTCAGTAATATCTGTGCTGCCCACCTCAACAGCTCTTGGTAGGGAAGTGCTTTATAAACCACAAAGCATCAAAGAAATGGAATCATACAGTTCAGTTCAACATGCATTTATGAAGCCCCTTCTGTATACCAAGCATTGTGTTAGATAAACAGAAACAACAAAGAAACCACCCTTGTTCTCCACAGCTTACATTCTGAGAGGAAGAGAGAAGGATTCCATACAATCAAAGGCTGTGTGGGAGTCAAAGGACCCGAGTTTCAATCCTGCTCCTGCAGCCAATCACCTGTGCAATCTAAGCCAAGTCTCTCAACTTCTCTGTGCCTCAGTTACTCACCTGTAAAAGGAGTGAGGATGCCTTGTTTGCCTCTAAGCTCTACATCTTTGGTCCTGTGAACACAGATTAGTAAACAAAACAGAGATAGAGATTGGGATTGAGTGATTCCATTGGTTTTGGGAACCTCCAGGTGAGGAAACACCAGAGCAGGTTGGCACCTTCTCTGCACTTACAGTCTTAGAGAGTTGCTTAGAACACAGAGAAGTGAAATGACTTGCCTAGGGTCACACAGGCAGGATGCGCCAGAGGTGGCTTGGGACTGACTCTCTAGCCACTACACCACGCTGCCCCTTTACAAATACATGAGCCCCTTGCGAGCAGGGACTGTCTTTTTGCCTCTCATTGTATCCCCAACACTTAGCACAATGCCTAATGCTTAATGAATGTTTATTGACCGACTAACTAATGCAAAATCTGTAGAAAATAAGACGTATTGATATCAAGAAGGGGAGAACATAGACAGCGGGGAGAATTGGGAAAGGCCTCATGTAGCAGACAGTGCCCACACTGGGCTTGGAAGTCTACTTGAGTTTGCTTTGGTGAGCGAGAGCATTCCAGATGTGGGCACCCTGCCCATGCAAGGACATGGAGATGACAGATCAAATGGAACAGCAGAGCCAACCAGCTCATGGGGTGAGAGAATGCCCAAAGGGACAGAACCCGAAATGAGACTAGGATGGGAGCTGGATGGGGATGGACCTCAAGATCCAGGCTGAGGATTTCATATTCTATCCTAAAAGCAAGTAGGAGCCATTACATGTCCTGGAGTAAGGAAATGATATAGTCAGATCTGGGTTTGAGGATATCAGTCTGGTACCTGAATAGACGGTGAACTGGAGGTGGGAGAGACTGGGATTTACAAGGAATAATTACTAAATTTTACTTGGATTCCAAAAAACTCCCTTTAAAGTACAAGGTAGGGGAGGTGTGAGTAGACAACTGTTCATCTGAAAACTATGTGGAGAGTGAAGTGGCCCTTACACCCGATCTATGGCCTATGACTTGTAACATAGGAATAACAAGGTCCTGGCCAGGGATGGAGTACAATGAACAATGAATATTTCCTTAGAGTCTTGCAAATCTAATCAATAGGGTTTGAGGTTGAAAAGCAGTGAGAAAAAGGAAGGAGGGAAGAAGGAAAACCCTATCCACATATCCAACAAACTGGATACCAAAGAGAGTACCTAGAATGGTGGGAGAAGAGTGGCAACAGACATTCATAAATGGTTGTTGGTCAGTCGTTTCAGTCGTGTCCAGTTCTTCATGATCCCATTGGGGTTTTCTTGGCAAAGATATTGGATTGCTTTGCCATTTCCTTCTCCTGTTCATTTTTACAGATGAGGAAACTGAGGCAAACAAGGTGAAGTGACTTGCCCAAGGTCACCCAGCTAGTAAGTATCTGAGGCTGGAGTTGAATACAGTTCTTCCTGACTCCAGATCCAGTTCTCTGTGCACTATGACACCACCTAACTGCCCAAAATTCATAAATTAATGAGCAACAAAATTCAAGGGAGGCATCAGCAATCGAAGCCCTGTACTCAAATATATATATACAAGTGTACAAAGTCTAGGACAAATAAGGTGAACTGAGATGATCTAATACAAGGGGAAGCAAATCTGTCCTCATCTTTATCACCGAGACATGGTGGGATGAGACCAGTATCTCTGAAAGGCTATGGATGTATTCCACCAAAATCTGGAGAAGATGTTCACACCTGTCTAGCAATTCATTTTCATTCTGAAAGTGGGAACAGATTTACATATTCACTGGGTGTACAGACAGCATTTGTTTTAAGTGGTGGAGTAGAGTGTAAGGAGTGGCATTATAGATTAAGAAATATATAAAGCAGAAACCATTTGAATGATTATCATCAGAGGTAAAAACAAAAAGTGATATCATCATCAAATTGGCTACAGACTGCCTGGACAGAAAGAGGAAATAGATGAGTGGTTTGGGGAACAAGTCACAAGCCCAGAGCAGAGATGGGACAGAGATGTGTTGGGAGCAAGGCTTCTATTATCTAGACATGTGCTCATTCTCTGTCTGCCCAGAACAAAGCAGATCATCATTTCAGGACTTGTCTTCATGATCATTTCTTCCTTCAGAAGGTAGAGGACCCAACATAAGGAAATTCTATGCCTGATCTCATTCTCATCAGTAGAGAGGGATGGAAGTGCCACATGCCTGGCACCTAATAAATGTTTGCTGAATGATTGATTCTGCGAACTTAGACAAATTTCTTCACTTTGCTCTACCTCAGTTTCCTCAGCTATAAAATGAGGGGGATGGATTAGATGAACTTTAAATTTCCTTCCCACCCTAGATCTGTCCTACTTTGTTTTCACATAATAGAATGCCAGCACTTTGAGGGCAGGAACTATTTTCTGATTACCTTTGTACCTTCTGTTCCTAAGAGAGTGTCCAGCATGTAGCAGGTGCTTAATAAATGCTTGTGGAATGAAGGAATAGATGGGACCATAGGGTAGAAGAAAGAGCCCTGGACCTGGAGGCTAAATCCTGCCTCTGACACCAGTTGTGTGACTTTGGACAAGTTATTGAACTAAAAACTAGGAATAATACCTGTAATACCTGTAGTAGACAGCGAAGTTGTACGGTAGGTAGAGCACTGGAGTTACAATCAAGAGACCTAAGTTCAAATCCAACCTGAATAGCTATGTGATCCTGGGCAAGTCACTTAACCTCTGTCTGACTCAGTTTTTTTCATCTGCAGAATGAGGATAATAAGTGTCCTTATCTCTCAGAGTTATTATGAGGATCAAATTAAATAATATATACATAATATATACATATATAATATATATATACCATAAAGCTGTATATAAATGTCAGCATTATCACTGTGGGCATGTATGTAGTAATATGTATTCATCTGTATATGTAACATAATTAATATGTATATGCAATATTACATATGTAATATTAATATTACGCATTAATACCATTACTATCATTACATTGTGAGCAGCTAGATGGTGCAGCACATAGAGTATTGGACCTGGAGTCAGGAAGACTCATCTTCCTGAGATCAAATCTGACCTCAGACGCTTACTAGCTGGGTGATCCTGGGCAAGTCGCTTTACCCTATTTGCCTCAGTTTCCTCATCTGTAAAATGAGCTGGCAAAGGAAATGGCAAATCTTCATCAAGAAAGCCCCAGATATCTTTTCTTTTTACATAATAATGATAGTATTTATTTATTAAGCATTTTAAAGTTTACGGAGAATATTACATATGTTATCTCATTTGAGCCTCTCTACAACCCTGGGAGGGAGATGCTACTATTATCCTCATTTCACAGATGAGGAAATTGAGGCAGAGGTTGCCTGAGATTACGTAGCTATTCAGTGCCTGAGACAGAAAGTGAATTCAGGTCTTCCTGACTCCAATTCCTGTGCTCTACCCATTAATTAGGCACACTGTCTCTCTTTATATCACCTTCATTTCTTTCTCCCCTGCCCAGAAAACCATCCTTTGGAAGGAATGAATGGAAGGGACTAGAGAAGCAGCTCACTGCAAAGTCCCTTGTCCATAAGGTGCGTGTCTTTTCTTCTTCAGAGGCAAGAAATCCTCTTAGTCCTCACTCAACAAATGTTAATTAAGCACCTATTATGTACAAAGCACTGTGGGTGAAGGCCAAGTCTATTCCTTTTCCATATCAGGCTAAGGAGTCTAGCCTCTTCAGTCTAGCATTCAAGGCTCACCATCATCTGGCTCCAGCATGCCATTTCATGGGCAGCAGTCAAGTGGTGCAATAGATAGAGTACTAGGCTTGGAGCTAGGGAGACCTAAGTTCAAATCCAGCTTCTGATACTTACTAGCTGTGTGACCCTGAGCAAGTCACTTAACTGCTGTCTACCTTAAAGTGGGGACAATGATAGCACCTACCTCACAGGGATGTTATGAGGATTAAATGAGATATCAAGTGCTTAGCACAGTACCTGGCACATAGTAGGTGTTACATAAATGGTAATTTATTATTGCTATTCCATTCTCACCAGATGCACCATCCTTAGAATGTACCATGTTGTTCTCATTCACCAAGAGCATTTCAGGTTGATGCAAAGGAATACTTCCTAATAAGAACTCTGCAAAAGCACA
Source organism: Bettongia penicillata ogilbyi (assembly GCA_023548195.1). NCBI lineage: Eukaryota > Metazoa > Chordata > Mammalia > Diprotodontia > Potoroidae > Bettongia > Bettongia penicillata. The sequence goes on from JAJHZJ010000022.1 coordinate 6,973,857, forward strand.
GTGGGTCACTGCAAGGGGAAGTGGATTGTTGTTATTGGAGTTTTCCAACCAAAATCTGGAGGACCACTTTCTGGACATAGTGGAGTGGGGATTCTTGTTCAGGTACCTATTTACCCAAATGGCCTCTGATATCCCTCATAACCCTGGGATTCTGGGATTCTGTAGAATTGGCTTTCTCCTCTGTCCTGCCTCTGGATCTTTCTCATCATGTGAGATGCAGCTCAAGCCTTCAAAGCCTTTCCTGATCACCCCAGGTGCTAGGGATCTCTGTCTATTCCCCAAGGTCCTATATCCTTTACAATTTGCATTCTCAATTGACCCTTATTCAACTCAATTCCACAAGCATATATTAAGCACCTAATATGTACCCAGCACTGTGCTAGGCACAGAGAATGCCAAGTCAAAAACATAACATTGCCTGCCCACAGAGAGCTTACACTCAATTAGGGGATCCCACATGTTCAAAAATAAGTCCAAAGATAATAAGAAGTTATTTCAAGAGGAGAGAGTGCTCCTAACTAGAAAGGCCTTGGATGGATGGGTGGATGGATGGATGGATGGATGGATGCTGTCCTAGAGCTGTACTTTAAAGAAAGCCAAAGATTGTAGATGGTGGAGGTGAGGAGGAAGTACATTTCAGATATAGGAAAGCACTCTGGCAAAAGCTCGCAGGTGTTAAATGGAATATCAGGCAACTAGCAGGCCAATTTGATTGGTGAGGAGACTATGTGAAGGGCATGAAATAAGACTGGAAAGGTCAGTGGGGTTTTCAAGGCTAGGCTGAAGATTTTGTGTTTTAGCTCTGAGGTAGTAGGGAGCCATTGAAAGCTTTTAAATAGATCTGTATTTAGGAATATTGGTTTGGCAGCTCTATGGATGGATTGGAGAGGGGAAATGTTAGAGGCAATGAGATGAACTAGGAAGCTGTCCTAATAGTCCAGATGAAAGGCAGAGGCCATAGGAAAGAGATGCTGGGGAGGTTGAGTTGACAAGGCTTAGGTTGGGTAGGCGGGTTAAGGGTAGGGAAGGGTCAAGAAAGACCCTCAGAGCTCCACCATGCTATGATTTGTGTTTTAATGTCCCATAGTCTATGTTTCTTTCAATGTTGACTTTGATAGCATGAGTGGGACTGCACTGAGTCAGCCGGGAGGTGCCTGAACCTGGAAATTGGTCATCTTAGATGATTCTCAGAAACCTCTCAGGACTTCCTGCCCAGGCCCAGTTAGGGTTCTGAAAAATATTTATAGACTGTCCAAAGCTGAGTCACAACAAAATGAAGAAATCTTTCAGCTGCTCTGGTCATGGAGCTCCTCTGCATCTGTTCAGCCATCAGTGTCCAGCTGGAGAGATGGCATAAGCCACGAGGGTAATTAATATGTAAGGAGTGAGTGGACATGATTACCTTTGTGTATTTGGGTAAGAGTCCATAGAGTTCATCTATATGACCTCCTCATTTTAAGAGAAGGAAACAGACCCAGAGGAAGGGACATGACTTGCTGAGGTCACACAGGTAGGAGGTCACAGAGCTGATATTGGAACTCAAGCCCTCCACCACCCTGCTGAAGCTATAGAAATGTGTCAGATGTTTATAATGGAAAGGAAATGGTGTTGGTCATCCTGAGTGTTTCCCTAGGTAAAGAAGAACAACAGGCCAATTATAGAAACTAGACCCTAATGGGACTTTTGAGTCTTTGAGCAGATGCTTCCTATATAAACAGTCATACTTATGGGCAAGGCCAATAGAACAGCAAATGCGAACCATTGTGTTCCAGTGACCCAACAGTTCTGGGCAAAGGTCATCCACGGAGGATGGTGTTGGAGGTGAGGTCAGCACCAGAAAGAAACCAGGGGCACAGGAAGGACCCAGTAAAGGGGTCAGGCTCTCTGAGGCTCCTGGATGAAGTGTTCCTGAGACTGAATCATGGTGGAAACGGCCTCTCCACAGGGTAAGGCAAGGCTGCCCTCCAAGGTCTCAGCAGGAACCACCCCATCCCCCAATCACATCAGGCCAACACAGCAGAAGGTCCTCTGCAGACCATTATTGAGGGCGATTGGGAGGACCAGGACAGGGAGGAAATTGGAGATCACAACATATAAAGACCAAAGGAAGGAGACTCAAGCAGGATGAGAAAGCTGGCTCGAGTATTTGAAGAACTCTCATGGGGAGTTTATTCTTTATTACCCCAGAGAGCAGATCTAGGCGTGAGTAGTGGGTGTGGGGTGGATTTCAGCTTGATATAAGCAACTGAGAAGGTAAAGACCGTAGACAAGGGGAACCCTTAATCTGACAAGGAGACAGTCTCTCCACCTTGGGAGCCATAGGAATGATAGATGCAGGCAGAACTTTGTCCAAGTATCTATTGCTAGTAGACACCCAGTGAATGTTTTTAAATTCATTCATTCATTCATTCAGATTCTTAGAGTGTTCTGTAGACTCAAAATACTGTCACATTTTGAATGTGATTGAAATAAATCAGTGAATCAACAAGCACTAATTAAGCTCCTGAGTTCAAATCCAGCCTCAGAAACTTGCAGTCTGTGTGACCCTGGGCAAGTCACTTAACCCTGTTTGCCTCAGTTTCCTCATCTGTAAAATGAGCAGAAGGAAATGGCAAACCACTCCAGTGTCTCTGTCAAGAAAACCCCAAATGGAGTCATGAAGAGTCAAATACAACTGAAAAATGACTGAACAGCAACAAATTATTGAGAGTCCCCCTCTGGGGACACAGCTGGTCGTTATCCAGGAAGAGCAGTTATCTTTCTGGGACACAGCTGGTCGTTATCCAGGAAGAGCAGAATCTGGGGCGTTGGAATGGGCCCTAGCAGCCCTCTGGCACTACCTGAACAAGACTTCTCTCCAGTGGTCGTCGGGCCCATGCTTGGAGATTTCTCATAATGGGGCCTCTTCATGTCCAGAGGCAGCCCATTCTGCCTGTGAGTTAGGAGCGCTTTCCTGATCGCCAGCCTGAACTGCCCCTTTGGGCCTTCCCCCCCTGGGGCCCTTCAGACAGGGCAGACATCTATCAGGGTAACAGTGACTAGCATTGCTAGTTCCCCGTAAGGTTTGCAGAGATCTTTACATGTGTTACCTCCTCTGATCACCACCACTACCCTGGGAGCTGAGTGTTATTATTATCTCCATCTTATAGATGGGAAACTGAGGCACAAAGCAGCTAGAAGGAAGGCTTTATTAAGCACTTACTGTGTGCTAAGTGCTTTACAGTTATCTCATTTGATCCTTTGGAGGCAGGTGCTATTTTTATTTCCATTTTATAGATGGGGAGGCTGAGACACAAAGAGGAAAGAAGGAAGGATTTATTAACAGCTTACCACATGCCCAGCACTGTACTAAATGCTTTACAAAAAATCACTTCATTTTATCCTCACAACAACCCTGGGGGGTGGCTTATTATATTATACCTATTTTACAGGTGGGGAAACAGAGGCACTAAGAGGTTAAGTAACTTAACCATGATCACACAGCTAGCAAGTATCTGAGGCCACATGTAAACTTGGGTCTGTCTCAAACCCAAGTCAGGCATACTCTGCTGTATCACCTCATTGCCTCTAGCAGGTGCCCCCTGACACTCTCTCTTCTAGCATAAGCATCCCCAGTTCCTTCAGGTGACCCTTATATGATGTGACCCTTTCCAAGGCTGGTTTATCTCTTCTTGATACTCTCCAGCTCACCACTCAACATCCTCCACCTGTGGTGCCCAGAAATGAATGTGATACTTCTAGGATGGAGGCCAGAGAGACTCTCACCTCCTTATTCCTGAAAGCCAATGCAGCCCAAGATCAAAGTGATTTTTTTGGCTCACCTATCACACAGTTGATTCATACTGAGCTGGCAGTCCACCAAAACCCCCAGATCTTTCTCAGGCAAATAGCTTTCTAACCTTACCTCCCCAATCTCCTACTTGAGAAGTTGGTTTTCAGAACTCAAGACCCAGAACTTTTCCATATCAAAGTTCCTTCTAATTAGATGCAGAATAAGTCATTCCTATTTGGACATGACCAATGTGGGAGAAGGTTTCTATTGCTGTAATCATGCCACCCAGGGTTTCTATGTCTCTATTTTTTTTCTACCTCAGTTTATGGGAGGAGATGGGAGGAACAAAAAAAAATACTGATGCTTAATAAAGCACTTAGCACAGTACCAGGCACATAGAAGGTAATATGAAAATATTAGCTATTTTTTATTGCTAAATGTGTGACCTTGAAAGAGTCCCTTAACTTTTCTGGGCCTCAGATTCTACCCCTGTAAAATAAGAGTGTTGGACTAGATGATCTATAAGCCTCCCTTTAGGTCTAGACTGTCATCCAGATTGCTTAGTGCCATTTCAAGCTCCCAGTCTTATTTCTCACCCTTCACCTCTACTCTGCACTGACCAGAGGGAGAGAGAAACCAAGGGTCCTCCCCTACCTTCCTCTTCTCTCCCTCCCTGCCCCCACCCAGGAATCAAGTTTCAGGTTCCCTTCTCTCAAGCAGGATACAAAGAAGTCACTGTTCCCCTGATATGCCTAGCCCCTGGCCCCCTGAGTGCTGAAGCCAGTGGCCAGGGAGGGAACCTAGCTGGGTCATTTCAGGGTCTCACCCAATGGAGCCTGGAGGAAGAGTGGGGAAGAGAACATGATCAACCTGCTTAAGCAAAAGACAAGGAAGCAGACTCAAGGCACAGTGTTATAGGTTTTAGACTAGGGCATCTTAACCTTTATTTGGGTCATGGACCCCTTGGGCTATCTGGTGAAGCCCATGAAGCACCCCCCACATAGTGAAATAACTTGCTTTCTCTCTCTCTCTCTCTTTCTTTTCCTTTCTTTTTCTTTCTTCCTTCCTTCCTTCCTTTCCTTCTATCGATGTCTATATCATCTACAAAGGATGGAAACATAGGATGCACAGATTTGGAGTAACCACCCCAAATGTTCACCAGACTATTTGTACCCAATCTGTGGGAGAGCATTCAGAGCTCATATTGGTCAGCTCAGCCACAGTCGGATACCTTGAAACTTCACTTTATCATGGTTATGTCATTTTAGTCCTCTTCGAGAATGGACAACAACCAGCCATACACACACACACACACACACACACACACACACACACGTATATATGCATATATCATCTATCTTTCTATCATCTCTGCGTGTATGTATACATCCTTCTGTCTCTCTGGACCATCTATATATCTAAATATGTATGTAGGTATTTGTCTACCTATATCATCTGTCTGTCTATCTGCTAATATCATCTGTCTATCTATCATCTATGTATCTTTCTCTTTATATCATCTATCATGTATGTGTTTCTCTTCAAAGCTGTCTGTCTAACTATATCATCTACCATCCATATATCTGTATGTCCACCTATTCATCTATATATAAAATTCACTGACCCCAGATTAAGAGCTCCTATCTTAGGGTCTTTTCCAGGCCTGATTCTTCAAAAGGCTTCAGGAAAGGGCTTCAGGAGGAGTTCAGTATAAAATCTAGAATTTTTAAAATTTCCTCATTGGTCTCTGATCACTTTCACAGACATAAACCTTAGGCAGTCTCTGAATTATGATGTCATCATAGACTCTCTCTTACCTTGAATTGGGATCCCCTTTCCCATGGCCAGTAACAAGAACTGATATAAGTTATCTGTGAGTGAGACGTAAACATCCTGTGTCCTTCCCTTATCTCCCTTTCCAAGACAGTCACTCTCTCACAGTGTGTACAGAATGCAATTCCATAAAGATCTACCAAGCTAGGTAAAATTGATCTGGAAAGACTGTGAAAGGGTAAGTTTGGGGGGGGTATTTTTTTCGATAGTAGAGTCCATATTTTTTATTTTAAAAGATCAAAGCAAGACAGAACTGTGGGCTGATAATAAGATGAACTGTGATCAGGATAAATGTAAAGCTCTTTATATATGGTCAAAAAATCAATTGCCTAAGAACAAACAGTATGGGGAGATATAGATAAACAATAGTTCATATGAAAAAGGCCAAAGGGCTGTGGTGATAGCCTGCCAGCTCTATTTCAACCAGTCAGCCAGCGAGCATTAAGTGCCTACTGTATGCTAGGCACTATGCTAAGTTCTAGGGATACAAAGAAAGGCAAAATCAGTCCTTGCTCTCACACAGTCTAATGGGGGAGACAACATGCAAGCAGCAGTGTACAAACAAGCTATAGACAGGCTGCACGAGAGTGATTGGTAGAGGGAAGGCACTGGAATTTAGAGGGCTGGGAAGGGTTTCTCAGAGAAGGTGGAATTTTAGTTGGAATCTGAAGGAAGTTAAGAAAGCCAGGAGGCAGATGAGGGATAGCACTCCAGACCTGTAAAAAAAGCCAGAGGAAATGCCCAGAGCCAAGAAATGAAGGGTCTTGTTCATAAGACAGCCAGGAGGCCAATGTGTCTGGATCACAGAGTATGTAGGGGAGTGGCAGAGCAGTCGTTCATAAAACAAATCCCAAAACTGAAATAGTTTTAGAAAGTGATTAGGTCGTTAGGTGGAGAGAGAGAGCTATAAAAGAAGGGGTGGCTTCCTCGGACTCAGGTTCTGAAAAGTTTACATTATATAGGATTTTGACAGACATTCACACACAAGTCACACATGAATCACACAAACTTGGGTGGACCCAAAACAAGAATGCTTTGGCTGGTTCCAGGACCCGGGTGAACCTCAGATTCTTTGTAGTCACATTCAGGATTTCTAGAGAGTTACTGAGGTCAGACAACATTCTGGGTGCAAGTAAACTCTAATCCCATAAAACTGGATTCAAACATTATTAATAAATGACAAATGATCCATAGAGAAGAGGGGAAAGTATAAGAAGACTGGAAATGTCGGGGGGTAGGTTATGAAGGCCATGACAGAGGACCCCATATTGGATTCTGAAGGGGATAGAGAGATGTTGGAGTACATTGAATAGGAGACTGACATGGTCAAGAGCTTGCTTTTAGGAAGATCATTTTGGCAGTCAAGTGAAGATGGACTGGAGTCAATAGAGGGCCATGGCCACCAGGAAATTTGTCAACAAGCCTTTATGAAGAACCCATATGTCGCATTGATAATCTGTGTCAACTGTTTGCTTTCTCAATGAGGTGGGGAGGGAAGGGAGGGAGAGAATTTGGAACTCAAAATTTGAAAAAAGAACATTAAATTACATGTAACTGAGAAAAATAAAATATTAAATTTAAGAAAAGAATCTATGTGCCAGGCATTGTGCTAAGTGCTAGGGATACAAAAAAAGTCCAAAGCAGAGCTGCCCCTCAAGGAGCTCCCAGACTAATGGGGGAGACTACATGCAAATGACTGTGTTCATAAGGAGTATGTATTGAGTAGATGGGAGCTGATCTCAGAAAGAAGGCACTAGCAGTGAGTGGGGTGTGGCAGGGATCTAAGCAGGGCATGTGGAAAGGCCTCTTGCAGGAAAAATGAACTGGCATAGAGAAAGACCTTGAGATACCCCAATGTAGAAGGGTATTTAGCCTGGAGGAAAGGAGACTCAGGTGGGACATGCTCACTGTCCTCTCTCACCCCAACATACATACGCACACAGTGTGTCCTCACTTAGGGGTGCAGAGACAGGCCGTACACTGCGTGGAGAAGCTAGCAGGTCTTGTGGAGGAGCGGCATTGCGATGCCCTGACCAGGCCGGATGACAGACAGAAGAACTGTAGCCAGGAGCCCTGCCCAGCCAGGTGACGCCTCCCTCCCCCACCCTCCTGTGTCAGCCCTTTTCCTGCTCTCTACCCCCAGCACCCAAGGAGACCACTCATCTACTCTGTGATGGGGGTTGGACTCAGCCACTGATGTTTCTTCCATTCCTTGAATCCTGTGATTCTGAGCCCTGGAAAGGGGTCTTCCCCCCAACTCTGCCCATTCTATCAGGCCCCATCTAATGATTCCTCTTTAAGGTTTTTACATGTGCCAGTCTACCTTTATATAATTTCAGTTCAGTTAAATATTATACTCTCAATCTATTCAGGGTGCTTGTCTAAGCCCTAGAGGAAGGACAAAGAGAAATAGATGATAAGTCCTGATCTTAGGAACTTAATGGGGGGAAAGATGTGTGTCCACATAACTCTGAGGCAGGGAAAAGGAGATAGGCCTCAGAAGAGGCATTGGGCAAAAGGGTTACGGGAGAGGCCACATACAACTGGGGTGGGGGAATCGAGGAAGACCATGTGGAGGAGAAAGAGCCCATAAAAACTTTGGGAAGAGAGAAAATTTCATAGATGGAGCTAGGGTGGGTCCATTTATGGCATGGGGGATGAAATGTATAAAAGGCATGGAAACAGGACAGGCCAGAGGCCAAGGACTGAGAGAGGAGCAGTTTAACTGGCACCAAGCACAGGAGGGAAGTGCTCTGACTTGCCTTCCTACTTAACTTGTACCATTGGTTTACTGTACTCAGGAAGGAAAGAAAGAGAGAGGAAGAGAGAGAGGAGAGGAAGAGGAAGAGGAGGAGAGAGAGAGAGAGAAGATGGGAGAGGGAGAAAGAATGAGAGAGACATGGGCAGAAGACAGGTCAAAGTCCTTCCCTGTCATGAATTTACTCCATGATCTTGGGTAAATCATGCAGTAACACCAGGCTACAGATTTCCACTGGCATGGGGGTGTTAGGAAGAGAAAGCAAGCATATAGAGAGCGGTGGTGGGAAACACTCCCAAGGCGAGGGGACATCCATGCATATAGAGAGCGGTGGTGGGAAACACTCCTAAGGTGAGGGGACATCCATCCGTTCTGGGGGTTTTCAGGCTGCTGGTCCCACTTGAGGACTTGACTCTCCCTTCTCTCTGCCTACCCTGGACCCCTTCTTGTCTCCAGGTGGTGGTTTGGAGAATGGCAGAGCTGCAGCCGAACGTGTGGGCCCGGAGGCCTGGCCCTGAGAACGGTCCTGTGCATCCAGAGTGTCGGGCTGGATGAGCAGAGGGCCCTTCGCCCCGAGGACTGCCATCCCCTGCCCAAGCCAGAGGTTGCCATGTCCTGTAATGAAGACAACCCCTGCCCATCCTCATGGGAAGTGGGCAACTGGTCAGAGGTGAGTCGGGCACTTTTCCAGATGTCCCAAAGGCGAGAGCAGCTCTGGAGATGAGGCAGGGTTCCCTTTGGGCAGAATCCAGGCCCTCCTGAGCAATGTATATAGTGGAATGAGTGATTGATTCAGGGTCAAGAGACCTGGGTTTAGATCCTAACTGTGACTCCTATTGGCTATGGGTCAGAGGGCCTTCTCTGAATTTCAGTTATATCTTATTTTACTTCTCTTACAAATATTTTTGGAAAAAAAGTGCTTTGCAAACCTTAAGTGTATATAAATGTAATATTATGATGATAGATTCAGAGCTGGAAGGGACTCATTTTACAAATGAGGAGACTGAGGTTCAGAGAGGCTCTGTGACTTGCAGGGCTCTGCACTTAGCACATATCAGGTGGGTCTGCCTACACAGAATGTTTGATAGGTCAAGGCCTTCGGTCCCCACTCCACTCCTTTAGAACCTAGAATGTCCCCATTAATCCCTCCTTTGGGATGTGTATGTTCATCCTTGGTTGCTGAAGAAGACCATCAGAGAAATAATGACATGACTTGCATTTGACTTTGAGTGAGGGAGGGCTGTGCAGGTCACCAGCCTCACTTCTCCTCCAGAGCCATCTGAATCCAGTGACCAGATATTCATCAAGATGACTGGAGATGACCCAGGATGAGGCAATTGGGGTTAAGTAACTTGCCCAAGGTCACACAGCTAGTGAGTGTCAAATGTCTGAGGTGAGATTTGAACTCAGGGCTTCCTGACTCCTGCACTGATACTCTATCCACTGCATCACCTAGCTACCCCCCAGGGAGGGCTATCAGTAGAAAGAGACTTTTGCCCTGGAAGATGGCAGTTAAATCACTGGGACTGGTGGGGAGTGGGATGTACAAGTCATAGTTGACACCCCACCTTCTAAGAATAATTCTAATAGTTAACATTTATAGAGGGCTTACTGTGTGCCAGGTAGTGTGCCAAGCTTCAAGGGTATTAGAGTGAGAGCTGACAGTGATCTTCTTTTTATAGACACCAGGGAGTTGGTGGTGGTGGCAGGGAATTTAGGTGGCAGGCCTGGTGCTCCAGGCCCTGGATGGCACCAGTTAGTTGGTAGGTGACGGTCCCTGTGTGAGACATGCCTTTAGATATGCTGTCAGATATAGCCTGTCATCAAGGCAGCCTTGTTTGTCTTAAGCTGATGTCTCCATTACAAGGCATGGGTGGGATTGAACTTGGAAAATGTCAGTGATTGATTTGAAAGGAAAACACTAATAAAATATATATTTTAAGGGCTTGCACCTCAGCTCTGTACCAGACCTATCCAAGGCCCCTGCCCTTTGGCATTCAGTCCGGTGCCCAAGGCCCTGGGCTTGTCCCAGCTCCACCTGTCAGCTTGGCAGTCCTAGGAATTTGGTTTTATCAGATCCACAGAAGTTGATTAGACTTAGACCAAGGGGGCCACCTCCTTACTAATTAACACTCCAGATGTCAATTTCTTCTCTTAAAGCAGAGAGATGTGGGATTATTTTTATTTCCATATGATTTACACCACCTCTCCATCCAAAACAGAATTGAGATGGCTCAGTGAGAAATATATTTGTCTGAATAACAGGTCATGGGATCATTATTTGTGAGCCTACATCCCAGGCAATATGCTCAGCACTTTTACAAATATTATCTCATTTGACCTCCGTTTTACAGTTGAAGAAACTGAGGCACATAGTGTTAAATAACTTCCCCAGGTCACATGGCTGGGTCAAATCTGATTTGGTCAGATTTGAACTCAGATCCTCCTAACTCCAGACCTAGCACTCTATTGTACCACCTAAAAAACAAAAATTATCCTGAGAAAGGTCCACAGACCAGGGTTTCACCAGATTATCAAAAAGGCTTATGATGCAAAAAAAGTCTAAGAACTCCCATACAGATCCAACCCTCTCATTTTACCAAACACTATCGCTTTAATGTTTGTTAAATGCTTTACAAATATTATTTCATTTTATCTACATAACAATCTTAGTTGTAGGTCCTATTGTTATCCCCATTTAAACAGATGAGGAAACTGAGGCAGACAGCAGAAATTAATTACTCCAGGGTAATAACTAAAGAACTCCTATCAATCAACCAGCTAGGTTGCACAATGGATAGACTGTCGACCACTTGGAGTTCAAATTCTGACTCGGATACTTACTAGCTGCATGATCCTGGGCAAGTCTCTTTACCACTGTCAGCCTCAGTTTCTCATTGGTAAAATGGAGATTATAATTCAATTGTGAGGATCAAATGAGATACCCTTGTAGAGTTAAAACCATCATTAACCAGCAATTACTTATGAAATGCCTAATGTGTTTTGGGCATAAGTAAATACAGCTTGGGACCTCACCCTTCTCCACTCTAGGGAAATGTGTGTAACCTGGGGTCCATCACTGATATAAGATCCTGTCTCTCCTCAGGTCCTCATGGTGTTGAGGACACATGGACACGTTCTGAAGTCTCAGCCCTCTAACCCCAACCCCCAAACACCTGATGAGGTCTTTGAGATCAGGTTCCCTTTGGTCATATTGTGGTTCTGTGTCTTCCCAAGAAAGTCTGGGATACATAATATTCCCTGTTCTGGGATTGCATAGAGGGGATTCCTGTTCTGATAAGGTTTAGAAGAGATAACCCCTGAATTCACCTCTGTCTCTGAGACCCCATGATTTATCAGCCCCACTTAGAAGTCATCTCCTAGGCTAATAAGTAAGAGAGCTATGTCCGGAGTCAGTGGACCTGGGTTCAAATCCCAGCTCTGTGATTTACTTACCCAGATGACCTTGGACAAGTTATTTCCCCTTTGTGCATCTCAGTTTCCTCATCTCCAAAATAGGGAGGGGGATGGGGCTAAAATGCCTCAGATTCCCTCCAGCCTTAAACCTATGAAATCCTTGGCAGAGAAGACACCACTACTGATGGCCAATCTCATGTCTTTTTGTGGATTTGTCTTAGCTTCCATTTCAGAAGCTGACCTTGTCCTCATACTGGGAGGGAGTGAGGGAATGGGAGGGTGCCTCCTTTTTGGGATGATGGGGCCTGTGATGCCCCTGGGATTTATTGAATGGTCTTATTTCAAGATTTACGCTCATGACAACACAGGAGAACACAGGAGAGTGTATGACCAAGTGCAGGACTAGTTATAAATGAGTCATTGCCCAAGGGGTCTGAGAAGGGGCAGATCTGAATGGGAAGACATAATCAGTGAAGGTTTCCTGGAGGCAATGGAACTCACAGAATCTTGGGGTGGGAGGGAGTACTTGGCTTGAGAAGCATAAACATATGGTGCTACTAATTGACTGGGTATGTGGGTGAGTAGGATGGAGGCAGCAGAGAGAGTGGGGTGACCTCCATGTGGCTGCCTTACCCAGCACCACTTCCTGAATTCTGTTCTCTTTTTCCTAGTGTTCTGTGAGCTGTGGGATGGGCACGCACAGCCGGCCAGTTTTCTGTACCAATGACACAGGAGCCCTGTGTGATGCCATCCAGAAGCCCATCTCCGAGACAGCCTGTTCCCTGCCACCATGTCCCTGGATGCCCGAGAAGCCCATCCCAGAGTGGTCGGGGAGCGGTTCCTCAAGCAGGGAACTCTTCAACGAGATCGAGTTTATACCCAGTAACCATATTCCTCCCTTTGTGCCTCTGGTACCTGGAGCCCCTGGCTCCCAGGACTCCAACGTCATCACCGAGGATGACTTCTCACCCAGCGACAAGAAAGGCAATGTTTTTGTGGATGATTTCTACTACGATTACAACTTTATCAACTTTCATGAGGATCTCTCCAACAGCCCTTTTGAGGACCGGTACAGGCCAAGTGAGGAGATTGGTGGGGGCACTGAGGAGGGACCCAAGGATTGGGGAATGCATCCAGCCTCACCACCCAGCTTGGACGGTAAGGACCAGGCAGGTCCAGAGAACCACATGACCCAGCCTATCCCAGCTCAAGAGGAAGTCATGAAGACTGATGGCCAACAGTCTGTAGGCTTCACAACTGAGCCTCTCCTTTCTACCCCCACCCCCACCCCCACCCTGATACCCTTCAGTCCCAGCCAGGGACAGCAAGGAGAGACGGTACTTCCAGAAGATTTCCTAGGTCCTCTGCCAAGTTCTACAAATAGCTACTCTAATCTCTTCCTAGATAAGTCCCCAGAAGGCCCCATAACGGGTGATATCTCTAAAGAGGACGCAGCATTCTCAGCTTCCTATCCTCTGTCCCCTTCTTTACCCACCTCAACCTCAATGATACCTGTAGAGACAGACAGTGAGGAGAGCAAAGGAGAGGCCCAGGGAGAAGATGCCAATCTTCAGAGGCCTGGGGTTCCTGGGAAGAAGAATGACAGTGATGTGGATGTCCCCACCAAGGCCTCCGAGAAAGACCCTGACTGGTTGCTCTGGGAACGATTGGATGTGGCATCTGATGATGACAGCAAGAAGTTCCCTGGGGAGATAGCCGCCTCAGGGGATAGTAAGACAACCCCTACATCCTCTCACTTTCCCCATGAGCTGAATCCGGCTCTCCCATCTCCCCAGACTACTAGTCTAGGGCCATTCTTTTCTACCCTGCCCTCAAGTGCTCCAGGGACAGAAGTCATCATTGTTTCCAAAGATGAAAGATCATGGAACTCAAATGACCACAGCCTAAGAGACAATGAGCTCCCTCCCACTAAGGGGGCATGGAGGGCTACCTCTTACCCCATCCCTTCTGAGACTAAGCCACTCAAAGTCTTTCCATTAGACACCTCTTTATCACCTCCCACCATGTCTAGTGTGCCAGGGCCAAGGAGTACGACGGACCTCCCAGCCCAAGATCTGCCCCAGTGGGACTTCCAGACCCCAGTGATGCCAGTGACCTCTGATCCCAACGACCTGGCTGGTCCAGTAGTCATGCCTTGGGATGACCATTCCCTCTCCTCTGCACTGACCCCCAGCCCAGGGTTAGACAATTTGTCCAATGAAATCAGGGTATCCCACTATTCAGACTTCTCATCTCCCCCCAGCCACCCCTGGGCAAACAAGTGGCTGGTAAATCCAAATGAGGAAACATCACTTGGGAATGTTGTTCATGATGGCAGAGACCTCAAGAATAAATTCCAGATTGAGACAGAGCCAGTTGGTACTGAGAAGCCTGCCCAGGGAACAATAGTCACCACTGAAGTGCCTGGAGGAGCCAGCTGGGAAGTTGGAGACTGGAGTGAGGTGAGTACTGGCTAAAACTTCTCTGAGGCCCACAACTCTCCTCTGTCCTTCCAGGCATTGGAGGAGAAAAGACTGGTTTTATCCCATGTAGTGTTTAACTTGGCAGCATGGTCTGGTAGTTAGGGCACTAGTCATGACGTCAGAGCAACTTGGGTTTGAGTCCTGCCTCTGACACTTACTGTGATCCTGAGCAAACCATTTAACCTCTCTGGGCATCAGTTTTCTCATCTGTAAAATGGGTGCAGGTGATGTAGCTGCCTCCCACGGTGGTTGTAAAGATCAAATGAGATAATGTGTAAAGCTATCATCATCATCCTCATTGTTATTATGGTTATTATTTCCATAATGGTAATGAAAATTTTGAAAAAGCATGAAAGTATACATACTAAGGAGGTTCATGGTGTTACTACTAGTAGGAATCTTATTTGACTGGGCAATTCATTTCCTTAAAAAAATAATCCTACTGGTTATTTGTTTGTGAATTTTCAGAGGACACTTTTTGCCACTGGGCCTCTGTTGGAAATGACAAGTCTCCTATTTCCAACATCACAAGCGTCTCAGGTTTTCTTAAAATGAGATGTTAGTTAGATGCAGAGGACAGAGCCAGGAAAGAGAGAGCAGCTGGACCAAATTTCAGGCCATCTCAAAAATTATGAAAATGAAAGATACTAATCCAGAGGGGCTGAAGAAAGGACCCACCTCCCTACTGTCAGTTTCCCTTCTCTATGGTGTTTCCCTTCAGTGAAGCAGTGGGTTGGAGTAAGTGCCATGCAGGCATGTCAGGGACTGGGAACCCACTAAAAAGTGCCCAGTCAGAGGGTTTGGGATAGAAATTGGGCTTGGGATAGAAACCTAAATCTCAGGATTGCCCCTGAAGAACTGATCCCTAAAAGGAGAGCTAAAGTGTCTTAAGCTCCTCCCATCCAATCTCCCATGATAGAATAAATCCCCTCGGTACACGCTCCTACAAGATGCCCAGTCTCTTCTTAGCAAGAGCTTACAACTTGAGAATACAGCCTATTTCATTTCCAGACTTGTCAAATTGTCTGGAATATTTTTTTTGTATCAGGCCAAAACTGGCCTCCCTGTAATGCCTTTCCCCATTTCCTCCATTATTTCTAGTTCTTCTAGCTGGGGACAATGAGTCTAAACCCTCCTTCTTGCATGTAACAGTCTTTCTAATCCTTGAAAACAGCTCTCCTCTTTTCCTGAGTTTTCTCTGCTTTAAGTTTAATATTCTTGACTGTCCTAAGGCATGATTTCCCATCCCCTCACATCCTGGCTGAGCTTCTCTGGGCACATTCTAATTTGTGAGTGTCCTTCCTAAAATATGGCAGCCAGGATGGGACTCTGTGCTCCAAATGGGATGTGACTGGGGGCAGAGAGTATTAGGGGTGAGGAGGAAAGAGGAAGGGGGTGGCCTCCTCTATTCTGGATTGTGCATAACAATTCAGTCCAATATCACCTAATTGAGCAACTGATAATTCCATGAGAAGAAGACAGAGCAGAAGTCCCTCGGCCTTCAGCTTCCAGGTTCTGCTCTCAGCTGAAAGTATAGATAATGGGATTTGAAAAGGAAGCAATGTTACATGGGCTCATTGTGGTTGTGAGAAATCCAGCATGTAGTCTTTTCCCCTTTCTCCCTTTCCCCTTCCCCTCCACACACCCACACTAAAGAAGCTGGGGCTTAGTGTCCCCATCAGATACTGACATTAGAAGTCCCATTTTTCAGATAGAAAGGTTCAGGCTCATAGAGGGGGAGTAGTTGACTGGCAGCCCCAACGCTGGTTCCAGAGCTAGAATATTCTAATCTCCATGTTCCTCTACCATCTTCTACCATCTCGAGATGAGATGATAATTTAATGGTTCTGCATCTGTTCCTCTGGCCCTGGACTGGGTGGGGGGTGGGTTGGGAAGCGGGGGGTCAGTGCAGAGGAGAAAGAGAATGGTCATCCCAAGGCATGACCACCAGATCTTGTTTTGTCTACCTGACATACTTTCCTTTCTACTTTGCCCATTACCCATTCATTCCACAAGTACTCATCATAGCTGTTATGTATATATCTGATCTTCTCAGCCATTAAAAAAAAATGTGTTAAGCTTGTGCACATAATCCCTGCTCTCTAAGAGCTAATAGGGCAAGGGAATGTAAGGGAGCATGGGACAGAGGCAAGGCTCCAGAGTACTCACAGAAAGAAAAGCTTGTTATTGGTCATTCTGAGTCTCCATCACCTAGGCTCTCATGGCCCTCACCAGCCATGTATGGGAGCTAACTGTTCTGGGCCTGAGGATGTTGGCCCATGTATCAGCGGATGCTGCTGGGGAGCCGATGGGTCCCCACCTCACCCTCCCCCCTCCCACAGTGTTCCACCACCTGTGGCCTGGGAGCCATCTGGAGGTCTGTGCGCTGCAGCACAGGTCAGGAGGAAGATTGTATCCCCACCAGCAAGCCAGTGCCTGCCCGTCGCTGCTACCTGAGGCCCTGCTCAACATGGCATGTAGGGAACTGGAGCAAGGTAAAGAGTCTATCACCCTCCTTCACCTCCCCACCCAACCACTGGACCCTTAGGGAAACTGAGCCTTTGACCTGACCCTGGTGTCTGGAGAGGAACTATCCCCTGCTGGGGAAACTGAACTGCCCTGGAGTTAGGACAGAGGGGACTTACTGGTCAACTGGTCATAGTTATTGCCATGGGTCTCTCAGGCTGTTGGAGAAGTAGAGGGCTGGAGGAGGGCAGCAGAGATCATCTGAGGGGCCAGATCGTAGGCTTGATGTGAGAGTGCTCGTCTTCATGCTCTCTACCATGGAGGCAGTCCATGGATTTGGATTTGGATTTGGCAGCTGGCTGCCATGTCCTCCTGCTCTCAGTGACATGTTTCCCCTTCCCCACCCAAGTGCTCCCGGAATTGTGGAGGTGGCTTCAGGTTTCGGGATGTACACTGTGTAGACACACGGGACCGCCGACTCCTCCGCCCGTTCCACTGCCAGCCTGGTCTCTTCAAGCCCCTGGGCCAGCTCTCCTGCCACATGGACCCCTGCCTGGACTGGTACACGTCATCCTGGAGAGAGGTAAGGGTGTGGTGAAGAAGAGAGCATAGACCTGGCCTCCAGGCCGCACCTCTAGCCATCTCAGTCCTTCTCATTTCCCCCTAAAGTGCCCTTTTCCATGTGTTTGGTAGCTGCCATGCCTATCCACCCAACTCAGGATGTTATGGGACCTGCCTTTGAGGGATAAAACTCCTCTCCCTGACTCATTTACCCTAAGACAGAAGAGACTAAATGCAATCCCTGGAAAAACGGTGGGCCCTTGTACAAGAACCTAAAAAGGGTCTATTGAACCAAAGAAATGACTTTCAAATGGTGGAATTCAAGGCCCTTTGCCTTGTATCTGAGGAAAGAAACTATTTAGAGATGGGAATATCTTCCCAGTGACTCTCTGCTCACCTCCATGTGGCCAAAGCCTGCTCCACTTTTGTTTAAAGCCAGCCTTGACCCCAGAATTTCCCTCAAGAGAACCCCCTGGTCCCACCTGGGGTGCCTAAGCCCCCCAGCTTTCCTCAGTTAGAGTATCTGGTCCAGTTGACAAGGTGTAAGATGGCTTTCAGGCTCAGGTGTCTTTTGTGAGGTGGGCAGTGAAGACATGGATGCAGGACTGTCAAAACCCTTCTCCAACAGAGAACAGTCTGGCCTTAGGCCACCGATGGGCTCCTCCAGACTTTACACAGAGAGCCAAAGTCCCTGCTGCCAGCCCCCTCTGCCTTCCCTTAGGCTCTCAGTGCCCTCTGAGTCCTAACGAGGGACCTGGGGGGGTTTCCATTTTCCCTCAGTGCTCTGAAGCCTGTGGAGGAGGAGAACAAGAGCGCCTGGTGACCTGCCCAGAGTTTGGGCGCTGTGAGGAGACCATGCGACCCAACACCACCAGGCCCTGCAACACTCACCCATGTACCAAGTGGGTGGTGGGGCCCTGGGGACAGGTGAGTTGGAAGGGCTGGGTATGGCCAAGGGGGGCCCCCAGAACCTTTAAAAATGAACCCTAAATAATACAGTGATTATAGAGAAGTGGGCTTAGAATCAGCCTCCCTGGGATCAAGTCCTGTCACTTACTGACATATGTGTGACCTCGAGCAGATCAACGAACATCTCTGGGTGTTAGTTGGCTTAATCTGTAAAATGAGGGCATCTGGTTAGGGAGCATCTAAGGTCTCCTCCATCTCTAACTTGTATAATCCTTTGGGGGTAAATGCACCACCCTCACCTCTGGCACTGCCAGTCATGGTACAAAGACTAGAAGTAGCCCCAGAGGTCATCATGACCTGCAGTCATTGGCACTCATCCAGCAGTGTAGCCTATTGTAGAGAACGTTGGGTGGGGCCTTGGCAGAGGTCTGGGTTCGAACTCCCATAACCATTGTGAGAAATGAGATAACGTGTAAAGCTCCTATTATTGTTAAACACCTCTGGTACTTCCAAGGCTTTAGACCTTGACCAAATCACTTGACTCCTTTGAATCTCAGTTCTCTCATCTGTAAAATGGAGATAATACCACCCATAATACTTTGAGACAATTCATGGGAAGTGCTTTGTAAACCTTAAACGGTTCTATAAATGGCAATCATGATGATGCTATGCCTGTCTAGAAAGGAAGCGAGGGAACCAGACTCTCTGGGCCTTTTCGGAGGTGCCCACGAGGGGCAGGTGGAGACAGAAGCCCTGAGCCCTGCACTCTGCAGCAGGAAGAGCTCCCATGCATCCAAATCCCACTTGTTCCAAGGATACAGCATCTCTCATATGTAAAACAATCATAAATGTAAAGCGGGATGGCTCCCAAGAGGCCATCTACTCCCTCTCCCCTCAATGGATAGGGGAGGAAACAGAGGCTGAAAAAGATTAAAGTGACTTAACCAATGTAGCAAGTGGAAGGGCAGGATTTGAAACCATGACCCCTAACTCCCAACTTCATTGCTCTTCCCAATGTGCAACATGCCAAAAAGTTTCTCGTCCATGTTCTCTTCCTCCCCCAAGTACCACGTTAGCCTGGGCCCTGGCTCCTACCACCATGGCAGTTACAGCAGTCTCCCTCCTTGAAAGTGCAATGCCAAGGCCTTCTCCTTCAGGAAGCCTTCCCTAATCACTCCCATTGTTAACGGCCTCCCGCATCGCTGCATTTTACACTCCTCTCGTGATCTTACACATCCTTATCCTGTGACAAGAGTGTATTCAGTTCTAATCTAATTATCCCACTACTAGACCATGAGCTCTCTGAGGGACTGTCTTGTCTAATATTCCTGCCTCCCCATTGCCCAGATCAGTGCACAGTACACCTTTCAATGCCTGTTAAATGAATGAGTGAATCCTTCCTATGGTCTTTTTTCTCCAGTGCTCAGCCACATGTGGTGGAGGGATCCAGCGGCGGCTGGTCAAGTGTGTCAACACCAAGACTGGCCAGCCAGAAGAGGACAATAGTCTTTGTGACCATGAAGCATGGCCTGAAAACTCCCAGAGGTGCAGTCCCCAGGACTGCCCTGCCAGTGAATCAGGTAGGTGACTCTCCCCTGCCCTGCCTCCTTGGACTCAGGAGGCCATGGGGGAGGTTGGATTCTCTCTCTTGTGTAGTCTGGGATTGAAAGGAAGACAGCACAGAAAAAGAGCCTAATAATGGAAACCTGGAAATCTGAGTTCACAACCTGGGCCCACCTCCCACTGCCTGTGGGCAAGTTATTTCCCCTTTCTAAGGCTCAGTTTCATACACCTTTAAGTGAGAGAGAGTTGGGCTATATAATCTCTGAGATTCCTTCTAAATGTGATGGTATATGTTCTGTGATTTCTCCCAGGGGTGACATTTTATGACCTGTTGATTTGTTTTTAATGTTCTCAAGGCCTTCCAGCTCAACATCCTATGTTCTAAGGACCCTCCTGATTCTGATAGTTCATGTTCTAAGACTCCAGCTCTGACATTCTGTGTTCTAAGGTTCCTCCCAAATCTGCCATTTTAAGTTCCAAGGTCCCCCCTTGCTCTGATATTCTGGGTTCTAAGTTCTTCACAGTTCTGACAGTCCATGTTCTAAGGCCCTTCCCAGCCCTGACACTCTATGTTCTAAGGTTCCTCCTTGCTCTGACATTCTCTGTTCTAAGACCTTTCCCAGTTCTAGACCACAGCCTGTGTTCTAAAGTCCCTTCCTTCTCAGATATTCCATCATTCTCGATGATCATCTGTCCAATTTATGAATTATCTAGTTCATTTGCAGTGATTGATTATGAGTTGTTATTTCATCACACCCCAAAAAGCTGCCTTGATTCTGGGCTGCCCTAAGCAAGGCAGTGTCTCTAGAATGAGGAAGGTGGTGGTTTCTCTAGAGGCAGGAGTTCTTAACCTTTCCTGTGTCCTTGACCCACCCCTCATTTGTGGCTATATGGTGAAGCCTGTGGACCCCTCTTCAGAATATGGTTTGTTCCCTGCATTCACAATGGAAATAAATGCTGAATTTCACTGAGAATTTAGTGAAAATTAAGATCTCTTTTTTTTCCCCACCCAAGTTCACGTATCCCCTAAAATCTGTCTATGGAAATAGCTAGATAGAGGTCTAGGCTTAGAGTCAGGAAGACCTAAGTTCAAATCTGATCTCAGATAGGTATAGCAAATAGATATGATAGATGGATAAATAGATAAGATAGATAGATGGATGGATGGATGGATAGATGATAGATAGATAGATAGATAGATAGATAGATAGATAGATAGATAGATAGATAGATAGATAGATAGATACAGGCAGATAGATAGATAGATGGATGCATGGACAGATGGATGGATGGATAGATAGATACATAGATAGATAGATAGATAGATAGATAGATAGATAGATAGATAGATAGATAGACAGATAAAGTGGATGCCTAGGTGGGTGGAGAGAAAAGAGACACTATTGAAAGCACTGAGAATACAAGCAGCAATGCAGACAATTCTTGCCCTCAGGAGCCTTAAAGGGAGCTGAAAAGGGGGGGTGGCCATGGAGGAGGCAGGGAAGATAGAAAAGTGGGCCAGGCGTTGAGCTGGCTTGGAAGGCTGGCCGGAGTGAAGAAGCCACTCACCAAAGGAGGGTGCCACAAGGCTGGGACATTGCCAATAGGAGAAGGTTGCTGGACTGAGATGGGAAGTCATCAGGAGTTGTGGGCTGAGGCAAGTTTCATGGTTGATGTTGTCCTCTAGTAATTTATAAACATGAAAATGCTATTACAGAAGTGCGTGATCTCATTTTGGTGAAGGTTCCTGACAAATGCCAGACAGAGTCATGAAGACCAGGGTTCAAGCCAGCCTCCGATAGTTTCTTACTGTGTAGTCTGGAGCAAAGCAGGGTTAGTCTCTGATCCACAGGTGAGCCACTTCCCCTCATCTACAAAATGAAGGGACTGAACTAAGCCACTTCTTAGACCTGTCCCTTCCAGCTCAATGGACTGGCTGCTATTAACTCCATGGAGGGAATTCTCATCCTGGGAGTTTCTCTAGCAGTGGCATCACAGGGTCTTCCCATTGCTTGGAAAGGCAATGTAGAGCAGTGGTGAGAACATACGTATAGCATCTACGGGTTTGGCACTAATGCTTCTGCCCGTGATGGAGTCTCAGCTTTCCTCCAGGGGTGCTGTGAGGATGTGGCTCTTTTTAAACCTTAACATGCTGTTGAAATGGGGCATAATTCCTGTTATCTGTAAGTTTTAAGTGTCTCACCACTGACAGTGGAGGGTGACCTGAGTCATCGGCATGCTTATGTTCTGTGGGAAGGACAGCAAACTCTGCATACATGCACATACATACGTATGTGTATACACACATATATAAATGCAATGTAGAACAGGGGAGGATGGGACAGGCCTGTGACCTCATTGATCTAGGCAGCCCCCAGCTTCACCCCCAGCTGAAACTCCCTCTACTGGTACAGATTAGCGCGTTCTCTGGGACTTCCAGGCTTGGTTGCCTGGAGCATGGAGGTGTGATTTCTCCAGGGCCATACTGCCACAGTATGTCAGTGATGGGACTTGAACCCAAGACCACCTGACTCTAAGACTGACTCTCTATCCACTACATTACCCTGCCTCCACAAATACAAAATAAATCCAAGCTAATTTTCTTTTTTGGGGGGGTGGAGCATCTGGGAGACTTAAGAAAGATCTCAGGTCAGAGGTGACATCTGAGCTGAGCTTGGAAGGAGATTAAGGATAGGGAGAGCAGAGGGAGAAGAGAGTCATGGCAATCCTGGGGAATGGCCTGTATGCGGTGGGGGTGCTGTAGGTCTATCCAGAGCGGCAGCCGGGCTCAAGGAGGACAGCAAGCCCCAGTCTCTTCTGTTCTCTGAGCCCTTTCCCTGCCGTTGGCCTCAGTTTCCTTCTTTGTCAGTGAAGAAGTCTGGTTTAGAGGATCCCTACAAGTCTTCTGAGCTCTGGAATCTGGGACTTCTCCATCTAGACAGGCTTCCATAATCCCACAGCTGGGGATGGCCAAGCTTCTTCCATGGGCTTCTGACAAATCTTAGCTGATGAGAAAGGCTTCAGAAAACCAGGGCAGGATCAGTGGCAACCTTACCACAGACTCTACCACAGCTGCACTAAGGACAGCGCGGGATGGGGATGAACCAACACAGATCCCTTGACCCCAGCCCCAGAGCTTGGGGAATGTTAGCCAGTTAGTATAGTCCTAATGGTCTCCCTCAGATTGTGGACTCCTCAGATTGTGGACTCCTTGAAGGTATGATCTGTCTGTTTGCCCCCTTTTGGGTCCTCCGAACTTAGCACACAGTAGGCACTTCATAAATGTTTGTTGACTGGCTGACTGACCTGTTGAGGTCCATGCTCTGGAGAACAGCCCAAAGGGGGCATTTGTTTGGATTTGGGTCTTTGTAGTTACTCAGAGTCTTGTTTCTCTGTGAGAGCATCAAGGAGGGGGTAGATTTAGGAAGTTTGGGAAACTCAACATTTGCTCTGGAATGAACAACGGTGTGGAAAGATTGCTGACCCAGAAACCAAAGCCCTGAATTTGAATCCCAGCTCCATCCCTCATGGCAAAGGATGACTCTAGCTCTCTTGGCCTCAGTTTCCCCATTTTTATAATGGTGAAGTCAGACGACATGACTTGTAAAGCCTCTTTAGCTCAAAAATCAGTCTCTCAGAAAAGCCAGAGCCTCTGGTCTGAACATGGTATTTGACTCTTAGGAGCTGTGTGACTGGGTAAGCAGTCAGTAAACTGCTTGAGGTTTCAGTTTCCTTATCTTTAAAATAGGGGCATTTAAACCGAGGTCCCCTCAAGCCCTTTGGAGCTGCATATCCCAGGGACTCTTCTCTCTGGATCATGTCAAGCTGGAGCCTCTTTCTCCAAACCCAGTACCCTTGCCACTAGGCCATGTGGGGCCTTTCCTTTTGGGAGGGCAGGAAGGCTGCTCTTTGTGACTCAACATCACCTGCTTGCTTTAGAGGAGTGTTTTTGGTGAGTTTTTGCTAGAACTCCTTCCCCATCCCCACCCTCAATGCGCACACCCACACCCACACACACACACACACACACACACACACACACACACACACACACCTTCCTTCCAGTCATCCTGGATTATTCACTGACTCCTGACCTTATTTTGTTCCTTCTGGACTCCATACTTTTGCTTGTGTTGTGTTTCCTTCCTGATATGCCATCTCCTCTAATGTCCTATGCATACTCTTGGCTCAGCAACCATCTCCTCTGTCAAACTTACCCAGTTCCATTTGACATGTATTTATTAAGTGTATCCTGTGTTTTTTCAGGCCTTGTGCTGGATAGTAAGGCTACAGAAATGAAGAATGACCCAGTCCCTATCCCCAAGGGGCTTTTGCTCTTAGTAGAGGGAAATGAGATTGCAATGAGTCGAAAAGGCTTTATTAAATACTTACTGTGTGCCAGGCACTGTGTGAGCTTCAACTCAACGTGCTTACAGTCAGTAGGGAGAAGTAAATACATATCTACAGGGCAAATACAAGATAACTTGGGGGAAGGCTCTCATGAGATAATATCCATGAAGTAAACTCTAAACTCTACAACACTGCATGAGTCCATCATTGCTGTTTGCAGAAATGGCCTTAGCTTTGGGTCTGTTAGAAAGAGTAGGGGCCTGAGAGTCAGGGCACTGAGTCTGTGTTGACTTCCAGAGCCTCAGTTTCCTCAGTTGTAAAATGGGTCAATTATTCTTGCCCTGTTTCACGGAGGTGCAAACAGTCCCCAGTCATGAAGGATTCTCCTGATGTCCATGCCCTGAATAGTTACTTTCATATAAATTTCATGACTCATGATCAGATGGAGTTTCATTTCTTCCTGGCCCTCCCTGTACCTTACATCCCTCCATCCCCCAAATCCTCCGGAAAGGGCCCTTCCTGGTTAGGAACAGTCTGAGCGTCAGCTGCCCCGCCGGACAGTGCAAGGAACAGAGATGGAAATGGTTTCAGCTTCCTGGCCAGCTGGGAATCGCCCCAAGGGGTTGGGATGGCCAGAAGCCAGGAGTTTAGACACACCAGCTCAGCACATGCACATGTGAAAGACGCCCCACACACATGTGCACATGCATAGCAACAGACACATGTGGTCAAAGAGACATGTACACATATGCTTACCCAATAGATGCTTGAATGTTCCCCAGTACTATAAACACACACATGTATGTGTACACATGTACAGTCAATGAAACTGGAATATGTATGTATGTATATACATAGGCATGTGTAACAAATACAAACTACATTAGCTCCTTCAGGAAAGCCGCTATTTCAGTTTTGTCTTTATTTTTCAGTTCCAAAATGCTTGCTAGTTGATCGGTTGAATACATGAATATATAGTCAACTTGTGCACATAGAATGCAGCCCACACGGTCCAATAAGCATCTATTGAGCTTCTGCTGTATATCAGGCTCTGAGCTAAGTGCTTTGCAAATATTATCTCATTTCCTATACATGTATCAAAAAACTCACTTCCCTCAAGTACCAACTAAAACCCCCTCTCCTCCAGGAAGCCTGTCCCAGCCTTTCTTAATGCGGTGCTTTCCCCACTCTGAATTCTTTCCTTTTTATCCTGTACTTGTGTGTTGTGGTTTGCAAGATCATAAGATCCCTGAGGGCAGGGAGTGTGCCTAGTCTGGTACCTGACATGTAGCAAGCACTAACTATATGTCGATCAACTGACACATCCACCCAAGTACGAACATGCATACTTTTCCATTTCTGTAGCTTCCTGACTACCGATTGGCAAGGACAGAGGAAGGCTGGAACATCAGGGAGGTGGCTGGTTAGCCAGCTACCCATTGGGGTCCCTCAGTTATGGAAGATTAAGATCACCAAAGGGCTCACCTCTCCCCTAACTCTGTCTATCCTCCCAGCCCCCCACCCCATCCCTGCCACCTGCATCTGTTCCCAGCCTCTCTCTCCTCCATCCCCATGAGGTTCCACTGGGTATAATGGCTTTCGCTTCTGAGGCATGAGACAGATCTCTAGTCCCTGCTCTGGGTCCACCAGAACGTGAGATCTAGGAGGAGCCATGGAAGATCATCAGGAGTCCTGGATTTGAATTCTTCCTCGTAAACAGACTGCAGTATCACAATGTCCCTGAGTTTTAGTTTCCGTAGCTTTGAAATGGGGCACTTGGGCCCTTCTAACTGTGTAAACTAGGACAAATCATTTCCCTAGCTTGGACCTCAGTTTCTTCATCTGTAATATGAGATGTCTTCCTGCAATTTTAACCTTTCATGCCTTAAGTAGCTTAACTCAAACTGCACAAATACTTTTAGGACACCCTGTATCATTCTTTCTAATTTACAAAGAGTTCTTCCAACAGTGACTCTCTAAAGTACTGTTCTCCCCATTTTACAGATTGTAGGCTTCTAGGCAAATGAGTAGGGACTATGGGGACCATCTAATCCACCCGCTCATTCTACAGAAGAAACCAAGGTCACCTGGGGACTCAAGTTTCAGAGTCAGGCTTTGGAAGGAAGCCCCGATTGCCAAGCTAGGGCTCCTTCTGCTGTCCCATGCGTGGTATCTGAAGTCCATCCCAGCTCCAGCATTCCAAGACTCTCACTGCCTGGGAAGGCTCCCTGGAGGAGGTGATGGGGTGTGGTTGGGTTTGGCCAGGGAGGAGAGGCCCACCGAGCCCCCTCCCAGGTTGTCATTTTTGTCCAAGCACGCTTCAGCCATGGTCTAGACTCCATAGTCTGGCCTCTTTGGGAAAAAAGGCATCTCAACTTGGTGGTTCCCCAGGTGTGGTAGAATTTCTCAGTGGGAAACTCCATTCCAGTTGTTTTTTCTCCTTACCCTGTTCTGAGTCAGTACACCCTACAAGGGGGAGTAGGGAGTCCTAAGTCTTCTAGGCTGAACGCCCAGGCCCCCAGAGCCTTGGTGGGATGCATGTCATTTTCCCTAGTAGAATGTAACCTCCCTCAGGGTGAGGACCATGTTTTTGCCTCTGTGTGTATCCCCAGCACTTAACACAGCGCCTGGCACATAGTGGGGCTTACTAAATACTTATTGACCGACTGCTTGCCTGAGTTATGCAGCCAGGAGTCAGAATGTGAACACAGGTCCTCTGACTCAAAACTCCTCACTCTTCAAGGTAGAAGAGACTCCAGGTGTCACCTAGTCCAACTTCTTTGCCAGGGTCTTTCTACCCCCACCCCAATCCTTTTGACAGCATCCCTGAGAGGTAGTCATCCATCTCCTGCTTGAACACTTCCAGGGATGGTGAACACACTACCTCATTGGGTGGTCTAACCCCATTGCTGGACATTTCTCATTACAGGAGGTTTGTTATTCTGATATAGATCTGCTTTTCCCTGTAACTTCCTCTCTTTGGTCCAAGGGCTTCCTGGGGGAACTATAGAAAATGACCTTAAACTAGTGTTCGGATGTTTGAAAAAATTCACTAAAATTAAGTTCAACACCTACTCTATGCTAGCCACATACAAAAGCAAAAACAAAACAGGCACTGCCTTCAAGGGACATTCCTTCAATTGCTCCTCATCTAGTAGGGTTTCCAAACCTAAACTTCCTTGCCCAGGATAACTCTTCAGCTTGATAGTGACTAGCACATAGTAGGCGCCTAAGAAATACATCCTGAATTGAATGTTAGCAAATTTTTTCAAACATCACAAGGATGCACCCAGAGCTTATCTCAAGCATCCAGTTGGGGTCGACCTCCTGAGTTCTGGGCTCCATGCTTGTTTTAGCATGGCCTACCCTGCCCATGGCCTTGTTCCATTGAGTTATGGTCTAGAGCTGCTATGGACCTTAGAGGCCATCTCGACTAACCTCATTTTATAGAAGAGGAAACTGAGGCCTGTGAAGATTAAGCGACTTAGGATGAAAGATCTAGAGTCTCAGTAGACCTTGGAGACCCTCTAATCTCCTCCTCTCATTTTATAGACTAGGCACACATGATTTGGACAGGGTCATATAGGCAGTAAGTTTTATGGGCAAATTCTGACCCCAAAGTCACAGTGACTGTAAATGAAATAGCAGACCATACTGTTGACTCATGTTACACCCACAGTTCACCAAAACTCCCAGGTCAGAGTGGCCCTTTTGAACCTGAGACTGGCCAAGCCCATTTTCTCCTATAATTGACTTTCTGAAGCCCTGTTCCTGGGAACCCAGGATGGGGGTCAGAGGTTACAGGCTTAATCCTCTCCTCTTCCTCCCTCACAGCCAAGCAAAGCACGCTTGTATTTATAAGGCCTGTGCCAGAAAGTTTATTTTTCTCAGCTCCACAGTGCCCCACAGGCTTTCCAGTAATAATGACGATGATGATAGCTGACATGTATGTAGCATTTTAAGGTTTTCCAAGCACTTTATAAGCGTCTCATTTGATTCTTACAACAATCCTGTAGCAATAGCAGTCAGAACAATAATCCTTTTATTCAGTCACAAAAAGCAGTTGTTTAATCCAATAGTCCACAGAACATTAAATATAAAAGAATTGTAGCAAGATCATAACTTTTTTCAAGACCACTTCCATCTGAACTCCATCACAAACAATTAGAAGAATGAGACAGTAGTAACAGCACTTTCAGCTTGACATTCCCATTGGGGGCATGCAGGGACAAAGCATTTTACCTCCATATTCACTTATCACCTTTTGAATGCTAGGTAGAAGTTGACTATCTTTCCTGGGCCTCAGTTTCCTCACCTGTAAAATGAGGGGATTGGCCCAGATGGTTTCAAAGATTTCTTCTAGTTATGGATGTATGACCCACATGACCTCAACCCTATGATCTGGGAGCTCATGAATTGTCCCCATTTTATAGAAACTGAACAAAATGAGATAGAGTGGTAGTGTGGTAGAACACTCACTGGATTTGAGGTCAGAAGATTTGGGTTTGAGTCTCACCTCTACTCCTTACTCATCACATGATCTAGGATAAGTCACTCAAACTCAGTCTATTTCCCCATTGGAAAAATCAGTATTTCTAAGTCTCTAATACCTAGATGACACTGTGAATACAGTGCTGGAGCTAGAGCCCAGAAGACCCAAGTTCAAATCTGGCCTTAGATCCTTAATAGTTGTGTGAGTCTAGGCAAGTCATTTAATCTTGATTTGCCTCTGTTTACTCATCTGTAAAAATCAGGATAATAATACCACTCACTCAGGAAGATCAAGTAAAGTGGTAAAGTGCACTATAAATGTTAGTGAATATTACATTTATTCCAGGTCACACCGAGAGCAAATGGAACAGCTGGAAAGGGTAGGATCATTGACATTCTCCTCTGTGGGAAGCAGAGGAGGAAGAGAAAGAAGTCATTGGAGTGGGGTATGGGGGCGGGAGAGGGAGAGGGATGGGGGTGTGGAGGCAGCCCGGTGTTGTTTTCCCAACACATTGAACAGCCTGGGGAGGTAAATTATTTCTCTAAATTAACCCCCTGGGTGAAAGGGGGTCACTTGTAGGAAAAGGGAGTGAAGGGTGGAGATGTCAGGCAAAGAATGCATTGTATTAAGGAGACTGGATGGGGCTGAGCCTCTGCAGAGAGGAGAGATGGGAAAGTCACCTCTGCCTCTGCCTGTAACATGAGTTACAGCTGGAAGAGGTAAAACATAGACCAGCAGGACTGGAGGGTCCTCAGAAGAGCCTGATGGAGCCTTAGAACGTAGAATGTCACCTCTATTGGGTTCATCCAGTCTGACCCCCTTATTTTACAAAGAAGGAAACTGAGGCCCATGAAATTATTTCCCAGAATCACACAAGTGGAGAAGAGCTTCAGAGGTGGAATTTGAACCCAGGCTCTGACTCTTTCTGTGTGTTTTGGCTGCCTAGTTTGCCTGGCCCTAGTCCCAGTTGGACCTCTGAGTGACTGGCTCTATGAAAGTTGGTGGCTGAATCAAGCCCCTTCCACCTAGGAGGAGAAAGGCCCAAAGGTGCACCTGATGCTTCAAGGCAAGGCTAGGCTGGGTCACTTAAAGCTGCTCACAACCTTTGTGCCAAAGCTTTTTGGGGGGACCTGGATTCGAATCCCAGCTCTGCCATTCTTTAACCTTGGGAAATCATTGATTCTCAGCCTCTGTCTTCCTCTGTAAAAGGATCATATTGGACCAGACGACTTCCAAGGTCCTCTCCCACATTAACCCCAGCCCAGGGGGCTTCTGTGTTGTATCTTTTCTAAACTCTCCTGATTAGGGGTGGGGGGTGGAAATGAATCACTTACTGAAGGAGTAGCTGCTCACTGTCCTTGGGCAGTCTGGGGAAACCTGGAGACAGACTTCTTGGCATCATGTTTTTATTGCATCAAATAAAGTACATGAGAATACAGTGCAAACCAATTATATTAAAATACAATTTTCAAAGTATTAAAACAAAACAAACAACAAAGAGAAGCGTGGGCTCCAGGTTCAGAACCTGTCTTAAGGGGGAGCTTTCCTTTTCTACAGCCCTCCCAGCTGATTTTCCTTTAGCAGGGGCTCCTGGAGGACAGCTACTATGAGCTTCCTCCCTCCTCGGCCACTTTCTCCCACTTCCCATCCCCCTCCACCCTCCCATGACTACCCACAGCTATAGGCTCCGGGCAAGGCTCAGCGTGGTCGGGCCTCCCCATCATCTGGGCTCCATCACACCAGCTCCACCCCACCCCACCCAACCTCCCTTCCCCGCTCCTCCTCCTGGGTGGTCGAGTGTTCCAGGCTTCAGTGAGGAGTCCAGGGGCTCATCAGCTGGCTGCCAGCAGCTGAACTAAGCCCAGCTTCATGAGCCTTCCCAGGAATCCTTGACTGCAGTCACACACTGGTCCTGGAGAGAGCAGGGAAGGAATGAGCATGTGAGAGAGAAGCAGGAGGCAGGGGAGGGGGGCAATCACTGTGGGGAGACAGATGAAAGACAGCCTGGGGAGTACAGGCCAATTCCCTTCACAATGACCCAGCCCACATCAATCTCACATGCATTACCTGTGACCTCCTTAGGAGGGAGATACATATTAGGTGATCTCTTACTATGAATGAATGAATGAATGAAAAATGAAACGAATTGAATTCATGCAATTCACGAGATGAAATTTCATGAATTGAAAATTTGAATGAATGAACAAACTAATAAAAAAATACTCAAGCTAGGCATTATGCTTAATGCTGAGTATACAAATACAAAAAGAAAGACAATCCCTGCCTACAGGAAGCTTACTTTCTTTTTTTTTTAATTAATTAATTTATTTGTTTTCAGTTTTCTACAATCACTTCCATAAATCTTAGATTTCCTCCCTCTCCCCCCTCTTTTCCCCTCCCTCTCTCCTTCTTCCCCAAGATGGCATGCAATCTTATATGGGTTCTACACATACATTTTCTCCTCAGTCATGCTGCATGAAAGAATTAAAATGAATGGGAAAAACCATGAGAAAAAAAAAACAAAACACAAGAGAAAATAGTCTACTTCATTCTGCAATCCAATTCCATAGTTCTTTTTCTGGATGTGGAAGTCATTTTGCTTCAAGAGTCCATTGGGAATTTTTTAGATCCTTGCATTGCTGTGAAGGACTAAGTCTACAAGAAAAATTCCTCATACACTGTGATTGTTGCTGTGCACAAAGTTCTCCTGGTTCTGCTCCTTTCACTCAGCATCGGTTCATATAAGTCTTTCCAGGCCTCTCTGAAGTCTTCCTGTTCATCATTTCTTATAGCACAACAGTATTCCATTATATTCATATACTGTAATTTATTCAGTCATTCCCCAATTGATGTGCATCCCCTTGATTTCCAGTTTTTGGCCACCACAAAGAGAGATGCTATAAATATTTTTGTGTATGTGGGACCCTTTCCCATTTTCATGATCTCTTGGGGATACAGTCCTAGAACATTTTTGTAGCCTTTTGTGCAGATTGCTCTCCAGAATGTTTGGATCAGCTCACAGCTCCACCAACAATGAATTAATGTTTCAACTCTCTCACATTGCCTCCAGCATTTATCATCTTCCTGTTTTGTCATGTTAGCCAATTTGATAGGTGTGATGTGGTACCTCAGAGTTGTTTTGATTTGCATCTCTCTAATCAATAGTGATTTAGAGCACTTTTTCACATGATGATAGATAGCTTTAATTTCTTCCTCTGAAAATTGCCTGTTCATATCCTTTGACATTTATCAATTGGGGAATGACTTGTGTTCTTGTACATTTGACTCAGTTCTCTATATATTTTAGAAATGAGGCCTTTATCACAGACACTAGTTGCAGAAATTCTTTCCCAGTTTTCCAAGGAAGCTTACTTTCTAATAAGGAAAGCAACGTATGTTAGGGAGTAGTGCCCAGAGAAGGGAGGATTTGGGGTCTGAGGGACAAGTTGATGCATTAGGCAGTAGATTGACACAGGTCTTTCCAGAAGTCATGATAGTATTGATCTGATTGCTACACCCAGAACCAGAGGGTAGAAAGTTCAGAGATGGGATGGTAGAAGGGCCCTGGGTGAATTGAATGCTCAGTTGAAGTATAGTCTGAAGTCTGGAACTGGCTAGATAACTGGAGTAGTTTACACTTGATCAATAGTGAGCATTTTGGAGTTCCAAAGATAAGATAAATTGAATAACTTCTCCATGACCTAAGGGCATGAATTCTGTAAGTTCAGAGTGCAGAGGTCTAGATTCAGGCCCAAGGGTAAAGGTCCAAGGATTCTCCACCCAATCTTGAGTCTCAACTCAACTCTGCCTTCTTCCCAAACTGAAAGAAAAATGAAAAACAAAATTCTTGTAACAAATTTGCATAGTCAAGCAAAACACACTCCCACATTGGCCAGGTCCCGAAATTGGTCTCATTCTGCATCTCAAGTCCATCACCTCTCGTGTGCATGCCTTTGGAAAATCTGAGTCCCTTAAACTCTTTCTCCCCCTTTTCTTACTCATCAGGGTGTATTTGTGTTGTCAGGATTTTTTTATGGAGAGCTTCCCATCCCTCCTGGACTGATTTCCAGGGCAGATCTTTGGCCTCTCCCCAAATCTCAGGCGTGTAGTTAATTCTGCCCAGCCTCCTCTGAATTCAAGGATGGCACAGTCAGTTCCACTCAAGATTCCCATCATGTTTGCTTCAGCTGTCAGTTCCTCCTTGTTGATGAGAATGGCATTTTCCTCTTCCTAGCTCCTCCACCCTTTGAGAAATAAATCATTAAGACAAAATGAGAGTTGATCAAGTACCTTGATTTTGAGGGAGTATCAGAAGATATGGAGGTACCTGAAATCCTCATCACTACTATAAATTAACAGATAACATTTATATAGCACTTTAAATATGTTATCTCCATTGATGCTCAAAGCAACCCCATAGGTGCTATCAGTATTCTCATTTTACAGATGAGGGAACCAAGGCTAAGGGTCTGAGGTAGAATTTGAACTCAGGTCTTCCTGGGAATAATACAAAAAGAAGCAAAAAAACCAGTCTGTACCCTCAAGAAACTTACCATCTAATGGATCACTAGGTATTTATAAGTGCCTGCTGATGGACTGGACTTCCTTAACATAGCTCAAGGTAGAATTATCTTTTTGAGCTACCATATCACAGTGTTAACTCATGTTGACCTTGTGTTCCTCTAATACCCTCAGATCTTTTTCAGACAATCTCCTGAGTTCTTACTTCTTCCTTTTCAGATGATTTTTAGTATATTTCTGGGACACCATCCCTTCTGTTTCTCCCTCCCTCCTTTCTTTCTCTCACTATGCTTCCTTCTCCAGTTCTGGGATTTCTCACATGAGTATATCTTTTCAAAATGCAATGCTGCTCTCCCCTTTTTATGTATTCTATTCCCTCTCTCATTTTCATCTTTTTATCTCTCACATCTGACATGTGGGTAATGATTAATAAATGAATGCTGATTAATCGGTTCTGAATAAGGCATGGCTTTCCAGAATCCTCACTTTTTCACTAAGCCTCTGTTATGCCCTTAACATTCACTTTGAATCCCCATATTAAGACCTTTCTGTTAGGTATACTGGTCTTGTAAAGTCTTTTTTCATCATCAAACTACTCCATAAAAGCAGACACATTTGCCATATTCCGTTCAGATCACCCTACTTATCGTGCATACTTGTACACTAATTTGTAGCTATCAGAAGCCCCTGGGCTTGGTTACTGGACCTTTTCTATGGCATTATCTCCAGTAAATTCCAGGCACTCTTGTACTCCTCTTCCTGTGTTTTACCTGCCACTGTCTGCATTATTTTCTCAGATAGTTGTGGAGAGGGTGTTCCTCCCCCACCTTTCTCGATGCCAAGTTCTCATGGTCAGTTTTGCTAGATCCTGAATCAACATGTTTTTACTAGCCCCTCTTAGGGGCACTCCATGCCTGGCTGAGAGCCTGTCATTCCTATCTTTTAAGCCATATTCCAGGTATCCAACTCTCTGCCTCACCCCATCTTTTTCACCAGTTGTTCACTCTCCAAATCTCCCTCTTTGCAGAAACCTTTACCTTCCATCAGCAACTTGCGGTGGTATTTTCTGCAGTGCTGCTGACTATGTCCTGGGGCTTAGTATACAGCCCTATTTGGGCTGGAGCATAGAATACATAATAATTACAACAGTGATGATAATAAAAATAGTAACAACATAGAGTGTTTACTATGTACCAGGCACTATGTGAAGTACTTTTACAATTACCATCTTGTTGTGAGCTCACAACAACTCTTGGAGGTAGGTGCTGTTATTATTCCCATTTTACAGTTGGGGAAACCGAGGCAAGCAGCGGTTAAATGACTTGCTTAGGGTATCATAGCTAATAAAGTCTGAGGGTAGATTTGAACTCAACCCTTTCTGATTCCTGGGGCTCTAAGCACTGCACTATCTAACTGCCTCTAATACATGGCAAGTTATAATATGAAATAAGGCTGGAGAAGTAGATGGGAGTCAGATTGTGGAAGGCCTTGAGTATACCAAGCAAAAAAAAAATTGTGGTCCAGAGTTCTAGGCAGTGTGAGACAGGTTAAAAGTGACGTTTAAACTAAGAGTAGGAATCGTATAACCTGGGTCTGGTAAGGCAAGACTCTCATGCCATACATCCAAACAGCTCCATAGAACACTGTTAGGATCTAGAATCAGGGCCTCAAATCCTGCCCTAGATACTTCCCAACCGTATGACCCTGGGCAAGTCACTGAAACTCTCAACCTCAGTTTCCTTCTCTGTAAAATGGGGCCAACAGTGCCTACCTTCACAGAATTGTTGTGAGGATGAAACAAGATAACGTATAAAACCTCTGGCCGACATTAAAGTTCTTTTAGAAATGTGTCATCAGATCCTCTTTGCAAACACATGACCAAGAGCACGTACACACAAACACACACTCACATACATTCACATACATACACACTCACACACTTTTCGGTGGGGGTGTGGAAAGGCAGGAGGCAGGACACATTGTTTGTGATGACAGCATCTGGAAGCGGTTGGGATGAGAAATGCCTTGGGTTGGGATGAGAAGCACAGCCAGGCTCCAGGCTCTAGACGAGGTGTGTCAGATCTGCCAACAGCAGGGGCTTTTCCAGATGTGTCATCACTCCCCACAGCTGGGTCTCCATCACTGCCAAGAAAAGCCTGTATGGACAAACAAGGCAGACACCAAGGGATGGACCCTGGGAGCAAGGAAACAGGCTTTTATTTTCCATCTTCAACAAAGGAAAAGACTCATAGATTAGCAGCCCTGGAAGGGACCCGAAAAACTATCAGTCTAGCCACATCATTTCCCTGAGGAGGGAACTTTGGCACAGAGAAGGCAATAGATTTCTCAAGTAGTGTTAGAATCAGAACTCAAATCCAGGTCTCTCAATTGCCAAGGCCCAGTGCACCATCCACCACACCCCACTACCTGTCAGTTTTGTTCTCATTTGGAGGCATGACAAAGGCTTTTAAGAAATGACTTTTTAAAAAAAAAAAGGAACCAATCTAAAATGTACCTGACATCTCTTTTTTATTATTATTGGTATTTAGTTGTATCTTACTCAACATGACCTTATGGACTTTTCATCCATGGGGTTTTCTTGGCTTCTCCAATGCGTCCCCATTCCACAGCTGAGGAAACTGAGGCAAACAGTGTTAAGTGCCCAGAGTCACACAGCTAGAAAGTGTCTGAGGCCAAATTTGAATTCAGGTCTTCCTGACTCCATGTCTGGCACTCTATCCACTGCACCTAACTACCCCCTACATCTCTTAGTCATTATGTTACTGAAAAGTTGTAGGAGAGACAGTCTGATGGAAGAAATCGAGAGGAGATGCAGGTTAGCCATTTCCCAGGCTGCAGAGCACAGGATTTCAGTCTCCAGGGCAGTGGCCTTGGATTTCTCCAAGTCCTCTTTGCACATTCAGGTAGGGGATAAAGGACCAAGGGTTGTGACTGTGCCGACCAGAAATCTGGCTAAGGATGAGGCTAGAAGGGGACCTAGGAGGGAGAAAGAAGGGGTCTTCACCTCATCATCATAACGATGACCAGCATTTCTGTAGAGCTTGCAAAGAACTCCATATGTCATCTCATGTTATCCTCACAGCCCTCAGAGGTGGGTGCCATTCTTATCATTCTCATTTTGTAGATGGGAAAACTGAGGCTCAGAAAGGGCCCTGAGTTGCCCAGGATCAAATAGCTACTAGATATCTGAGGCTAGATCGGCACTCAGATCTTTCTGATTCCAGGAGATGCCTCTAATAATAGAGGCAGCCAAGTACTTTGCAGCTTATTTCCCTTTATCCTCATCATTTTGTGGATGAAGAAACTGAGGCAAACAGAGGCTCAGACCTCAGCTTCCTCATTTGTAAAATGGGACAATAATGTCTGTTCTACCTGTCTTATAGTCATTGAGAGGGAAACGCTCTCAAAGACATCAGGCTTCTCATGTCAGAAGCACACCCCCCCCCAATTCTCTCCCTCTCTCCCAGCTCCTCCTGAGAATCTTATTGGATGAGTTGCAGCCCCCTCCCCTGCCCTTTTGCACAAGAGTCCAGTGAGACCTGAGCAGGGCAGTCCCATGACTGGGGTAGACTGAAGTGTTCAGAGTCCCAGGCTCCAGTCCTGCCATGTTCTTTACCAGTTCATTTCCACCTGTTCTCTGAGGCAACTCTGACTCTTACTGTTAGATCAGGAACTACAAGATAGAACTGAGAAGAACAAGGATGGGCAGAGCCCCAGGAAATCGCCCTTTATCCTCACTTACCACCCTGCCATGGCCCAGGTACAAAGAGCCTCCCAGCCCCTCTTTCCTCTGACTCAAAACAGCTCTGGAGTAACAGACTAGGCCCCAAAAGTTGGACAATTGGTCTCCAAGCTGCCTCATGGCACTTGGGTGGGTGGATGTTCCCCAACTTGGAGCCCAGCACTCCTTCCCCTAGATTGATCTGTCCTAAATGTCCAACAGAGGAAGAGAGGACGATTCAGAGAGTGAACAGCAGAACTCAGACAATCCAGCTCCCAGCTTGCTCAGTGATCCAGAGCAACTGACCAATAAATGAGTATTCCTGAAGGGCCTACTACATGCCAGGCCCCCTGCTGGCAATACAAAACCAAAAATGAAACAGCCCCTGCCTTTGAGGACCTTATATTCTGTTGTGGATCCAACATATAAATTAAGAATTTATAAAATATGTGGGTGTGTTTGTATATGTGTGTGTATAGGTACATATACATATACACATATGTATACACAAACTGAACATAAGGTAAATGGTGGGGGACCCTCACTAATAGTTGAGGGGACTAGGAAAGGCTTCATATAGAGTTTTGAAGGAAACAAGGGATCTTAACAGACAGAGATGAAATGGGAGGGCATTCCAGGTATGGGACTCAGGCAGTGCAAAGACAAGGAGATGGGAGATGTAGTAGTGCATATAAGCAATAGCCAGAGGGTTATGTGGGCAGTGGAATAATATGTATCATTATGGGAGGCTTTAAAAGCTGAACCAAGATTACATTTGGTTCTCCAATTAACAGAGAATTAGAATTTATTGAGTAAAGGAGTAATGTGGTCGGAACAAAAATATGTTTACAAACTTTCCATATCTCAGGTGAGCTAAACCAAGAATTCTTTCCTCTGCCTGAGCCACAGGGCCCATCTGCACCTGTGGAAATAGCGTGAGTAAGCATGGCCGTGCCCATGTCTGTGCCTGCATGCGTGATTCTGCATCAGGCCAAGTATGCTTCTCCCGTGGTGGCCCCCATTCACCCATGCTCTCTCTGTTGCACCCGCAGTTCTTCCCTGTGACCGAGACCGTCT
The DNA here is from genome assembly GCA_023548195.1 of Bettongia penicillata ogilbyi. Taxonomy (NCBI): domain Eukaryota; kingdom Metazoa; phylum Chordata; class Mammalia; order Diprotodontia; family Potoroidae; genus Bettongia; species Bettongia penicillata. The sequence continues at coordinate 7,011,801 of JAJHZJ010000022.1, forward strand.
CACTTTCAGCTTCTGTGAGACCCTTCACCTCCTGGGCAGGTGCCATCTACCCACTGTCAGGATCCAATGCTGCAAGACCTGCAGCCTGGACAGTCACGGCGCCCAGGACCGGGGCAATGAGAGAGTGTCGCGTCGGTGAGCTGGCTGCCCAGCCCCTCTCTTGAAGGGATCTTCCATGGATCTGAGGAAGCAACTGTTCCCTCCTCATGGGCCTTTGCTCACTTCTAGGGGCAGCACAAAAGGCCTGCCCTCGAAGGAGGGATTCCTGGTGCTCATCACAACCCAGGGCAGACTCTGCTGTTGTTACGAATATTGTTGTTTTTAATAATATTATAGTAATTATTATTATTTTAAAAGCAGACCCTTCTGGTGCGAACCATTCCACAGCTGAGAAGGATGTGGCCTTACCTCATTAACCCACTTTCCTGGGGAGTGCATTCCCCACAGAAACCAAGGGCATCCCCCTCATCTCAGCCCTCCACTCACTCCCTTGCCCTTAATGGTGCTAACCCAGCAGGCTTTCCGACAGTGGTCAGACACTTCTACTTCCTGGGAATGGGGGAAGGCTTATTTTTCCCACTTCTCCCCAGGAAAGGTTTTTAATGATTTTTTTATTTTAATGAAGGTTCAAGGAACGCCTACTTTTTGTATTAAAAATAAATATCTATCATCCCAAAGACTAGGTCTCCTCTTTCCTTATTGAAAATGGAAGGGAATGGGGAAGGGAGAGGTGGAACTGAGAGAAGGTCAAAGTTGGATATGGTCCTGGGGTCATCTGACTTCAAAATAGACCACAAGGTGAATGGCTCAAGAGGGCTAAGGCATAGGAGACCATGCTGAAATCTCCTTAAATGTTGCTCATGTCGATAACACTCCCAACCTCCCATAGCCCAGATGCCAAACTCCCATCCCTTCTCCATTTTACAAATGAAAAAACTGAGCCCTAAACTCCAGGAATCGGCTTGCCCAAGACCACACTTCAGGAACTAGCTCCCTCTCCCTGGCCTCTTGAAGAAATGGTTGTCAGGAATTTGCAAACCGTATGCAGCTTCCAGTCACCTCCCATTTCAGCCCCAGGACAGGATAAAAGATGCCTCACAATTCTTCATCACTTTTAGATTTACAACAGATGGGGAGGAAAAAGGGACCTGTGATTTCATTGGCATAAGAAACTTCCAGAGGAGAAAACCCCCTCCTCCAGTACAGATTGACACCTCCTCTGAAACATAAAGTCTTAGCTTGCCTGAAGCACTGAGAAATCAAGTGATTGGCTGAGGGACACACTGCCTGGGCGGTGTCAGAGGTGGGGCTTGAACTCAGGTCTTCCTGGACCTTCCAGTGCAGGCTTTCTTTCCACTGTTCCGTTGCTCACCTAAGGTTTACAAAGCCCTGGCTTTTCCTCACCACACCTGTCGAGGTAGGAGGCACAAGCATTATCTGTTTTACAACTGGGGAAAAGGAGGCTGTGGGAAAGTGGCTTTGCCCACAATCATACAGCTAGTTACTGCTCTGAGTCAGGACTCAAATGTGCCTCTCCAGCTTTCCCCCCACATCCTGCTGTCTGCCCTTCTACACACAATCTCAAGTTGTCCTGATGGAAAGGCAGGGTCAGGATTACTGCTCTCATTTAACTAGAAGGAACATGGAACCCAGAGAGTAGTCAAAGGCACATAAAAGGGAGGGAACGCACCTTCACAGGAGGGGCCGACTAACCACTTACTTTGGTCAGAGCTGAGTGTCCAGGGGGCAGAAAGTAGGAGCTGGAGGATGAGCTGATGACCTTGGGGAGAACATTCACCTATCCACGGACCTTGAGTGCCTAGTTTGGACATGTTTCTTGGAATTCATCCAACCTACTGCCCCCCAATCTCTCCACCAGCCCTCTTCCCAAGGTTATCTCCTGGTGTATGAGGAAAAGTAATCATTCTCTAAGGAGACCTTCTTGACCTGGGCTCCATGAACTTGGATTTTGGGTTTTCTTAATGTTTTGATAATACTTTCAATATAATTAACTGGTTTCCTATGTATCTTATACATCTGATGCATTTAAAAATAGGATTCTGAAAAAGGTCCATGGGCTTCATTCACCAGCCTGCTCACCAAAGGGATCCAGGACACGAAAGGTTAAGGCCTAACTCAAGAGTGGCTTGCGTGAAGCCTCCTCATCCTCCCATTGTTGACATTTTGCTTAGTGCCTCTCCAGCGTGTTGATCCTGTGTTACAGTTATCTGGGTTTTTGTCTTCCTGCTGGAGTTTTCTGAGGGCAGGAATCAATCACCAGGCATTTATGATGCTCCGGCTATGTTCCAGGCAGTATGTTGAGTGCCAGGAATTCAAAGACGCTACTAGAGGGATACAACACTAGGATACTAGGGTAATGGTGTTTTGGTCTACACAGTCACAAGTTGGTGTGTGGAGCCCAACGGCATTAGATCATCATGCCTTCTCCAGTAGCATTAGTAATATTGAATATTATTCCCTGGAGTAAAGGGAGGAAAGGAAGCTGAAGTGGTATGTAAGCAAGGGCAGGGCAGATGGCAAGGTGCCCATCTTGGCTAGACCTGGTGTCTGGGGGGAGGGTTGGATTGGAAACATATCTTCTCTGTGCTCTCCATACAGCTAGCACTTAATAAAGGTTTGTTGCATGGATGGATGGATAAATGGATGGATAGGTGGATGGATGAATGGATGGATGGATGGATGGATAGGTGGATGGATGGATGGATGGATGGATAGGTGGATGGATGGATGGATGGATGGATGGATGGATGGATGGATGGATGGATGGATGGATGAAATAATTCAGAGAATCACAGACTCATAAGTGTGGAAGGGATTTAAGAGATCATTTTCTCTTACTATGTACTGAGCACTATGCCAGACTACGAGAGAAACAGAGGCATAGGACTTGATCCCTGCCTTCAAGGCACTGCTGCTCTAGATGGAGAGAGAAGACTGGAATCCATGAAGATCTGGTGAAGGAGAGGCATTAGCTTGGGCTCCGAAGTCTCTTATTACTCCAAATATCTATGACTTGAGAAGCAGTTCAGACAGTAAGAGTTAGGGGAATTCAAAGAAAGGAGAAGTCCCTGGAGGCCAGGGTGATCACAGTGAACTTCCTAGGGGAAGGGCCACTTAATTTGGAACTTAAAGAAGAATGGCATTTATATCACCCTTTCAGGATAACAATTTTTTATGGCTACTCTCTCATCTGAGCCTCCTCAAAACCCTGTGAGATAGGTCCCAAAGGTGTTATTATCCCACTTTTTAAATGAGAAAATCTCTGAAGATCCTTCACATTAAAGATGAAAACTGGACCGGAGTGTCCTAGTTATATCCCATGTTCCTCCCTCCCATGATCACACATAAATGAGTAAGGTCACTTGTCATTTTGTCCAGATGATGACCAGGGGGTCAGAACTGAACTTCCAAAAGCCCAAAGGAAAGCCTTTTCCAGGAAGACCTGTGAGGCACACTGCCCCCTGACCAAGGTCATCCCAGGGCAACATCTGCCTGCCACCTCCAGCTGACCAGGAAGGTTTGGCTCTGATTCTGTTTCCTTCCAACCTTGGAATTTGGGTGCATTTGGAGATCCTTCAGGCTGCACTGGGCTGGGCTGTTTGCTCCCAGTAGCATCCTGATCATATTATGTGTCCTTGGCTCCCATTCTTGTTCCCTGTTTCTCTCCCTCCCTCTTATTGTCTCCTCCCTCTTTTCTCTCCTTCATCTTTCCCCTTTCTCTTCCCTCCTCATGTTCTCCTTTTTCTCTCCCTTTCTCTCTTCTTCTACTTCTTATGCTCTTCTGACTTCCTTTTTTCTTCCTCTCCTCCATTATTCTCCTCATTCTCTCTCCCCAGCCTTTCCTCCTATGCTCCTTTTACCGCTCTCTCATACTCTCCTCCTTCCTTCTCTACCTCTCCCCCCATTTTCTTACTCTTTTATGGCTTCCTTCAGTCTCCTTGAATCTATTTTTATTTATGAAATTTTGCTGCCCATTGCTTGAAATATGACTTCCTGTATTGTCCTAAAACCACCTCCTTCTAGCTCCCATGGACTCCAGGAAGTGAAGAATGAGCCTCTGTGACCCTTTTGTGAGTTTATAGGCTGTGGTGAAATCCCTTTTTGGGCTTTATCGTTCCAAACTGAAGTCCTGGGTACATGCTGTCAGATTATTCTAACATGTATATTCTAAGAGGCAGGGCCCTGTGAGAAACAGACCACTGTGCCAGAACCACAGCATTGGGTTCCCAGAACCACCAACAGATATAGGACAGGGTCCATCTTACTTTTCAGCTCTTAACACATAGTAAACACTTCATTCTGCAGGGGAAAAACCAAGGTATAGAGAATAAAAAGACTTGGCCTTCACAAAGTGACCAACCCCAGAGGAGAACCTTTGACTCCAAATTCATTCCTTTTCCTATCGTACCCAGGGGAGTTGGAAGCCATCTAGACCAACTCACACTGAATATAGGTCATGAGGCTCTGTCTGTAGCCTGTATAAAGTATGTGTCTACCTGCTACAGCAGAGGCAACTGGGAGCCAAGAGGTTGGCACAGCCAAGGCTAAGGCTGGCCTAGGGCATGTTAATCTCATCTGTGGGGTGTCAGGAAGAGGGGTTTCATTATACAGTTATCTTCTGCACCGATTGTGCCATGCCTGGAGTATTGTGTTCAGTTCTAGATGCTACAGCTTGGAAAACATGTGGGCAAGCCAGGGCTCATCCAAAAGAAGGTTAATAATATTATAGCCATAATATCAATAGTAATATTAAATAGGATAACATGTAAAGCCCTTTGTAAACCTTAAAGTGCTATATAAGTACTAGCTGGTATTCATATGAATAATTATTATGATTAATAATTACTAATGGAAATTATTTGTGTTAATAATAAAAACAGACAAATTTTAAAGTGTTATTATATAAGTACTAGCTGATGGCAATATGAATAATTAGCATGTTGTTCATTTATTTTTCAGTTGTGCCTGACTTTTCATGACCCTTTTTGGGGTTTTCTTGGCAAAGGTTACTGGAGTAGTTTGCCATTTTTTCTCCAGCTCGTTTTACAGATAAGAAAATTGAGGCAAACAGGGTCAGGTGACTTGCCCAGGGTCACTCAGCTAGTAAGCATCTGAGGCTGTATTTGAACTCAGAAAGATGAATCCTCCTGATTCCAAGTGCTCTGTGCACTATGGCACCACCTAGCGCCCATAAATGTTATAGATAATTGTTATTGCTATTAATAATTACTCATGGAAACCATTTCTGTTAATAATAAAAACAGAGTAACCTTAAAGAACAGTATTAGTTATGGGAGGCGTTGTTGCTTGTCCTTCATTTTCGAAGAGGACCAGTGACATCATGGGGTGATATCTTGATTCCCATGTGCACTGGATTTAAGTGAAGTTGAGTTGCACAGCTAGGGCAGTTGGGTGGCACAGTGAATAAAGCACAGGGCCAGTCTCAGACACTTCCTAGGCAGGAGACTCTGGGTAAGTCACTTACCCCTTTTTGCCTCAGTTTCCTCATCTGTAAAATGAGCTAGAGAAGGAAATGGCAAACCACTCTAGTATCTCTGCCAAGAAAATCCCAGTGGGGACATGGAGAGTCAGACATGACTGGAAATGACTCAACAACAACATAGTTGCATAACATCATCGACCTCGCTCTCTCTTCCAGAGTCATTGACGGTTCAGTGGCAAAGCAAAAGTCAGGACAAGTGGCGACGGCCCCGATTCAGTGGATGACTTGGCATCTCTATGTCTGACCAAGCTCTAAGCATCCACAGAGCCCTCTCCAGTTGTCCCAGATGGTTATGAAGGAAAGTGAGACTGGTGACTTTGCACAGCCCTCTTTCACTTAAAATCCAATTCACTTGCAAGTTATGGCATCACCTTCCCGATGTCACAGTCCTCTTCAAGAATGAAGGACAAACCACAAGCACTCCACAGCTCTTGTTTCAGCTGTTTTCATGACTGTTGGAACAAAATGTTCTCATCTGCCCATTCCACCAAGGTGGGGAAGGGGGTCAGGGATGGAGTCTTCACATACTTGGGTAGACAAGACAGCCCCCTAACTCATTGGCAGGTTTCAGAACTATAGGTTCCCCTCAACCTGGTTTAGCCCATCTGCTGAGACAGTAGACCAGTATGTAGCCTCTGTACAAGCTACAGCTTCTCTGAGTCACGGGTGAGTTGGGCGAATCAGATAGACAACAAAGGCGGATGAGTAGCCCTGAAATGGCTCAGCAGCCCTCACACTAGAGGTGTTAGTCCTCCTGAACACCCCATACAGTCTACCTGTACCACCTAGCTGCCTATAATTATGATAGATAATAATCAGTGCTGTTAATAGTAACTAATGGTAATGATTTATGTTAATAATAAAAACAGACAAACTTTAGAGTACTGTATAAATGCTAGCTATTATTTAGCCTAGGATAGAGAGGACAAGACCTCCAAGTTCATGTATTGGAAGGATTGTCCTAGGGAAGAAGGGTTGGTTTTATTCTGCTTGGCCCCACAAAAGGCAGAAGAAAAAAGGAAGACAGGGTAGAAGTTGGGCTGAGGTAGATTTGAGCATGAGAGATCAGCTGACATTTCCTAACAATTAGAGCTCATTCAAAACATGAACCATCTTCTGATGAGACAGCAAAAAATCTTCATATAGAAACTGGTTGACCCCTTTTGGAGGATACTGTAAAGTAGCTTCCTGACTGGGCACTAGATGACCATGAATGTCCCATCCGGGTTTCAAATCCTATGATTTTGTGAACTGACAAGGGGTTATGGTCAGTAGGGGCAGCAGAAAGCTGATCCCTTCAGCCACAACTCTCTAATGAAGACCCAGGCTAGAAGAAAGAGATCCTGAAAGCTGAAAGAATGGTCATCTAATATTGAAATTGAGAGAGGGCAGGGAAAATCAGTCTTTTAAGTAACAAGGAATTGAAATGGAAAAGACAAGGAGAAACTCTAGCATTCAAATAGGGGTTTAAGGCATAGTTTAACCACCAGGTGGCATCATTAGCCACTAGGCTGATGCTGTTCAGTGGAAAGGAGCAGGCTCTGGGTGGTAACATTTCAGCAGGTGCTTGTGTACTCCATCCCAAGGAACTGGGAAAGTATCAAGTTCTCTGTGGTTCTCAGAGAGTCAATGACCTTCTATTCCTACCCATATGCACACAGCACACACACACACACCATATTTTGTCAGTCTAGAGGTTATAGTCATTGTATATGACTATCCTAGCAACTCTGATCTCCACCCACATGCCAAACTCGACTTCCCCCATGTCCTTCCCATTTTCCAAATTGTATAATCTTCACATAATAGTGTCAGCTTCCCCATGGGAATCAATAGACATGCTCAAATACTGTACACAGTGTTTTAGTCTTTACATAGAATTAATAAAAGAAATAAAGTATATAGAAAAACACATCTACTATATTGCTGGCTACATGTCCAGTTTCTCCTGGACCCATGTTATTCAAAATCCAGGAATTCTAGGAAAGACACAGTTCAGCTTTTTTTAATCCACTGTGACTGTTCCTCCCTTGGGGGGGGGGGAAATGTAGAAAAACATAATGCATGATAAAGCATTTTAAAAAATACACAGATGGAAGTTCAGAAGGGAAGAGAGATAAGTGGGCACTTTTGTTGTTGTGTTAAGTTTAATTTACTGCCTCAGAGAGAAGTTCACCATTTAATATTCAATCCTCTTTTTTCTGTCCTTTGTATTTTTCTAATGTTTGTGGTTGCTGGTATTTGTCAAGTTCATAATAAAAAAAGAAAATGAAAACAGATAATAGGATTGTAGATTTAGCTGGAAGAGACCTCTGAGTTCATCTATTTTACAGTTGGAAAAATGAGATCTAAACAGGATAAGGGACTTATCTAAGGTCACACAGATAACAAGTAACTGAGCTGGGATTGGTGACTAGGTTCTGACTCCGAATTTAGTGCTTTTCCCACCCGACTACCATGTTCCAACAGAGGCTCCAGGAGGGCTTAACATCCAGAAGGGCTGTTTGGTAGATGAAAGACATGGGATTTGTCTCTTGTGTATGGATTCTGGTCACCATTCCTCCTGAGGAGATAGGTCATGAATTCAGGAGATGACAGAAGCTCAGGACCTCCAACCACTTCTTACTGAAGTCTAGAATAGGGACAGAGGGAAGGAAGGACAGGAGATATTAGAAAGATGCTCTCTGCCCCACTTCCCTCACCTTGTGCCTTACCTGTCAAGACTTTTCATTCAAGTTTTCTGTGACCAAGAGATATGTCCCATCAGCTCCTGTTTTTCCTCCAACTTTCCTGGGGATTTTCATTTATGGGAAGGGCTTGTCAGAGGCACAGAGCAATGGGAGGTATGGATTCTAACCTTGAGGCAGCCGGTGGTGTAGTGGTAACTCCAAACTCAGGGTGTTGGGAGTAGCCAAGAGATTCTGTGGGCGGGGGGGAAAGGGTGGTAATGGCATCCAGGCAATCCAGAAACATTGGTCTTCGTTTTCCTTTTGGTTAATCATACACACACACACACACACACACACACACACACACACACACACACACACACACACACACCATGGAAATCCATCAGGCTTTGGTCAGTCTTAATTATGTGGCTTCCAAATGGTCTAAAATTAACCACTAATTGTTCTGAAAAAAGCATGCTACCCAATGACGTGCCTATTTAATAATACCTTGGCAGAAAGTATGTAAAACAATACTTTTTAATTATACAATGTCTAACATTTACACACGAATCCAATGTGGTAGGTAGCGCAAGGACTATGTGCCCATTTTACAGATAAGGAGACTGAGGCTTAGAAAATAACTTGCCCATGGTCCTACAGTCAGTAAAGATTATACTCTAATTACTGTATCTTGTCAGTCAACAAGCATTCATTAGCACTCGCTGTGCACCAGGCTTAATGTGTATTTTGTTATTGGATGCCAAAAAAAGACCAAAAACAATCCCTACTTTCAAAGAGCTTGGGTTCTGGTATCAAGGAGTCAGCTGGGAGCTGGGGTGGGAGAAGGGGGGATGCATCTCTAAGACCTCCACCCTAGACTTACTACTCCATGCAGCAAAATCCTAGACTTTGAACCTGAAGAGCTCTTAAAGGTTATCTAATTCAACTACCTGGGATTACAATGGAGAAAACAAAAGTTTGAGCCTAGTAGGTAAGTGACACAGTGGAGAGAGTGCCAGGCCTGGGGTCCAGAAGGCCTGAGTTCAAATCCAGCCTCAGACATCGATGAGCCATAGGACCCTGAACACATCATTTAACCGCTTTGCCTCAGTTTTCTCATCTGTAAAATGAGGATAATAGCACCTACCCTGTCTCCCAGGGTTGTTGTGAGGACCAATGTATTGTGCTTAGCACTGCCTGGCACATAGTAGGTCTTTAATAAAGCACCTTCCTTGCCCCCTTCCTTCCTCACCCATGTTTACGCAAGGAGCCCCTGCTTTGGAAGCAATCCTCTCTGCTGACACATTCCTGCCTCCCTGTGTAGGGGAACCACATGAATCCCAGCTCCCCTGGGCCTCCTTTATCGGTCTCCTCATTGTTTATTTACCTGGAAATGTAGTCTCAATAGTGGGGATATGCTCAGGGCCAAGCTGCCGGACAGCTGGTTACGAATGGAGAGAAGACATAACCCTGCAAGGCGAATGCATGCCCCAGCCCTGGACCCAGGCTTGCTCCTTTAATGGAAGATCTCTCCACCAGATGTTTCCCAACAGCCCAGAGGGCTGAGGAGGCCTCTATCTGCCTGACTCAAGCTTCACTGAGCCCTGTGGTTGGTCTACACATTCATCACTTAGAGTCCAGGTATTTGCTGAGTTCCCAGCTGTGAAACTTGTCCTGTGCAGTGAGAAAACAAGAAAAGGAGGCCTGGTCCCTGCCCCCAGGGAGCTCAGGCTGGCTGGAAAATGACAATGTGGGATCAGGGCCAGACCTTGGTAAGTGTTATGGAATTTAGAGGCTGGTGATAATAAACTGACATTCTGATGGTAACTTAAGAATTACAAAACATTTTTCCTAAGTTACAGGGCAGGAGGAGGATCTCACTCCTTTGGCTAACGGGTCTATGAGGCCTGATTTAACCCTTTAGTGGCATTCTCAGAGGGCAGGGAGAAAGATCTCATTTCCTTCTCCTAATTCCCTTCCAAAATATTGTACTGGTTGAATTTAATTGAATCCAACTGCCTGTCAATATTTTGGAGGAAGAAAGAACACAACCATAGGTTGATTTTGGGTCCATTTACTCCTGAGAAAAGAAGTGTGTGTTTCCAAAGCTGATCAATGTAATACATTCTATCTGTGACTCATAATACTACCCCTGTCAGGCTATCAAGTCAGCACATCCTTCTTGCTGTCTGTTGGGCTATTTCTGGCCCAGAGGTCCCTGGCCTGAGTGAGATATTACTAGGAGGCATTTTCTAAAAAGGAAATAGAACTGGGATCTGGGATTTCCCCAAAAGGAAACCTAAATGAGACTGGGGAACAGGGAAGGAAGAAAGACAGGTGGGTGAACAAACAAAGGGGTTTCCCCAGGAATAAGGCATCTCAGGATATCTCATTGTTCTGCCCATCAGTAATATTATAAGAGTTATGGACAGAAGGGTCTCTCCAGCGCTTAACAAAGTGCTTGGTACACTATTACATTACCTATCGTTAATGCCTAGTAAATACTTTTATATTCATTCATTTCCCTTCATCGATTTACATCTTGGCCCACCAAAGTCACCTGGTGAGGAGCAGCTATCAGCTGGTCTGGGTCTTCTACTGCAGATCCAGGCTTTTCTCCAGGACACAGAACCCAACAATTGAAGAGGACCTCCAGAGTTCCTGTTTTCTCTTCCATGAAGAGACATGAGCACACTGAGGAGAAGAGCAAGAGATGGAAAGACATCCTTCACTTTGGGGGAGGATGTTCCCATATGTTCATTCATTCACCAATCAAATTATTGAGTGCCTTGTCCAAATAAGACTTTGTAGGGGAAACAGAGATAGGAAAAAACCCTTTTCTGCTCTTATAATGCTTACTATCTAGTAATAGAGGACAGAAAGATACAAAAATAACTATAATTTGAGGAAAAAATGAGATAAAGGACATAAGATGATCAGATGCTATCTGATCCCTGAGGCCTTTAGAGGCAGCATGGAATAGAGGAGAGAGAACTGGACTTGGAGGCAGGAAGACCTGTGTTCAAATCCCCCTTCAGACACTTACTCCCTGTGCAATCATGTGCATGTGGCTTCATTTCTCTGTCTCAGTTTCCTTATCTGTAAAAGGAATGAGTCAGGTTCAATAACCATTAATGACCCTTCCTACTCTAAATCAGTGCTCTTGAGATCTTCCCCTAAGCCACAAGTTTAGTGATCTCTCCTCAAATTGGTCAAGACAGTTGGTTCAAACCTGTACGTGACCCTAAACACATCCCTGATTGAGTCATTTGTCTGTGTTCATGTCTTCCCCTTCCCATTATTTTGTAATATCTCTCCTGTAGAGGGTAGGAGCTAGGTTTTGAATTCTCAAAACCCAGCAATGACTCTGCACATAGTAGGTACTTGATAAATGCTTGTTGAACTGATGTGAAGAATAAACTTCTCTTTTACTATGTCATTCCCCTTTTCAAGGACCTTCACTGGCTCCCCATTGCCCAGGACACTTCAAGTTCAAACTCCTCTGTCCAGCAATCAAGACCCTCCTCAATCTTACTCTAACCTATTCACATCATTCTGTACCCTTACAAAGCAAAATTGGCCACACGGAAGAAGATATGCAAAAATTCACTGAAAAAATACTCCTTAAAAAGTAGAATTGGCCAAATGGAGAAGGAGATACAAAACTCCCTGAAGAAAATAATTTCTTAAATATTAGAATTGGGCAAGTAGAAGCTAGTGACTCCATGAGACATGAATAAATGATAAAAACAAACTCAAAAGACTGAAAAAAATAGATCAAAATGTGGCCCATCTTATAGGAAAACCAACTGAACTGGAAAATAGATCAAGGAGAGATAATTTAAGAATTGTTGAACTATGAAAGCAATAATCAAAAAAAGAGCCTGGATATCATCTTTCAAGAAATTATCAAGGAAAACTGCCCTGATATTCTAAAATCAGAGGGTAAAATAAAAATTGAAAGAATCCACTGATCACCTCCTGAAAGAGAGCCCAAAATGAAAGTTTCCAGGGATATTGTGGACAAATTCCAGAGCCCCACGGTCAGGGAGAAAATGTTTCGTTCAGCCAGAATGAAGCAATTCAAATATTGTGGAGTCACAATCAAGATATTATAAGATTTAGCAGCTTCTACATTAAAGGATTGGAGGGCTTGGAATATGATTTTCTGGAAGGCAAAGGAGCAATAGGAGAACAATCAAAAATCACCTACCCAGAACAACTGAGTATAATCCTTTAGGTAAAAAAATCTGGATATCCAATGAAACAGAGGACTTAAAAGCCAAAGCTGAATATAGCAAATGTGACTTTCAATAACAAGGCTCAAGAGGAACATAAAAAAGTAAACAGGAAAGAGAAATCACAAGGGACTCAAAAAGGTTAAACTGTTTATATTCCTACAAGGGAAGATGATACTTGTAACTCCTAAGAAGTTTCTCATTATTAGGGCTGTTGGTATACATAGACAGAGGTCATGGGTGTGAGTTGATTATGATAGGATGATATCTAAAAAATTTCATTATGAGGTGAGAAAGAGGAATGCCCTGAGAGAAGTGGAAAGGGAGAGGTAGAATGGGGTAAACTGGAAGCAGAATGGGATAAACTATCTCACGTAAAAAGGCACAAAAGAGCTTTTACAGTGGAGGGGAGGATGGAGGAGGTAAGGGGGTGCAAAAGAGAATAGAACACACACACACTCAGTTGAGAATAAAAATATATCTTTTTTAAAATTTATTTTCAGTGTTCCACAATCATTACCATACAACCTAGATATTTTCTTTCCCTCCCTCCCCCCCACCTCTTCCCTCCCTCCCATACATTCCTATGAAATACATTTTCACCATAGTCATGTTACATAGAAGAATTAAAATGAATGGGAGAAATCATATAACAAACCCAAACGAAATACAAAAGAAAATGATCTGTTACAATCTGCGACTGAATTCCATAGTTCTTTCTCTGGATGAGGAAGGCCTTTTGCCTTAGAAGACCCTGGGAATTTTTTAAGTCCTTGTATTGCAATGAAGTTCTAAGTCTACCAGAAAAAATCTTCACACATTGTGGTTGTTACTGTGTACAAAGTTCTCCTGGTTCTGCTCCTTTCACTCACCATCAGTTCATATAAGTCTTTCCAGGCCCCTCTGAAGTCTTCCTGTTCATTATTTCTTATAGCACAATAGTATTCCATTACATTCATATACCATAATTTATTCAGCCATTCCCCAGTTGAGGGGTATCCCCTCAGTTTCCAGTTCTTGGCCACCACAAAGAGAGCTGCTATAAATATTTTTATACATGTGGGACCCTTTCCCATTTTTATGATCTCTTTGGGATACAGACCTAGAACTGGCATTGCTGGGTCAAAGGGTATGCACATTTTTGTAGCCCTTTGGGCATAGTTCCAAATTGCTCTTCAGAATGGTTGGATCATAGCTCCACCAACAATGAATTAGTGTTCCAACTCTCCCATTATCTTCTCCAATATCTATTATCTTCCGGTTCTGTCATAATAGCCAATCTGATAGGTGTGATGTGGTATCTCAGAGTTATTTTGATTTGCATCTCTCTAATCAACAGTGATTTAAAGTATTTTTTTATTTGACTATAGATATCTTTAATTTCTTCCTTTGAAAACTGCCTGTTCATATCCTTTGACCATTTATCAATTGGGGAAAATATATCTTACCCTACAGGAAAGTAGGAAGGGAAGGGAATAAGAGAAGTTGTGGGGGAAGCTGATAGAAGGGAGGAAGATTGAAGAAGGTGGTAGTCAGAAACAAAACACTTTTGAGTATGGACAAGGTGAAAGGAGAAAAACAGAATAAGATAAATAGGGGGATAGGATGAAGAGAAATACACAATCAGTAATCATAAATGTGGAAAATGTTTACGAGTTTCCCTGGAAAAGGCCTCATTTGTCAAAAATCTAGAAAACTGTCAAATTTATAGAAATAAGAATCATTCCCCAATGGCTAAATGATCAAAGAATATGAAAAGGCAGTTTTCAGACAAAGTATTCAAAGCTATCCCGAGACACAGGAAGAAATGCTCTAAATTACTATTGATTAGAAAAATTCAAATTAAAACAATTCTTAGCTACCATCTCACATGGATCAGATTGGCTAATATGATAGAAAAAGAAAATGACAAATGTCGAAAAGGATGTGAGAAAATTGGGACACTAATGCACTCTTGGTGGAGTTGTGAACTGATCCAGCCATTCTGGAGAACAATTTGGAACTATGCCCAACTACGCTATAAAATCATGCATACTCTTTAGTCTAGCAATTCCATTACTAGGTCTGTATCCCAAAGAGATCTAAAAAGGGGGGAAATAATTTTGTACAAAAACATTTATAGTTTTTTGATCTAAAAAGATCTAAAAAGGGGGGAAATAATATTTGTACAAAAACATTTATAGTTTTTTGTAGGGGCAAAGAATTAGAAACTGAGGGGATGCCCATCAATCAGGGAATGACTGAACAAGTTGAGGTATATGAATGTAATGGAATACTATTGTACGGTAAGAAATGAAGAGCAGGATGATTTCAGAAAAACTTAGGAAGACTTTACATGAACTACTGCAGAAGCAATATTGTAATGATAATCAACTGTAAATAACTTAGCTATTCTCATCAATACAATGATCCGAGACAATTCCAAAGTACTTACAATGAAAAATGCTATCTACCTTCAGAGAAAGAACTGATAGAGTCTTGAATGCAGATCAAAGCATACTTTTAAAACCTTTATTTTCTTGTTTGGTTGGGAGTGTTTTGGTCTGTGTTTTCTTTCACAATATGAAGTGTGTTATGCATGATTGTACATGCATAACCTATATCAAATTATTTGCTTTCTCAATTGTGGGGCAGGGGAGAGAAAATGGAAGGGAATTTTTTTAAAGAATGTTAAAAAAAACCTTTTTGTTTATAATAAAAAAATACTAAATGTACATTTAAAAAAGAAAAAAATTAGATTTGTCCAAACATATAATGGGCTGCTTAAGTGAATAGTGAGTTACAGGTCATCGTAATTTTTCTACATAGAGACTGAATGACCACTTATTATGATTGATATAGAGGGAATCTTTCTTGAGGAATAAACTGAACTCCATGACCTCCAGGACACCTAAAGACTCAATGATTCTATAATTCTTTAGATGATCTCAAAGGTACCAACTCTGACATTGTCTGATCCTACAATAATAAATTTAAAATTATGGAAAATAGCAATACTTTTAGGCTAATCTCAGCATAATCCAGAATATAATAGCTAATGTTAACTCTATGACATACCAAATGGCATCAGTTCTGTCAGCTCCATTATAAGCCTTCATCTGTCTATGCCCAGGTAAGAAAAGAAAGGGTCTATCCTTGGTACAATTTCACTTGGGTCAGACCCCCTGGGGTAATGTTAATTACCTGTCTTTTATCGACATCCAGAATTTGAATTCTCAGTTTATGGGAAGGTATAGTTACCAAAAATGAGAATTCTGTAGATTTATATTTGCTTTTAACTTTTCAAGGAGTTTTTCAAAACAGAAACCAAGGGCCCACAGCTACCTAAAAATATAGAGAAAAGGAAGACTAAAGATTAAAAGAAAAATATTAAGAGTCCTTAGAGATCCATGAAGGAGATACACACATACACATACAAACACGCACACACACACAGAGTATCATTTCCCACCAATCTTTCACAGTGCCCAGTGTTTCAGTATTGGAAATCCATGTCCTCGGTTAGAATGCAAATCTCCTTGGGAAAGGAAACACATTAGCCTTATCAATCATTAACACCTTGTTTTTAACCACCGCTTTCTCATCATTGTCTAACAGTCCAGTAGGTAAGGGTAAATGGTGAGGATGGTGGAGAGAATGGCCCAGGCATTCTTAAGGAATCACTGGAGAAGAAAAACTGGAGGAGAGAGCCTGTGGGTGGGTAGCATGGAATGAGATAGAGGCACAGCCAGGGTGTTTGTTGGCCAAGAACAGACCGAAACAGAAACAGAGGGTAAAATCTAACATGACAAACGTCAGTGATTTCACAAATTTGCCCAGACCCAGCCAAATTTAATTCATGATCCTCTTGGAAATGAAAAAGAAAGTGGTGCTTCAGTTAAAGAAATACAATATCTAACTGATGCTGGCTAATTAGGTTGTGCCCTTTCCCCAGAGGGATGGGGGAAGGAGAGCAGATAGCTAGAGTGACGGAGGATCCAATGTTTATCCCCTGGCACCAAATGGATTCCACATACCCCGTCTTAATCTTTGAGTGCTGTTGTCAGTTGTTTCAATTGTATCCAACTCTTTGTGACCGCATTTGGAATTTTCTCGGCAAAGATACTACAGTGGTTTGCTATTTCCTTCTCCAGCTCATTTGACAGATGAGGAAACTGAGGCAAATGGTGCAGTGACTTGTCCAGAATTTCACAGCTGGTGAGTGTCTGAGGTCCTATTTGAACTCAGGTCTTCCTGACTCCAGGTCCAGCGCTCTGTGCACTTTGGTGCCACCTAGCTGTCCTAAGCTACTCATCATTGTTGCACTAAAAGGTGCCTGGGTTTGGTTACCCCAATCGATGTATTTGAGGAAGGATCCATCTTCCCTTTGTCTGTCTCTGTGAAGTTACATAGCCCTTGACAACCTTGGACCACTCACAATTTCCCCAGATTTCAGAACAGAACTTCCCAGACTACAGTTCCATGTGTGACTTCATTTCTTAGAACTATAATGAAACTGGAACCCAAGGATAAATCTTAGTACTCATTTATTTTTGGGCAAATGAATGTTCCAGCAGCAGTTCACAAACTATTAATAAACCTGCATTTTCTTCAATTTGAGATACAGAATGGAATTAACTTGCTAGTGTGCAGGTAGCTATATATATGGGAAAGAACTGGATTTGGAGTCAGGAGACCTGAGTTCAAATCATCCTTCTCCTGCTGTTTGGCCTTGGGTAAATCACTCTCCTCCTCTGAACCTCAGTTTTTTCATTGGAAAAATGGGGATAAAAATACTTCCACTCTACATCTCAGATGAATACTATGAGGAAAATTATGGCTTTAAATATGAGATGTTTTCCCCCAGTCTCAGAGAAAGGCAGATGTAACCAGGTCATTTAGGGAGATGCGAACTGGAAAAGTACCCAATGTAAGGAGATTCTGTTGGAAAACTCCAGGAGTCTAGCGGAGGAGTCATTTGGTGGAGGGTGGAGGGGGAGTGCTGTTACGTTGCCCACCCAAACTAGAGTTTTCTCTAGTCCCCTGATCCCCATGTCAGTCTCTGATAGAGACAACTTGAGGCAATTGGACGATCAGTACATCGACCCAGACTACTTACCAGAGGGCTCAGGAAAGCTAACAAAGCACCCAAAGAGATTAGCATTCAGCAGGGATCTGCGAGCCCTCTCAAGCCCAGTGCGGAGGCCGGGTGCTGCTCTAGGGCATCCTTCTTGGCTCACCCAAAGCTCCGTGTGTGGGAGAACAATTCTTCCATTTCCTGAGCAACCAGGGCTCTGCACATACCATATGCTGGAGCTTTGAATGGTATCATCTGCTCCCTTACTGTCCCTTAGTGTTTTCAGACTGTTTCATGTGGAGGATACCAACTAGACCAAGGACATCCTAAGGGTAGAGACTGTGATCTCTTCCTCTGTTTCCATCACATTCTTCCTGTTATTCCACAAGTACAAAGAAGTTTAGAAGATATTAGCACTAGGAGGGTCCTTAGAACATACAACATCATGCCTAGGAGAGACCTTAGAATCTAGAACATCAAAACTGTAAGGGACCTTAGAATCCAGAATGTCAGATCTGGAAAGGAACTTAAGTCATAGAATATAGCATGTCAGAATTGGGACAAACTTTAGAACATACAATTTCAGAGCTAGGAGGAATCTTAGGCAACAGAATTTAAGAGCTAGAAGAGTCCTAAGGTCATGGTGCATAGAATGTCAGAGGTAGCAGGGACCTCAGAACATAGGAAATAGAAAGCCAGATTTTGGAGAGGACTTGTAGTGAAACAGAGCCAAGGAGAAGACACAGTCCTTGTCCTGAGGACCCTCAGTCTAGTTAGGGGAGACTTCAGGCACATGTAGCAGATGGAGAGCAGTGTCAGAGGGCTTAGATTTCAGTGTCCAGCTTAACCACTAAAGAGACTTCGTGACTTCAAAGAGACTCCTGAGTGGGATCCCCTCAATTTCAGCCCTGATCCTGGAACTCCCTCACTTCCAAATCAACCTGCTCAGCAATGGCTATATGCCCCTAAGGTGAACAAGCTGCTCTCAGCCTCAGGGTTAACTGAGTTCTCTGCTAACCATGATGTCCTTGCTAGAGAATCACTATTGTGAGTGTTGCCACTTAAGACACACAAATGTGACCTTCGGGAACCTAAGTTTTCATAATTAAAATTTATAAATGTGGTTTTGATTTCCTTACTTTTTGCCGTTCTCCACAAAATTTCTTTTCTGACGACTCATTCTGTTGTGCAGGTGACACAGGGTCCTTGAAGGCCAGCCCAAGTCAAAGTCTAGCCAATTCAATTATGCTGGACAAACTTCAGTTACAGTCCTGGAAATAGACTATGTCTGCTTTCTGAGGATGTGTCTAGCAAGGCTGATCAAATACCCCTAGACTACCAAACACCACTTGAGGGCAGATGTGGATTTGTGTTTTGTCTTTTTATCCCCCATGCCAAAAATTTAATGTCTGGCAACGTAGTCATTGTCTGATAAATATGTGATTGATCGTGTGACATTGGTCAAGTCACTTTCTGTTTCTGAGCCTCAGTTTCTTAAAAATGATGGAGTTGGGCTAAATGTCCTGAAGGGCTCTTTCCATCTCTAAATCCTTCTCTCTCTCTCTCTCTCTCTCTCTCTCTCTCTCTCTCTCTCTCTCTCTCTCTCTCTCTCTCTTTCTCTGTGTCTCTGTCTGCCTCTTCTCATTCTGTGTGTGTGTCTCTGTCTCTGTGTCTGTCTCTGTCTTTCTGTGTGTGTGTGTGTGTCTTCCTCTCTCTCACTGACCCTGCTTTTTGGTAAAACTTCAATGAGATCATGTGTGTTAATAAAGTGCCTATGAGGAGGCTGGCCAGGCCATATCTTCTTGTTATTATTCAGTAGCTGATCAGCTCAGCCCCAACATCAGGCAAACAGTGATTCACACAAAGCCAGATTCACACAGCTGACCCGGATTGGAGTTTCAATCTTGTCTGTCTTCTCCTCTTCTCTGCCTCCTCCCATGGGGCCTGGGAAGTGTCTGGGGCACCATGTGAGTAAGTAACTGAGGGCCAGGCATGGGATAAACAGACCCTGGGCTTGGGAAATGTTCCATAGCAGAGGCAGGCAGGAATCACGCGGCACTGGTCCAGCTCCACTGGCAGGCATCCAGTAGCTCTGGGGAGGGATAATATATGTTTGTGAGAGACAGACAGAGAGAGACAGAGACAGCCATATAGAGAGAAAGAGGTAGAGAAAGATAGAGATTGAGAGAGACACAGAGATATAGACAGATAGAGACAGAGATAGAAACAGAGATAAAGACAGAAGCAAAGACAGCAATAGAGACAGAGAGACAGGGTAGAGAAAGAGATAGAGAGAGACACAGAGAGAGACAGAGAGAGACAGAGACAAAGACAGAAATAGAGACAGAGACATAGATTTAGAGAGATAGACAGACAGAAATAGAGATAGAGACAGAGAGACAGAGCAATGTAACTGTGTATGAGCCTATAGTAAAGCCAGGCAAAGGAAGCCAGATAAGAGTACCCAGACTAAAAGCGAGGACGAGTAGAAAGCCAGACTGAGCAGACAGCCGCAGTTCAGTGAATATTCACTAAGTTTGGGTCCCAGTTCCAGTATTTACTATTTATGTAACCTTGGGCAATTCACTTCCCCTCTTCTTCCAAAAAACCAAAACAAAACAAAATAAAGGGGTTGGATTAGAGCAGTGGCTCTTGGCCCTTTTTTTGTGGCACAGCCCTCTTTGGCCCAGCCTGAAGAAGTTTCTTCCCTGAACCATGTTGGAAATGCATGAAATAAAAGGAAATTGATGATGAAAATTTAGCTTTCACCATTAAAAACACAAGTTTATCACCACCACCACCCCCAGATAAAGAATTCCTAGACTGGATGATTTCTATGGTCCCTTTCAGCTCTAAATCCTATAAAAGAATGCCTGAGTTTCTTCTCTAATTACAATTTCTTCTATCAATATGTAATTTCCACACAATATGATAATTCCTCTCCCCAAGGTTCCCCAGGGGGTGGGGGGTCTTGAGAGTCTAAACCAAAGGTCCCACCAAGCAGGAGAAGGGGTCAAATACAGGACCTGGGAAAGACTGAATGTCTGTCTCAGGGGGTCCTGGACCCCTCAGGCAATCTGGGAAAGTATGGCTTGTTCTCCTCAGAATTACATTTTTAAATGTAGAGAATAAGATACCAGGATTATAGCAATGACTACTTATATTGAAACACAATTATCAGGAGGCAGACCCAAGGTGGATGAGTAGCAGAAAGCAAGGCAGCCAAGCTCCTGTCCACTAAACTCCTCCAAACAGACAAAGAATACACCAGAGCGAAATCTGATGTGTAAATGCAGAAAAAGTCAGAGTCATTTGTCCTACCCAACTTGATATAGGAAGATAGAGTGGTCTTTGGACACTGGAAATAGGGTCAGATTAGGAGCACATGGCGGAGAGCACTCCAGCACTCAGGGAAAGGCTTTATATAGGAGCAAGAGAAGGTCCCCAGACTCCATACGAAGCACTGCCAAAGCAGGGCATCAAGACAAAAACAGGTACCCACTGGCCACTACATCACCTGCTACCCAGTTTCAAGTCATAATTCCAAGCTGAGTGAGACTTGTGCAGGAGAGAGGCATTCACACTAGGGAGGTCTTGGAGGATGGACCAAGAAAGGAGAAAGTTCATAAACAAGGAAAAATGTTGGGGCTCAGAACGCAGAAGCAGAGAGGAGTCTCAGTTTCAACTTCTAATCCAGCCTGCAGAGGAATAACCAAGGGCAGAATCCCAGGTGTAAGTAGAGCCTACAATTCTGCCACCATGTACTGGAAAAGCTCCCCGGTGGGCTGAGAGGGACTGAGTCAAAAGCAGTTTTCTATTGTTTAGACCCAAACCCAGATCAAGAACCTGCAGAGTTCAGACTGTGGATCAGACTGACTTGGAAGCACTGAAAGCTTGCAGATTCCCAGCATGAGATGTCTCTGAGATCCTGCACTAACACAGCACAGCCACAGGATCAGCTCCCTTCCCTCCAAGAGGGCAGCAGAGTCTAATCCTAACATCTCCATCCTAACATCAAGTGCAAAGTTAGAAAGTAGGCTAGAAGAACGAGCCAACAAACAAAGAAAAAAAAATAAACTATTATGGTGTTGGGGGATCTCAAAACACCAGCATGGAAGGAGAGAACGACTCTAAAACGTCTCTAAGGAAAGCCTCAGAGAAAACACAACTTGGGCAAAAATTCAACCAGAAGATATAAAACGTTGTTTATGGCAGAGAGCACTCCAGCACCCAGGGAAAGGCTTTATATAGGAGCAAGAGAAGGTCCCCAGACTCCATATGAAGCACTGCCAAAGCAGGGCATCAAGACAAAAACAGGTACCCACTGGCCACTACATCACCTGCTACCCAGTTCAACCAGAAGATATAAAACATTGTTGTTGTTTAAGTTAAAAATGTTTTTATAAATGAAGTGAGAGTGCTTGAGGAAAAGATTGGAAAAGAAATGAGAGTTATAGAAGAAAGAATTGGAAGCAAAACCAACGGCTGGCCTCAAAGGGTACAAAACCTTGCCCAAGCAACAGACTCTCTGAAAATTAGAAAGGACCAAATCGAAATTGAAAAGATAGGCTGATGCCAGACTGGGGAGATCCTTGAATGTCAATCCAAAGAGCTTGAACCTTGAACCTTTCTTGGCAGAAATAAATTGGTATTTCAACTCTCTTATTGTGTCCCACTGCCTTCCCAGGTTGAGTAGAACAAATGAAATGATAGACATGGAAGCATTTTAAAAAGTATAGAGAAAACTATATGTACCCATGTAATATCCAAGGACTAAATAGCAGACATAGCATGGCAGAATGCAGTGGACAGAACACTTGGAAGTTGGAAAATCTGAGTCTGACTCTGAACTTTGAACTATTAGATGGAAAGAGCGTTAGACTCAACCTACCTGGCTCCAGAGGATGGAATTAGAAGCAACTGGTGGACATTGTAGAGTCATTGATTTAGACATCATTCACTTCTTCATTCATTTCTTTGTAACTTAGTGCTATCCCAAACTAGAATGGGAGCAGGCAGGTGGTACAGTGTATCTAGAACACTGGCTGGTGCTCGAGTCAGGAGGACCTGAGTTCAAATTCACCCTCAGACACTTACTAGCTGTGTGACCTTGGACAAGTCACCTAACCCTGTTTGCCTCAGTCTCTTCATTTGTAAAATGAGCTGGAGAAGAAAATGCAAACCCCTCTATTATCTTTACCAAGAAGACCAACAATGGGATCATGGAGAGCTGGACATTACTGAAACGACTCCACAGTAGCAACAAAATAGAATGGCCTGCTTTCCCCTCACTGCGGGTCTTCAGGTGGAGGCTGGATGACTTTTGATAGGGAGATTATAGAGGGTGAGTTGGTGAGAGCTAACAATTAAATTTTCAGGGTAATCATTTACAACTCAGAAGTCAACGAACGCTGCAAATAAGGACTTAATTTATTGTTTTGGTGATCATCCAGACTTAAGAAAAGTGATGAAGAAAATGTATATTAAACTTATTACTTTTTTTTTTTTTTTGGAGAGCCAGTTGTTAAATAATTTCTCAGCACAGCCCTGGTTAGAGGTTAGAACAGATGGCTTCTGGGGACCCTTCCAGTTCAGAGAGACTTGGCTTCCTCATGTGAAAATGGAAATGATAATATCTTGCACTACCTTGAGGAGACTGAGAAGGAGCCGAGAGGCACTCAGAGTGTGAGGGAGGTGGGTTTTCCCTCTCTAGGTCCGAAGATCACTTGTCAGGTCTAGGTTGTCAATGTTTTTTAATCCAGCCTTCGGGTGCCTTGCCTTCCTCTGTCACTGGGTTAGGAGCAAGATGTCTTCCTCATCTTTGGCAACTCCTTTGCATTTACTTCCATTCCCCTTATCAACCTGGGGCTGCTTAAGAGTTCTGTCTGTTCTGTTAAATTGGGCTTTTAATGGTCTTCGGCAACAAAGGAAGATAATCTGGAGGAAGGAGAGGACTGGGCCCTGGCTCTGGAGCTCACAGGCTGGGGGGAAGGAGGGGTGGGGGGCATGAGGAGAGAAGTTAGGGGCCCCTCAGGCTTTCCCTCAGAAAGCCAAGTGTTGGGGGGAGGGGGGCTAGGAAGGAGCGAACCTTTGGATGCCTAAAGGCAAAGAGACTGGAGCCCCGGAGCCAAGCAGGGCCTGGGAGAGGATTCCTCAGGAAACAGCCCTTGGGCCGCAGAAGCTAAAGGGAGGCCAGGCTGAGCCCAGCTGTCCTGAAAGCCCTTTCCTTTCTTGGAAAAAAGTTGGTTTGCTTTTTTTCTCTTCTCCGGGACAATGGGGCAAGTAGGTGGTGCAGTGGATAAAGCACCAGTGTAGGAGTCAGGAATACCTGAGTTCAAATCTCACCTCAGAGACTTGACACTCACTAGCTGTGGGACCTTGGGCAAGTCACTTAACCCTAAGTGCCACATCCTGGGTCATCTCCAGTCATCCTGATGAATATTTGGTCACTGGATTCAGATGGCTCTGGAGGAGAAGTGTGACTGGTGACCTGTACAGCCCTCCCTCACTCAAAACAAAGTCAAGTGCAAGTCATGTCATTATTTAACACACACACACACACACACACACACACACACACACACACACACACACGCACGCACTCCAGGACAGAGATAAGAACAGAGCTTGAAGGGATGTACGAGTCTCCAATGGGGCTGCCCCAGGACTAGAGGAGCAGCATGTCTCAGATGTTGTACCTAGGGTCGCTCTCTTCTGCTTTTCGAGAGGTGGAGAGCAACCCATGCCCTGGGACAATGCTGCAGTCACCCTACCCAAGTTGTAATTGTACCCCATTAAGTCTCTCTCTGTACCTTTCTCTCATCTCCCTCTCCCTCCCTCCCTCCCTCCCTCTCTCTCTCTCTCCCTCCCTCTCTCCCTCCCTCCCTCTCTCTCTGTCTCTCTCTCCCTCTCTCTCTCCCTCCCTCCCTCTCTCTCTCTCTCTCTCCCTTCATTCCTCTCCTACTCTCCCTCCTCCCCTCTCTTTTCTCTCTCTCTCCTATCTCTCACCTCTCTCATTCTGTTCCTCTCTTCTCTCTCCCTTTCTCTTCCTCTCTCTCTTTCTATCACTGTCTCCTCTCCCTCTCTCTCTGTCTCTTTCTCTCTCATTCCCTTCCTTACTCTCCCTCTCCCACTCCCTTTCCTTCCCTCTCTTTTCTCTGTCTCCTATATCTCTCCTCTCTCTGTCCTTTCTCTTCCTCCTTGTCTCTCCGTCTTTGAACGTCTGTCTGTCTTTGTCTCTCTGTCTGCCTGTCTGTTTTTCTCTATTTTTCTATTTTTCTCTGTGTCTCTCTGTATCTCTGTTTCTCTCTGTCTCTCTCTTTGTCTCTCTGTCTCTGTCTCTCTCTCCAGTTTGGGTAATTTCTTCTGGAGTTAATTCTACTTCAGCTTGTAGATGATGAAATGAAAATACAGGCAAACCCACTGCATGTTGTTGGCACATCTGTGGGCGTCTCCTTATCCGACTCTCATTTAACCAGCAAACAGATTTCAGATTCCAGTTTCACAAGCAGTCAGCTGAGTAAAATAGTCTATCTGAAGATAATCTTTGGCTGAAAAGTAACCTAACACCAGGCAATGATTTCAACAATGATCCTTGAGGTACATTCTAGCAAGTTACTGTAATTTGAACTTTTAAAAAACATGAGATCAAAAGGAATTCTCGTAAATGGGTTTAAACTGCTTTATTTTAGACAACCTGCATGACATGTTTTTAAAAGCAATGCCTCCATTCCAAATAAATCAAGGTCAAAAAGAAATGAATAAACCTTAACATGAAATCAGTCCAAGTTTGCACTGGTGTCGTATAAATGACAAAAAGCAGCAGCCTGTTACAATGACAGGTGACACCAAGTAACCAGCTGAATTTGTTAGCATTTCTTCTTTTCTAAACCATCCTTGAGGAAAATCACAAGTGGAGTCTCACCATCCTCACGAAAACCCAAATGGGCCACCATCTGGAGTCATGTTTTTGCCTGGAAAGAACTGATTGTTTAATAAAATTAACAAGGATGTGTTTAATTTGTTGGGCAGCCCCATTGTAAAAGGTTTTACTGTCTGGCTTTGATGGATTTTGTGTGGTCTCTGATGTACTTTTGGTGGGATTCTTTTGTGAAGTTGGTTTCTTGTAGATAGTGGTTCATCAGCAGGTCAGCTCCGGTGACTGTAGTGACATCTGTTCTTCACTCTCGGTATCTTCAGCAGAGGTATTCCTCAGTAAGTGAATCATTCGTGGTACCCTCTGTCCCACTGCATCTTCGCTTCCATCAAGGAGGTCAGACAAAGAGCTTGACTGTGGACCTCTTTGTAATTTTATCTTATTATGTTAAATAAACAAACTTACAATAATTGTTAGCAATTATATAGTAATTTGCTATTTGCAAAGGGCTTTATGTGCTGTTTCATTTGATCCCATGGAAATATGGCCTTAGAAAAGTCAAATGCCCATAAATGATAACAATAGAGGCTCCATGGAAAGCAGCAAATTTCCCAGAGTTGGAATGGGAGCTAGAACTGTAGAGATTTTCCAATTTTAATAATTCTGAGCTACATCTTATAGCATGGTCCAAGATCACTGTTGGTCCTAGGGCTGACCTCCCCAACACCACACCAGGACCAGTAGGAGGGGAAAGAATCTAAGAATTCCCTCATGGAGCATCCTCTAGTGGGCAATGGAAGCACTGATCCTGTACGAAGACTCATCCATGAGGAGCACAGAGGAGGCCTGGAATGAATATAAACCATCATCATGATAACCATAGCAAGCTTTGTGGAGCCTAGCACTGTGTTAAGTGCTTAATGCATATTATCTCATGTAGGATACAGACGCTGTCATTATCCCCATTTTGTAGATGAAAAAACTGAGGCAAGCAGAGGTTAAATGACTTGCCCAGGGTCACAGCGGTAGTGTCTAAAGGGTGGGTTTGAACTCAGGGACTCCAGGCCAAGCACTCTGTCCACTGGGCCATCTAGTGATCCCTGAAACTACTTGGCTGATGGCTTGAGTCTATCGCCACCTGGTGGACAAATTATATGTACATTCCCACACTGAATAATAGTGACCTGTTTTCTGTAGGCTTGTGGAAAGCAGGATACTAACCACTGTCAAAGACAAGGTCCAAAGTCCAAAGATTTAAAAAAAAAAATTTTGTGTTCTCCTCCGTCTTTCAGCTGGTTTATCCCACAGTGCCCCTGGGAGGTTCCCTGGAAAGATCAAGTCATTCCATCAGCCAGTTAGTCAATACACGAGTATTGGGCACCTACTGCACACAGGGTTGTCTGCTGAGGGGAAGGGGCAGAGAGTGTGTGGGTACGGCCCATTCTCTGGGCAATTAGCCCTGGGGAACAGTGTGTGTGGTGTCTGTGTGTGTGTGTGTGTGTGTGTGTGTGGTGTGTGTGGTGTGTGTGGTATGTGGTGTGTGTGTGTGTTGTGGGGGGGGACTCTTAAAGTAAGACAACACAATCAAGATTGCTGTAAAACACAGAAATGGGTGGTAGAGGCATTAGAGGGAAACAAATGCTGCCGAGGCTTCAGAGGGAAGCCTGGCATGGCCGGGGATTGGCGCCTCTCAGCATCGTCTCCTCCTGCGGAGAACAAGGCACCTCTAGAAGCGAGAAGGACAGATTGTCGGAGGAAAGGGTGTGGTCAGCGAAAGTCCAGACTTAGCTGTAGCCAGCCAGCACTCAGCAGGAGCGGGGAGGGGCCCCACCGAGGGCCGGGGAATGTCATGGGTGGGTAGAGGAGGGGGGAGGGGCAGGGGAGGTACAATGTGTGTGTTTGGGGGAGGCAGCCTGTGAGGGTGCACCTTGTGTCTCGGGGATCCACAGGCAAGGTGAGAAGTGTGGGCCCGTCAATCGTCAGCATTCAGGTGGATTCCCTGGGCCTAGGCCTCATCCACCCCACACTTCTTGAGCTCCCAGCTCAGACAGGTTTGGTGGTTATCTCGCTACGTGACCCTAGACAGTTCATTTACCCTTCTCAACCTCAGTTCCCTACATCTGCAGTGCAGTGTTCACCACAACTGCAGAGCTGTATTTGATAATGCTTTTGATTCCTCTGTTTCTGAACTTCAATGGTAACATCAATAACCTTTACATACTGCTTACTATGTGTCAAGTATTATGCTAAGGGCACAACTCCGAGAGGGAGATGCTATGATTATCTCCATTTTGCAGTTGAGGAAACAGGCAAGCAATAGTTCAGTGTCCTGCCCAGGGTCATAGAGCTGGTAAGTGTCTGAGGCTGGATTTTGAACCACCTAGCTGTCTAGTTTATAAAGGATTTTCCTCCCAAAATTTTGGTGGGGGAGGGTAGTTACCGCTGATGATTACCTAATACTCTACAGTTTACAAAACCCTTTCCATAGAATCTGATTTGCTCTTCCGGAGGGCCCTATACAGGGGCAGATGACTGCCTTTGATTTGGGTTTTGAAACAGAGCTCAGCCTGAGAATTCTCACCCTGATCCTCCAATGCCTGATTATACACCAAGGTCCTTTCTGGCTACGATTCGAGGAAGGGGTTAATGATTAGCCTGGACTCTCTCCCTTCCATTATGACAAACGGCAGAAAAATAAATGTGGACTCATCCTCCTCATATGATTTTCCATTTGGAGATGGTATAGTCGCAGAAAACAGCTGTGATTCAGAGAGCTTGCTGAGACAAGAGAAAGACATTTCTGTGGCTTTCTTAAGGCTTTTGTCTGGGTGGCAGCTGTAACTTCCCCCACACACACATACCCCTTCCCCAGAAACATGTGGCCAACAAACTGGATCTTCCAACCTCCATTTGAAATGCCCTCATCCCTCCTCTTCATCTACTAATTCCTACCTCCTTCAAGGTCTTCCTCTTCCATGGAGCCCTTAGTCTGCTTGGCTTGGCCACTCACCAATTGCTACAGCACTCAGGGTCTGGAATTCATGGTGCCCTTTTCTGCCCCACTTCTTCCATCTTCCCTCCACAGTCAACCTGTGACCTTCCTTAGGACCAGGTTGGCCAGAGAATGGAGAGATACAGGTGGGGAGACCATTTCAGATATGGTGGATGACTTGGGTGTAATCAAGGTGGGGTTGCAGGGGCAGTGGAAAGGAGGAGTCAGAGGACAGAAATTCCAGGCCTCAATAACTGGACTGGATGATCCCAAGTTATTAACCCAGGAGACCCACAACAGAGGTAGCATTCTACCTCCAAGACTCTCTTGCTATAGTCTATCATAGAGTAATGGCGTCTAGATCACATTTAGGGTTTGCAGAGGGCTTTATATACGTTGTCCAATTGGAAACCATTATATGACTTTTTAAAGTAATTCCTATAGATATTATTCTCCTCCTTTTACGGATGGGGAAACGATTTGCTTGTTCATGATTAAACAAATTCTCTGTCAGGGGTGAGCTTTGAACACCTTTTGAACACCTCCCTCTCTATTATTTCACAATTCCTACAGTCAAGCTAGAAATCATCTCTTTCTCATGCCATACCCTCCCCCCATGTTCACATTTCTCAGACTATTTTATAAGGATCTCTTCTTTGCATGGACCTCAATTTACCTTGAACTGCAAGTATTTATATACTTTCTATTCCCAGTAGATCATGAGTTCTTTGAGGGCACAGACTTCATCTTTCATCTTCGTATGTCCAGCCTCCAGCAGAGTGTCCTGCTTAATAAATACCAGTCAATTGAATAGCAAGCCTTAGAGAAGCTACTTACTGACTCCCCTGGCTCTGCCCAGAGAGATGGGACTACGGAGGCTTTCTTCTCCTCTTACAAGGTATGGCTGCAGGAAGGTGGCATCAATCCTGTCCATGTTCCCTGTATCATTGGTAGTTCTCTCTTCCCAGTGGACTTCCCTGTAAGCTTCCTGACAACCAGGGAGTCTTAGAATCTCTGACGGGGGAGGAACTTTAGAGGTCATCTAGTTTAATCTCAACACTTTACAGAGAAGGAAATTTAGGCTCAGAAAAAGTGATTCAGTCAAGGTCCCATCAGAACCCATGGATGCAGACTAGGTATGACAAATGAGAAGGGGATGCCCATGAGCTTTAGAGCTCAGGTTACAGCAATACTCCATCTCCCACCTCCAGGCCTTTGCTCAGACCCCCATGCCTGAAGGGCATTTTCTTCACTTCTGCCTTAGCTTCCTTCAAGGCTTTGCTTAATGAACCCCTTTGTCAGGAAGCCTAACCTGATCCTTTTAGTCGCTAGTTTTCCACACTCTAAAAATTACTTTATATTTGGTGTCCTTGTAAATGTTTAACAACCAACTCTCCAGGAAAAAATATACTCTCAACACACTTTTAATTTTCTTTATTAGTATTCTCTTACTCAATCCCTTTCTCAGTTCTAGACAATCAACGTAACAATAAATCAAGCCCTGATTTACAGTTTTTGTTGACTCATCGTGTAAATGCTCACACTGAAAGTTTAACAGCTGGCTCTGGGACACTACTGGTTGGATAGCACCAGTAGAATATAAACTCCTTGAGGGCTGATGCCATCTTGTTTTTGTCTTTGTATCCCCAGCACCTTTATACTCTGCCTGGCACAGGGTAGATGTTTCATAAATGTTTGTGAACTTAACTGATACACTATTTCCACGGCCTGTCAAAAATAATTAACCTTTAATTATTCTTAAGATTCCTTAAGCTTAATTGTTTAATTAATCCTAATAGAGGTAAATTGTCCATAACCTTGGGAAAACATTTAATGGGTGTTCTTTTATTTCTCTCCAAGTGTGGGGTTTATTTTTCATTTGTTTTCGAAAGTATTTTATTAGGAACTCAATCATCAGTAAACACAAATGTTTCATTATACACAAGAGAAAAAAAAGAGGATTATATGTGAAGCCTATTAAGATGAAACACACACACACACACACCCCTCAGGTCTAAGTTTTATTACATACTGTTGCTTCCCCACTGTGTCCTCATGGTCTGAAAAAGGCTTCAAGTATAGGCTCAGTAATGACCCATATTTATCATTCAAACACCAGCCTGGGCTAAGGGCAGAGAGGCTGACAATCCTAAATGGGGTGCTCATTCTGTGAACACAGAAGCTCATGAACTCTCTGCTAAGATGCCAAGAGGGTAC
The DNA here is from genome assembly GCA_023548195.1 of Bettongia penicillata ogilbyi. NCBI lineage: Eukaryota > Metazoa > Chordata > Mammalia > Diprotodontia > Potoroidae > Bettongia > Bettongia penicillata. The sequence goes on from JAJHZJ010000022.1 coordinate 7,042,376, forward strand.
CACCCCCCACCTCTATGACAGACTCACAGCTCTTTGGATCATTAAAGGACTCATTCAACTTTGCTTTCCACTAACTCCCATCCTTTACATAATGTTCATGTCTTAAAAGTGTTCTTTTCATCTAGCAAAGGGTGGTGTGTGTGTGTGTCCATGCGTGTGTAATGGGAGACAAGGATAGACATCTCTAGTGTCTTCTCCCCTCACCTTACTCCAACAGATGGGTTCCTGCCAGGAGGGTAAGCAGGAGGTCGAGGCCCAAGGCAGGCTGCTCTGCTCTTTGATGATGAGGGAATAGAATTCAGGGGAGAACTGAAGGCTAGATAAAGACACTTCTTATTTTAGCTTGGAAGATCTTCTGCAACAGACAAGCTACAACTCTCTTTATGGGCGTCTTTTTGCTTATGTTTAATAAGCACCATGAAACCAGATGACCAAATACCCTACGAAATGATACTTTCTATTGTCTTTGGATATACGATTGGTGTTGTTGCTGTATAGTCATTTCAGTTGTGTCCAACGCTTTCTGGCTACATCTGGGGTTTTCTTGCCAAAATGCTGAAGTGTTTTGCCATGTCCTTCTTCAGCTCATTTTACAGATTGGATACACAAACTACTTCAGAGAAACTGTAGGTCATAGGCCAATATATCTGTCACTTCTATTTTCTGGCTTCATTTACTATGAGAAAATAAATTTTCACAGTTTAATTTCTGATTGTTACTAAAATGATACTGTCCCTAAAAAAGAAATATAAGGAACCCCCCTGCCTCCTTTGCAGAAGTGGGGGGACTACAGGTGTGGAATATTGCATGTGCTGACAGATTTACATGATGTCTATCAGAGGAATGATGGTGAAGGGATGCAGATGGAAACAAAGATGATATAAAAACAATATGTACCAACTATATATATATATATATATATACACACATATCTATATGTGTACACAAATACACATATATACACACACACATTTTGTGTACACAAATATGGAGAGAGAATTCAGGAGCATGTGAATTAATTAGTTGCTGGATGGACAAAGATCTCACACTGAAATTACCAAGTTATGTCTTTAGGAGGTCCATATACTGTGTATGTAATATGACTTAGAAACAACTTACCAAAATACTATGCAATTATCATCTGTCCTCTTACACCTCCCCCCTCACTGCAGAAATAGAAGGCAGCAAAGGACAGAGGGCCATTTTTCCATTTTTCTTTGTTTCACAGGTCCCCAAGTGCAAAGAATTCCTCACCGAATGATGAGCTTTTGGAGAGGCAACGGGTCACTCCAATTTGGGAGAGGTAAGATGATACTTAAAGTCCTTCAGGAGAAATTGTCATTGTCTATGCTCTGTAGACACAGCCTTCAAAACTTCAGGGTCGTACCTCCAGGCTGCAATAAGGCACTGAAGGAGAACTTTTGTGGAAGATGTTTTAACAAGTCGTTGTTGGTTTTAAGTTCAATTCTGGGTGTACAGTTTTTATAATGTAGAGATAACCATGATGGTGGAGGGCCTTAAGTTCATACCCTATGAAGTTCATTTGAAAGTACTAGAAAAGAGGTGGCATATGGGAAGGGAGGGAGAGATGGTGAACATAACATCTGATTTCAGGTATTTTAGGAAATGTGATGAGGAGGAATGAGACTTGTTCTTAGCAGAAGGTAGAGCAGGAGCAACGAGAAGTTACAAAAAGGTAAATTTAGGTATAGCTACATTCTCCTTCCTTCCCCATCTTCACCCCTTAGTAAACCAGCGTAACTCTCAACTGTCTCTCCTCTTGCCCACTTACCCTACTGCGATCTAACCCTAGAGAAAACCAAGACACCTTGCTGGCTGGATTCAGTACAAGCTTATGCCATGTAATATCCACTGGGCTGTCATTGCTGTGTGGCAATTCTTTAACGCCTCCCTGCCTGAGTCACTATCCCACTTTCCACAGAAGCTCTTCTAGACATTTTCATCCCTTCTCAAGCCTCCCATGATTCCATTTCAGACCTGGGAGGCCTCTGAGAACAGAAAAGAGGTCAGAGTGGGAAGGGATATTAGGAGTTTTGGAAGTATTCCAATAAAATGTCCTCATACTAGAGAAAGAAGAAACTGACTCCTGGGATTTAGAATGTGTCTTAGGGGTCCATACCTCCTAGTCTGGTTAACCTAAGTGAAAGAAACTGAGGTTGAAGAGTATGGGCAGATGGCTTGAATATTCTAGGGATTTAATAAGTGATGATTTGGAATAGACTCCCAGGACTATTCCATTCATACTCCCCCATCCCTGTCTCACCTTCTACTCCTTTTCATGTGTTTTCCTTTATTAGAATTTAAGCTAGATGAGGGCAGGGACTGCCTTTGTGCTTGTATCTGTATCCCTAGCACTCTGCACAGTGCTTGGCACACAACAAGCACTTAATAAATGCTTTATCTGGGTGTTGTGTGCTCTGTTATACATAAAGTTGGACATGATAAGAGCAGGAAGGGATTCCCCCTTGATTTCCTGACTCCTAATCTTTCTCTACACCCTAGCTTTTATTTTAATTATTTTGATTATTTTAATTGTGTAAACAGGGAAAAAACAACTCAGAAAGCTACACAAAATTAATGTATTTTATTTTTTTCCTTTAATAATACAATTTTAAAACTTCACTTGAAGACTGTGCACATAGCTCCAAGTAACACATGAGCCAGCCTTCCTTTTCGGCAGGTCACATCAGACAGTTTTAGCCAGCTCCAGGGCTGGGGGAAGGGCAGTTCCAGCAACACAGGAGCATCACATGCCCATGTCAAAACAGCCCCCCTGAGGATTTCTCACCATTCCCCTGCTGTCCAGGGGCCCAGCCAAGCTCAACCTGCCAGATCCACCCTTGTACGCATGACAAAAAATACTGTAATCCCCTCCAGCTCCCAGCCCCAAAGCAGGGAGGGGCAGTTTATGCAATATGATAAACCATTAGTCAAAGAAAACAAAGCAGTAATACTTGTCTATAATACTTGATATTCCTGTGCACAGTATAGGTGAAACTAGAATTACTAGCAGCCCACCTCGGGAGGTGTGGCTCTTCCTCCCTCTGGTGTTACTCTAATATTCCAGCATGAGTAACCCAGAGGGGCAGCTGGGGCTATAAAGTTCATGCATAAAGTGAATGCTGACCGAGGATAGAGAACAGTAACTCAGTGGTTTGTGCTTACATAAATACACATAAGGGGAATCATGCATTTACCATATAAAATAAAATGTACATTACCTAGAAAACCTCAATAAAATTGCCTATAAAAATATAAACTGTAGTGAAAATATACAAAAAGTACTTATTAACAGATATTCATTGCAATAAAACATGGGAGTTTATCATTTTCATCCTGAACACTGGCATTTCCAAAGCACTGGCTCAGAACAGACCAGGATGACTGTCCTTCCAGCTGAAATGGGAGATCCAGAAGCTAAACTGCTCTGCATGACCTCCAGTCTTGGTCTCTAGAAACTCATCTGCCAGCCCATTTCCCCTATGGGTTCTCACTACAGGGAGATAACAGTGGATCCCACTCTCTGGCAGGGTGAACAGCATAGACCTCTAGAGACTCTAAGATGAATCTGAGGAAATTCAAGCTTCCTCCTGCCAGCTCTTTGGTAGAAGTGCATGATGGAGTAAGGAATAAGCCTATCCCTTTCTACCCCTCCCCCTAACTCTGCTGGAACATCAGTTATCTTGTTTCTCCACATTCTCTTCTGGTATGGTCCCAGAGCAGTGGGGAACAGGAGCTGGTGATGGGCATAGACCCCAGAATTGCCAGAGTAGGAGCTGGCCTTGCCTCCCATGTTTCTAAGAGAAATTCCAATACAGACAGCCTTGCAGAGATGTACTGATCCTATGAATTCCTTCCTAGGAATAGTCCCTGTGCTGGAAAAGATCACCACAGTATCTACTAGGGAATCAAAAACCATCCCATTAAGAGAGGGCTAAGTTTACAAATTCAGCCCATATGTGGCAGTTCTCCTCTCTAGAAACTTTCTTGAACTTTCAAACAGCAATTGCAAGATCTGTTTTTAAAAACAGAATCTTTTGAGAAGTTAACCCCAATGGATCTGCCAGAGATGAGGAAATTCCCAACCTTGGAGTTTCCCCACTTCATAGGGCAGAGGCCAACAACTGCTCAGTGTGCATCAGTAGTTGGGGAATTCCCAGATTGGCTCGTAACTGCAAGACTCAGCTTTCCACCAAGTTCTGAAGAAGTCCAGCTACATCCATCCTTCCCCATCCCAGACAGGGATGAATTTTAGAATGAATTCACAAGAAATTTAGTATCTGAATAGAAAATAAGACTATTGTATTAAAGGTGTGGTTCACTATAGAGCCTGGACTCTTCAAAAGAAAAATACTCCAAATTCTAATATAAGAAAGATTAAACTGAGCCTCAATTTATAGGACAACTAAAAAAATGGGTGGCAATATAAAATTAAAAAAAAATAAATTTCATTATAAAACAGAATTTCTAGAAATCACTGAACAAATTTGAAAGTTAGTGTCCACTATATATCATTATTTCTAGAAGTCTTCAGTCAAGATAGGGACTTTGGAAAAAATGTAATTTTAAATCTCAGTTTTTAAAAAAATTTCTTACAATGTCTATGAGTTAAGAGTGGAGCCACAGGACTCAGCACAAAACAACTTCCTCCAACTAAAGTCTGTCTAAACCCAAAATGAACACATATTTACTACTATAAACTAAAGGAAGTCTCCCAGAACAAAGAACTCCCACATTCTCATTTGATTAGAACAGATGGCGTCCACTTTATTATGAAGAAGGATCCGAGGGCACACTAACAGCTGAGAGGAAGCCCCTGTAAACAGCTGGCCACAGGCTGACAAGCGACCAAAGACAATCACTAACATTAAGGAAAATGTGGCTGTCTGAGAGAGACTTGACATCTTTCTCCAGCTCCTCACAAAGGAACCAAGGACGAATGGGGCCATTTACCCTGACAATGTGGACAGCCAGGGCAGTGCTAGAAACCTTGGATGCTAAAACTGCCCAACAAGTGGTACTTGAATTAGAGAATGAAAGGAAAGTCATCTAGAGGCTAATCAGTTTGCTCTCTCGGGACAGAAACTTCTAAGCAAAACCGAAGGTCAGAGACAGTCTTTCCAACCACTGAGGAAATGAAGCTACATTTGACCCATCTAGTATCCTTGGTCAATGTCCAAGCTGTGCTTGTTTGTGTGATGTGGTTCTGTTTCCTCTTTGTGAAGTAAAACCTTACACTAATCAAAGAGTTTTGCCAAGGGATCTACCGTAAAGCCCCCTCCTCCAAATCACTCCAAGGCTCCACAGTACATAGATATGCCACCAACCAATGCATCTTAACAAGCTGAAAGCCACTGAAGATGACAGCCGTATTACTCTCTTACTTATTATCAATATGATTGGCAAATATTACTGATGAGAATTAGGGAGGGGTTATGTATGTGGAGAATTCCAAAGTCCTAAAGTTGCTTTTGAATTCCTATTTGGGAAGAGGCCCAGGGCAAAGCAAGGAAAAATACAAAAACAGGATTTCACAGGGCATTTTACCTGTGGTTTTACACAAGTGTATAGAAAAGCATTTGGATGACAGCACTTCAGAAAGGGAGGGATGCCTTCCTTCGAGAGCACCTTCTGCTGCTTGGCCTCCATGCAGCAAATGCCAAACAACCTCACTCAGGGAAGTTGGGCATCTATCCCCTAGAAATGCTCCATGTGGAGACGGCTTCAGCTACATCATGACTATCTACTAGCTAAGGTATTGCAAGGGACTGAGGAGGGAATGAGGGCTCTGGGCGTGCAGATTCTGCCAGGTCTGCGGAGTCACTGGAAAAGAAGTTTTCTAACTTCACACACAACTGATACATGATTGCATGAAAACGGCTGTAAACAAGTGAGTGGGATTCTAACTCAGGCATTCAGAAAGGCCGTCCTGTTTGGAAATGTGTCCAGCAGACTTCCAAACGCTGACGTTTACATTCTTTGTTTTAAAGAGCAGACTGGCCTGAGCTCCGCCTGCTCGCCTCGCTTTGGTCAGGGCGCCCTGGGAGGGCGGGGTTGCACTCAGCTGTCTTCATCATCATCACTGATGAGGTCACGCTTGTCTGGGTCGGTGTCTCGCTCCCTCATGAAGTCCTCCCGCATGGCCTCCAGCTCTGTGAGCTCAAGGCGCACCTTCTCCAGGTGGTAGCTCCTCCGATTACGGATCGGCCGCAAAGGGAAAGGATTCAGGTCACTAAAAGCAATGCTAATCAGCTTCCTAGAAGACAAACACAGCAAGGACAAGAGGATGGCATCACTCAGCTGTCTTCAGTCAAGTTTTCAGTGTGTTGAAAGTCAGTCAACTAGCATTAGTTAAGCACCTACTATGTGCCAGGCACCATACTATGTGCAGCGGATACAAAGAACAGCCAAAGACAGACCCCACCCTCAAAGAACTCTCGATCCAATGCGGGGAAGAATACACAAACAGCTGCAGACAGGACAGACTGGGGCTGGAGAGAAGACTAAGAAAGAGGATCTCACACCCAAACACATCTAACAATGACTAGATCCTTCAGCAGTGTTCCTAGCGAAGGAATGTGGAGAGCACATGGAAGGCTCTGGGTGACCTTGGGCAGGTCAGTCCTCTCTGAGCATCCATTTCTTTGATACTGAAGGCCTCTTTCCAGTTCTAAATTCTATTTCCTGTGATCCCAGGGCAGTTGTACGGAACATCTGAGTCACACATTTCTAGGATTATTCATTACAAAGAACCATGTAAGGACAAAAAACTGAAGATAACTATGAATAAAAATTCAATAATTGAAGAAAAAATAAAATGCCAAATGACTTGAGGAATCACTGTAGATTTCTGATACTCTCTACTTCATCCATCATGTTTTCATGGAGGGTGAGAAGTGTTTTCATCCCAGGCTGGCATAAGACACAACAATCCGCATGATGGTGGCTGATGGGTCCATCCATCCCTCAGTATGGCTCACTCCTGGACCCTGCTCTTTTCTTTCTAACTCCCCACCCTTTGGTAGTCTCAATGACTCTCATGGACTCAACTGCCATGTGTGTGTCGGTGCCTCCCAAATCCACACAGACAGCCCAAATCTCTCTGCATTTCTAGCCAAGGCACATTAACCTTGAGGTTCTGCCTGCACTTCCAACTCAATACATCCAAAATGGAACTAATCACCTTTCCCTTCCACTAAAAAGATTCCCCTCCATGTTTCCCTGTTTCTGTGGATGACAACACTATCTTTCCAGTCGGTGGCTGGAAAGCTGAGTCACACTGGATGCCCCTCTCTCCTTCACAGGCCTCCAACCATATCTAATCAGCTGCTAGGTCCTGCCCACTCTATGCCCACAAGTTCTCTCCCACCTGTCCCTTGATTTCCCCAACTCTCACAACCTGCCTGGACTATTATAAACACTTCTGTACAAGACTCCTTGCCCATAGTCTCTCCAATCCATCCAGCAACTGGCCAAAGGGACATTCTCTGATGCCACAACCTCCAGTGACCTCTACTGTCCCTATGACAAAAGTGAAAGCCTAGCTCCAGTCGAGGTTTCTGGACGACTTGCCCATTTCTCCCTTCACACCTGTGTGTTCCCAGCCCACCTGGATCCTGCTGCACCTGCCCTAGGGCACTTCCTCTCCTGACTCAGTCCTTGCCCAGCCTGTCTCCACTCCTCTTTCAGAATCCTCTACATCCCAGTGAGGTTTTTCTAGATCCCTCAAGTGACCTTGTATTTGTTCTGCGCCCATTGTGTACTTCTTTTTATATCTGCACATATATAACAAATGTCCCTGGAGGACAAATGTCTCTCTTAGCCTAGCACCAAGCACTGGAACACCTAGTGATCAGTATTTGTTGACTGACTGAATGCCTTAGATTTCCACAATGTAGGAGATCAAAGGAAATCAGAGAGGTAAGAAGCACAGAGTCTTGAGCTGGAAGGGATGTTAGCTTCTAGTCTAGGGCTTCTTCAACTTTTTCCACTCAGGACCCCTTTCTGTGCACTCTGGCAGCGCTCACAGGCATGGTTTGAGGGCATGGGCATGCTTTGTGTTCAGAACCAAGACTGCAAGGAAGCTGCCTAATGCAACAAGACAAGCAGGGCCAGGAATACCTTGGATTCATTACACGTTTGATTTTTAATTAATTTTTAGTTGTTGCACATTCCAAACTCTTTTGCTATTTTTAAAAATATTTACTAATTACTATTACAAATTTTTTGTGACCCCCCATATGGGGTCACAACCCACAGTTTAAGAAGTACTGAATTCTACTCCACAGAGGCCCACAGGTAAGAAGTCATTCACCCAAGGTCTCCAAGCTAGTTGGTATCAGAAGCGGAACTAAAACTTCCACCTCCTCAGCCCTGGTTCACCGTTATATGTTTTCCACTAACTTTCTATTTTTTTTTGATGGATTAAAAATGTGAAGAAGCAAAGTCACTATGTTACCTTAGACAAGTTGCATTTTCTCTGACCCTGTTTCCTTACCTATAAGATCAGAGTCTTCAAAATGTCTTCAAGCTCCAAAAATGCTACCATTCCATCCTAAATTACCCCAATATTTTTATTTCAAAAATATTGGAGAAGCAACTCCATAGAAATTCACAAGGTGGAGCTCTGCTGCCATGTTTAAAAAGCCAACTGAGAAGCCAAATCAAATCTCAGTTTGGCAGGCACTGGGCTGAATGCCACTTTGATTAATGTTCCCCATCAGAAATGACAGGCATTTGGCATGCCTCCCAACTATGAATTTTGTCCTGAGAGCCAAAATAGCCTGAAAACAACTCATTTTATAGAAAAGAATCAGCTGCTTTGGGCTTCAAACTTTGCCAAATCTTCTTAGAAACGGAGAAGTGATTATAACTTTCCTGGTTCTTCTCAGTCCTGTAAATACTTATTTCAGAGATTGTTTTTCCAAGATCCCCAATAACCACATTATTTAGGCACAAGCTACATGAATCTAGGCTACATCTTAACTGTTGAAGAATTATATCCTCACTCCAGCCCTCCACTGCCCAGCGCTGTGCAGAGGCAACCCTTGACTCTCAAAGGCTGTGCTGGTCACACATAAATCCAGGCCAGTTCCACTAGTCTAGTAAAGAACTGTATATTCCATCTGGCCTCCCCAAGGGCCAAAAGAGAATTGTCACTACCAGGCTAGCTATGGCTAACTAATATCTTTAGCTACATCAGCTCAAAAATTGTTATGTCACGGAGAAGTTGAAACCTCTGTTGGTGGAAGTCGTGTCTTTTTGTAGAACTAAAGTACAAGGATTAAATCACTAACATGAATGAGTGACTGACACATATTGAAATGTCATTTCCTGTTTTATGCCATCTAGTGCCCCTCCATATAAGCCTTACACAACCTTTCTCCCTCTTCCCCCCGTCAGTGTTCTGGTGAAGCAACATACGTCTGTGCCCCCCGCCCAGCCCAGTAATCTGGGTCTCTTACCCCACAACTCCAGAGCCATTCCAGATGTCTGTGCCCTTGACTGTATATGACTGAACTGTAGGAATAACTTAATTGCTATTTGTTTTACATGCATATTTAGGTCTTGTTTCTCTGACATGGCTATAAGGTCACAGAGGGCAAGAAAATTCTCTTCCTTCTCCAGGCCTCAATTTTCCCAAGCTTAAAAAGAGAGGGTGGACTAAACAGATGATCTCCAGGGTACTTTGACATTCAAAGACTCTCTAAATACTCAGCAAAGTGTTATAGGTATTATAAAAAAATGAGGAAATTAAATTCATCAAGTGTTTATATGATTTTGCTTCTGAAATCTTATCATTGCCAGAGGACTAGAACCCAGTAAAGCACAATGCAGAAAATACTATTAAATTAGAGGGAAAGGTGATCACTTGCCATAGGCAGCAGCTGGTAATGACTCTGAGTTGTAACTCTTGGTACTTTTTGGCCAGTGTGATTCAGAGGAGTGGTGGAGCATTTATCCTCCAAGAGTCATTGTGAGGGTGGTTTAGGTCAGTCAGTAACACCCTCACACTGCCTCCCCTGGGCAGTCACAGGTAAAATGTGCGCACACACACACACACAGACACACACACACACACACAGACACACACACACACACAGACACACACACACACACACGCATGCACACACACACGCACACGCACACGCACACACACACACACCCTTCATGACAGATTCATCAGTCAAGATTCCTAACTTGCTCCTGAGAGCTAGCCAGGCTGTCTCTACAAACCCATACATACCTAGCATCAAGAACAGTGCGAGTAAAATGCCGCAGACACTTGAATATGGCCATCGGATCACATAACTTCAGGATTGCTTCTTCTTTGTACTTAAAAAGCGCAAGAGCAAAACGGAAAATGACCTGTGGATTCAATGAGCAGGATTAGAGAATTCTGGAAGGGATTCCCACTGCCATGCCGGCTCAGACCTGGGGACTACCTCCTAGTGCGTATCACTCAGCTTTTGTTTTGTTTCTTTTTGTCTCAGCTGAGGCAGCTAAGTACAGGTCATTTTTTCTGAGACCTGGTCTGTCAAGGGGAGTTTATCTGTAAAAAGGAGACAAAAACCGTTATGCTGCCTGACTCATGGAACTCTGTAAGCAGTGTTGGGTAAGACACCATCTTAATGTGAACTATAATCCTCATTACTACTCAAGATTCTAAAATGCAGGCCCCAGGCCCCATGAAGCCTGCCTGAGACAATTCCCTTCATTACCAATAGGCCAACACAGCTTCTCCATCTATATGCCACCATCACTAGGTGATTGACTACTATCACCTGTCATGCTTGTGAGACTGAACTGTAGTTCAAACTAACTGTAACTAACTCTAGAAATTAATGGGACCTAAACTCCTGGGTTTCAGATCATAGGGTTCTACTCCTGCAAAACCTAGGGTGAGGCCTGCTAAGGTAGGGTGGCCACCTCTAAGGCATAGTTGGAGACCATCTTACTGATGAACCATAATATAAATTCTTCACTGCTGGGCACTTTGAAAAACATTTGTTGATTTATTTGGGCATGAAATCAAATTTCAGAACAGAGTCCTACTCCCCAAGGAAAATAAATTCCAGTGCCCTAGTTAAACTTCTGGCCTTCTCTAGACCAAATAGCTTTGGGGGTCCACTGCACTATATACTTTTCTTTAATAACCCAGAAAAAAATCACTGACATCTTGCACACAGGAGAAGTGCATTGCTGTGGTCTTCCAACATAAGCAGGGCTGCAGGTCTATCTTGTTCTTCTTACAGTACAACAGATGGCAGATATAGACAACGGAAGGAAAACCTTTTTCACAATCATAGCTATCCAAAGGCAGACTGGGCTGCCTCAGGGGGCAGATGCTGGGTTTTAGGCTGTGGATAGATAGCCATTTGCTTGGTTCATGGCAGGAAAAGATTTATGATTTCATGGTTAGAAGGCCTCTAAGGTTCCTTCCCCAACTCACAGGCTATAAGAAGAGAACATCTGCCAAACATTTCTGATTTCATCCAAAGGGGACTGAGGTCATACAGACTTGCCTTAAGTAAGTGTTCAGAAAACAGTCCCATGAGACAGTCTGCATTTAGCACAAATCAGAACAGGCTTCAGCGTCAACTAAGATTTCTCTGTTTCATTTCACTCTTACATTGATCATTCTGCTCTATACAAAGACTTCTGATCTGAAGTGATGACCAGTATGGTCATGAAGTATCTTCTAATATAGGTTAGGCAACATACCTTTGGTCCTTCATAAAGGAAAGAGTCCCAAATTTTAAAGAGGATGTCACTAACAACACTGTCCACAAATATCACCAGGAACCAGTTGAATGTGATGAGTGTATAGTCAACTTTGTACTGTTCAAAGTGGGAATGTAATCGAGGCAGCTTTTCACTCATGAGGTCCTTGAAAACTCGCTGGTCAACCTCCAAAAGGAAAGAAGACAGTGGTCAACGGTGTCCATCCACATTAGTTTAGCAGAATCATCTGAACTCTTACCAAGGATTCACGGGATGCCCAGTGCCATCCTAAACAAGCAGAGAGTCAAAACTAGCCCAGGTTTACATAAAGCACCAGGAACAATGCACACTCTTCTTGAGGTCAAACTGATTCTCTGATCATGAGGAGAGAGGGCTGAAAAAGCCAGCACTGTCTTCTCTACATCATATAGAGCAGAGAGTCTTTGAGTTTGGTCCTAATATCTACACTCAAAAGGAGCTTAAAAGAAAAAGAGGCAGTGTTGGAGAGTATATACATTCTCAAACAATTGCAAAAAAAGCTAGACACAATATATGTCAGAACTGAAAGTTACCTTAGGAAACCAAGTACAGGGAGCCTTCTATCCCAGGTCACATGGATAGTATGGGGCAAAGTCAACACTAGAACCCAGGGCTCCTAGGTTGCTATCCCAGTAATGGCATTTAACATTGAAGTGCAGCTCCTGGATGATGCTGATAAAAATGTTTAAGGCACCTAATAAACATGCTGACTTGTTAAGTCAAATGCCTGTCAACCTGCAGTGGATACAGCTCTCAGAGCCACACAGAAAACAGCATTACTACTCCAGTTTGTTAGTTTTCAGTTGTGTTAGACTCTTGGTGACCCGATTTGGGGTTTTCTTGACAAAGACACCATAATGATTTGCCATTTCCAACTCCAGTTCATTTTACAGATAAGGAAACTGAGGCAAACAAGAGTTAAGTGACTTGCTTAGGGTAACTAGTAAGTTAGTAAGTTACTAGCAAGTAAGTAGGGTAGCAAGTGTTAAGTCAAATCTGAATTCATGAAGAGGAACCTTCCTGACTTTAGGCCTAGTGCTCTATGCACAATGGTGCCACCCAGATGACCTGTACTACTCTATAAAGCACCTTAATTTAATTTGAGGCTCGGGCTGATGACCTTTTGAGTACTGGATATTAGTGCTACAGTTCGGTCAAACCCAAGGCTATCCGCTGGCTTAAGGAAGGAAGAAGGAAAAGGGCAAAGGATCGGGGTGGGGTGGGGGTAGAGTATGAGATGACACACAGAGGAAATAGACAGAAAATAATAAATGATCTCTCCTCATTCCAACTAGATTACCAGTCCCAGGGACAAAGCCTGTGTCTCTCTTGTACCCTTTTGGCACTGAACCCAATGCTGAGCTCAGAACAAGCATTTCCGCCAAAGCAGGCTAACTGGAGAACCTCAGAAATGTTGTGAGCAGGGATAAAGGCGAGGACTAGTGCTTCAGTACTACTCAGAAATAACTGTCTGGGTTCTCCGAGCCCAGCAGGAATGAAGTCTGTAGCTCAGGTCTTTGGTTTAGCTTTCCCTGCCTTCAGAATTCTCAAACTTTGCATTTATTGTTAAATCATTTTTCAGTTGTGTCCAAATCTCTGTGGTAGTAGCGTTTTCTTGGCAAATACTGGACTGGTTTGCCCTTTCCTTCACCAGGCCATTTTGCACATGAGGAACTGAGGCAAACATAGGCTAGGGATCCTCTGAGGCCAAATCTGAACTAGAGTATTCCTGACTCCAGGCCTGGTGCTCTATTCACTGCACCACCAAGATGCCTTAATCACGCAAACACACCTTTCTAAAAGATTTTTAAAATGTTGGTTTTCATGTTCAGGGAACAGGTTGGTGAAAATTTTATCTCTAAATTCACATATCAAAAGAGATTTGTTTTCTTCCCTTGTGCTAATATCTGACTGGAACAAAGAAAAGACAACAGCTTGAGGTTCTTTTCCCTGAAACCCTGAGTCACCTCATGCTTCTGTCCTCCTGTGCCATAGAAAGATGAAAAAGCCTTTCATCTTTACTCTTGCATTTCTCACAGGATGGTATGAAGACTGGGAACTGACATCAAAATGGATTTGAAGATTCATGAGCAAAATGTTTACTCTTGAGATGTGAGCACAACAGAATTTAGAGATCTTGAAGGTAATTAATCCAAAGCCTTCTCAGGCTGAGGCAAACTGAAGCCCACAGAGGTGACATGACTTTCCCAAGATAATAAACAGTAATGAACAGCAGAGGTGGAATTCTTTTTTTTAAGACAGATTTTGTTGACAGATATAAAATATCATTTATAATTTTCCCCCAGGCTCCTTCCCAAAGAGTCATCTCTTACAAAAAAAGAATAAAAGAAGAGGAAGAAACCAAGTTCCCGGAGAAGCCTGGAAGAACTTATGTGAACTGATGCTGAGTGAAAGGAGCAGAACCAGAACACTGCACACGGTAACAGCCACAGTGTGTGAGGACTGTTTGATAGACGTAGCTCTTCACAGCAAGGCAAGGACCTAAAACATCCCCAAAGGACTCTTGAGGCAAAATGCCATCCACATCCAGAGAAAGAATGATGGAATCAGAACACAGAATGAAGCAGACTCTTTTCACTTGTGTTATGTTTTGTTTTGGTTTTTCTGATGGTTTCTCCCATTCATTTTAATTCTTCTAAGCAACATGGTTAATGTGAATATATGGGTAATAAGAATGTATGTGTAGAACCCATATAAGATTGCATGCTAGGAGGGGAAAGGGAGGGAAAGAAAATTTAAGACTTATGGAAGAGATTGTAGAAAACTGATAACAAATAAATTAACAAAAAAAAAAAGAAAAGAAAAGAAAACAAAGTTCAGCAACACCAACCAACATCACAAACATCTGCTGTTATGTGCCCACCTCTGCAGAGGGGTCTAGTGGGGGAGGTGTCCTCTCTTGACTTTCTCCTCTGGGGCCAAGCTCAGCTACTCCACCTTCAGAACATTCAGCTGTGACTGCTGTGTGGGTCTTTCCATCGCCATGGCTGTACTCACTGCATAGACTGTTTTCCTAGCTCTGCTGACTTCACTTTGCATCAGTTCATATAAGTCTTTCCAGGCATCTCCATACTCGTCGTGCCTGTCATGATATTCCTGGGCTGTCATCTGTTTAGCTACTCCCACCTCAATGGAAACTGACCCTGCTCCCAGTTCTTAGCCACCACAAGAAGGGCTGCCATAATATTGTGGGGAGCACAGGGCCTTTCTTTTTGTCATTAATCTCCTTGGCGCGTGTGCCTGGATCAAACAGCAGAGATACTTAGGTCACTGTTGTTCCGTGATTTCAAATTGCTTTCCAGGAGGGCTGTAGCAGAGATAGGAGGCTACCTCTGACTCTGGACCCCAGATCTAACGTTCTTTCCACATTGAGCTGTTTATCTCCCTCCATACAACTCGCTACAAGCACAGGCCAACAGAATGTGAAAAGTCTTTCTGATTTCAGATCTTCCTTCCTCAGTTATTACCCATAATATATTCCTTGTTTAATTTTTCAAGCAGACAATTTCTTTGATATTCTTACCTTAAGTTAAATAACTAAAACCTTAAAAAGAAATAAATGAAATTACAGATTAAACTCAAAAACAAGTGATGAAAATGTAGCATTTGCTGGATCCTGCAATACCTGTGATCCTAGGAGAGTCTTTGTGTAATAATCTCGGGGCATGAAGACTTCCACGATGGTAACAAGACACCAGAAGGCGTCTTCTTGGTCCAAATAAAGGAGAGCGACTGCAGCCAACCTACAAGCAGACCAAAAAAAAATCAAAGAGCTGATCCTTGCAGAAGAAGGTGTCTGTTCCATACTGTTCACAGGAGATAGATATATTCTTCATTACTCTCCCACAGCCAAACTGATTTAGAGCTGCCCAGTGAAGAAAAGCTAGCAGTACTCCTCCTCAAACCCAGCATTCCTGAAAGTTTGAGAACTGAAAAAAGATTTCCTTTTCCATTTGTGTTCTTTGTTGCCAGGACAATACAAGTTAGTTCTTTCCTTTGACTGATCTGTTTCTCAGGAGCAATCACACATACACTGCATTAAAAAACAATTTAAAAACCCCAAGAAATACATCCCTTTATTTCACTACTTAAGCTTGCTGTCCTGTTCAAAGAGTTCAAGTAAATCCATAGATACTTAACAAGAAATCCACAAATAAACGTGGAAAGCAGGGGCAGTTTGAAGCCCAAAGATGCTCCTGGTTCTGGTGACTGTGACCAACTGAGGCTCTGTGGGAGCCTGCTTCCTCATCCGCCAAAGGAGGCTACAATGCCTGTCCTACCTACGACACAGGGTCCTAAGGAGGGAAACATGATGTAAGTCCTTATGTTTGGGAGAGCTGGCTTCAAAGGACTCAGTGAAATTGGTAGAGGTCTGATTTCATGGCCTCGCATCTACAAGCTTCTGGAAAAATTAATCTAGAAGGGATAAGGTTTTGAGAATGAAATTCTGAAGCTTCAAAAAGAACCAGTTCTGAAGAGGAAAAGAAGGAAGTTGTTTCAGGAGGTGAAGAAGCAGGCCAAGGAAACTCCTTGCCCACCTTCTGTTGTCCAAAGACATGCCCAGAGGATGGAAGCCAAGGCAGCTAAAGGAAGCATTCTGGGAGAAGAGTGGCAGAGGAGTCGTGCCCAGGTAGGAAGAACTCAGGGCACAAACAGTGTTTGTCCTTTGAGTTGGTTTTAGCTCTTTTAGGGGGGGAGGGTGCGGAGAGGAAGTATCCAGCATTGTATGACAACAGCTTCTGGTGGGTGTGCAAAGTCATGCCTGAGGAACTGGGATCTTGGACAGGAGGGAGCCACAGAAGATGACAAGTCAGACTTGGGTATGAGGAGGAGAACAGAGACTAGCCAAGGACACAGGCCTGGGGGGCAGCTGCTGAATGCTCAGAGTGGACACAGCACGTTAGATTTCTACCCACAACAGTCAGAATCAAATGACTTAATTTTGCCAGTAGGAGCTTCCACTGTCCGAAAAACTCCATTACCAGGAACTGCCTACCCCTCGACAAGCCAGCTCAAGGATTTGTATTCTACTGTGGAGAAAGTGCCCAAAGTGGCAGCTAAAAATGAAAACTTGTGATAGCAGAGAGGAGCAACCCAGACCAGGGACAGGCCTGACACATTTGTTTGGACATCTTTTCCCTGTTGTGTTCTATTGATTACCAAGTGGCTTCAGATAAAAATAACATGGCTTCCCTCCTTACTACATGGAGAGAGGGCTTATTTCTCTCTGGAATACCAGATATCCTATTTCTTCTCCTGCCTAAAAAGTGGGGAGAAAATACTTTGCAATGGGAGAGCACTGGCTATGGATTCCAGGATCTGGGTTCAAATCCCATCCCCTCATCCTCTGCCCCCCCAACATTGGCCCAGATGGCTCCTGAGGCCCCTCTGGCTCCCACTCTAAGGCCCTTGTGAGCTCTGCCCTGGATTCTTACCTGTTTAAACCTTGGCAGTATCCTATATCAGGGTTTCTCCACGAAAAGGCTAACAGAACATTCCGCAATTTCTGAATGCCTTCCGAAGTGGGACAAGAGTAATGTTTGTTATTTGGTAGCGTTCTTAAGAGGTCTAGCTCAATCTGCTTTGAGGCCGGGTTCTGCTTTTCGAGAGCGTTCTGGAGCAAGGTCTGAAAGTAGCCGGGCTCAGCACGGTCCTTGAACTTCTTTGTGTGGAGGTCAACGCACCACTTCCATATCTTGGAACGATGTTCATGGGGAATTCCAGTGCGGATAAGGTTTTTCAGTTCAGGAGAGCAGATCATCTCCCGATTCATGATACTGGCAAAATAATTTTCCCACTTGACCCCAGTAGAAATCTCCTGATTTTCTGTGAGAGCCAGAGTCTTCAGATCCAGCGCCCGTACTTTAGCGACCAACTTCTCTTCTTCATCATCCTCAGGGACCGTACGAAACCCATAAATGTCATACTCACTGAGGAGAGGAAATTCAAACTTGTATTAGGTCTTTCAGCTACACCATCCACAGACACACGCCTGCTAGTAACTGGAGTGTGGCAAGAAAATGGCCTGGAGCTACTTACTTCTTCTGTGCAGAGCAGATGGGTCACTGCCCCAGTCAACTCTAAAATGGGGCAAATTTTGCCATCCAGTAGTACAAAGAGTGGCTAAAAGTGGTAGAAGATACAGTCTTTGCCCTCAAGGAAGCGAGGAAGGGGGAAGAGAATAAGCATTTGTAGAACATCTACCACGTGCCAGGCACAGACAGGCTGTGTAATAATAGCTAATAGCTCTAGTGTGCCTACTGTGTACTAAGCATGTCCTAAGCACTTCATTATCCTATTTAATCCTCACAACAACCCTGCAAAGTAGGCAGTTATCATCTCCATTTATAGCTGAGAAAACTGAGGCAAACAGAGGTCACCTGACTTGCCCAAGTTTGCTATTAAGTATAAGACCACATGTGAACTCAGGGCTCCTGACTACAGGCCTCGATCTTTACCCACTGTGTCACCAACATCTTGTGATCCACACACATTTAATGAGCATCTACTTTGTGTCAGGTACTATGGCTAGAAGGACAAATGTCAAACAGGGACATTCTACTGGAGAAGATATACATACAAAATAAAATAAATACGAGGTGGTTTAGAGAGAAGGCATAAGCTCTTCAAAGTTAAATCAAAAGGTAAAAACTCAATAATAATGACCACAAAGACACAGGTATTATCCCAACGTGGTCCATGTTTGCTTTCTTGCTGTTACCAATCAGTTCTGTGACCACAGACCAGTCACCTCTAGCCCCTCCACCCCCCACCCTCGGGAGCGACACCCACCTCCATGTTAATCAAATGAGGGCTCTGGTCTCAAGAGTCTATGCTTCTATTCTTTTTTCTTGATCAATGAGGCTTAACAAATCTCTAAGAAACAATGAAAACGCTGGTGCTCAAGGTCCCGCTGGAGGTCTAGGGTTGCTGAAACTATGGCAGAGTGCACATGAAGGCAGCTGACATTACTGTCTCTGTTCAACATAAGCCTAGAGTCCCTGTCCTGGGGGAGGGGGACCTGCAGCCCTCCACCTCTTCTCCTCTTCACCTGTGAAATGGGGGCAAGGGCGGCCAAAGACTCCAGGTCTGGAGCAACCCTGCCCACGAAGAGGGCCCGATGACACATTTACCTGACCAGGTGTGGCTTGACAAAAGCTTGTTCCGGCTGCTCAGGGCCTTCCACCTGCAGAGCATCTTCTAAGAGTCGGGCTATGACATCCCGGGCAGGCCCTTGCTCCTCAGAGCATATGGGATTCTTCATTTCTTGAAGCAAAATCAAGTACTTGCTTTCTATTTGGCACAGCTTAGCTTCCAGGCTAGAATACTGGAGAGAATGTTCTCATGACCACAAATGCAGACCAGAAAACACAGCAATATACACACATTTAATGTGTCAAGAATTGGATTTCCCTTATGTGAGTGAGTACTCCCTTCACTAATGCAGATCACAGCCCATCACCTCAGCCACATCTCTCCTCATAAGCATCTGCACTTACCAGTGGGTCTATACATCAAAGCCTTCTACCTCCAGAGCACTTGTCTTCACTGACATAGCTCAGTCACCTCTACACCACAGCAAGGTATCAGGGTGGGATTTCAGCAGAGAAAGACACATGGGGAAATAATAACCCTAGCACCCTCAGTTTTCTCATCTGCAAAATGCATACATGATAGCTCCCATTTATCTAGGCTGTGAGGTTTGGGAAGCACTTTGCACCCATGAGCTCATTTTGTGCTAGCCCAAGGATGCAGCACTTCTGCCCTTCCCTTACAGGGCTATGGTGGGGCATTTGTTTTTCCAACTCTAAAATGCTACAAAATATGTACTAAGATGGCTAGTCTGTGTTCCTAGCTTCATTTGACAGATGATGAAATAACAGCAGCTAAGCTGGCATGGGAAGGGGTCACTGGCTGGCCTCCTCTCCTTTCCATCTACTCGACTTCTACACTCACACAACGTGCTCATTTTTGGGTCTGAGTCACAAGACTAAGAAAAGCCTAACAACTTCGAAACAACTTCCACAGTTCTCTTTTAAAACAAGACACATCAAAGTGATATTTTTACCTATTCCCAAGAGTATCACTTAAAATGCATTTTGTAAATGTCACAAGAGTCTCCCTCTTCTCAATCAGGCAAGCTGAGAGTCCAAGAAGGATTAATTGCATAATTCTTCATATTATCCAATAACCATTTCTTCCTCCGTAAGATTTCTGTTTGAACTGGTTTTCCTAAACTCCCAAGCTGGAATGGTTCTCCCCCCACCCTTTCTCAGAATAGGGCAAAACTTTCAATCTGACCTTAATCATTAAATCCTTCTCTCGTCTTTCTGCATTTCTTCGAAGAGTTGAGAGCTCCAAAATCTCTTTATTTAGAAATTTATTTTGTGTTTTATACCCTTGAAGACTGTCCTGCAGATGGCAAAAAAAACCCTCCATGAACATAAACATATACTTTGATTTTGCTATTAGCATATCAACAATTAACAAAGCCATTGGGTTAAGACATGTCTTTGTTTTATAGTTAGCATTTACATATATCCCTTTAACATTTGCAAAGTGCTTAAAAAATTTTCTCATTTGGTCCTCCCAACAACCTGATGAGGTAGGTGTTGTTATCATCCCCATTTTATACATGAGGAAACTGAGGCAGAGAGCAGATGACTTGCTAAGAGTTACTTCTTTACAGAACTGGCTTGGTTTCAGGAGTCAGCACTAAAGCATTTGTTAGGCTTTCAACTTAAGGATGGATATTATATTCTCAGTAAAACAAATTAGACATTAAGACTGATTTGGTTTTAAAGTGGTGATTTTCTCTACTGCCTATAAAACAGCTCTCTTGTCTGGGAATTACTTCTTACAGTCACACAAATGTTGTGCACACCCAAGTCCACTCCAGAGAACAGGATAACATAGCATCTCAGATGGAGAAAAAACATGGCTGCTTGTGGCCATTTTTGCTCCATGAAATCCTCCCCAATACAGAAGAGGACACCATGCACCCCAGAAAGGCTGAGCTGCAAAGATCACAGAGATCGGCAGCCTCTGCACCCATCGATTCCGTCTCCCAACCTGTTACTTCCCAGGAACCCCACGGACCTCTGCAGCCTAACTCTCTAAAGTCAGACTCTTAAAAGGGTCTCAAGCCCCAGAGCAAAGCATGGTCAGGTCAGAAGGAACTTCAGAAAAGAGATGGCCAGTTCTGGAAGAGACTGTGAAGGAAGGTCTAAGCTGGAACAAAATGTTGAGGCCCAGAGAATGGGGAGATGTTTGCTCAGAGGCCTGGAGCTGGTCAGGGCTAGAACTACAACCAGAACCCAGGTTTCCTGACTCCTCTAGGGCTCTGAAACATAATACCAACTCTCAAAAGATTTATTCTTGACAACTTAGAAGTTCCATTTTTGAGAATCAGATCCTACTTTCATTGCATGTCACATGCTCATCTTAATTAAACACATCTAGGCTCCATTCTAGGCAGTATTACTTATCATTCCAACTATCTGATACTGCTTGTGTATTTTTTAAAAA
This sequence comes from Bettongia penicillata ogilbyi, assembly GCA_023548195.1. Taxonomy (NCBI): domain Eukaryota; kingdom Metazoa; phylum Chordata; class Mammalia; order Diprotodontia; family Potoroidae; genus Bettongia; species Bettongia penicillata. Next base: position 7,063,709 of record JAJHZJ010000022.1, read on the forward strand.
AGCATTATATCCAACACAACATAAAATTATGGCAAGTTGGATTTGGGGGATTTTTAAAAATCTTCCTGAACAATCCCCTCAATTGTTGTGGTGGGGGGTGAAATGAGATCCAGGGAGGTTTAAGAAACTTGAACTTTCATGTCTGATTCCCAGACCTAGACCATATATTTTTATAGCTGTCCCATATGTTTTCTCTAGAGACACACAGCTAGAGCTAGGTGCAGACACAAAAGCAGGTAGCTGAACATTCCATAGCACATTCACAAGCTGGTGACAAGCTTGGCTGACCTGAGGCTCAAGTGTGGGTTTGGCAGAGATAGTCAGGAACACTATCAGCTATCAGTATCAGGAAACCAAGTCCCTTGGAACTCTAAGCAGGAAAGATTGAAAGGAGTAAGGAAGAGAAGGATGAAACCAGAGTTTTCATGCAAGACCATATGCAAACAAGGTTCAGTACATACAAGAACACACCTAAAAATAAAGAGCTTAAACAGAAAACTAAACCTGCCTGAAGAACCTGCCAAGTAAGCAAAGGGCTCCACTGAGACAAACCTGGCACAATCGGCAGTGAGCACTGGGGCTTTGTGCCAACACTGCAGCTGGCATTGGTCAAATCCTTTGTTTCAGGAGTTGGCCATTCTCCTAAAACAAGTTTTCTTTGGCACCACCCAGATTTATTGGCTTGTCCCTCCATACCACAAATAACCTGCTGGTTGCCTTTCTTTGCCAAGTGACCTTTCTGTGATTCAACTGCCCCTTCAACTCAGTTGTGAAAGAAAAAGCCTCTTAACCTTCCACTCAGAGAGGTCAATCAGGCTCTGAGAAAGGGGTGGGGGGAACAGAGGAGTGGAAAGTACAAACAGTACAAGATTTAAGAGCTGAAGATCTGGATTCAAGTCCCAGCTCTCCCATGTCTGGCCTTGTGACCTTCACAAGCCTCTGCTTCCTCACCTATAGAAAGGAGAGGTAGCTTGCACTACCTACCCTGGAGGGCTATCTTCAGGAAACCACAGCACTGGGGACACAGAAGTGTGAGGGCTTATGTGTAAGTATTACCCTCATTGCTCCACAGATTGAGAAACAAGGTCAGAGAGGCAGACACCCACTCAAATCAGAGCAGAGTCTAAAGTCCTTCCTCCAGCCACAATGCCTCGAGGCCCCTGGGCTCATGTACTCTAGGTCAAGTCTGTTAAAAACTTCACAGGAAATGAATCGATTAGGTAGCATGAGATAGCAGGGGAGACCTGCTTTTGCTGGTCCAAGCAAAGTACTCAAGGCTAGTCTGTCAGGGCTCCTGGGAACAGGGAGGCCACAAGTGGTTAGAAAAGACAGTGTGTGCTCCTTCCCCATCCCCTGGGGGGATATGTTCTGGCAAATTTGGAAGAGATGAAGACAGGGACAAGGAGTCACACCACTTGTAAGTGTTTTGGGGGAGAATTTGAACCCAGGTCTTTCTGACCTGTGTCAACCATGTGGACCTCAGGATTTCCAGAAACACGGAGCTAAAACAAGAATAGGGAGAAAAGTGGCAGGTAAAGTGAAGGAAGCTTCCCTCAGAGTCAAAGTCACTGGGTTCTCTCTCAAGGGAGAAGTAAAGGCCTAGTTTATAGGGTAGTCACCACTGGAATGAAGGGAAGAGGTGACAAGGGGTGGCTTCACCCACATGAAGATGGGGGCCTCTGAGACAGGTGGGGTAGACTTTTATCCAACTACCATAGTAAACTACAGGAATAAAAGAAAGGAACAAATAAGCTAGTGCCTTGACAAACATAAGAAAAATCTACCAATAAAAAATGTCACTCCAGATTTATTGGGTTTCCTCCCTCTCAGTAAGTACTAAAAGTATCTCCCAATAATTTCTGTGTGGCTTATCTGCAATAAATCTCCCATTAAGCCGCATGGCTGGTTTCCTCTTCCGGCTCCCAGGAGCTCACAGGGAATGCCTCTGGCCACAGAGACTTCTCTGTGGCCCAGCCCAGAGAAGGCAGCTTTGGGTAGACCTATGTGTAGGCCTATGGCCTACAGAAACCATGGAGGATTCTGCCTACATGGGGCCTCCCTGACCCTCTAGTGCTTCTCAGGGTCCTGGCCCTTCCTCTCCCAGTAAATGCAGGGACTATGCCTTTGACCATGACTGCTCTTCCACTTGACATGGCTAACTAGGGTTTTCTGAACCTAGAACCCTAGATGACCCTATAGACACTGAACTGATTGTGGTTCCTGAGCTCAGAAATGGGATGCACCTTTCCCCTTCCCCTGCCCCTGGGTGTTCTTTCCCCAGACTCACTTCCATCTTCCCCTATTTGGGGAAAACTAGGGGATATTAACAAGGGTAAAGACTTTATAAAAAACAAAACAACATATTTGTGTTTATAATACAAAAAAAAAATCTACCTAGTCCCCAAACTAGATGACCCTAAACTCCCTAAGTTATCATAGATTCAAGTCCCTTTGGTCCAAGCCTTGCCAACCTAAGCTCCGGCCCACCTCCACCAAGAGCCTGAATTCCCCTCAAGACCTAATGAGAAGGGGCAGCTAAGCGGTACAGTAGACAGAGCACTGGCCCTGGAATCAGGACAATCTGAGTTCAAATATGACCTCAGATACTTGACACTAGCTGTGTGACCCTGTCCAAATCACTTAACCCTCACAAAAAACAAACAAAAAAAATCAACACAGACCTCATGGGAGAAAGGCAGCTTCTCCCCAAAACAGACCCAAGCTGGTCTTGAGGATCCACCCAAGTTGCATGAAGCAGGACAGAACCATTCTTCCAATCAACATTCATTATCACTTCATGACAAAGCCTAGGAGGCACAGTGCCATGTTTGGAATAGTGCTCCATCCATGGACATCTAACTAACAAAGTCCATCTGCAGTAACTCTGTTATTATCACAGGACCAGGACATATAAACTTGTCACTAGGAACTTTCCCTGCCTCCCATCTTTCTCCACTCTGGGCCATTCCCCACTCAGGGGCAAGGCGATTTTCCTAAGCACAGATCTGGCCATCTTACTCTCCCTACTCAATCAACTCTATCAGTTCCCTATTACCTCTAGGATAACCTGCTCCGCTCCCCTTCCAGGCTCCTCCCTCCTTACTCATTCCCAGTTATTCTTCAGTCCAGTGATGTTGGCCTCCTTGCTGTTTCTTGATCAAGACATTGCATCTCCCACTTCTGGGCATTTGCCCTGGCTACTGCCCATGCCTGGAATGCTCTCCCTCCTTATCTCTGCCTCCTGGCTTCTTTCAAGCCCTGCTAAAATCCTACCTTCATAGGAAACTTTTTTGGATCCCTCTTAACTGTAGTGCCTTCCCTCTGTTGAGGATCTAATTTCTCTTGCATGTGGCTTATTTGCAGAGCTGTTTTCATGCTAACTCCCTCATTAGACTCCGGGCTTCCTGAGGGCAGGAAAACTGTCTTTACTTTTATTTATTTCCTCCACTCCCTTCCCCTGCCCCAACATGAAGAATAGTGCCTGGCACCACAGCAGGCCATTAATAATGTTTGCTGACTACTCAAGTATTCTCGATTTTACAAAATGAGAGGCAGAGGAGAAAAGGGGCAAGTGAAGGACTTGAGCTGGAAAAAAGGGAGAAAGAATTATGAATACAAAAATCACAGAATTTCAGGGCTGGAAAAGACTTCAGCACCATGTAGTCCAACTCCTACCACAAAAGGGGATGAGAGGAGAAGGACCCACTATGTGCCAGGTGCCATGCAAAGCACTTTACAAATATGATCTTATTTGTCCCGGAAGGGAGGTAAGCAAACTAAAGTAAAACAGAAGGGACTTGCACAGTCACACAGCTAGTACGGGTCTGAAGCCAGATTTGATGCCAGGCCTCCCTGACTCACGACCCACACCCCATTGAGGGGCAGCTAATGGTACATGGATAGCACAGCGGGGTCTGGAATCAGGAAGATCTGAGTTCAAACCCAGCTCCAGACATTTACTAGTTATGTGACCTCTGTTCTCATCTGCAAAATGGGGATAATAACAGCACTTAGTTCTGAGTCAGGTACCCAGTAGGAGCTATATAAATGTTAGCTATCATTATGCTCATCCAATGCATTTTCTACTATACACCCAACAAAGGGTGATCGAGTGAAGGGGCCCCCATTCTGCTTTGGAACAGCTCTAATCATGAGGACATTTTGCTGGTATATGGCCTCAATATGCCCTTTGAAGGTTTTCTCCTTCCTTGCTCCCTAGCTCTGCCATGGACTTCACATAGAACAAATACAGAAATAAGTGATGTTGCTGTGAAGCTCAGAGACTGAGTCTGGGGAGGAGAAATCTGGAAGGACGATGTGCTGAAGAAGAGTGCACGTGGACGAGGCCAGAAGGTGGAAGGGCTGGCAGCACTGGGCTAAAGGAGAAGTACAAAGAGGAGAAAAGGGGGAAGGAAAAAGCATGAAGGAGAAGGCACAGTTTAAGATAAACTGAGGCACAAAGATTAAGGATGGAAGTAGTAGCTGTCAAGGAACAAAGGAGTGTGAACAGTGTCATGAGACCATAGGTCTTGGACTGGGAGGTGCATTAGGGGATGTCTAGTCTACTGCCTTCATTTTACAGTTGAGGAAACTGAGGCCCAGAGACATTAAGTGACTATCCAAGGTCACACAGATTATAAGCAGCACAGCTGGGCATTGGTCTCAGGTGTTTCCAAGTACAACGCCCTTCCCACACACGGCCTGCCAAAGTGGTGAAAGTTACATCTCTGGAACTGAACTAACTAACTAACCCACAGGTATTTTCCTAAGCCTTTTGAAGGGAATAAGTGAATAAGTGAATACTTATTCACTTTCCTTCTGCCACATTCGCCCTGAGCTATAAACTCCTTGGAAGGCATTAAACATTAAGAAGACATCAGCACATTCCTTAAGACCTCCTTTATGCCATCTGGGGTAGTGAAGGAGCTTTGGAAAGGGAAGAGTTAGGAAAAGAGTGGACAGTTGTCCGCTGCATTTTTATTAGAAACAAATGTCTGTTCTAGAAACTCGTGACTGGGGAGGAAAGTAAGTATGATGAAGGTGACTGTGGCAATTCCAGCCCCAACAGTCTCCTAGACACTGGCAGAGGTGGGTCGCAGACAAAGGAGGTGGGCATTTCAGACGCAGCGAATGCTTCTGTTTGTTTGGGACTATGATCACTTATTACAAGGGAAAGCTCTAAGACAGAATGAAGAGAGGCCACAGGAAAATGACAGAGATGTTTTTAAAAAGCATCAATAAAATATTTAAAAAGAAAAAATGTGACAAACTTGGTTTTCTTGAGGAATGCAGAAATTTTCTTGTCAAGCTCTATTTTTACTAAAAGACCTATGGCAAATCATTTTGGTCTGAATTTGTGATAAGTATAAAGAACTCTTAGTAAGCAAACTCCCTCTACCAGTTCAGGTCAGAAACAGTTCTGTAACTTACTCTTTCCTTACTAAGGAAGGAGTTGTAGTTGCTTAGGATACTGAGAAATGGAGAGATGTGCCTTGCAGTCATTCAGCCAGTGGATCAGAGGCTGAGTGTGAGCCAGTCCTTCCTGAGTAGATGATCTCTATCAATCACACCAGATCAACTCTCTTAAAATTCAAGAAAATCCTATGGTCCAGAAATTCTTCTCCTTGGGCCACCTTTAATGATCCCTGGGTTGTGAAGAGCACACATCAAGCTTTTCTTAGGTATTTATAAGACAACAACAAAAGAATACAGATTAACTTCAAAGCAGCAGGTTGAAGGCTCTCTCCCACTTTGGCTTTAAAGCAGACAGAAAACCCTGGTGATTTCACACTGATTTGGGGCCTATAATTTCTAAATATAGAGTTTCCATGAATTATAAGCATGTGCCCTCAATGAATCAGGATCATCTAATAGCATGTTATAATGAGTGATGTTTAACCTAGCTTCTTTCCTATGCTAGCTGAATTTCCTATGTAAACTGGAGCCATTTCCTTGTGACTTCTGATCCACCCAATTTTTTTCCAAATTAGCAGAGTGTAGAACAAGCCATTCTAGATGACTTTAATCAAATTTCATAGACTAAATGGTAACTGAACTATTGTCAAGACTACATGATAACTAAACTATTGTCAATTTGTTGGGATTATCACACTAAAAAAAAAATGATTCAGAAAGTATATGGGCCTAGATCGGAAGTGGGAAACTGGCAGCCTTGTGCAAGTCCAAGTTTTACAGAACAAATCCTTTTATTAAGGGGTTTTGTTCCATGAAATTTGGATTCAGTCAAAGGGCCATACATCTAGGCCCTAGATACTTTACAAAGCAGTGATTTACAGCCCAACTCAATGACATCATCAAGGATCCCCTCTAGATGTGGAGAAGGATAGTGGAATGAAAATTTCACAGTTCACACCAAGCAAAAAACTCAGGGACTTTAATACTTCTGAGACTCATAATAACTCAAGGACTTAGAATTCCACTTTATATCAGGCTTTTTTTATGTATAGTCAAGTTGTAGGAGATACGATCGGACTCAGCAACATGACTAAACTATGCTAACACATAGTCGTCTTGCTCCTGCTCCTGGATACCATCCAGAAAATCCACTGACATGCCCACAATGCACAGCCCCAGTGGTTGCTGGAGTGGGGCTAGAAGTTTGATCAGAGACAGCCTCCATGAGCCCAGTCAGCTCACAACCTCTGAGAGACTAAGCACACAAGGAAGTCAAGGACAAAGTCAACAAGCAGACAGGGAATGTGTGTGTGGTTTGTGGAAGGATAGAAGGGAGGATCTGAGATGCTCAGTGTGTCAGGATCACTTTCTGGGGAACCTCCACTCCTCTATCACCACCACCATAGCCACCAGGCATGTGCCCTTCCTCTTTCATGTGACCATCTCCAGTGGTGCTGGGCTGTCACACACTCAGCCTCCTCATACTGTCCCTGCAGCATTTTCCTTTACATGGGCTGTATCCACACTTAGAAGGTCTTGCCTCCCCCTCTGCTATGAGTCTGATGCTTTGATGGAGCTTTGATTTCATCAATGTGGAACTCCCTGCACTTGGACAGATTGCTCCCCTCGTCCCCTCTGCCCCTGCCTCCTTGCCCATATCCTCTCATCAGCTGTGCACAGGACACTGAGCTGATGGCTGTAGCTTTTCTCAACGTCCTCTGGAGTCAAGGACCAACCACAGGGTACACAGACTCTCCCTATGGAGCAGCACATCTCTTTTCCTGGTCTTACATCTCCTGGCTACAGACATCATCTGCTGCCTTTGCTCCTCCTCACACACTCCTAAAGAAGCTGGAGAAACACACAAAACTGGGCTGACTGAGCCTTCTACAAGCTTACTCAGAACAATCTCAGTGGGGCTCTCATCAAGGCAGAGTAACCCTTTACACCTGCCTTTCTCGTCACGGGGGCTCCCTCAAACCTCGTTTTCCCTCCTTCAAACCTCCCACCCTCTTGGCCAAGAATGGAAATCATCTTCTGAGCACTCCCTCTCCAAATCTTGTCCTCATTTCACGCAGCCCAGCCCATCTGCCCTGGAGATGCGGCCCTTCTCCTTGGCCTCTGACACATAAGAGTGACCCCCATACATCTTCTTCCCCTCTATCATCCCCACTCTCACTAATCCTCCATCTGCTAGCTAAATGCTCCCCTCTACCTACCAACCGGCCCATCTCTCACAAGTCCTCCACAATCTCGCTCCTCCCTTTCTCGTCTATACCCTTTGAGAAGGCCACCTGGCCAGCGCCTGTTCTCCACTTTCCTTCCTTTGTTCTCTTCTTCCAACCTAATGGATCAACTGACACTTGTCTCCAAAGTACCGATGATCACTTCGCAGCTGAGCATAATGGCCTTTTGTCACATCTCATTCTTCTTCCTTCTCCACGACATTTGGAACTCTCACTCTCTCCTCCCTCATGGGACTTCTCTGGGTTTTCAGGACACACCTCTCCTGCTCCTCCTCCTCCCCACTGGACTTCTCCTCCTTGGGCTCCTTTGTGTACTGAACGTCCAGGACCTCCCTGCCAAGCCTGGGTGCCCCGTGGGGACCCCTGAGCCCTCTTCTCCCTCTATACAATTTCACCTGATGGTCTTATCAGCTCCCAGAATCCAAAGGTCATCTCTCTGCTGATTATTATCAGATCAGTTTATCCAGTCCCAACCTCTTTGCCCCTCATAAGCTGGTCCTTTCCCACCTTTCCAATCTCCGTACATCTCAATTCACTTCATTACTTACACTCTATTACACTGGTTTCCTTACTATTTCTAGAACAACTCCATCTCCCTATTGGGCATTCTCCTTGGCTGCCCCATGCCTGGCATGCTCTCTCTCTTTGGTTCCACCTTCTGGCTTCCAGTCCCAGCTAAAATTCTACCTAGTACACAAAGCCTTTCCCAATTTCCTTCAATGCTAGTGTTTTCCCTGAGATTTTTCACATTTTGTTTGAATACAGTTGTCTACAAGTTGTTTCCCCCTTAGACTGTAGGCTCTTTGGGGGCAGGGACTCTTTATGCCCCCGGTACTGTACAGCGCCTTGTACAGAGTAAGCATTTAGTAAATGCTTGTTAATTTGACTTGATTATATTTCATACAATTTCTAGGGTTTGGTTATTTGTCGGTGACAGGCTACAGTCCACTTGTACTCAACATGTGTCTGCTTTTCCACTGCCCTTTTGGTGACCCACGACCTTCATTCCCTGGAGGCCATGGTGTTCTATGATTCACAGCCATACAGCAGCACCTGGAGAATATTAGTGCTAAAAATGAGCTTCTGCTTCAAGGAAAAGCTCCCTCACTAAGTCTGTAGAATTCCTACCTATTTTCTAAAACCTAATTCCAATGCTGTCTACTCCAAGAAATCTCTGTCAGCCTACCTGCCTGCTGGGAAGGCCCTTCCCTGGCATCCCTCAAGCCTCAGGTCATATCTCACCCTCTGTCCCACTGTGGATGCCTTCCCATTTCCATTGTGTTAGCTAGTTTGGACTTAACTGCTTTGTTACATTGTCTTCTCCATTAGCATATGTGCTACCTGAGGGCAGGCTGATTTGGTCTTCGGTTTGGGGTTTTTTTGGGTATCCTCAATATTTAGTACATTGCCTGGAACACAGTGATTTTTACTAACCAACTGACCCGGCCTGCTTGCCTTTCACATAGCATCTTAAAACTCTCTAGTGGATTTGTCATGAAATATTGTATATTAATTAGTGATAGGGGGTAAAGTTTCTGGTGGGGTGATAATTTTCAAGCCTCAGGGCCTGCCCCAGACCTAGGACAGGGCAAACTATTATTATGTAAGCACCCTAATAATAAGAGGTACTTTGTAGACCAAAGAATCTTGTAGAATTAGACAAAATTCTTGTAGAATTAGAAAGCCAGTATGCTATAAGACAAAACCCAGTGAGGATGAAGGTAACATCCTAGGATCTAGTTTGAAAAAACAATGACAAACAAATTAAAAAAACAAATTATGGTTAGAGGTTTTGTTTTCATGATAAAAAGAACTCTAGGTTTCCCCGGTGAGCTCAGTGTGTTAGCAGTGAGTCATGACAGTCAAGAATCAGCCGAAGGGCACCATACCCACTCCTGATCAGGCATCTGGAACACTTTGCTCTGCCTAAAGGATTATATTTTAGGGAAAATACTGACTATCTTATGGCTATGTTGATGTGGATTGCGGTGATAGCCAAAAGTAGAGATTATTTGTATTACAAAAGGACATGGAAGGGGGTTATCGATTTATACAGATCTTTCCTCACTCCCAAACAATGCATTTACAAATATTAGGCTTCCTTCTTTTCTGTTTGTGTGTGTTTCTTAAAAAATCTACCTTTCCCCCTAGAGCAAAGACTTTGTTGCTGTTTAAGGCCCATGTAGAAGTCAGGAAAACCTCAGTGCAGTTCCTCTCTTCTGACACATTAGCTGTGTGACAACAGGCAAATCCCTCAACCTTTCAGGCAACCATTAAATAGGAAAGCACTGTGGAAAGAAGTTTTCATACTAAGAATTTCCCAAATGGATAAATGATTTGCCTGGACCACAAAGTGCCTTACATTTACTTCACAAAATCCCAAGGCACCTCCAAGGCCATTCAAACCTGCCTGTATCTGAAAAAAAGCATCCCTTGTCCCTCTCCTGACAAGTTCAGGGGTGAGGAATCTGTGGCCTCAAGTCTACATGTGTCTCTCTAGGTTCTCAAGCGCAGCCCTTTGACTTAATCCAAACTTCACAGAACAGATCCCCTTAATTAAAGGAGTTGTTCTGTAAAACTTAGACCCAGTCAAAAGGACGTACTCAAGGACCTAGAAGGCTATATACGGACTTGAGGCCTCAGCTTTCCCCCCAAGATCTCCAGTAAGGAGGAGCCTACTACATATGGAGGCAGTCCATTCACTCTATCTCTGGAGAGCACTAATAGTCAGGAAGCTTATGTTCGTCCTTCCGTCTACTGCTTCCAGGTCTGTCCTCTGAGATCATGCAGAGCCTTCTCTCTTCCTCATGACAGTCGTTTAAACACTTTAAGTACAGCTCTCTTCCATCTCCAGGCTAACCGTTCCCATTCCTTTGCATAATGTTCATAAGGCCTTTTACCATCTTAGCTACTTTTCTCTGGGTGCCCTTCAGCTTAATGTACAAAAATGGGGGGGAGCACTCCTGAACATGGCACCCCAAAAGTGGTCTGACCAGGAAAGAACACATCAGAGCTATTAGTACTTCCTTATTCCTGGAACCTACACATCTTTTAATGTAATTAAAGGTTGCTTTCTTGGCTTCCATATCAAATTCCTTCAGCTTGAAGTCCACTAAAGCTCACAGATCTTTTTCAGACAAACTGTCCTCTAGACACTTCTCACCAACTGTGTGCTATAAAAGTTGATTTATGAATCCAAGCGTAAGACTCTATTTACCGCTGTTAAATTTTATCTCTTCCTATATAGCTCAATGTTCTAGCCTGGTGAGATGTTTCTGAACCTTGACTCTTTTTACTCGGCATCACAAACATCTGCAAATCTGACAAGCACAGCATCTACGATTTTATCCAAGTTATTGATAAAAAATGGTAAATAGCACAGATCCTTGGGGAAATACACTAGAGACCTACAGGGCAAAGACAACCTTAAACCATTAAAAATGACTCTTTGGACCTGGTCATTCAATCTGTACTGAATCAGACTATTATATCATCTAGCCCATATTTTCCCATCTCTTCAACAGGCAGAGATTTTATGCTTGCTTATATCTCTGTAAACGTCATCTAGAGTTTTCCCCTGATTTGCTAGTGCAAAAAAATAGACAAATATAAAACTTTATTTGCTCTTAGAGCTCATATGGATCCACTGAAGTTTAATGAGCAGAAGACAGATTGACATGGTGGCCTATGCTTTAGGAACATCAAATAGAGAGCTGAACGGAGGACAGACTGCAGTGAGGAGAGACTGGAGACAGGAAGAGCAACCACAGGAAAACTCCAGGTATGAGGGGATGAGAGCCTAAATCACGGGGGTGGCAGTACCAAAGGAAATTTGAGAGATATTATGAAAATAAAATGGTGAAAGAAAGTGAAGAGTCAAGGATGACAATTAGGTTGCAAGTCTGGGTAACTGAAGGCATTGGTACCTTGACAGCAGCAGAGAAGATGGAAAAAGGGGAGAATTTGGAGGACAAGGTAACTCTGTTTTGGACATGCTGAGTATAAGAGGTCCATAGGCTCTACGGCCTGAAATGTCCAAAAGGCAGGTGAAGACATCTATTGGAAGGTTAAAAAGAGGTTAATTTCATTTGTCTCTGAATTCCTATGAGAAAGTTGTGAATACCTCAAAGTGATAATGATCCCTTCTCCTGGAGAATACACTCCTGGTTCTGCTACTTCTTGGTCAACTTGGACCAGTGAGAGGAACCTGTATGCACAGCCCTGTCTTCCTTCCATATCATTTATGGAGGAAGTGTGGGGCATTCTTTCTCTGAGAACCATAGCTTAGCTCTTTGGGGCTAAGAATATTTTTTTACTTGCCCAGATGAGGAATTATGACACACTATGCAAACTGAGTATATGTAAGAAATAACAAAAAAAAAAAATCACTGTCATGGATCATGCTGGGTAGTGTTTTTTGGTCAAAATGTGGCATAACTATAAAACAACATGGCTACCCCATGTGACTTACAAATAGCTTCTGATAGTGTTTATGAAAACACTTAAGGCTATGGCAAAATTACCAAGGCTGTGGCATTATGTCCCTTCCTGAATGAGGGCACTACTTCCCATCTCTCTTCTCCATGCCCTGCCCGAGCTGTCTGCCCATTGATTGGAATGCACTCCCTGATCACCTTGGCCCCCCAGAATGCCTTGCTTCCTTAAGTCTCTGATCAAGTGCTACCTTCCAAGTGGGGCCTTTTCTGACCTAAATGTGAGCTCCTCAAGGGCTCTCATCATTGCATTAAGCCCCTCTCTACTTCTCTGAATGTAAATTCTCTGGGGTTTATCTAGCACAGTGTCTGGCACACAGCAGTTGACCTAACAAAAGATTGCTGATTGACTGATGACCTCATGATTACTCTGAGAACCTTCATTGGATATGAAGAACATCTTCAAAGTTTGCTAACAACAGTCTCATTACTTTATAATCACATGCAATCAGTATCTCAAGATCATCATCAATATAATAATCAGCTTTTCCCAATCACTCCCAAACAATGGGGAGTTTTGGTTCCTCTTCCTGTAATAAACAAGAAAAAATAAAAGACTATCGTTTTGCTCACTTACTTTTAGTCTGTCGAGCTCTTGGAGGTCTTTGTTAACAGAAGAGGATGTGGATATGCCAAGTGCTTGGGAAGACGTGTTCCCTTCACATTCACTGAGCTGTCTGGAGAGTTTAATGATCACCTCATCTTTGGCTTGGATGGTCTCCACTAACATGCCCAGTTGTTCATTGAGCTCACCAACTTTGCACTTTAAATTTTTCACTTCCTGTTGGAGACTGTCTTTTTCCAAACTGAACTTTTCCAGTTGACTGCTAAGGCCTAAGATCTGATCATCTTTTTGCTGTAGAAGCTCAAGTTTCTCTTTTGGGACTCCATCACAAAGATGACTGCTAGTGAAGTACTTATCATATTGGGATGACCTGACAGTCTGCTGCAAAAGTCGTACAAGTTCCTGAGGAGAAGAGAGGGGGCGAGGACAGAGATAATAACAGAGATAAGCTGAATTATTAAAACCTAAAATAAAGAAAAACAAAAATAACAGCAACTCTCCACAAGACAATTACCAGATATTGAGAAAATGTTACTTGACATTAAAATCCAGAATTTCTCCTTGATGGACTTAAGAACAAAGGTATTTACTTTTCAAGGAAAGCAATTAGGAAACAAGAAATCATAATGCATGCAAAACTAAATAAATTATAGTGCTGTGGGAATATTTATGAGAGCATTAAATTCATCTTAGAATTGGAGGCATTTTTAGCACTTGAATTATTCAAATACATATAAGATTTATAAAATATATCTTTTTTCTGATTGGCTCAGAAATTAACCTTGTTATCTGGCTTGCCTCAGTCAATCATAACTAAGTTATCATTAATTCTGATGACCAACAAAAATCGGAAGTTAGCAATTCTTTGAGTGAGGAAGATTTCTGAAACCTATTGAGAGCAATGATGAAGTTTTGTGAATGCAGACCTAGGTGGGGGTAGAAGATACTCCCCTTAAAAAGTGGTTCAACCTCAACAAAAATTCCAAGTATGTTGAGCTGACATTACTGAGAGTATATGACTGCAACACTGGCCAGGGTGCTGGAAATTTCAAAAGCAAATCATCCTCTGGAATTGAAAAAGTGTGAAATATTTAGATGAACTATGAAAGCTCTTGCCCCTTCTGGGCCCCTGCCCACCACATCATCACCTTTTGGCTGGAGAGTTCCTTCTTCAGTCTTTCTACTTCTTCTTGTTGGTTCTGAAGTCTGAGGTGCACTTCTGAAGCCAATTTATTGCCATTGCCTGACGTCCATTCAACAGGAGCATCACCACTGCTATGGCGGTTCTTGTATGACCCAATCATATCTCTCAAAGGTCGCTTTCCTTTATAGGGAATACGGCCAAAATCAAAGAGGAATGCTGAACCAGTTATGCCTATGCAAAAACAAAACCATTTGTCTAGTACAGAACATGAGGCCCACTTCTGAAGCCTCAGAACTGCTCTCCAGACCTGCATGGGGGGCTTCCTGTCAGCTTGTGACAACCCCAACAGGCAACCACCTCACTGGCAGGTTCTTCCTCAGCCTCCAGACAGCCCTGGCCTCACTTATGAGGGCAATGCTTCCACAGGCAAATGCTATGTGCTGCCCATCCCCATGCCTCAGCTGGCAGTTTTCACTCACTGCTTTGATCAAAAAAATTCATCACCTACTAGTTCATTCTGCAAGATAAAATCAACTTGGAAACTTCTGGGCACTCCTGGCCCTGGGGCCCCCACCTCCCTCTAGCTGCTGTGCGTGGAACATGGCAGCTCCTCTCAGAGTCTCTACTATACGAGGATGGTGTCCAGGGGGTTCTCATTTCCCACTCAGCTGCTTTCCTGGACTTTATCATCTCTAGAAATTCCTCATTCCACAAAACGAAATCAACTCAGAAACCTGCATCTCCTCAAATTCTCCCATGGCTGCAGGACTTCACTGTGGCCTGCACCAGTGACCTGCCCTCTACCTACACTTTTCAGATCCTTTTTATGTGTTGTCCCCTGCAGCCGAGCGTTAGCTCCTTGAGGGCAGACATTGTCTTATGCCCCTCTCCGCATCCTCGGCACTTAGCTCAGCGCCTGGTACATATGAGACGTTCCATCAGTGTTTACAGACTCTTGACTCTGGATTCTCTCTGAGCCAGAGACCTCTCTGAAGTTAGCTCTCAGTCCTTATCCTACACACTCACTTGGCAGGACCTGCAAAAGCTGGTGCTTGGATGGCACGGGCTTCCAGAGCCTAGGAGCAGTGCCCTGCCTTGTCTGAGACTATCAATGCCAATCTGCATCAGAGCACTGGGGCTCTGTTCAGTGAGGAGCAGCAGAGTTAATGTTTCTGACTCTTCAATGGAACAATGGAATGCCCACTAGAGGAGGCTGAAGCCCTGGATTCTAATCCTGTTTCCTCCTTAAGTTAAGCCCCTATTGGCCTTCCAATTCCAGAGCCTGTGAATTTTCTGCTTCAGTGAAGACCTGGGGCAAGCCCAAGAGCATTTTCTACCTTTACCACTCCAACAAATTCACTCTAGAAACTCTGTCAAAGCACAGCCATTCTCTGAGCAAAAGGTGAATGTTGTCACATCTAGGAGCACAAAATGGTATAATTGTTAGCAGGCTACAGCATGGGTGAGGCCTCTCATTTCTAGGGGCCTTCAAAGAGGCAGGTGGCAGAGTTTCAGGTATTCTGATTCTACAGAAGATCAAGGTGGGGCAGAGAGGGTGAGCACTGGAGAGGGGCAGAGCTGGGACCAGAATCCATTGTTCTTTAGGCTGCCACATACAGGTGCTCCCAGGGAAACTTTGGAACCCAAATGAGGGTGCTAAAAGGGCCTTTGGGGTTCCACAGCTCTCTCTAAAGCAGGCTCCATTTAAAAAACAATGCACAAAGAGCAAAACAATGCTATTTCTTGGTCAAAACTACGCAGTCATCTCATTTTTCTTTCTAATAGTGCTGACAATTTCTGTGCTCTATTTCTCTGTTTTTTAACTTTTCACCTGCTTGTGTCATCTTCATCTTCATTCACTCAACAAACATTTAAAGTACCTGCTAGGTGCCCTTGCCTGGTAGGGGCTCGGGACCCAAAGATAAAAAAAAAAACCACAGGGCCAACCCTCAAGGAGCTGACACTCTTTTGGGCAAAGGAGAAATTATCTAAATGCATATGAGTGAACACAAAATATAGAAAACAGATTTTGAGGGGCACAGCTACAGAGTATGGGAGCAAGCAGGCCAGGTCTCAGGTTGGAGATGGCTGAGAAAGAACCTACAAGGTAAAAGGAGGGACAGCCTTTACCAAGGCAGAAATAAAGGAGGCAGGAGGCTGTGTAAGCCCACAGATCTGCTGGAGGGCAGGGTGGGTCTTGTCCAGAGTCTGGCAGAGGCAGCTAAAGCACACTGTGAAGGAGAGTGACAAGGGAGCCATTGGTGCTTGTGATGGACTTCTGTCCCTCTTTGCTCCTCCTAGTGCTCCATGCTGTCTTGCGCATTGCACATGTGTGAAAAATACCAGAGCTGCATATTTACCTCGATTTCCCTCAGAGGTTTGCTTCTTCACTTGTTCATGAACCACAGGTTCTTCTAAATCCTTTGGATTGGGGTCTATAAGTTCCCACTCTTCATTGGTATAAAACACACTCTTCCGGCTCTCATTATTTCCTCTCCCAGGTCGAAATGAAGACATTGAATTTCTGTGAAAATGAGAGGAAACTGCTATTTAAAAACTTCTACCATGTAAAAGAAAGCATAATCATGTTTGTCACCACATTTCCAATTTTGATAAGAGATCTGAAAGACGTTGATGCCATTGCCTGAAAAAGAGAAATAGAATCTCAAAATAGATGCAGAAAAAGTTTTTGACAAAATACAATACCCATTCCTATTGAAAATAGTGGAGAGCATAGGATTAAATGGAACTTTCCATAAAATAATAAGCAGTATCTATCTAAAACCATCAGCAAGCATGATATGCAATGGGAATAAGCTAGAGGCATTTCCAGTAAGATCAAGATGTCCATTATCACTGCTATTCAATATGGCATTGGAAATATTAGCTTTAGCAATAAGAAAAAGAAATTGAAGGAATTAGAACAGGCAAAGAAGATATCACTCTTTGCAGATGATATGATGATATACTTGGAGAATCCCTGAGAACCAAGTAAAAAACTACTTGAAATCATAAACAACTTTGGCAAAGTTGCAGGTTACAAAATAAACCCAGGTAAATCATCTATATTTCTATATATTACTAACAAAGCCCAAGAGACAGAAAGAGAAATCCCATTTAAAGCAATAGTAGACACTATAAAATATCTAGGAGTCTACCTGCCAAAACAAACCCACGGACTATATGAACATAATTACAAAAGAGTTTTCATGCAAATAACTAAAAAAGTTATATTATTTATAATATAAATATTATATTTATTACTAAACTAAATAAAGAACTAAATAAGTGGAAAAACTTATTAAAAAGTTGCTCGTGGATAGGCCAAGTCAAATATAATAAAAGTGACAATTCTACCTAAATTAATTTACTTATTCAGTGACATACCAATCAAACCACCAGGTAATTATTTTCTAGAGCTAGAAAAAATAATATCAAAATTCATCTGGAAGGTCCAGAATATCAAGGGAACTAATAAAAAGAAAAGCTAGGGAAGGTGGCCTAACCCTACCAGATTTCAAATTGCATTATAAAGCAGCAATCATCAAAACCACTTGGTACTGACTAAGAAATAGAGGGACAGATCAGTGGAATAGGTTAGGTATTCAAGACACAGTAGTCAATGAATAAAGCAATCTACTGTAATCTACTTGATAAACCCAAGGACCCTAGTTTCTGGGATAAGAACTCACTGTTTGACAAAAATTGCTGGGAAAACTGGATAACAGTGTGGCAGAAACTGGGCATAGACCAACGCCTGACACCGTACACAAGAATAAAATCCAAATGGATGCATAATTCAGGTATAAAGACTGATACTACAGACAAATTAGGGGAGCAAGAAATAGTGTATTTGTCAGATTTATGGAAAATGGAGAAATTTATGACTCAGGAAGAAGTTGATATGTGAGTCTTCAGTAGATGGAGGTGTGCAGTGAGGGAATTATTGGAAGACCTGGAAGACCTGCAGGAATTAGGAGAGGGCAGGAAGTGATCTGGTGGCAGCAAGTGGTCTTGATCAGCCATAACAGAGTCTGTGAAGGGGAAAGGCATGAAATAAGGCTAGAAAGATAAGTCCACATGAGTTTAAGGATAGAATTTTCCTGGTGAGAGGGTCAATACAGCTCATATGCTGGTACAGTAACTCGATACTACAGATCCTATAATCTGTACATTTACATTTAACAAATACTTCGTGATTACATATTACATAGGATGTATCTGTTCAAGAAATATGCAGCTGCTATGATTTATAATGCAGTCCAAGATGGTAATAGCCGACTTCTGCCAAATGTTAATATTCTATCCAGATTTTCATGAGCACACTGCATGCTTTTCTTTAAAAAAAACAAAACTTCTACATTGCATTGTTATGTTTGGATCTCAAAAAGTGCACAGAAGAATTAGAAAAACAAGTATCAGATTTCTCAAGAGCCTGAAGCCATGTGAGTTTCACCCAGACATTTCAGACTCCACCGAAGCCAGTTTATCCGAACCCCTCAGTGGAATTAGACACGATAACAAAGAAATGAACACTGCCTCACTAAGAGCTCACTGCCCAAGTACTTCTAGCAGGCCACTAACACCCCATGCTTGCCTGCCAACAAAGTCTCTCAATCACAGGCCTACGAGCGCATTTTCAAACAATAAGATTTCATCATTCAAGGAACTTTTCTGCCTGTGGCCAGACTGAAAGGCTCCATTTTTCCATGGTCCAGTTCTTGTGGGTGAGTTATAAACATCAACTTCAGAACTCTCAATACATTTACATTGGTAGCAATATATATTTAATTGCTTCCGAAAAGACTTGAGAAAACTCTCTTGACATCAGATGGACCCAACAAAAGGCTGACTAAAATGGGGCATGTCTGATTGAAAAGACCAAAATTCTATAATGTGCAAATATGCCATTACAGAGATACAAGTGTCATTTCTTCCCTGAAAGGTTTCTCTCCTCTTCACAAAGCTGTTCTTACCATCAGGAAATGAGCGCTCTAATGAAAAGATGAAGCCTGAACCCATTTTCATAGAGCAACAGAACTAGCACCATCTAATAGAAAAACCATAGCATTTCCCATCAGAAAATCTAGTTTTCATTTCAGGCTTCCCTTCTTACTAGATATATATCTTCCAGCCCCTATACTTTGCAGAGTGGCATTAAGGAAAGCACTTAGGAAATTGCAAAATGCTATTTACAAATGTGAAATATCATTAAGCAGAACTCTGGAATCTAATTTATTTAATAAATTCTTTAAAAACAGGGTCAAATGATCACAGTGCTCATGAATATTGTCGAAAAACAATGACAATTCCTGAAACTTGGGATATCTTAATAGATATGAGCACATATGACAGAATAGAAGAAGGGATGGGCAGAAGACCATTGTCACTGAGGGCCATAGAGCACAAATCTGGATTTCAAAGGAAGTTAACAGAGACAGTGAGCTTTAAGATGAGCTAGACTCAAAGCAAAAGTCAATTTTCTGCAAACGTTAAACTCTGAGGTAGTGTGGTGGCTATTTTATACTATGTCTCATTAGAAAAAAAAATTTGGAAAACTTTCTTGACTTCGAAAATGCCAGTATTTGGCACATGAAACTAAGGTTAACATGTCTCATGATAAAAATACAGTGGTACCATATTATCATCACGGGCATGGGAACCTCCATCACAAATGCCACCTTACAAGCATTACTGACCTTTCTAAACCACTTTCACATTTATTTCATTACCACTCCAGTCCCCAACTCTAGAAAGTATGAAAGTATAAAAAGCAGGCATTTTCTCATGAGAAAATGAGAAGTCGAAGGACCATCACTAAGTAACTCTACAGCCTTAGGAAAATGTCAGTATTACTGGGATACTGTCTTCCACATAGATGATCTGATGCCATTACTTAAAAAATAATATGGCTTAATGGGTAGAGATACGGGCTCAGAACCAAGAAGACTCAGGTTCAAGTCCTCTCATATATACTGGCTATGTGAATCTGGGCAAGTTACTGAGGACTGCGATTCAGAGAAAGTACTGACATGCACTGGTGAAGAAGCTTCTCACACTGGTGAAATCAAACATTGGTCCAGTCCAAAAAAAAAAAAAATGCAGTTACAAAGCACTGCCAATGTGTAAATTCATTTGGCTGGAGGCTTGGGCTCCCAACTCTTGCCTACTCCCATTGACTGATCACCCACTGACAGGTCAATAGCACCATTTCATAACAGATGCAGCGACTTCAGTTTCTCTCTAGCCTTGACCCATTCACTTTCTGACAGGGCATAATAACAACTCCTCGGCCACTCATTGTGCTTCACGCAAAGGTTTAGATAATCACCTGAGAAAGCAGCTCTAGGGGCGATCTCTATACTGGCACAGGTTAAACCAGCCACCTTCTCAGTTCAATCAACTGACAAGTATTTATTAAATTCCACACTGGGGAAATCACTCCAATTAATGAGACAATCTTGGGTCTAAGGAGCTGACGTTCCAGCAAGGAAGACAAAAACCTACCAAAGTACAGGAGAGAAGCAGCTCAGAAAAGGCACCAGATTGACCACATAGCTGCAGGAAGCTCCCAAGAGGAACTCCTCTACCAAGGTGGGCCTGTACCATTTCTACAGCACAGAGTCCCAGGAAGCTGCCCAGATGACTTGCCCAGAGTGACCCAGGCAGTGTATGTCAGATGCAGAACCTGAATTCAGTTCTCTCTGGCTCTGAGGGAGGCCAAGCTGCCTCCCGTTTATAAAGACATGCCAACTATGAAAAGAGTAGACACACAAAAGTACTGAGGAGTCAAGCAACAAGGTGGTATGAAAAGGAGGGAGGGAGGGAGAGAGGGCACAGGCAGTGCGGGAAGGGGGACTGGCATGGTTTTAGGCAGAAGGTGGTGACTGAGTTGTGGGGCATCGAGGTAGGGGCCAAAGCCAAGGCCTGCAAACTCACAGAAGGTGGCCTGTTGAGGGTGAGGACCAGGGAGAAGGCCAGGTGGCTCCAACCTTGCTCCACCTTGCCTTCTCTTCACCCTACCTCAGAGAGGCTGAATTGGCTCCTTCTGCTCTCCACACACAGCATGTGACCTCCATCCCCAAGCCTCTGCACCAGCTGTCTCCCTATGCCTGGAGGGCACCCTCTATCTACCCTTCTCTGACCCTCAATTTTCTCATCTATAAAATAAAATGTTGAATCCCATGATCTCTAAGGGTCCCCCCAATGCTAAGACTGTGTTAACTCTGTGAAATCTTTCTCTAGTTGATAACACTTTACAGGCTCCATTTTATGAATAATATAATTTTTTCTAGAGAGAAGAGGCTGTACAAATAAATGACTAAACTTTCTGGCTAATGAAAAAGGATGGAAAGTGAAAAGGGAGGCTGGCAAAATCCCCACAGGTTCTTAGGAATGAGAATGATCTGAGGTTTACATAACAATGGAAGATTTACAAAACCTTTCAAAACCTTTTCCTCACAACAAACATTATTATTCCCATTTTACAGGGGAGGAAACTGAGGCCCAGAGAGGTACAGCAACATGCCCATGTTCACACAGCTGCTAAGTGTCAACAGCTGAACTTGAACCCAAGCCTCTTAGGTCCAAGCCCTATGCCTTTTCCACTACCCCCAGTATATATAATTTCAGCTCTGACATGGCTGGAAAACATGGAAAACTCACTTGATGTCAGTGCCCCACTGCTTTAGGGAAAAATTACTGGAACTTGGGTGAGCCGGGGCTGGCTGGCTGGCGGCCTGTTCTCCCACCAGCTGTCCAGGGGCAGCTTCCACAGAAAGGACGTTTCTGGCTTTCTCTGCAGAGGCATTTGGATGCAGAAGAATTACATCTGAAAGAAAAGGAAAAGCTATGTCAGTCAGCCTCAGCTTTCCCCTCTGAACTTAAATTCAGAACTTGTAGATCAGAGATAAATTTCTATCCATGGACAGTTTTTGGCATTCTTTCCATAGGCTCTGAAGTAGGTTTTCTCTATTGAAAAGGGGAAGAGGGATTGCCCTAATAAAAATGAGCTGTTTTCTGAGCTTTTCAGAGTATTATGAAATATTTCCCAAGGATGTTAAAATAAACTGCCAAATAAGACCACCAATGACAGATGAAGATTCCAAGTTTACTTTCATGACACCCTGTCATTAAAATACGCCACTGATCACTTATCACGGCCTTACCCTAACTGAATACAATTGTCCAATTTTGCAGAACACAGAAGAGAATATATTATTCTTGAAGAGGAAACACAGTAACACTGAATACACTGTCAAACTTCAGTATGTGCTCTCTCTAAAATGAAATTTGTGCCAAAATATCACCATTTACAGGCCAAAAAAAAATTATGAAAATTCTTCCAGATGAGATATCCTCAGGGAAAATGTGTCATTTAAATTTAGCAATAAAATGTGTCAAATGAATCCATATGCCATCTTTATATCAGCAGTGTTCAATTTGGGAATTTATTCTTTGGTTCAAGGAAACCTAGTCAAGAAACGCACATTAAAGCAGACTTTCCAGAATGTGAGGAATCCCTTCACTTCCAAGGTGCAGGGGCATGACAACCTCTAGAGGCACTATGAAGCCAGGGTCAGAACAACTGGATATTTTAAGTCCAACTTTCACATAAATAGAATCACTTCTTTTCAATGAAAACGAAGTTCAAATTAAAAAGCAAGATAAACCCAGTGAATTCAATTCAACCAACAATGAAAGCTGTATTGCCATTATGTAGTAAAGCATGTATAAATGAGACCAGATTTAAATAATTGTCTCTCCAGTACCTATATTGGTACAGTTTTCCACCATCACTGTTGCCTGACTCAGGCTCCAGACATGGATGAGTTGTGTTATTAAACTGTTTTAAACAATCTTTGTGGGTTTATTAAAAATGTCATAATATTTCCAACCTTTCCCAGCATCATTCATTTTGGAAAACATAATATAAAATTATTTCCCCCAAAAAACACAAGCAATTGAAAAACTCAAGAACAGTTATAGAGTATTATTTGAAGTTTTCAACAATTGAACTTAAATTTGACTATCTTCAATTTCATATTGTCTAATTTTAATAAGCAAAATAACATCCATTAATGGAAGAAAAATATGTAACTGATTTGAAGAGAAAATTCACTGAAGCAGCTAAGACTAAGATAAGCAAATGCAACAGAGATAGTTAAATAGCAGGAAAAAAAAGTCCAAATCTAGAAAGTAAGATCCACTATATTTATCACAAGTACTATTAATTAGGAAGAAGAAATTCGACTGGACTTGCTTTATATGAATGCTATGGCTGTAGACAGCATGGAACCTAAAAAACTGAAACATCTTGTCAATGGCAGGATGAGAATTTTTCCAGGGAAAAGAAGATGCTTCTAATAAACAAAACCAAATGTTTTCAGCCTCATTTATTAGAAATAATGATGCTAATTTCAACTACTGAGATGATCAAAACAGTTCTTGGCATATTCTATGCAAAACAGCTTTGAGTGATTCCACTTGCAATATGATGGGAAGGAGAACCACCCATATGTCTGAAATCCTTTGTAATCAATTAGTTGGGAAACTAAACTAAAATGTTCAGATTTTGTACTGCAAATAGATGAAGCAAGAGATGCAATTAAAGATGTTCATTTGATTCTATGTGTATGTTAGTGAAACTGATGTTAGGGAAAATTCATTACTTTGCAAAACTATTGATGACAATGCCCTATTTAAGAAAAATTTTCAGTAAAAATTGGTGGATTTCGTTAATGAGGATGTGGGAGAACTGTATCAGATTCTATACTGACATAGTTCTATCAATGTCAAGATGAAAAGCAGGTCTATAATATAAGGAGTAGAAAAAAATGTGGTGCCAGCAGTAATTTAACCACATTTCATGCTTTACAGACCAGTAATTTTATTGAGAAATATGAAGAGGTTCACACTTACAAAAAATGAGAGCTACAGAGGACCAACTTTTTACATTGGTATAAGAGTAAACAACTTTTAAAAATAAAAGGAAAGCTCTGTAAAGTTATGATAGCATGGGGACAGAGAACAGGACATATATATTACTGTAAAACAATCTGGATTTCTTGGGTCAAAGTACTCTGAAGGGCATTAGAGCTAAAAAAAAGATAAAGTTAAAGCAAATTCATTTCATAATAAACATTTTCACCTTAAAATTTGGTGTGTGAATATTTTTTAAAAACTAGATGCTCTAAATAATTAACTGAGGTCTTCAAATTCATGATCTGATCCAGAAAAATGAAGTGACTAAAGTGAAAAATTATAGCTAACGAGTTTAACAATTTTTTTAATTTCTCAAT
This sequence comes from Bettongia penicillata ogilbyi, assembly GCA_023548195.1. Taxonomy (NCBI): domain Eukaryota; kingdom Metazoa; phylum Chordata; class Mammalia; order Diprotodontia; family Potoroidae; genus Bettongia; species Bettongia penicillata. The sequence goes on from JAJHZJ010000022.1 coordinate 7,087,873, forward strand.
TTTAAAAAGACTTATTCTGCAAGTGAAATAGAAGAAAGCAAAGACCTTTAATTACCTGCCTGGTCTATATAGAAGTCATTTCCATTTTATTCTAAAGGGCTAAATATTTCTAAATAGGATGCACTCAAATGGAGCTCCCCCCAACAACGGAGCTCACAATCCATCCAAGACTGCCCATTCTGTGTGACTGATCCATACTCTCCCAAGGGTTTGCCACCAAACACACTGCAGACTTTCCTTTTCTCTCAGCATGTTAAGGATTCAGTGAAGCCTTCAGACAATTCATCTTTTATGAGCAGTCCATCCTCTTTTCCTGTCCTACAAGCTCCTTGTGGCTCCTTCATTCCTGGTCTTTTGGAGAGGTTCTCATTGTTCAGCCTGTCCATTCGCTCCCCTGTCCCCCTGCACCCTTCTTTTGCTCACTATGTGATACTTATCTTTAGTTCTTTGGAAGCAGGGTGGTCCCACATCTCATTGCCTCACAGCAACACTAATAAATTGTCAGTATTGAAAAGATGGGTCTTTTCTTTCATAGGATGCTTGAGGTCAGTAAAAGAACTTTACAATTTATTTCCTGAAAACATTCTAGTCCATCCTTAGTTTCAAGGCTGGACCTCACTCTCTTCTCTGTCTGTACTGTCTGTCCCAAATATATGCACTATTGGACAAGCTCCATAAGGATGGACAGAAACCCATTTGCCACAGGTTAATATGAAACATTTTATTTTACTTTAACCAAACAAGAAGAGAATGTCTTGTGACAAGTACACTGAAACAAGAATTGGAACTGGAAAATCTTTTGGTTTAGCTAAGTCAAAAAGTTCTCTGGTTTATATAACATGGTTCAAATTTTACTACCATTTGAACATCCTGTCTGCATGAAATAGGGTTTTCTGTTGTAGTTATTATTAAGATAAAATATCTATTTCAGTTAGTGCTTGAAAAAGAATTATGAATAGCCATTTCAATGATGACCCATTTTAAGGAACTCTGTACCCCAAGACCCCCCATTCTTCATATTTATAATACTACTGTGATTATTATTTTATGCTACAAATACAAAAATTGCAAAGGATTTTATCAATAAACAACTGTGTAAGTTACAGAATATTTAAAGTTTGCTATAAAAAGTCATAAAAATTGCAAAGGCAATAATAAAAAAAGTGGAAAGGAAAAAGGGTTTATCAGTATCAAATTTCAAACTATTCTAAAAAGTAGCAATTATTTTAAAAAACAACACCTGGTACTGGCCAAAAGTAGAGAATTTGATCAGTAGAGAGATGAGGTACCTAATGGACAAAAGCAAACGAGTACGGTATCTAATGTTCAATAAACTCAAATACCACAGTTACTGGAATAAAGACACACTATTTGATAAAAAAAAAAACTCCTGGAAAAACTGAAAGCAGTTTGGTAAAAACTTAGGACTAACCAAATTTTACATCAACACCAATATAAACTCCAAAAGGATACAAGACTTAGCCATAAAAGATAGCCTCATGAGTAAATTAGAGGAGCAAGAAAGAAATTAACTTGTACCATTATGGATGGGGGAAGAATTCGTGATTAACAGAGAGAATCACAAAATGAATGATTTTGCTTAAATAAAATTTAAAAGATTTTTCACTGCTTTTAAAATTAGAAGGGAGACAGGTAAATGGGAAAATATCTTTGTAGCAAGCTTCTCTGATAAAGGTCTCATCTTCAAAGATAAATAAGGAACTGACTCAAATTTAAGACTAAGAGCTATTTCCTGATAGATAAATGGTCCAAGGATGAGTAAGTCAAGGAAGAAATCCAACTTACCAAAAACCATACAAAAAAAAAAGCTCTAAATCACCAATAATAAGAGAAATCCAAGTTAAAGCAACTTCTGTCCCAGACTGACAATGTTGTGACAAATGTTGTAGGTCTATGGGAAAACAGGAACACCAGTATACCTTTGGTGGACTTATAAACTCTTAGCCATTCCAGAAAGAAATTTGGGATGATGGCCCCAAAATTAACAAACTTTCCATACCCTTTGACCCAGATATCCCCATTACTAGGTCTATACTCCAAGGAGATCAAAGAAACAGGAAAAGAATCTACATGTATAAAATTTTTTATAGTAGTTCTCTGTAAAGTAGTAAAAAACTGGAAACTAAAGGGTGGCTTGCTATTGGGGAATGACCAAATAAATTATGATATATGAATGTAATGGAATATTATATTATTTTCCATAAGAAATTTTAAAATGGATAATTTCAGAAAAAATTGTGACCTCTGTAAATTGATGCAGAGTGAAGTGAGCAAAAATAGAACATTGAGAAAAACATCCTTGAAAGACTTTAGAACTCGAATCAATGCAATAATTAAATCACGAATCCAAGAGATTGAAGATTAAACATCCCATAAACCTGCCAACTAGAAATAATGGACTTAAAATGCAAAATGAGATAAATTTTTGAATATATCAACATAAGAATTTGTTTTGTACTTTTGTTATAAGAGTTTTGTTAATTTTTTTTTTCTGTTCAGTTGGGGAGAGTATTGAGAAGTAAAGATACTAAATGTTAGTAAAAATAAATAATTTTAATTGCAATAAATTCTTTATTGTATATGAATAAAATTAGTTAATATTATTTTCATTGATTAGCTTCCTAAAATTATCAAACAATAAAAGAAAATGACAAATTATCTCACTTATTAATGGCTTATATTAGAGTAAATATCATGTATTAAAACATTACCAGTAAAGAAGACAATCCAAAAAATTTTAGAATCTTAAAGCAAAAATCTGGAAGATCCATCTAGTTCAACAACTCATTTTCTAGATGATGACTAGCAAAGGCACTTATTAAGACAGTGAACAACCAGGACTAGAAACTCAGATTGACTCCTGGTCTACCTAGTTGTCTGCCAAAGGACACTGGGAGAAAGGGTCTAGTGACATTTATTTTATAGAAGGAGAAAATCTATGTAATAGAAAGAAATTCCGATGCCCTAATATCCCACTAATATCAAGGATAAAGTATGGATGTCCATTATCGCTATTACTATTCAATATAGTGCCAGAAAAGCCAGCTACAGCAACAAGATAAGGAAAAGAAATTGAGAGAATAAGCATAATCAACGAGGAAACAAAACTATCACTTTTTGCAGATGATGCAGTGGCTTACTTACAAAAGCAATGGTTTACTGGAAGAGCCAACTAAGAAACTATTTAAAATAGTTAGAAATGACAGCAAAGGTGCAGGATATAAAATAAACCCACACAAATCTAGAAATGACAGCAAAGGTGCAGGATATAAAATAAACCCACACAAATCATGAATATTTCTGTGTATTACAAAACAAAACCAAACCAAAAACAAAAGGAAGAGACAGAAAGAGAAATTCCATTTAAAATTGTTACAGAAAGAATAAAATACTTGAAAGTTAGAGAGATGACCAGGCTACCTGAGCAGGGGCAAACAAGCCCAGGTTGGAAACAGAACAAATGCCAATCAATAACAACATCAGAACTTAGGCGGCCACTGGACTCTCAGCCTGGGTAAATTGGAAGATTCAGGCTCACACTCTCCACCTCTCCCACTTCCCAAAATCGGGCTCTTTCCACTAGAATTAATGCTATTAGAGCTATTTGTGCAAGTCATACAAGGAAATGCAACCACCAGAGGAAGATAATGGGAGAGGAAGTAGCTATTTTAAAAAGGCACCTTTGAAAATGGAATCATTTCCAACTTGGTAAAAGATATTAACAAAAGAGTAGGACAACGTAAGAATTGTTTAACCATATAGGGATATGCATGCTTTTCCAACAATGCAGTACATGATGAATGTTAAGTTCACAATAAAAAAAAAAAATTCCATTTAATAGACAAACAACAGCACTTGGCAAACCATATTTTTTGGAAAAAATCATACTGTAAAACACAAAATGAAAAATCTACATTTTCTTTAAAGTCTTAAAAAGAATTAATTCTTTGTCCTCAACAAACTGTTCTTTACATGATGCCACAAAGCTGTTAACTGAGGAAGAAAGGATGGGAGAGAGAGAGAGGAATGAAGGAAGGAAACAAGTATTTATTAAGCACTTACTATGATCCAGACCCTTTTATAAATATTCTCTAGTCTGATGCAGGATATTCATGAAACCCCCACCTGAGGAGCTCTGACACTTGGGATCTCATAGGCTTTTCTGCTTAGGTTTTCCAATGCTCTTTCCTTTCAGTAATAACTGTAATGCTTATGGCATCCTATCACTAGTTCTGTCACAACTTTGGTGTTTCCCCTCTGGCCCTTTACTTCCTTATCTGTCGCATGAGGAGATCAGACAAGAGGACCTCTGCAGGCCCCTCCAGCACTTCAAAATGTCAGGGATTTTTCAAAATGTTTCTAATCTTAAGATCTCCAAAGTATGCTCCTTAGCGCTGGAAGGATGGTGGTGGGAGTCATCATCTCTGATATCAGCATCATGGAAATAGTGATCCCAGTAAGAATAAACCAGCCTCCCCCTGCTGTGGATCACATTTCCATAGTACTTTATGGCTTATGGAGTATGTTCCCCACAACAACACCATGAGGCAGGGAAGGGAAAGTGTAATTGTCCCCAATTCACAGATTAAGAAACTAAGGCATGGGAAGGGTAGAGCTGTGCCCAGGGCCATATAGCTAGTAAGTATCAGAGCTGGAACTCAAATTCAAGCGTTCTGACCCCATGATTGATACTTCCTCTATTAAATCATGTTCCTACAACTATTTTAATATTCTTTAGAACATACATTCCATTCTGTAAGATAAATTATTAGTATTTAAATGAGTTCCTAAAATAAGCAAAGCATGCAATGCAGCCTGCATGTGGCTGACAATCAGGATGTATTGTGAGATGGGGAAAGCACAGCAGACCGGGAGTCTGGAGCCCTGGGTTCAGGTCTTTGTGTGATGCCAGGCCCTGACTGTGTGGCTCTGGTCACATCCCTTCCTCTACACTTCCATATCTGCCCTTAATCGCACAACAGGTGTGGTTTCTGATAACATGCACAATGACAGAACTTTTAGTGTAACGCTTCCTTCTGTTCCTACTGCCAAATCAAGAACACCCAAAAGAAGCTTGCTTTCTTGGAGTTTATCCTTTCAACATTTCAGTCACAGTCCAACAAATCATTCCTTGACCAGAACTGAAAACCTGCAAAGACACTTAAAGCTGTGTCTCGTTCTTATGTCGAAGATCTCTGAAAGTGCCTCTCCTCCCTACATTCACTAAGGAAAAGATCAGAAGCAAATGAAAATCACTAAATATTCAGCAAACCTAATCAACTTCTCTCTCCCTGCCAAGCAGGGCCTTGGCTTAAGGAGGAATGGGTGGGAGTGATGTTGGTCAAGCTCAATGCAGCATTCAGGGCCTGGAGATCACAAGGGCCAAGGTCCTGAGAGACTCCAACTTTCTAGGCAAACCAAGGCATACAGAAACCTGAAGATTCTCATCCATACAGGGAGCTGATTGGATCACCTAACAAGCGTTCCCTCCACAGCTTACAAAGTGATTCTGTGGGCTTGGTAGTGCAGGCATTGCTGAACACAGATACAGTCACAAAAGTCTTGACCTGCATCCCAAATCTACCAAACTCAAAGGCTAGAATTTTGCCACAGATCTGTGAGGTTCCTTTTCCCAGTTTCATAGGATCAGCAAATTTAAAATTATGAACATGGAAGGAATCTTAGTGAGCTGATAGACAAAACTCTTGTTTTTTTTTTTTTGTTTTTGGTTTTTTTTCCAATTTATTTATTTATTTATTTAACTTCTTACAATCATTTTCACAAAATTTTGGGTTCCAAATTTTCTCCCCTTTTAACCCCTCCCCCCACCCCAATACCCCAAGCAATCTAATTTTCCCTATCTCCAATCTGCCCTCTCTTCTGTCATCCCTCCCTTCTCTTGTCTCCATCTTCTCTTTTCTCCTGTAGGGCCAGATGACTTTCTATTCCTCATTAACTGTATGTCTTCTTTCCTAGTAGCAACAGCAATACTAAACAGTTGTTCCTAAAACTTTGAGTTCCAAATTCTCCCCATCCCTCCCTCCCCACCCATTCCCTTTGGGAAGGCAGACAACTCAATATAGGCCATATCTGTATAATTTTGCAAATGTCTTCCCTGATAGTCGTGTTGTATAAGACTAACTGAATTACCCTCCATCCTACCCTGCCCCTCATTGTTTCTCTTCTGTCTTTTGATCCTGTCCCTCCCCAAGTGTTGACTTCAAATTGCTCCCTCCTCCCTTTGCCCTCCCTTCCATCATCCCCCCCCTTGCTTATCTACTTCTCTCCCACTTTCCTATACTGTAAGATAGGTTTTCATACCAAAATGAGTGTGCATTTTATTCCTTCCTTTAGTCAAATGTGATGAGGGTAAACTAATTGTTTTTTTTTTCCTCAGCTCTCCTCTTTTTCCCTCCACTAAGAAGTCTCCTACTTGCCTCTTAAATGACATATAATTACCCCATTCCATTTCACCCTCTTTCCTCCCACTACATTTCTCTCTCACCATTTACCTTAATTTCTTTTAAGATATGGTCCCATCCTATTCAACGCACTCTGTGCTCTCTGTCTCTGTATGTGTGTGCATGTGTGTATGTGTGTGTGCGTGCATGCATGTACATGTGTGTGTGTGGTCCCACCAACTACCCAGATACTGAAAAGTTTCAAAAGTTACAAATATTGTCTTTCCATGTAGGAATGTAAACAGTTCACTTCTGGTAAGTCCCTTAAGACTTCTCTTTGCTGTTTACTTTTTCATGCTTCTTCTCATTCTTGTGTTTGAAAGTCAAATTTTCTTTTCAGCTCTGGTCTTTTCATCAAGAATGATTGAAAGTCCTCTGTTTCATTGAAAGACTATATTTTCCCTTGAAGTATTATACTCAGTTTAGCTGGGTAGGTGATTCTTGGTTTGAGTCCTAGTTCCTTTGACTTCTGGAATATCCTATTCCACGCCCTTCGATCCCTTAATGTAGAAGCTGCTAGATCTTGAGTTATCCTGATTGTATTTCCACAGTACTGGAATTGTTTCTTTCTAGCTGCTTGCAAGATTTTCTCCTTGAGCTGGGAGTTCTGGAATTTGGCCACAATGTTCCTAGGAGTTTCTCTTTTTGGATCTCTTTCAGGTGGTGATCGATGGATTCTTTCAATACTTATTTTGCCCTCTGGTTCTAGAATGTCAGGGCAGTTTTCCTTGATAATTTCATGGAAGATGATATCTAGGCTCTTTTTTTGGCTTTCAGGTAGTCCCATAATTTTTAAATTGTCTCTCCTGGATCTATTTTCCAGGTCAGTTGTTTTTCCCATGAGATATTTCATTCTCTTCCATTTTTTCATTCTTTTGGTTTTGTTTGGTGATTTCTTGGTTTCTCGTAAAGTCATTAGACTCCATCTGTTCCATTCTAATTTTGAGAGAACTATTAAATTCAGTGAGATTTTGAAACCTCTTTTTCCATTTGGCTAATTCTGCTTTTGAAAGCATTCTTCTCCTCATTGGCTTTTTGAACCTCTTCTGCCAATTGAGTGAGCCTATTCTTCAAAGTGTTATTTTCTTCAGCATTTTTTTGGGTCTCCTTAACCAAGGTATTGACCCGTTTTTCATACTTTCCTCGCATCTCTCTCATTTCTCTTCCCAGTTTTTCCTCCACCTGTCTAATTTGCTTTTCAAAATCCTTTTTGAGCTCTTCCAAGGCTTGAGCCCACCCAACATCCCCCTAGGGTGCCTGGGGTGCCGAGGCCCCCTCCACGTCTTTCCCTGATGGCAAGAATATTTCCTCGTCCTCGTCAGATCCGAATGTCGGGATCATTTGCATTTGTTGGAAAAAACTCTCTATAGTCTTATTTTTCTTCCCTTTTCTAGGCATTTTCCCAGCCGGTTACTTGACTTCTGAGATTCCTGTCCACCCCCGCCTAGATCTGCCCAGCTACTGCTTGGGCTCTGAGATTCAAATGGGCTTTTTGCGCCGCTAATCAATGTGAGCTATAGTTCTGGTGCTGGGGTGGGGGCAGGGCCGCCTCCCAGGCTCAGCTCCCTCAGAGGCTTTATGCAGAGACTTTCAGGAACGGAGTGGGTGGGTGGGGCCACCTCCCAGGCTCAGTTCCCTCAGGGGCTTTATGCAGAGGCCTTCAGTAAAAGAGCGGGGTGGGGCAGGGCCGTCTCCCAGGCTCAGCTCCGTCAGGTTGTTTATGCAGAGATCTTCTGTAATGAAGATCCTGCCTGCTGCTAGGGGGAGTCCTGGGCCGGCCGCTGCTGCCCATGCCTCTGCCTCTTCCTGCCCCCGCCTCTGCTGCCACCACTTCCTCCCGAGGGGACCCGAGTCACGGAGACACTCCGCTCCCCCTCTCGTCCAGCCCAGCCTTCTCTCTCACTGACCTGTAGCTTCTGTGGGCGGAGGGACTTTCCCGGCTGCCGGAGCTTCCGTCCCTGAAGCCTGCTCAGGTCAGCTTCTCTGGGGCCGCGGTCAGGGCAGCGCTGGGGTGGTGTCCGCTTTCCGGGGCGTGACGGACCCTGGGGACGGGTCTCCAGGGCTCCCTGGAATGGAAATCTCTTCCACTCCGTTTCTGCACCCTTTTCAGTGGTCCAGAAGTTATGGGGGACTCTTTTTACATTAATTCTATGGGCTGTGGTTTCGGAGCTCGTAAACGTGTGTCCTTCTACTCCGCCATCTTGGCTCCGCCCCCAGAACTCTTGTTTTAAAGAAAACCAAGGCCTACAGAGGTTACATCAAGACAGAGACCCAGTCTCAGCACCCCTCCTAATATCTGACATGTGAACTCAGAACATAGCAGTCACTCATTAATATTTATTGGCTGCATGGACATTCTGCTCTATCAAGTGAATGACAAGAGCAAATGAATTCCTCACTGTAGGTGCACGTGTTCAGAGTCCACAGATCTAGACAATGACAGCCTCTTGTCTCTTTCCTATCCTGCTCATCCTTCACCCAGATGTCAAAGGGATCTCCCTAACGCTCAGGTCTGACCAGGTCACCCTGCTAATGCGGGTGTTAGTCCATGAGGGCCTTGCTCAAGTGGCCCAACACTGCCACCTTCTTCCACATCACTCTGCCCCACAGACCATGCAGTGCAGCCAAACTAGCTCATACGTGATCCTTCACTGTTCATCTCTGTTCTTTGCACTGATGATCTCCTATGCCTACAATTCCTTCCCACCTCACCTCTATCTATCAGAAGCCCTGCTTTCCATTAGGACTTAGCTTAAATATCCCTTTCTGCATAAAGCCTTTCCTGATTACGCTGGCTATGACTACTTCACCACAAATTACCTTTCACCTGTCTTATATGTGTTTTATATATACCTAGACAAGAGATTATATACAATATACCTTATTGTACATAAGGAAGTACATTATATATTGTATAGAAGGAAGAGGGAGTGTTGATCAATAAAGTTAGTTCTGATAAGATGATTTCCTCCAAGCCCAGTGGACAGAATAAACAAAAGGTAAAGCTCAGGGCTTACGGGAAGTGCAAATGTTAACCCCTTTGAGTCAAGTTTGATAGACTTAGAGAACCATCAGCCACTGGCTTAATCACTGGTCGCATTTCTAATGGTTTCTAAAAGCAAGACGCTCTCTAAAGAGCGCAGGAGACAGCTCTGAGGAAGGTGAGCTCAGGGAATGGAAGCAGTGCCCAGGCCCTAGAGGACATCCTCGCTAACTTCTTGGAGCTGGGGCCGGGGAAGGAGAGAAAAAGGATCACACTCCCTCCATTCCTTTCTCCAGGAGCCACATCTGTGTGTAGCAGAGCCACTGGCCTAAAAGGAAACATGGCACCAGAAGAGAGAAATCTCAAAGTATATGCTCCAAGTTTATGTAAGAACCACTTTACTGCTATTTTTCTTTTGATACTATTTCACTAGACATCTTCACTTTGAACTAATTGTATCCTCTGGCTGACTAGTAATAACTAGCCTATCAGTAAGGACCCAGGAGCTACTGTTTTGAATGGAAATAGGCTCAAAGAGTACCAGGGAGCCTTCAACCTCATGTTGTGGGGGGTATCCCCTTGCACTACACGTACATCCTTACACATACACTTCCCTCTGGGTACATCCACTTTCTGCGAAAAGCACTGTCAACTGTTTCAAACTGGATAACCCCATTGAGAAATGTAAGTAGTGTTAAGACAAAAGTTATCAATGACATTTTAACTGGACACTATTAAAGGTCTATGAGTTCTCCCACATTCCCTCAGTTTCTGGCTTCACCTGTGTTGTCTTTGGCAACAAGACCTTTGGAAAAGTCACCAGGATTTGGGAAGGTCCTGCTGTCTCGCTTCACAGTATCAAGGCTGTTGCAATATTCCCATCTCTTCTGCTGTAGTTCTTGTAACCAGTATGTCATAAGCTGACGATTAGGAGCCTAGAAAGGAGAAAAAATAAAGAGAAGATAAACATATGCTAAGAAATTCAGCAAAAATATGTGGATTGATTCAGTCCTGGCCAATTATATCTTCAAGAGAAAGGAAGGAGAAGAAAGAAAAGGTTGGGGCAGGGAAGAAGGGGGAAAGAAGAGGGAATCTAGTCAGGTCTGGGAGTTGGTGTAATAGAAAGAACACTGGATTTGAACTCAGAAGACAAGCAGGCAGGAACCATAAGTCAAATAATAAAGCAATTAATTAAGATTGAGAACACTGAAGATGACAGAATACAGGATGCCATCATTCTTCCCAACATTTCCCTCCTAACAACTTCAAAATAAAAGCTCAAGCTGAACTCTGGAATGGCAGAATCAACAAAATATCATAGGGAGACATTTTTCCAACCTAACACAACTTAGGAGGTCTGTGGGAACACCTATGGTGGGCCTTGGCTGCAGCAGCAGCAGCTTTGGGAGCTCTCAGCCCAGAGACAGGAATAGAATCAAGCAACTGGTCAGAAAGAGATTCCAAGGGACCCTTTGCTGGCACAGGATACAGCTGTGCTAATTGGCAACTCTACTGTCCACACGTAGTTCTGGATCACAGTTCCAGAAGGAGAAGTGCATTTGTGATTGGTCACAAAGTAGCAGGGCCTCTGGTCAATTCAAGGGCCAAGAGGAACACTACTACTTGCAGCCATAGGGGAACAGGGCTCTTCCTGGGTAAAGACCAGAGCACAGACCAAGGAAGCAATGACCACAACTCCAGGATTACACCACCTTGGAAGAACCAAAAAAATTGCAGACCCCCAGAACGAGCTCTGAAAACAGCAGCACAAAAAAAACCAGAATTGGTCTAATAGTAAACAAGGCACAAAAATTTCCTGAAGGAAAAAAACTCCTTTAAAAGCAGAACAGATCAAATGGGAAAGGAAGTACAAAAAAGCTCACTGAAGAAAATAACTCCTTAAAAATTAGAATTGGGCAAGTGGAAGACAATGACTCCATGAGACTTCAAGAAACAATAAAATAAGATCAAAAGAAGAAAAAAAAAAGAAAATGTGAACTATTATCTGAAAAAACAACTGACCTGGAAAATGGATGGAGGAGAGGTAATTTTAAAATTATTAGATCCTTGAAAGTCATGATAGAAAATAGAGCCTAGACATAATCCTTCAAATTATAAAGGCAAACTACCCCAATACATTAGATCCAGAACGTAACATAGAAATTGAAATAATGCACTAATCACTTCCTAAAAGAGATCTCAAAATAAAAACTCCCAAGAATATTATAGCCAAATTCCCAGGTCAAGGAGAAAATATATTTTGCATAATTTCGCATGTATAAATAATATACTATACGCCCTCTCAGTGATGAGGAAGGTGGTGGTGAGAGGGAGGAAACAGAATCTAAGACACAATGTAAAAAAGAAAACATAAAAATGATTGTTTTAAAAGGCTAAACAGCAATGTAAATGAGAGAAAAACAAGTAACATAATCATTCTTTACCCTCATTCATGAAAGGCTCCCACAGTGTCAGAAGAAGAAATTGTGTTCATCTTTCGTTTCTGAAGAGGACCATGAAGAAGAAATATTCCCTGGACAACAGATGAAGACTTGAGTCATGGAAGGGGCACTTCTCATGGCCCAATTTCTCAACAACCAACTGTGCCTCACTGATCTCAATTCTTTTTGCCAACAAAGCTGTCTGTCACCTCTTGCTATTTTCATCTTTATAAAACATCTAGTTTAGGATAATACTCTCAAGAATGCTATTAACTTATTTAGCCACCTCCTAGAACAAGAGCAAAAGCTGATTAAAAAAATAACCCACTTTTTTTTGCAGCATAATGTAGTGGTAAGAATTTTGGATTTGAGATCAGAAAACAACAGCTAACAAGGTAGAATGCTGCAAATTTATAATGACCAGGCTTGGTCCCAAGCCAGCAATAAAGGAAGGCACTTACACTAGCCTGTTTGCAGAAATGGGAGACTATAGATATGGAAGCCTGTACATAATGTCAGATTTTTTCAATATATTGATTCGTTTTGGACACTCACCACTGTCCTAGTTATGCCATCCTGACAGAATGGAAACATGCTGTTTGCAAAGAAACATGGTTACTTATAAGGTACTGCTGAGAAGAAATAACTCAAGTATCTAAACTAGGTGTCCAGTCTTGCCTATCTACCATTACCTTAAACACACGCGACATATTACATGCCCCAAATCTTCTGCAACTCTTGCCACAACCTTGTGAAGCAAAGCAAGACAGGTCACCATTTTACTGACTAGGCTGAAAGAGTGACTGGCATGTCCAAAGTGACTAGCACTCAAATGAGTGTGTAATCTCCTCACTGGTGCTTCACAAAATGGAGTATTTCATGACTCAAAACCATATATCATCTAAAGAACAGGCTTGTTAAAAAGACAAGTCTGTTTCAGGATGAAGCCTAAAATCATTACAAAAATTTTGCAGTTTCCACAGCAATCCAATCTATTCACTTCCCTCCTGTTTAATTCTGAATTAGGACAAGTGAATTTCTTTCAACTCCTTTCATGACCCTAACAATCAGTGATAAATCTGAATAGCAAAAATGATACTAGAAAGCTGGCCATGAACTCCTGTCCGCAACAGATTGATGGATGAATATTTGTCCATATATGTATATACACTAATATACACAGATGTATGTACATGCAAAAGATGGTCATTTTTTATAAGCAAGAGAATTTCCCTCCGCGAAGGCAGGTCACAACAGTCCCCTGCTGAATGTGCCTTCTTCATCCTTAGCTTCCCCCCAAAGTGATTTTTTTATGGAAAGTACACTAGGTTAGGAGATGGAAGACTGGTGTGCTGGCACTTGGCCTCTTCTATTTACAACAATGAGACTTCCTCCAACAAGATGTTTCTGACTTTCCTCTTCCCAGATGACACTGCACTCATTACAAGTCCCAGAATGCTGCTGAATCTCCTAAATGAGACCTATCATCAGCTGCCTCTTATCCATCTCCAATGGGATGTCCCACACACATCTCAAACTCAACATGTCCGAAATCAAACTCGCATTTTCCCCACCCATCCCCACCTTCCCTTTGACTGGTGAGGGCACTACCCTCCTCCCAGGGATGTAGGCCTCCAGCCTCAGTGCCCTCCTCAACACCTCACTAGCTCTCAGCCCACATCTCCAGTCTGCTGCCAAAGTCTCCTTTCACAATATTCCTCATAGATCTTCCCTTCTCATCATTAAAACACTGCATCACCGGGTACTATGAAAGCTTTCTACTTGGTCTCCCTACCTGGCATCTCTCCCTAGCCTCTCCTGACCTTCCACTCTGCTGTGGAACAAATTTTCTAAAAAGCCTAAGCCTGACCATGTCACCCTCTTCCTCACTGAACTCCAGTGGCTTCCTATCAACTCTGGGATCAGATAGAAAGTCCTCTGGTTTTTAAAGCCCTTCATAACCCAACCCCTTTCTGTTTTTCTGACACAATTTGTCTTCTGACATGTTCCCTGCTCTGACACTGGCTCAGATTCAGTGACACTCCCAATTTTTCACTAGCTATCCTCATCCCTAGAAAGCTCTCACTCCTCACCTTCAAGGAAGGAAGCCTGCTCTAAGCTCAAAACCCACATTCTGTGCAAAAGACCCTTTCCAATCTCCCTCTCTGCCAAGGCCTCCCTTCTGAGAGTACCCCTCCCCACTTTTAAACAGTGTTTACACTGTATACACTGGCAAGTATCCAGTCATTTGCATGTTTGCCTGTTCTTCTCCTCCTCCCTCCCCCCTCCCCCCAGAATGTGAACAACTTGAGGGCAGAGACTGTGTTTCTGCCTTTTTTACATCTTTAGCACTTAGCATAGTGCCTAGCACATAGTAGTAGGTTCTTAGTGCTCGATTTATAATAGTTATGAAGAGCATCACCATCCGAAATAGTGTCTGTATATATATATATATATATATATATATATATATATATATATATATATATATGTTATAATCTTAGAATCATAAAATGTCCATTAGAAAAGATCTTGGGTCCATCTAGTCCAGTTTCTACCTAAACAAAAGTCTCCTCTACAATACACTTGATAAACAAGGAGTCATTCACTTTCATGTGCAGACTTTTTCTGGATAGCATATTCTATTACTAACAAGTTTTTTATTATATCAAATGAAAATCTGTTGAGTCTAAGTTTTAGGGAAACATGTGAATTAAGGCATATTCCAGTGACAGACACATCCAGTTGGAGTAAGGGGCAGAGGTATGTTATGGCCGTGTTGTCAGGGGACTTGAACATGGAAAAACAGGTGAATGCATAAAGTTTGTTCAGGGAATAATAAAACATGACCAGAACCTTTAATAAAGTCTCATATAGTTCTAATATCGAACCATTTAATAGGAGCAAAGATATTGGTGAACATTTTTCTTTACATACTATTTTTGTTTTTTACATTTTATTTATACAGAATTTTTTAGCTGAAATTGTATAAAAGTATGCTGCCCTTCATCCAGAGTGCCTTTTAGATGGAAGGCACTTAATGAAAAAGAAAGGAGGATATGCTTATGATCTAATATGACTTAAGCTAGATGAGAGGGATGAGTTGCAGGGCCATGAGCCAGTCAAAGTCTCTCTTTTCCCACTGTTCTCATGATCAGTCACTACTCAGGAGGCCAACAAGGGTTCCAAATGGAGTCTAGTCCCCTTCCCAAACTACCAAGGTGCTACCAATCCCACCCCCAAAGCCTGTGGCCATGGGAGCAGCCCTTTTAGGGATTACTGCCTCCTCAGCAATTAGAATTAGTGAGAGCCAGAAGAAAAAAATAAATAAAATGGCTCAACATTAGAAATATATTAAGTTTTAGGAAAGGTTTTGATGTTTTATTATTCCCTGAATAAACCTGGTACATTCCTTCCTTTGTTTCTCTATTAAAAACAGTATAACATTAACAGTAAGAGCACTGGCCTTGGCCCAATGACATGAAAGAAGATGCATGGCTGTCTGCCTTGCCTCTTGTATCTTAAAAGGACCATTAGGCCTTTCCAGATAACTTGTAGTTAACCCTCCTCTAAGTGTTTTCACTTCCCTTAGAATATGAGCTTTATACACTTGGCCTCAGGGCACACAAGATTTGGTGAATCAAAGCCTCAACACAAGGCAATAGTGTAACAGCTCCTCCCAAAGTTAGTGGGATCTCAGGCTGTATTTAAAAAAAAAGGTATATAATACCAGAAGGTTATTATCCCACTGTACTCTGTCCAGATGAGAAAAAATGTTTATGATAGACTAAGCCCTTCACAGCAGCGCAAGGACCTAAAACATTCCCAAAGGATTCTTGGGGCAAAATGTCATACATATCCAGAGAAAGCACTATGGAATCGGAACACAGAATTAAGCAGAATATTTTCTCTTGTGTTATGTTTTGTTTCGTTTTTTTCTCATGGTTTCTCCCATTCGCTTTAACTCTAGGCAACATGTATTTAATAATATGCAAATGTGTTTAATAAGAATGTATGTACAGAACCTACATGAGATTGCAAACCAAGTTGGGGAAGGAAGGAAAAGAGTGGGAGAGGAGAGGGAGAGGGAGAAAATTTAAGACATATGGAAGTGATTGTTGAAAACAAAGAAATTAATTAAATTTTAAAAAACCTAACAACATATAAACACACACACACACACACACACACACACGAATCTAAAGGCCTGAGTTTAGCTGTGGGCAGCAATTCTTAGGAAAAGAGAGTATCCAAAACAAGGGAACCTGCCTGTTGAAGAGTCTTAATATATGCCAGAGGATCCTCTGAGAACATGGGGATGGATGTTAGGCCTGGAGAAGAAAGTACCTGAAGAGACATGATAGCTACACCTCCAGATATCTGAAAGGATGTCATATAAGAGGTCAGATTTTTTTTTTTAAGATTAGACTTTGGATACTCTCTGGGATCCCAGAGAGCAATACTAGGAGCAGAGTGGGAACTGCCAAGGCAGATTTCAGGTCACTAATAATTAGAAATGTCCCAAAGTGTGTGTTGGGGGGGAGTGGTGGGTGGTCACAGGGCCACAAAGCCAGAGTGGGAGGGACCTAGAGGTTACTGCCATTTATTGTTTTAGTGACTAAGGTCACAAAGACAGTGAAGACTCCCCAGAAACATCTAAACCCAACTTCTCTGACTACAAAACTCTCTTTGATGGGGTGCTTGGGTACCTGTGCTTGGACCCCAATTCTAAAATCACATTTCTCCTTAGCTTCAAAACACTATCCCTGGCAGTTTCTCCCCAGCCCAAGGACAGCCTGAACTAGATCTCACTTCCTGATACAGTAGTCAACTGCCCCTATAGAATTTATTAGTTGGAACCAGCTGTGTATTCGCTGTACTGGCTGTGTACTGGGTCATAAAAATATTTACTACTCCCTGATCAATCATATGTATCCTATGTATAGACTTAGACACACATATGTACACTCCCTTGTCTAACAAGACATTGATGGGAGCAACCTGAGTATTTCTCAGTTAACCCTGACCATTAGTTGACTTAGTGATGTTTCAGTCCTAAAATCATACCTCCATGTAGCCCCGCTTTGGGCTATTTGCTGATGAACTGGGAGTAAAATACTTGCACAGTAGATACCAAAAGTGCATGTTCCTTTAAGAACTAACCACTCCCTAATACCTCCCAGAACCACCTAGTGAGCACGTTTGGCACATGTATTATAGAATATCATTTATAAACTTTAACCCTAACCCTAATCTCTCTACAGCTGCAGGTTCCCTAAGAACTCTTGCTCACTGAAAACCATAATAAATCTTTACCACTTTGACTTCAAGAATGCTTGAGTCCACGAATTCATTCCAGGAGACCTGCCCCTGTACTCTGGTCTTTGGGGGGGCTCTCACCCCCCTTTTCCAGCCCTCATCATCTTCACCCTCTTTTCACTCTCTCCCATGCTTGGGCATCTCAGGTATGCTCCTCCTCTCTGGATCTTTGAGTACAAGGTAGATAAGAACAATAACAGTTAACACTTAGTACTCACTGTGTGCCACCCTCTGAACTAAGTGCATTACAACCATTGTCTCATTTAAACTTCACAACCCTGGAAGGGCATGTTTTCATCTCCATTTTACTGATGAGGAAACTGAGGCAAACAGAAGTTGGGTGAATTGCCCAGAGTCACACAGCTAGGAAGTATATGAGGCTGGATTTGAACTCAGGCCTTCCTAAATCTAATTCCTACACTCAATCCACTGAACTACCTAGATGACCACTTGTTGAAAATATAGAAGATCCCTATTCAGGTACAGATTAGACAACATGGCCTGAGGTCTTGTCCAGTTCTACATTCTGTGATTCCATAAGAACCATAAGAAGCCCAAGTCCTCTCGTTTTCATTTTCTGATGCTCCTGGGTCTCATCTACCCTCCCCAGCCTCCTCATTCAGAAAGTACCTCTGCTCCCAAACTTCTTTAACATGGAGACATCTATAGGGTAAGACAAGGCAAACAAGGGTGTTCAGAGGAATGTGGGACCTCCAAAAAACTTTGGGTACCATTAAGTCCAGTCCATTTTAGAAAAGAGAAAACTGAAGCCCAAGAAGGGGCAGTGATTAACTCAAGTTCACCTGGGAAGTAAATAACTGAGTTAGGACTCACCTCCCCCAAGTCTTGGCTCCTTCCATAACTCATGAATATGGAACTTTGGCTGCATAAGGGATTCCAGAGTCAAAGTTCTTAGAAAATCCAAGACTTGGGGTCTAGTTCATCAAGTGTTCCTCCCCCCACGTAAAAACATACATACAGGTATAGCCACACATGTACATGCATACAGTGCTCATATACACACATGTACATGCATAGACACATGTACATGCGCTCATACATGCAAATACATATATACACACGCACACATGCTCACACAATGCACTTACAACACATGTATGTGCATTCCCACAATGCATGCACACACTTACATACATGCACATGCACACATACACACACATAGAGAGACCACCCTAGGCATTTCCTCAGGGATTGTAAAACAAGTTTGTCTTGGATCCCATACAAATTATTTACTCATATACCAAATGGACTTCACAAGTATTTCCTCCAAAGTGAATCTATAGTTCAGACCCAAGGCCAATTTTATGAATCATATTAGCTTCCTAAGGCCAGATATTCTAGGTACCAGAGAAACAGAAAAACTTCTTCTTTCAAGGTATTTATATCCTGAAAACAGATAATTACTAATTCCATTTTCTACTCCAAATGGGAGTTTGTTCATTTTCTTCTCGTTCACGTTCTCCCTCTATTTTTTAGAGAAAACTATCTAAAATACTTGAATTAATCAAGAGAATAGGCAGCCATGAAAAATACGACTGATCAACAAAACAGAGCAAGATGTCCCAGTTCTGCAGGCCTTCTTGTCTGGGTTAACCATTTCCTCACCAATTCACATTTTCTGGGCCTGTGAAACACTCTACTAAATGCTATTTCAGGCACCTATTAGTTGTGAAAAAATAAACCAGCAGCACAACAGCCTTTGGATTTTAATCTTGTCAGGGTCTTAGGGAGGCAGCTGAGGTAGAATAGGATGAACAATCTTTGGCATCACAAAAACCTCCAGTGGTGTGTCCTTCTTTAAGGAGAAGAAAAAGGTATCCGCAAAGAGCAATGATCACTCAGAGTGCATGATCAAACAACTGGATGGGGAGAGGGGTCCACCACCCTCCTTTTAGTCTTCTGAAGGACAAAGTTACTGTGTCTAAGCAAGCACGGAAAGGGGAGGATGTAATTGGTATCACAGCTCTTATTACATTCTTCACCTCAAAGCCCACCCCTCTTTCTGTCAAAGGCACCACAGTCCTTCTAGTCACTGAGTTGGACACTCCAACATCATCCTCAACCCCTCAGACTGGGCCACAGAGCCAACCACTTGCAAAATCTTGACATTTCTTCATCTTCATCCATCAACTCACAACGCCATCGCCCTCGTCCAGGACCTGACCATCTTTCAGCCTAGACCACTGCAAAAGCCTTCTAATTGTCTTTGCCTCCAATCTCTCTCCCATCTAAACTCATTCTCTATGTAGCTACTAAAGTGATTTTCCAAAACAAAAGGTACAATATCACTCCTCTAATTAAACTCAGGGGCTTCCTACTGATTTGAGGATTAAATATTCCATCTTTATCACATCCTTTAACATTTATTTTTGGGCAAGTTTCATAACATACAATACAGTTAAAGCCATAACACATTGTAAGAGTGGTACTAGATTGATTATCCAACCAATTTAAAAATAATTACTTCTACTGAATAAAAATACTTCTTGATTGTGAACAGATCTGTACAGCATCTAGGAGCAATCAAAGTCATTGAGTAAGAGACTTGGTTACGTCCTAGGGTTCTGTATGAAAGGAAAGAGCATTCTCTGAGTCAGACAGATTCCAAGGGTCTGGAAGCTAAGAAGAAGCATCAGGATTATATGGATTTAGCCAAAACTGGCAGCTCTGGGCCAATCAGTGAAAGGATAAAAAAAAGCAGATCTGAGCTTTGGCAGATAAGGGAAGTTTGGAGGACAGTCATTGCTAGACAAGTATCTCAAAGCAGAAGCCTTGCATTTATGCCCCCTGTGGACCTACCTACATAAGGACTGTAGAGAAACAGGATTTTTCCCCAACACCAGAGATAATTTGCTGTTTCATTAACCAAATTTTGTAGTAACATAAATTTTTCCTCACCTACAAAAAGGCCAGGGTTTAAAGAAAGGAGAGTTCCTAACATTTAGGTAGCAGTTGCCTGGGGTGAAGAACCTGCAGCCTCAAGGCTATATGTAGCCCTCTAAGTCCTCAAATGTGGCCCTCTGACTCCAAACTTCAGAGATCAAATGGGGACTTGTTCTGTGAAGTTGGGATTCAGTCAACGGGCCACATTTGAGGACTACTGGACTCTTCCAAAATTCACATATCTATCTATCTACCTATCTATTTATAGACATAGGTATCACTTGGAAGTCCAGAGTGACTGTGACTGAATTCATAACTTTTCATTCAAAATAAACTTTCTAAAATGCAGCAGAAGAAACCACACTGACCTTAGAGTGATTCTATTTTGCCCTAGGATCAAAATGAGCAACAGGGTGTTCTATATCTATAAACTTAAAAATAAGTAATTATTTTTAATAATTATTATTAATAATTATAAATATTGGGGATGTATGCTTAAAAACTTTTTACAGATAAGGGTAAGCCTACAATCAAAAAATTATGGAGGCCACCAGCCCTTAAGACAAAATAGAAACTCCTCAACCAAGGCTCTTCAAGAAGGTCTATCTCATCTGAACCTACCTTTCCAGCCTCCTACTCTTCAGGCACATACCAAAGAATTTGTATGCCTTGCACAAACTCATCTGTATCTTTTAGATACAGCTGAAACTTCCTATATGGGTTGTCATCCCCTCCCCTCATTAAAACATGAGTTCCTTGAAAGCAAGAACTATCTTTTCTATTTGTATTTCCAGTGCTTAGCACAGTGATTTTCACACAGTGAGCATTTAATAGATGCTTTCTAATTACTTCATTTGTAACACAAGAATGGCTATATAACATAACCATGTTATGGTACCCAAATCTATTTTTCAAGGAATGACTCACTTAACCTCAGTTTACACTGGAGGTGGCAACCATAGGCAGCCATGTTGCTAACTCCTTCTCAAAGTCCTAGGACTAACCTTGATGGGGGACAGGGGGAAAAAAAGGAGGAAGGGGGAGAAGAAAGATACAAGAGTTTTACTAATCACCACTATAGCTCCTAAGCCCCAACTGGCATGCTTCCTATTTATACAAATCTTTTTTCCTCCTTCAAGGTACCACCTCCTCTGTGAAGCTTCCCTGATCCCACAGAGAGCATTCTCTCCTCACTTTGATGGTCCAAGAGCACGTTGGAGTTATCTTTTGCCTCTACCAGACTAACTTCTGTTACATTTAGCTGTGTCTGTGTCATAACCACACATACACACACATAAAATCACTGAAGCTGACGATGGTAAATCCCTTGAGGTCAGGGATGGTATCATTGCTTATCTTTGGATTCTCAGAATAAGGCCTGGAACTTTATTAGGCAACTAAGAAATATTTAACTGAATCAAACCAAGATGAAGAAGATCAGTGCCATTTTCTGCTTTTGTTCTTTCTTCATGGCGTAGAAAATGTGAAAGACTGTTGAAAATACTTTCTGTTTCATAAGAGCATGAAAGTATGAGCTGTAAAATAAAATGTGGCCTCTAAGTGACCACGTCTACATTCCGGTGGATTAGGAGAGAAGCTGGGTCATTTGGGTGAATCTGAGCTGAATCTGCAGCTAACCACTACCCAATCCAAGACAGTCAAAACGCATG
Organism: Bettongia penicillata ogilbyi; assembly: GCA_023548195.1. Taxonomy (NCBI): domain Eukaryota; kingdom Metazoa; phylum Chordata; class Mammalia; order Diprotodontia; family Potoroidae; genus Bettongia; species Bettongia penicillata. The sequence continues at coordinate 7,109,672 of JAJHZJ010000022.1, forward strand.
AGCTCCAATTTTGTTTGTTCAGGGTAAATAAAAACTCATATGGCCACACCCAATGTCATACTGGGAGCTCTGCTCTTGGCTCTGTTGCTAATAGTTTCAATGTGCCATTATAGATTGCATTACATGATCTTGGCTCTTCCAACACCATCATATTTTTGGAAACACATGGAAACTTAGCAAAAGTAGAAGAGAAAGATGATGAGGCTAAGTGAAATTATGTCTGCTTCTAAAAGAAAACATTTCAATATCCTGAAAACTTATATTCATCTCATCACACTGCTGCCATGTACTATCTTCTCAAAAGAGTATCACCTAAGGCTGTCTGTTATCTGATAAAGAAGTCCAGGGATCAGAGGTTCAGAGCCTCTGGGATGGTCCTAACTATCTGGTGGTAGCAATGGCAAACTCACATCGACTACGAAATGCTGAGCCAGAATCAAGCTACAAGGCACTCTTGCAAACACCACTCTTTGCTCCACCAGTCTTTACGTACATTGCTATACACTGGAAGAAAGTCATACTAGGAAGGCACAGAGGCAACCAGCCTGAAATTGGAGCCAGAATGCCTACGTTCACACCACTGATTAGCTGTGTGACCTTAGGCAAGTTACTATGCCTCTCTGGATTTTATTTCTTCAACTGTTAAGTGAAGAGGCTGCCAAGAAGATCTCGAAGAACCCTCCTAGTTTAAAATTCTACAGTCCTGTGAGCTCCAATAGCTTTTGGGGGGGCAGCAAGACCTACAAAATAAACCATAACCTATTTGGGGAAGTGTAGATACAAGAGTGCAGAGATAAACCTGAAAACCACTGGTCTAGCGCAAGCTCATTTAAATATGGAGAATACATTCAAATACTAACCACAAAGTGTTCGTTCAACAAGAAATACGTTCACGCTTCATTAAAAAAGATACATTACCTCCCTTAAGATCCCCTGAGTCTTTCCATCTGTCCTACAGCTGAAACTTCCTATATGGGTTGTCATCCCCTCCCCTCATTAAAACATGAGTTCCTTGAAAGCAAGAACTATCTTTTCTATTTGTATTTCCAGTGCTTAGCACAGTGATTTTCACACAGCGAGCATTTAATAGATGCTTTCTAATTACTTCATTTGTAACACAAGAATGGCTATATAACATAACCATGTTATGGTACCCAAATCTATTTTTCAAGGAATGACTCACTTAACCTCAGTTTACACTGGAGGTGGCAACCATAGGCAGCCATGTTGCTAACTCCTTCTCAAAGCCCTAGGACTAACCTTGATGGGGGACAGGGGGAAAAGAAGGAGGAAGGGGGAGAAGAAAGATACAAGAGTTTTACTAATCACCACTATAGCTCCTAAGCCCCAACTGGCATGCTTCCTATTTATACAAATCAGTCACAACGACACTGCTAACACTTAAGCATGAAACATCCTAACGGAGAAGGTAACATCAACAACAATCATAATATGTACTTAATAAAAGTCAAAAGCAAGAATCACTGAAACGTGACAATGTCTACGGTGGGGAAAGTGAAAAACCTCGAAGTGAAGCACATGAGTAGGGAAAACCCTAGACAGCTCTATCCCAGCACACCTGAACATGCCAGGTCACCTCAAGGAATAGTCTACACCATGAATCACTTGCCAAGAGAGGCTCTTCTGGCCCTCTTCACTGCACCAGGGGACTCTTGGGCCACAGAAGCAGTGGTAGGTTCATTAATAGTCAGCTAACATTTATTAAGCACTTCATATGTACCAGGCACTGTTCTCAAGGAGCTCATAATCTAATGAGGGTGATAGGTAAACAACTACGTACAAACAAACTGTATTACCAGAGATACTACTCCACGTGCAGCACAAAAACATTAGAAAGTAGCATGGTGCATTTAGGCGCACTGCAGAGCAAGCCAGCCTGGCTGGAACCAGGCTATGAAGGACCTTGAATGCCAGGTCAAGAATTTACACTTTATTCAGGAGGCAATGAAGGTTTCTGACATAGTCAAGGAAGACCCTTAAGGATAGTACTCATTAAAGTAGAGCACTGCTTCATTTCCATTTTATAAAGGACACTTACAGCATTGAGCAGTAGGAAGCACAGTTCAATGAAAGTCAAGAAGACCCAGGCTCAGTTCTGAACTTCTATTATTCTGGCCAGTAATTGTTTTCAGGGGAGAGAAAGGATTCCTCCTTGACTCACCTTAGTTCCCCTAAACTGATACTTTTTCCCTTGCTGCAGAAAACCTGCAACTTGTCCCTAATTGCTTAACTTGAGGATTTGACCTTGTATCCCACCCTTGTTCTCTGCTCCCAATTCTATCTTGAATCAGAGCCTCCCAGGAACTCACAGCTGGAAAGATATCAAACCCTAGCCCTCACTGGACAAGCATCTCCTCAGACTTCAGCTTTATATCCCCTGGAGCCATGCTGTCCCATGTCACCCTTCCTGCCCTGGGCTCCAGCTTTCTAAAAAGCACCACTCCCCCACAGGTGTGGCCTTTCTTCTATCAGAAAGTAAGGTCCTAAGGACAGGGATTTAAAACATATGTATGTATGTATGTATGTGTATGGGTATATGTATGTGTATATATATATATATATACACACACACACATATACACATACACACACACATATATATATGTATGTGTGTATGTGTGTATCTGCATTCCCAGCGCTGCTTTTTCCTTCATCCCCATCCTGCCCCTGATCCACACTGTGTGGTGTGATCCTGTATAAGCCATCATCCTGCAATGTCCTAGCTAGCTCTCTGGTACTACTGGCACTGTGAGAGGACATTTCCTCATTAGAAGCCCTCTTCATCAATGAACTCACAGGTCAGATTCCTGTGAACAACAAACCCAAAGGTCATCACTAGGAGAACTGCATTTTGAGGAGGGTGCCCAAAGCTCTTCTCTTCTAAGGATCTTGTATCCCAATTCTAGCCTGCTCTGATTCATCCCTTTCCTGAGAGCCCAGAACATTTCTTTGATGAGCCATACATTTTCACATACTGGCTGGGTGACTGAGGACAGTTACTTTACCTCGGGGTGCTCTGAGAAGTTCTCTAGAACTAGAAAAGGTGCTCATCTGCATGAAGAGCAGTTTTGTCACCCAAGTTCCTTCTGCCCATGAAATACTAAGCCTAGTCTCTAACCCCTACATTTTTAGTCATTGGTTATAGCTATGATAATTATATACCGAAAATTCCCTATCTAGATTTCCCAAGACATGTGCGTCAGCCAGTCACAATATCTCTAAAATTCCTGTGATTACATTTGGGGAAACTTATATTATCAACAATTCATAGCTTGTGACTAGCAGGAAAATCTAATCTCTCATGAAATGGATATGACTTTCTTAATATTCCTTTTCCACAAAAATGTTTCCGAGTGCCTATAGTAGCCAATGAGGAATAGAAGACAGTTAAAAGTCATCTGTTACCTATGCCACACAGAATGTTTGAAACCACAAATTTTTAATCTATACAGAAAATCTTTCAGATAAACTCTCATCATTCTCCAATTGTTTGGTATATATCTCATCTCTTCAACCAGATCATAAGCTCCATGAAGACAAGAGGATATTCTTAATTTGTATTCTCTATGGCATTCATTACATTATCAGTACCCCTTACATTAGCCAGATATGGTATTCAGCAGAATTCACTATGATAGTCATGCTGAAAAGTTTTTAAATAGGGTTCAACAATTCTCTATTTCTACATGTTCTCATTTTTAAAAAATCTCTTTAAAGAGAAAAAGGCAAAGAAACACCAATCAAAACAGTTCTGACCGCTGATTGTATCCTGAGAGAACTTAAGCTCACATTCAGTTAAATGTACAGAAGGGTCATTAGGGAGGGCAGCCCAATACCTCTGCCCTATATTTATTTCACTCCTCCTGCTGCTTCAGAAACTGTGGTTACTCTTAAAAGGGAAGGAAATTGGGAAAGTATGTTATCTTGCACTGCTTACTGCAAGAGCAAGAGGAGTCATTAAAGGTTAACATTAGAAAAGCTTTACGTTAACCAGGCTAAATAAAAGCAAATCAACTAGAGCCAAGCAGTGAAAAGAGCAAGACAAAAATCTATGAGTCTTATAACAGTCCTATATGCAACACATTATTCATGAAGCCACATACTTCATATCACCTTTTGAGCTATATTAGAAAGAGGCTCTACTTAGGAGATAATTTTGTGACTCTTTTAAAAATCTAAATAAATAAATGAAAAAAAATATATATATATATAAAAACATGTATACATACATACATACACATGGACCTACTCAGCACAGCATGAAGCAGAGCAACAGGTATTTAATAGACATCTGCTAAATTCCAGGACCTTGGGAATAAAATGAGACCATCCTAGTCCAAGGTGCAGATGAGAATGAAATCCACAAACTAAACACAAAATTATTTTAGTGACCAGCCACTAACACCTAGTGGAATCAAGAAAGACCTCTGGAAGTTGAGCCTTCAAGGTAAGGGGCAGAAGTGAGCAGAATTGAGGAGGAATAGGAACCCATGTGTGGCAGCCGGTCTGTGCAAAGGCCAGAAACACGCGACAGAGTTGTATTCAGAGAAGAGCAAACAGGTCCAAGTGGCTGAAAGGCAGAGGTCATGAAGTGGAGCAATAGGCCATCAGCCTGGAAAGGCAGACCAGAACCCAACTGTAAAGGGCTTTCAATGCAGAGAACTTTGCATTTGATTCTAGAGGCAAGAAGGAGGCACATGTCACAATAAATGGTGGTCAGACCTGTTTCAGTAATATCCCTTTGGCAGCTGTGTAGAGGACGGGTACAGAAAGATCACTTAGAAGACATCTGCAATAGGGCAAGCAAAAGGTGGCAAGAACCTGAAACACAGTATTTGTACATGTGAATAGAAGCGGGCAGACGGATGTGAAAGGTATTGCAAAAAATGTTTCAAAAAGATGTTGGTGACAGACATTGATGCTATTGGTGGAGCTGTAAATTAGTCTAGCCATTCTGGAAAGCAATTTGAAACTATGTCCAAAAAGTAACTAAACCCAGCATACCCTTTAGCTCGCACAACAGCATTATAAAGTCCATACCCCCAACAGATCAAAGAAAAAGGAAAAGGGCCCATACATACAAAAATCCATGTAACAACTTTTTATAGTGACAAAAGAACTGGAAGCTGATGAGGTACTTGCACCAACTGCTCAAAATGAATGCAATAGCATATGACTGCACTGTAAGAAATTAGGAAAGGGATTTTTTCACAGAAACCTGAGATGTGTATGGAATCAAAGCAGAGTAAAATGAGCAGAACCTGGAGGAACAATTTATGTTAGTACTTCACCGTTGTAAAAAAACAAACCATTTTGAAAGACTTAACTCTCATCAAGTCAATGATCATTCATAATTCCCGAGTATCAAAGACCCCTTCCCAGCTCCAAACAAACGGCTTAGGGCCTAATAAGTAGAATGAGAAACAAGGCCAACATGAGAATTTGTTTTGCTTGACTATACTCATTTGTAACAAGCATTCTGGTTTGTTTGGTTTTGTTTTTTTTTTTTTTTTGCGGGGGGGATAAATGCTTGATAACTAAATAATTAAAATTTAATTTAAAATAAGGATGTTACATAAAGATGTTAGCAAGATGATGTTACTTAATCTAATTTAAAATAAAGATGTCCCTAATTCTACTACTAACTAGTTACAAGGTCATTCCTGCTTTAATTTCCCCAGTGATGAATTAGGATGGAGAGAGGCTGGACTAGATCACCCCTAAGACATACATACTCCATTCCAGATTATCATCCTATCACTAGCTTCTGTGTAGCCTCTACTCCAGTCAGATTCATACTTTCCCCATCTTAGTGCCTTTCTTCATGTCTCCCCTAAGCTTAGAAAGTTATTTCTCCTCCTTTATGACCAACTGAACATTATCTCCTCTAGGAAGTTTTTCAGGACAACCCTCTCCCCCCATAATGAACCTTTTCTTGGATCTCGCAAACATTCTACATGCACATATCACATATTCCTTTGTATTAAAGTTATCTGGTCATGTGTCATGGCCCTCTACAGGATTATAAGCTCCACGAAGACAGAGAGAGTGTTTTCTATACACCCTGTCCTCACATGTTCTGCTATGGGCAGTAAGCAGCTGTTAAACAGGGTATCCCACTAGTGTCAGTGCAGTCATTAAAGATTAAAACTTCACTAACACTTTTTGGACAGGTGGAGATTTGCATTGTACTGCCAGGCCCAGAGCAGAGAATAAGGAGCAAAGAATAACAGGAAAGCAGGATTTTTTTCCCCCTAAAATTTAAAGCTCCAAGGGCCCTTAATGACTGATCATTTAGGCCAAACCCTTCACTTAAAAGAGGAAAAATCTAAAACCTAGAGAAGCTCAATGTTCGTCTATGGTCACCCAGGGGTAAGAAACTGCACCAAGAGATCCATTCAGACGTCTTGACTCCAATTTCAGAGCTCAGGTCACTACCCAGAGCTGCATCCTGACAAGGAACAATTATCTAACAGTCAGAGTTGTGTGAAATGGAATGCATTGCCTCCGGCAAGATGACACAGAAAAGGATACAGGTCCAGCCTGGGCTAGCTGACCTCTGGCATTCTATGATGCTATGAAATGGATCTAATGAAATCAATTATTAGAATTAGGCACTCTAGCCTTAATTACTTCTGTTGGAGTAACAAATGGCCTCTTATCAAGCAAAATTCAAGTCAAATATTAAATGGCCACATACTGTGTTCAAGACACAAGGACTGTCCATGAGTCTGCTGGAGCAAGCAAAAAAATAGAGGCGGTGCCAGAGCTTAAGGAGTCTCCAATCTGGAGGAAGACAGGTGAGGCGGCAAAGAGCAACAGACTTAAGCAGTAGCTTAGGACAACAGCTAGAAAATTGTCACAAGGAAATCTATAACTAAGGATTAAGTAATTAAATGCCAAACTACTGAGTTCTGTTGCATAAAATGTGCTTTGTATGATTACAAAAGCAACAAGTATTTGCCAAGAAACAGAAGAAGTTTCACAGGAAAGTTGTATCCTTCACATAAACATGAACATGTGACTACTCAGTTGTAACCTAACCCTGCCAGGCAAAGGAAACACCAACACTTTATTTAACAAACCAAAATCACAATGTGTGCAGCAGCAGCACTGGGTCATGGAAACAGAATCAAACCAAACCAAAATGCCTGGTAATAAAGGTGGGGGGTTAACGAGGCCGGTTTAACTGAATTCAGTGCAATTCCACAGATACTCAGTAAGCCCAGACCAGGTACCAGTCACTGCTGGGGGAAAGACCCCAACAAGGAAAGCCTCCCTGCTCCCAGATGCATCACATGCCCTCATCACTCCTCTTTTGTTGTGCGAGTTCATTTGTCTCCAGTTTTGTGACCTTATTTAAGTGACAGAAACAAGAGAACATTTTGAAAGCAGTCCAACATGCAAGCCCTGCAGTGAACAGGCATGGATTAAGCACTCCCTGTGGCAAGCTCAGCTGTATCTTCCAAGGGTCAACCTTGATCTAAAACAGGTCTTTTTTCTTTCCATTGGCAGTTGGAAAGGGACCTCAGGGCTTACCTAACCTAACCCCTTAATTTTACAGATAGGGAAAACTGAGAGCATGAGACCCCAACTGTCCTGCCCAAAGTCAGGTAGCCAGTAATTTGCAGAGCTAAGGTTCAAACTCAGGTTGCCACATTCCAAATCCAGGGATCTTTCAACAACATCTGACTGATAGCTTCATCCTAGTGAAAATTACTCCTACCCTTTCACTTTTAAAAAAAAGATTGAAAGGAAAAACCTGAGCGAAACAGAGCTAAAGGCTACACACACAAGTATATCTCAAGCTTCTGTTGCCGCACAAGAAGGACTGATTCCCAGGGAGCAAGAGCTTCTGGCAAGAGGGATGATGACAAGTGCACTTACCCTAACTCCTGCATTAGCACCTCTAGTTCTCCAACAGGATGTTTACTAAAAAATACATGATCAGCTATTCTTCGAGGCTCCTCAAGAAGTGGAGTATCTCAGAGAAACCTGGTAACCCCCTAACCACAGGCATTTCTTCTTAAAACGACCTCAAGGGAACAAAATTCAAACGAGGTAATGAGTCATTAGAATCGGAGGATCTGAACTGAATCCTCTACCTGCATTTTCTACTTCTGTGACCATGAGCAAGTCACTCAAGTAACACATCTGAGCCCTTTTCCTCATCTGTAAAATTACAGGACAGGACTAGATTATGTGGATCCCCTTAAAGGGATATAATGCTGGGCAGCTAGGTGTCCCAGTGGATAGAACACTGCGCCTGGAGTCTGGAAGACTCATCTGTCAGAGTTCAAATTTGGCCTCAAACACTTATTACCTATATGACCTTGGGTAAATTACTTAATCCTGTTTGCCTCAGTTTCCTCATATGTAAAATGAGCTGGAGAAGTGAATGGCAACCACCCCCAGTAATTTTGCCAAGAAAACCCCAAAAGGAGTCACTGAGTCAGACATGACTGAAACTACTTAACAACAAATGGGATATAAATAAATTTATAAAAGGAAAACTTTTTTATGCCAAATGTCTTACACACATACGTATATGGATGTATGTGCACACACATATACATATATGCATGTATATATACACACATATGAAACTTAAATTTAAGCAAAACAACTCAGAATTACTAAAATTCATTTGGAAACTGAGTCTTCCTTGTGACTACCAGGTCAATGGCTAATTAAACTGAATTTAACGATGAAACTGGACTTTGATCCAAAAGTTAGTAAGAATGAGTACTAATTTTCACTTAAAATAGTCACAAAATTTCACTAACAAAACATGGTTAAAAATTACATCATGATTTAACCTCTTAAAAGATATTCCCATCCCAACCCAAATACTGTTTCCAACTTTTACACTGTTTCTTATAGGGCTTTCACCTTTGTCTTCACTTGTATAACATTTTAAAAATAAAATAACTCAATTGTTTTATCCAGATATGGCCTTACTTTGCAATTAGTTTAAGACTGATTTCTTATGCCAAAACACACACATACACATGATAACTGGGGAGAGAAAGAAAAAACAAACTGGTGAATTTAGTTCCCCTGACTTCCAACCCCAGTCACTTGGCTCAAGTCTTAAAAGATCATTTCCAGTAGCACATGACCTGCACATACAAATCTGAATTACAGAACTTCAGAGCTGGAAGAGGTCTTAGAAACTAGTCCAACTCCTTCATTTTCCAGATGAGGAAACTCACACCCACAGGCAAATTTACTGTCATTAGCTGTACTATCCCAGCAAAGGAAATAAGGGAGAAAAAGTTTCTTCTCCTGGATATCACCACTAAGGGCTGGCCGGCCCTTGTTTTATATAAACAGTTCTATGATACACACAGACTTAAGGGGCAGGAGGAAACAATAAAAGCATGCCAAAAAGTAATCAAAGGAATTTTGAAACAGGATACTAAGACCTGAAATTATGTGATGAGGAGCTTTTATTTAAATAAACAGTTCCACAGGAAATAAAATTTACCTTAGGGAGGTAAATTTGTTAGCTACAGACATGTCATTTTTTTGGGCAAAAGTCCCCCTGTACTGTTCCTAAATTTACACAAAGAGTTTGGTAAACACTACTCAGACTTTGAACCTCTTCTACTTCAATGGAGAAAAGTGCCCACAGGTTTTAGGCAGCACAGAGAGAACTAATGTGGTAGAACCTGCCAGCTATAATCAAAACCTGAACAAAATGGTAATGGAAGAACAAAAAGCAAATGCTTTATAATGACCTCAGTTGTGGGCAAACCGAGCTGCTGAGTATTAAAGGGATCCCTCGGGAAAAGCCCCAGTTCACAACTGTCACCCCCCTCCTCCCCAGGAGCCACAACTGGTTGGCGCTGATCACTTGCCTAGTTTTTTAAAAAAGTACCATGCAGGAGACCAATCGCTTTGAATAAAGAATAGATTAAGATGAAGGACAGAAAGCAGAAATGGAAAAGACGAGCGAGGGTGGAAAAAACGCAAGGAAAGACAAGAATGAGAAAGAGGGAGTGAGTCCTGGGCTCCAGCAGGAAAGTCATGCATGGGAGAATCAGGAAATAAGGAAGGGGCTAAGTAGAAGACATTGAGCAAGCAAAGCTGGCAGGAATAATGAGGAAATGAGGAGGGGGAAGGAGAAGATAAAGGCCAGAGGCCACGGGGGCACAGGGAGAGGCCATCGGTCCAACCTCATTTTACAGATGGGGAAACTGAGGCAGGAGGCTACCTGACTGCCCAGAATCAATAAATCCAGCACTATGCCCACTACTCCTCAGGTGGCTTAAAGAGGGACGGAAAATGATAAGTTGAGTACCAACAGCACCTCAAAGAAAGATAACGAGGCTCGGGCGATTTTTCCAAATGCGGGGGCGCAGGACACACACGAGCCTCTCCCGAGCGAACCGAGGGGAGAGGACGTGGTACGCGCGCAGCGCGAGGAGCCAGCCACCCTCCCGGGTGAGCAGGGGCTTGATCAGCAGAGTACGCCGCGGCGGGGGCGTCGTGGCCGCTACTCCGCCAGGGGCACACAGGCTTCCGAACCCCTGCGTGGTGAAGAGCGGGGACACCGAGGCGCTCACAGGGCAGGGCGGGGACACAAGAGGGGGAACAGGGGCCCGAGGGGAAGGAGAAGCGGCGGCTGGGAGGGAACACGGGGGGCTCGCTCGGTTTGGGAGCGTCTGGGGGGGAGGGCAGCGCCCAGGCTGCGGAGGGTCCGGGGGGCCTCCCTCGGGGAGGAGCGGCCGGTTGGGGGGAGGGTGCCCCGGGATGCCGCGTCGGGAAGAGCGCCCAGTGGAGGGGCAGTGCCCTGCCGGAGGGGACGCCCACCTTGAGCACCGTGACACCTCCTCCGCTGTGCACCTGGAAGAGCGCGGCGGGAGACTCGTCGGCGCCCCCGGCCGAGGCGGACCCCGCGGCGGTGGCACCGGCGGCGGGCGGCTCGTCGGGCCCCTGGTAGCTGAAGCAGGCGTCGGCGATGTCCAGGTGGCCGAGGGGCAGCGCGTCCTGCGGGCTCTTGAAGTAGTAGAGGTAGCAGCGGCGCGGGTCGAACACGAACCAGCGGCTGCGGTAGCCGCGCAGCGGGCCCTTGCCCGACAGCTTCTGCAGGTAGCCGCAGAGCCGCGCCGGCTCCCCCGCGCCGCCTCGGGGCCCCCGCCCTCGTCCGCAGCCGCGGCCCCGGCCCCAGCCCCGGGCATCCCCGGGCGCCCGCAGCGCCAGCGGCCCGCCCGCCGCGGCCGATCCCGGAGCCGAGCCGCCCCGCCTCCGCCTCCGTCCCCGCCCCACTCCCAACTGACAGGACGGCCGCCCGCCGCGCGAGGCCCCCTGGGACACGTAGTCCTCGCCCCGGGCGGGGAGCAAGGCAGTCTGGGAAGTGTGGTCGCTCCCGCTTCCGCGGCCTTCGCCTCCGCCCCACAAAGCAGCCTGGGATTGACGAGCCTCCTTCACCTTCCCCGCACTCCCCCCCGCCTGCCGCCAGCCTCTTCTATTCCTGGACAGGGCGGCCGCCGCGCACGGCCTCCTGGGACTTGTAGTCCCGCCTCCCCTCACCCAGTTCTCCAGCCGAGAGCCCCTGGGCCAGACGGGCGGTTCACGTCTGCGCTCCGTAAGGCGTTGTGCAAAGCGCCCTTGAAGCGCTCCGCAAGCCCGAAAGCCCCTGCTGTCCCTGAGAAAGTGTGGCTAATGGTTAGAGAGCCGGCCTCCAGACGGGCGCAGGAAGGTTCCGGGTTCGAGTCCTGCAGACTACCCCAGCCAAGGGGTCCTGAGCGGGGCTGCCAGAGCTCCCGGGCCCCCGCGGAGCTGCACAGCGGTGACCCTGGGCGGCTGCGGGGAGCACCCTCCCCTTCTCCGAGCCTCGGTGACCCCTCAAGAGAGGAATGGACCGTGAGCCCGACCCTGCGTCCCGCAGCACTTCGCCCAGCGCCGACACGTAGTAGGCACCTGCTGGCTGAGCTAGATCCTCCCTGAGGCTCCGTCCTACTGAGGCACATAGTAGGCGCATCATAAATGTTCACTGACCAACAGGCTGGGCTAGATCATCTCCAAGGCACCTTCCTACTGAAACAGCGCCTGGCACATAGTAGGCGCATCATAAATGTTCACTGACCAACAGGCTGGGCTAGATCATCTCTGAGGCGCCTTCCTACTGAAACAGCGCCTGGCACATAGTAGGCACCTGCTGGCTGAGCTAGATCCTCCCTGAGGCTCTGTCCTACTGAGACACATAGTAGGCGCATCATAAATGTTCACTGACCAACAGGCTGGGCTAGATCATCTCCGAGGCGCCTTCCTACTGAAACAGCGCCTGGCACATAGTAGGTGCTTCATAAATGCTGATTGATTATTGTGTTTCTTCTGGCTTAGGAGGGACTTCTACGATTGGCAGGTTCCAAATCTTGTAACCCGCAGTATCCGAAGGCTAGAAATACAGTATTAGTTAGAAGACACCTAAGAGATGAACCTAACCCAGTCTTTCCCCTTTATACTTGGCCAAGGTGACCCCTAGAAAGGGGAAATGACCAGCCGAAGACCCCGCAGCAATTCACTGGGAAGAACGAGGTGTTTTGAATTGGAGGGGGCATCTTTTCAAGGTACCACCCTGCCTCTCATTTTGACATGAATGTGTTTATGTTTATTGGATCCATTTTGTTTTTTTTCATGCTAAGCAGACCCTGGAGGGATGTAGGGGTAGGAAAGGAGATGGTGGACAGACAAGGGAGTGGAGCATTATAGGCCATGAATTTACTGTTCACTCTAATTGGCTAACTAGACTACTAGTTACAGATAACCTGTTTAAATCTTTGAACACTACTCTCCCCAGGGTAATCTATTTCTTTTTTTCCCCTTTAATTAATTTATTTATTTTTAGTTTATAACATTCAGCTCCACAAGCTTTTGAGTTTCAAATTTTCTCCCCCTTCTTTCCCTCCCCGCTTCCCAAGAAGGCAACTACATATATATTCATATTAAACTTATTTTCACATATCATGTACAGAAAAATTCTAAACCAATGGAATGGATCACAAGAAAGAAGGAAGAAACAAAACAGCAAAAAAGAGTAAATAGTCTGCTTCGTTTCACATTTAGACTCCACAATTCTTTCTCTGGATATGGATGGCATCTTCCATCATGAGTCTTTTGGAGTTGTCTTAGATAACCCTAACCCTAACCCTAAATGCATTGCTGAAAAGAGCCGAGTTTATCAAAACTAGTCATGGAACAACGTGACTGTAGCTGCATATAATGTTCTCCGGCTCTGCTCCCAGGTAATGTTTCTTTGGCCTTACCTGGCCCTTCCTGGGAGTTTCCCTACACTCTTGGACCTTCCTAACCTCTCTCCCTTGCTGTGCCTGCTTCCCCCCAGGTCCTACCTCCCTGTTTCTAATCCCAGACCGATAACCTGACCCCTATTCCTCCTGAGACTCTCAACAGTCTGGTACAACTATTCTTGCCCCTAGACTGCTCTCCAGTACTGTCTGCAATAGAAATTTAATAATCATAGCAATTAGAAAAGAAAAGGGAAAAAAAAGGAGACAAAGAAAGACTGCTGCCTGAATTAGAGTAGGAAACTGGAGTTCATACATCAGTATATCTATCTGGGATACATAGTACTAAGTCCCTGCTGCTCCAAATCCCACCTGCCCCTCAAGGGCAGGGACTTTCCTTTGCCTTTTTGTATCCCCAGAGGGCACTTAATAAATGCGTATTGTCTCGATCTTTTAATGACCCCCACCCTCCACCCAGAAACAAAGCCCTATTTCAGACCAGTATTCCACCAAGGTTGTTGTATGTAGAGCAGTCCCCAAAGAAGTCAAAATGAGTGTCATCTAGAAAGCATCAGAGAAGCTTGAGGTAGGTGGAAGTGGGAAGCCACAAGAGGGGACAGATAAGGCACTCTGAAGAACTATAGCAACAAATGACATCGGGAAAATGTGTGATTGAAAGAGAAGAGGGGTGGTTCCCATAGTTACAGACACAGATGGGGATGGCATGAGAAGGGGCCTCTGCTGCTGTCCCTGCCTGGAACTTTCCTCAGCACCTGGGCTTCCCCATCCCAGTATAACCAACTTGTCCTACAGTCCTCTCACCTTGGAACTTACCTCCTTCCATGTCCTGGGGCCTCTGTTTGTGGGGGATGCCAGAACAGTCAGCCTTCATCCCCTTTCTGATTTTGCTCCTGAATTTCCAGACTTTCAAACCAGGTCTTTGTAGAGGCTTCATCATTCACCTACTTTTTGAGCTCCCTTTTATACGTTGCCCTTTCCCACTAGGGTATAAGCTCCTTGCAGGGAATGTCCTAGTGTAACTCAGCTCAGTTCCTGGCACTTAGAAAGAGTTTAGTAAATACTTCTTGACTTGCCTTAGTGCCTGACTTATTGACCCACCAATCACTAGAGGTGCTGGCGTTTCAGAGTCGATAAATCTGAGAATTGGAAGGATTTCAAAGACCCTTCCATTCTATCCCTATCTTTCTAAGAAAGCCCACTTCAAGATGGCAGACTGGAGACCAGTCTGCCTCTGTCTGAAGCCTTCCAGGGCAGGGAAACGCAGCACCTCCAGAGACATTTTGGAACCCCTGTAATTATTAGGACATTGATCTTCAATCCAAGCTAAGTGGTCCCTTTCTATTAATGCTTGTAGCTAGGCAGAATATCCAGTCCTTCCCTGTAGCAACTACAGATACTTAAAGATAACTATCATGCTTCCTAAGTCTTTTCTTCTCACTAGAGGTTAGACACCCCTAGTCCCTTCGGCCTATCCCCTGTGGTATGATCTGAAGGTTTGTCACTATCCTGGTTACCAGTCCTGCTCACTCTCCAGCTTTTCAATGTCCTTCCCAAAATGTGGTGACCAGAATTGGACACATCATGCTGGATGTGGTCTAGGTGTGGCATTCTTACAGAAAACAGCAAGAAAGTCCCCTTCTTATTCCTGAGCTCTTTCCCTCTCTTAAGATAGTCTAAGATTGCTTTCTTAGGGACCAGAGTACTGTGTTGATCCATGCTAAGCTTGCAGTCCCCTAAGACCCCCAGCCTTTCTTTAGATGAATAGCTGTCTAGCCACAGCCCCTGCCTCTATCTTCACCTTGTGAAGCTGACTTCTTTGAACCCAAATGGAAGACATACACTCTGCCCTGATGGATTTCACCTTTGGGGATTCAGTCCAATTCTGCCTTGCCCAGCAGGATCTTTTGGGACTCGTACCCCATCATCCAGGATGTTAGTCCTCTCATTTCCAATCTCCACAGGTGACCTCTTCCCAAGTTGACATCAAACTCCCAATGAGTACTCTTTGAATTCGGCTTGAATGATACTGTTGTCCAACCCTCTTCTGACTTACTAGAACCAAGTATTCTCAGCCTTTTTTGAGTCATGGACCCCTTTGGAAATCTGGGGGAGACCTATGGTTGCCTTCTCAGAAGAATATTTTAAAACATCAAATAAAATGTATAAGATTGCAAAGGAAGTTTGTTATATCAAAATACAATATTAAAATATATATTTAAAACATATAGACCCCAGCATGAGAACTCCTATTTTGGGCAGGCAAATGGTTAGGTGGGTGGCATGAGGAGTCTGAAGTCAGGAAGACAGGTTCTAAAAACACTCAGTTCAGGTCTAGCACGGAGTGGGCACTTAAATGTTTGTTCTACAGATTTTACTGCGTTATTCATTTGGCATTATGGATGTCTAGCATCACCTCTATTGTCCAAAACAAATGTCTTTTTCATCCTCCAAAGGTAAAGCAAGGAGGGAAAGAAGGAACAAGAAATAAATTAGCACCTGTGTGCCAGGCGCTACTCCAAGCTCCTTAGAAATATTTTCTCATTTGATCCTCACAACACCCGTGGGAGATAGGTGCTGTTATTATCCCCATTTTACAATTGGGAAAACTGAGGCAAGCAGAGATGAAGTGACTTGCCCAGGGTCATACAGCTAGTGAGTGTCTGAGACTGGATTTGAGTTTTCCAGTTCCAGGATTTTATCCACTGTGCCACCACCACCTGCAGCCCTGAGCAGAGCTCTTGGCAAGTATTCTCCAAATGCTTGTTGAATGAATAAGTGGGTAAGTATAATGGACTTTGCTCCCCAGGCGTCTGGCACACCCATCTGCCCCATGCCCACCAAGCACCCTTCTCTAGGGACCAGAAATGGGAAGGAAGCAGCTCAGCCAATGTGCTCTGCCCAGAGAGAACAAGGCTGAATCTGACCACAGCCCGCCCTCAGCATGGCTTCCTTCCCCAATTCTGGTGTAGGCTGTCTGAGGTGGGCTGTGGAGCAGCAGAAGCCACAAACCTGGCCACCCACCCACCAGGACAACAGAAGGGGAGTAGATGCTGGACCCCAAACTGGCTGGTCACCACATGGCACCTCCCAGCCTCAACAGTACTGACTTTCTGTGAACTTGGCTCTGTTGACTCCTGAGCTCTTGCCACCAAGAGCCAGTGTGGGAAGCATCTCAGTGCCAGGGCCACAAACAGATCCCAGAAGGGAGGCATGATGACTTAGAAATCCTCAAATTAACATTATCTATGCTGCATTATATTTTTATTTACTTATTTGGGAAAGCATTTTCCAATTCCTTTCTACATTACAGTTTTACAGGCCACTCCATCAGTCAGTCAGCAAGCATGTAGTAAGTACTTACTGGGCTTGGAGTCGGGAAGCCTCATTTTCATGAGTTCAAATCTGACCTCAGACCCTTACTAGCTGAGTGGCCCTGGGCAAGTCACTTAACCCTGTTTGTCCCAGTTTCCTCATCTGTAAAATGAGCTGAAGAAGGAAATGACAAACTACTCCAGGATCTTTGATCCTGGTGTCACAGAATTAGACATGACTGCGAGCACTGTGACAAGGCACTTGGGATCCAAAGAAAGGCAAAATCAGGAAGACTTGAGTTCAAATCCCATCCTCTGAAACTTTTAAGTGTATGACCCTAGGCAAGCCATCTAACCTCTTTGGACTTCAATGTCCCCATCTGCAAAATGAGGTATTTGAAGGAGACAGACAGTGCTGGATGTGGAGTCAGGAAGATCTAAATGGTAAGAAGATTCTTACCAGCTGTGTGTCTCTGGCCAAGTCACTGCACCTCTATCTGCCTCAGTCTTCCTCTTCTACAAAATGGGGATAATAAAAGCACCTACTTCCCAGGGTTGTTATAAGGACCAAATGAAATAACATATGTAAAGTGCTTTATAAACCTTAAAGTACTTAGTATTAATAATAATAATTAACATTTATGAATCCTTTTAAAGATTGCAAAACTATACAAAGAATATCTCAGTTATCCTTACAAGAGCCCTGATAGGTCAGTGCCATTATAAATAGTATAGTTATTATTTAGTAATATCTAACTTCAGGATCTCATTTGGGGTTTTCTGGGCAGAGACCCTGGAGTAGTTTGCCATTTCCTTCTCCAGCTCGTATTGCAGAAGAAGGAACTGAGGCAAATAGGGTTAAGGGACTTGACCAGAATCACACAACTAGTAAATGATTGAGGCCGGATTTGAATTGTGGAAGATGAGTTTTTGTAATTCCAAGCCAGTGCCCTATCCACTGGACCACTTAGATGTCCTCTCCACATTTAAATCTACACACCAATGCTCAAGTACAAACTAGCCCCTCTATACCAGCCCATATTTTCCTTTGAGCAGTTCTAAACAACTGAGCAGAATGTTAATTTATTGTCTTTTAATTAATGTATTTAGTTTTCAACATTCACTTCCGTGGTATTTTGAATTCCAAATTTTCTCCCCATCTCTCCCCTCCCCCCACTCTAAGACGGTGTGCAATTTGATATAGGTTCTACATATACATTCATATTGAACCTATTTTCACATTAGTCATGTCGTAAAGAAGAATTAGAACCAATGGAAGAAACCATGAGAAAGAAAAAACAAATCAAAAAAAGGGAAAAAAAAACAGAGAGAGCAAAAATATGTTTCAATCTACATTCCGATTCCATGGTTCTTTTTCTGGATGTGAAGAGCAGAATGCTAATTTAACAGCTAAATATTAGCTTTTGTATTACTTCCCTCTCATTTCTCACAGTCAATCCACTGCTGGATTCTAATAATTTTCCCTCGATGGTATCTCTCTGATCCTTGCCCTCCCCTTCGTTCTCGTTGGATCCTATAGTAGTGTAGGTAGTAGAAAATGCCTTAGATTTGAAGGCTTCAAACCCTTACTCTGCTAACTTTCTAGCTGAATGACTATGGGCAAGTCCCCTTCCTTCCCTGAGCCTCAGTTTCCTCCTTTGTACAGTGAGAGGGGGGGCTTGATGACCTCCAACACCCGAATCATCTCTGACCCGCTTTGATTTTTTTTGTTGAGTTGGTGACATGATCTTGTCATCTCTTTTGGTCGCTTCACTTGTTTTCTGCAGTGACAAAGGGTTCCTCCCTATGTCATGGTCCCTGCTGCCTCCAAGATCCATGACACCCCCTCTCTCTTACTATACTCACACCAAAGGAAGCTAGGAATTTCCCCTACTCTATCCTTGTATAGGGAAAGACTCATTATAAGGAAATAAGAATAGAGGAAGTATCCAAAGTTTACTTAAAAGAGGAAATTGGGGTAAACAAATATATCACAATTCAGCCCTGTGATGGGCAACCCTCAGCCTTGCCCCCAACAGATGCAAAGAATGACTCATCTGAAGCTGAAAGATGAGCTTTCCTAGAAGCCAGTCAGGCTGAGTTGAAGAAGAGAGGGGAAACCACTCCTTGTGGGCTTAACAACATCTTCTACATAGCCCCCTTCACGAGGTAAGTTACTAACCCTAAATGGGCATCTGGCACCTACTGCCTTCTCGGAAAGAGGAATTATTTATCACCAGGGAGAGGTGGATGATACAAAAATACTTATTCCTAGTTCTTTCTCCCTATTACCTATAATGAAATATCAACTCCTCAGCCTGTCATTGTCATAACTGGCTTCTAACTGATCTTTCCAAACTTATTTAATATATCTTACCACCCTTCAATACACTGATACTGCCTGACACATACCCAGATATATCTACAGTAAGATGAGCAGGGATTTTTCCCAGGGTGCTAAAATTTAAGGGGTGGAGCAATGCACTCCAGCAGAATGAATAAATGACTGAATGAATGAACGGAAAAAGTCTCACCTCTAACGCTACCCGTGTGATCCAGGCCCAGTAGTTGAACCTCCCAGAGTCCCCTGCTATGACCAGGACTCTAGGCTGTACAGAAGGGTACTGACTCACATGAGGAGAGTCATTTCTATCACTTGGACCAGTTCAAACCCAGGTGCAGGCCCTATACCTAACCCTGTGAATGACAAAGTGGTGGGATGCTACTCACTTCTAGGGTGGGTCATGCTGCTTATCCCAGATATCCACTGGCCACTCCCTCCCACACACACACACCTCCCACAGTCACCTCAGACCACCTTGTGTCCATCCTCATCACTGATGCCTGCTGACCTCCTGTTCCAATAATCCTTCTGCCAGTCCCTCTGAAAACATGACCATACAATCTCCATCTTCTTCCTCCTCCTCCTCCTCAAGTCAACAACTTTCTTCTCAATCAGTAAAGTTTCTATTAAATGCCTTGGTGTGCCAGGCACTGTACCTGGTGCTAAAGAAACAAAGACAATGAAGGCAGCCCTGCCATTCAATCTGGATAAATAACCCAGAGATGAATAAGTATATTTAGAATAAATACAAATGTGCAAGATAATTTGGGGAGGAAGGCACTTGCAGCTGAAGAAATCAGAGTAGATAAGAAACAGCTGAACTGGACTTTGAAGGAAGCTAAGGATTCTAAAAGGGGGAGGTAAGGAGAGAGTATGTTTCAGGCATGGGGTACAGCCTGTGCAAAGACATGTCTGACTCTATGTGACCTCATGGAAGTTGTCCCACTAATCCCAACATGCAGATCCTCATTTTGGAGGATACTCCAATACTCCAATTCCTCTTTCCCTCCTCTAGGATGCTCCATTCATAGTACACCACTTCAACTGGCTTGTCACTGCTGCTCAAAAATTCTTCTGTTCTGTCCTTATAACTTACCATATTCCCCCCAACTATCATTCCAAGCCCTTTCTTCTCCCTCGGGTATCATACCCCCTTCTTGCTCCCTGGAAGCTTGGACTCTCCTCTGGAACCACCCTGGGCTTTAATAGACCAGCTTCAGCATCATCTCACCAAGATCCCACTTCCACTATTCTCTCCTGGCCATCTTTGCCATGCTGTCCTGGGCATGCCCTGCCCTGGCCTTCCTCCTGCTTCCCTCTTGCTAGCTTGTATTCCCAGGACTTGGCACAAGGTCTGAAATATTGCAAGCAATCCCAAATCCAGAATCTTATAATGGCTGACCTCAGTCTGTGATTGACAATTCTAGCAATGCAACCTCAACTTTCCCAGTTTGACCACCCTCCTCTCCCTGCCTCCTTAGCCCTGGTGAAGACTAATGCCCCTGAATTCTCCTTCCTCCTGGGTTATCAGAGCCTTGCTCCAACGCACCATACCCTCTTGGCCATAATGCTTGGCCTAATGTTAGAGGGTGTTGGCCTTCAAATCAGGAAAATATGGATTCACGTGCCAACTCTGACATTTACCAACTTTATGACTCTAAGTTACTGTACCACTTCCAACAACACTGAGTCCAAGACCCTGAACTGAAGACTCACCCAGAGTCACAGAGCTGGTGGGGATCTCAAGTGGGATCTGAACCCAGGTCTTCCTGACTCAGAACCCTGACTTGCAAATCATTTTGTAAAATTTAAAGTGACAAATTTATTATTCTTATCATCATTATATCTCCATTTCCTCTGGCTTCTAACCACCTGCCTACAAACACCCTCATTTCCCCAATTAAAAAAAAAAAGCCTTACCTCAACTGGGTTTTTTTTAGACCTCAATTCTTGAAGCAAAATCAGCTCTTGTTCCATCTCTCCCTCGCCCCCATACTCAATGTCTTAAAAAAGTGATCAACACCGAGAAAAACGCCTCCACTTCCCCTCTTCCTCACTCTCTGAGCCTCTGGCCTTCTGACCTCAGCACTCTGCTCAAACTGTGGCCAAGGCTCACCAGTGACTATAGGCTCTTTTTTTAGCTCTCTTCCTCCTCCTCTTCCTCTCCCCATCCCCCTCTCCCCCTCCCCCTCTCCCTTCCCTTCCCCCTCCCTCCTCCTCTTCCTCCAGGGACCTTTCTGAAGTTTTTGATGTATTGATCACCAGCTCCTCCAGTTGCTTCTCCCTCCCTCTACTTCAAAGATACCATTCTCTCCCCATTTTCTTCCTTCCTCTAATGGCTTTTGGTTCCTCAAGAAATACCCCATCTGTGGGATGTTCCTAACTTTCAGGGTGCCGTGGGTCTCTCTGGCATTCTGATTGTCTGGCTTTGAACTAGTCTTTTATCTGGGCCTGGGTTTCCTTCTCTGTAAAATGAGGGTTGGCTTCTGTGATCTAGAACAGGGGTAGGGAACCTGCAGCCTTGAGACCACATGTGGCCCACTTGAGAACCTAGAGAGTTCCCCATTCCTGATCTAGAAATCTCTTCTAGCTTTAAATTCTATGATTTCAAAATCATAAAACTTTGGTGATGGAGAAAGCCTTAGAAATTCTCTCATTTTACGGAACAAGATAGCCAGGGCTGGATAAATTGACTGATGTAGCAAGGATCACCAAGGTAGCAAGAAGCAGACTTCAGATTCAAATCCAGGGCCTCTAATGCCGAATCCAGTACTCTTTCCACTAGATCCCGTTTTCCCATTTTGCAGATGAGCACCTGAGGGCTAATTCCTTTCCACTCTACCCATGCCACTCCCTCTCACACTTTACAGAATCCCCAAATCCCACTATTTCTGAGTTGAAAAGGATCTCAAAAGCCCTCTAGTCTACTTCATGCCTGAGAAATGGTCTGCCAGTGAAGGAGAGCCTACCATCTCTCTAGCTCATTCATTTTAAAGTGACTAATTGTTAAAAAAAAAAAAAAGTTTTTTCTATATCAAACCTCAATTTGACTTGATAGTTTTCATCCATTGTCCCTGTTTCCACCTTCCAGAACTATACAGAGCAAACTGGATCACTTATCCATAAGACAACCCTCCCAATACTTGGAAATCACTATCATGTACCCCTTCTAAAGGGGAAAAGATCACCAGTGCCTTGGGGTAGATCGCTTAGCCTTTTTGTGCCTCAGTTTCCTTATCTGTAAAATGGACATAACAGTAGCATTTGCCTTATAATTTTGAAGAGCAAATGTGATAATCTAGGTAAGATACCACATAAATACCCAGCTCCAGGCCCCTAGTTATTATCTTAAATTGTGAGTTCCTGGAGGGCAGGGGCTATCTTTTGCCTCTCTTTGTATCTCCAGGGCTTAGCAGGCACAGAGCCGTGCTTAATAAATGTTCATTGATTGAGTCATCACGTGGCTGTCTCTGAGGCTTAGTTATTAGCTGACTAGAAAGGTGATGATAGCACCTTGAGATATCCCCTCCTCCTTGCAAGGCCTTCAGTATTTCCATAAAAGAATCTTGAACACCTAAAGCCTCAAAAGAAGAAAGCCTCAGTAAGGATAGAATTCAGCTCCTTGAGGGCCTGTGAAGGCTATTTTTCCTTTAGGTGGGAACAGACCAGCAGGCATATAGCCTCAGAGCAAGCAGTATTTCTGACATTCCGGGGAGGAGAGATGCCTCAGAATTGCTTGAGCACCCCAGAATCCCCTATCCTGGAGAGCTGGCACCTCCCCCTCCTCAACTTCCTTTTTCTCTTAAGATCATAAATCTAAATCTAGAAAGAAAGGACCTTAGAGGCCATCTAGCCCATTTTACAGATGAAGAAACCCAGGGCCAGGTGGTTAAATGCCTTGCAACAGAGTCACACAGGAAATCATCGTCAGAGGTGGGATTGAAGCCCAGCTCTCCTCGACTCTAAGCCCAGTGCCTGATCCACCCTACCAAGCCGGCTCCCAGAGGCTGACACTAGAACAGATTGAGGAGGGGGATCGGGACCCAACATTTGGCCTCCTTGGTCCCCTTCCTTTTCATCCATATACTGGAAAGAAACACGCTGAGAAACTTCATCCCCAGACAGTTTTGTAGGAAACACACAATATACCCAGACCAAGCTTGAGAGGTTTACTGGGCTTTGCTTCTTTCTCTGAAAACAAGTGATTCTACCTAGAGGTGACAAGGTTACAACTGATATAATGGTTCAGAAGAAACATCCATCACTCTCCCTCCTTGATCACCCATCTAAATGTTGCCCCTACTCCAGGGGCAGCTAGGTAGTGCAGTGGATAGAGCACCAGAGCAGGAGTCAGGAGGACCTGAGTTCAAATCTCACCTCAGACACTTGACTCTCACTAGCTGTGTGACCTTGGGCAAGTCACTTAACCCCAATTGCCTCATCTCTAGTCATTTGGATGAATATCTGGTCACTGGATTCAGATGGCTCTGGAGGAGAAGTGAGGCTGGTGACCTGCACAGCTCTCCCCTACTCAAAAAAACAAAGTCAAGTGCAAGTCATGTCATCATTTCTCTGATGGCATGGTCTTCTTTGGCAAAGAAGGACACACACACGCACACACACACACACACACACACACACACACACACATCCAATATGGAGATAATGACTGAATGCAGCGTACTTGCTACTAGCCACCTCAGAAGCTTCCCCTAGCTACTGTGCTAATGTTACAGTTATGATTTTTCCAGAGATTTTCTTCCCCTCCCCTCTCCTCCTCTCTTCTTTCTCCTCTTTCTCTCCTTGCCTCTCCCCTCCTCCTCTCCTCTCCTTGCTGGGAGGTGGGAATAAGGAAAGGTTTACCTCTAAATGAGAAGAGAATAGGAGAAATCACAGACAAACAGGATAGTTTAGAAAGTTTCATGTTGAATTTATTATTTACTTTAAAAGAAAAAAACAACATAATAGAGTTTCATATATATAGTCTCCATTTTCTGTACTACAATGTATATGGAAGGGTCTGTTTTTTTTGGTATTGGTTAAGTTGAGAATTTTTTTTTAAATACAGTGTACCTGGAATTCTTCTCTGTCCAGACCTCTAAGGTCCCTCCCAATTCCAATGTGACTGTCAAATGGGCTCTCGACTTCAGTTATGGACGTAGTTCTTGGTTAGTGGGAAGCAATGTCTCTCGTGATGGAAATACTTCAGAATCTCAGAATGTAGGAATTAGGGAGAAAATTAGAGAGGCAGCCTGGTGCATTTAAAGTGAGAGACCTCAGTCCAAATCGAGGCTTTGCTCTTTATGATTTAGAAAGGCTTTGGCAAGGCCTCTGTTTCTTTATCTGTAAAACGAGGGGAATAGATTAGTTCAGTCTCCTCATTTTATTGGTGTTCCTCCCTCCCAAAGGTTGTTAGTGTTTCTATAAAGGAGTCTTGAAGACCTGAAATGCCTCAAACCCCAAAGAAATGACTCAATCATAAATGGTGGAATGGAGGACCTTTGGTAGGTTTGTGAGAGATCTTTCGGGGCAAGTGGGACAAAACCAAAAACTGGAACCGGTTAAACTAGAGAGGGGAAATGACTAACTCAGGTCATACAACACAGTTTAGGATTGTAGGCTCATTAGTTTGGAGTTGGGAAGAGTCTTAAAGTCCATTTAGTCCAATCCCTTTCATTTTACAGATGAGGAAACTGAGGCTAGGGAGATCTCACATGACAAAGTGGCCTTTGTTCCTTACCGAGGCTAAACCCTGTTCTTGTTGAAGTGATCCTCTCTCCTCAGGTTGCCCCCCTCTTTCACTTGCACATTCCCAGCCTTTCCTTATTCTCCATCTCTCCCTGTCTACTGGCTCTTTCCCTACTGCCTATGAACATGCCCGCATCTTCCCTGTTCTGAGAAAAACCCTCACTTGAATGCTCATGATCATTCTGTAGCTAAATTCAAAAAGGCATCTCAATCGGTGCTGCCACTTTCTCTCCTCTCACTCCCTTCTTAACTCCTAAAATGTGGCTGCTGACCTTATCATTCCCTTAAAATTGCTCTCTCCAAAGTTACTAATGGTCACTCAGTTGTCAGATGCAATGGCCTTTTCTCCATCTTCCTTCTCCTGGACCTTTCTGTGGCCTTTGACACTGCTGACCATTCTCATCTCTTTGATATTCTCTTCTCTCTAGGATTTCAAGGCACTCCTTCTCCCGGTTCTCCTCCTACCTCTCTGACCTCCTCTCTGTGTCCTCCTCTGGATCCTCTTTCAGATTGTGCCCTTTTACCTTAGGTTTCCCTCAGGGTTCTGCCCTGGGCCCTTTTCTTCCCCATCCTACTTGGTGATCTCACCAGTTCTCAGGAATTTAATGATTATCTCTGTGCCGGTGTTCTCAGATGTACTTTTCCTGCTGCAATCTCTCTTCTGAACACCAATCTTGCGTCTTCAGACATCTCAAATTGGATATCTAGTGGACATCTTAAACTCAGCATGTTCAAAATGGAACTGGTTGTCTTTCCCCCTAACCGTCTTCCCCTCCTACCTTCTCTATGACTGTTGAGGGCTGCACCATCCTTTCCACTCCCTTAGGCCTGGGACCAGTATTACTGTGGATTCCTCTCTAACCTCTCACCCCGCCTCCCCCCCATAACCAAGTTGTCAAGGCCTGTTGATTTTACCTTTTCAATATCTCTCCAATACACCCCCTTCTCTCCTCTGTCACTGCCACTGCTCTGGCATTCACTTTCATCTCCTCATGCCTGGGCTATTGCAGTAGCTGCTGGTGGTCTTACCTGTCTCAAGTCTCCTCATTCCAGTGCATCCTTCATTCAGTTATCAAAGTGGTTTTCCTAAAGTGCGGGGCTGACCATGGCACCACCACTTAACCCCTACTCAATAAACTCCAATAACTTTGGCATTCAAAGCCCTTCATACCCTGGGTCCCTCTTCTTACACCTTACTCCCCTCCATGTACTCTTTGACTCAATGACACTGATATCTTGACTGTTTCTCCAACAGGACAGTCCATCTCCCCCCTCCTGGCCTTTTCTCTGACTTTCCCCCATGCCTAGAACACTCTCCTTTCTCTGCTCCAACTACTGACCTCCTTGGATTACCTTAAGTTACAACTAAATCCTCCCTTCTATAGGAGGTCTTCCCCAACCCCTCTTAGTTCCAGTTCCTTCTCTCTCTAAATTATCTCCTGTTTATCTTGTATATTGCTTGCTGTGTATACATTTGTTTGCCTACTGTCACTCCCATTAGATTGTAAGATTCTTGAGGGAGGGATTGTCTTTTGTCTCTTTTTGTATCCCTAGTACAGTGCCTAGGACATAGTGCTTAATCAGTGTTTATTGATGGATTAATTGAATAAGTGACTTTCTCAAAGTTGTACAGGTGTTAAGCATCAGTGATGGGGTTTTTAATCAGGGTCCTTTGCCTCAGAACCAGAAGTCATGCCTCTAGAATCCCAGTTCAAGGCCCTTTCTACAATACCATGAAGGACTTTATCAAACAGCAGCTAAAACAAGAGCCCTCAGGACAAAACATAGAAGAGCTGTCTCCTTCCTGTGGCATCCAGCATTGCCACATCTAGGCCAATGGGTACAAAGAAAGACCACATAGAAGCATCCCTCCTTCACTATGGACCACTAGGAAGCTTTTTCTTTGTCCTTTCCACTCTTCAGAATGAGTAGTACTGCCACCATGCTGGTCTTCCCAAAGTGAAGAATTCCATTCTTTTTCCAGTAATCTGTGGGTTTTTTTTTTAAAAGAGAGTAGGAGTTTTCCTCTCTGGTCTTGTGATGCAGGATCATCAGGCACACAAATGGACCTGAGGGATGGGAGGAGACCCAAGTCATTCCTGTCTGCTGCCTCCTTCATCCTGGAGCTTGCCAGTAAATTCCAAAGAGTCAGAAAATTGTTCTGCCCTCTGTCCTCAGAGGGGAAACAACTGAACCTCATTTGCCAAATTCCTGTGGATTCTGGTCAAGACGGAAGGTGTGGAAATTGCTAGGACCTGCTTATTTTCTGTACCAGAGGAGAATTCACCCTGATTTTAGATTCATAAACTCTCTCAATTGGAATGGATCCCATAAGCCATCTACCTGAACAGCCATCCTCTCAACAACTTTCCTGACAAATTGCCATCTAGGCTCTAGGGTGACTCCATTCAGTGACTGGGAACTCATCCCCCTGTTGAAGAAACTCATCAAATCACTCAGTCAACAAGCATTTATCCATCACCTACCATGTTTCAGGAATAGTGCTAGTTCCTGGGAACACAAAGAAAAAAAAGTGAAAGCATTTTTGTCCTCAAGGAGCTTACAACCTAGCTCATTATACTTTTATGAAAGCTCTTACTATTTCCAAATGTGTCCTTATATTGAGCTGAAATCTGCCTCTATGAGACCTCTTTTCATCTGTCCTCTAGGACCAAGAACAAGTCAAACTCCTTCACCAATCAATAAACATTTGTTAAGTATGTACTTAGTACCAGGCACTATGATAAATGCTGGGGATACAAAAAGAAGACAAAAGACAGTCCCATGATGGCCCTTCAAATACTTAAATGAAAGTTATCTTGACTCGTCTATTTTTTTTCTTCTCCAGCTTTGATACACCGGGTTCTTCAACTGGTCCTCTTGTGACATGACTTCTAGTCCCTAAAAATGGGGGTCACACCCCTTGCTTCAGCTATCTCTTTCTCCCTAGAATCGCAGTGCCTTTTCATTGCTCCTTGAAGTTGCTCTACCTCCACCCCATTATCAGTCAAGCTCAGAACCTTTTCATTTTCCTTTCACCAGGATTACACTTAAGAATTTGTGACCTATCATTTCTATTCAGATGTCTCCTGATTTATCTATCCAGCCCACACTTGTCTCTGAAACTAAAGTTCTGGAAAGCTCCACCTGTCCGTCGTCTCAAATTCAATGTCCAAAATGAAACTCTCCAATTCCTCCCTCCATCAAATGCCTGCTCTTTTGTTGATGGCATTGCCATTTTTCCAGTTACTCACGTTCACCATCTTGGAGTTGTTGTAAACTCTGTCCTCTCCTTCAACATCCATATTCAATTAGTTGCCAAGTCTTATCGAACTTACCTCCATAAAATTGTTCTCACATCTGTCCCTTTATTTTCCCTTATATGAGCACAGATTCTGTTATCTATCACCTGGGCTATCACAACAGCCCTGCCTTTACTGAGTCCCTCATCTAACCCATTCTCCACCCAGCTACCAAAATTAACATCTTTAAAGCTCAGATCTGAGTGTAAGGGAAAGAAGATTTAGTTCCCAGGTCTGAAAAACAAAGGACAGATTAACAGAACAGAGGAAATGAGATTTTACTGTGTTAATACCAGTAATACCTTTATACTGGGGAGCTAGGTGACTCAACGTGACCTGGAGTCAGGAATACTCATCTTTGTGAGTTCAAATCTGGCCTCAGACATTTAATAGCTGTCTGACCCTAGGCAAGTCACTTAGCCCTGTTTTGCCTTCATTTCCTCATCTGTAAAATGAACTGGAGAAGAACATGACAAACCACTCTAGTACCAAGAAAACCCCAAATGGGGCCTTGAAGAGTAACTGAAATCCCTTTATTTTCATAATAAAATAATAATTTTATTCATAATAAAAATAATTTTCATACAGACTTTTTTCTGATGGAGTTAAGGGGAACTTCATGGAAAGGGCAAAAATTGGACCTAACTTTTCAGGGCTTTAAATGATTAAGTCCTATAGTTTGAGAGATTGTGGGCCAGATGTGTTTTATGGAAGGGAAATTCTCTCCTTCTTCCCTCTCCCCATTATTGCACATAGTACTTTAAAGCCAAACTTTGGGAGTCCAAGACAAGATTTCAGGAGCAAAGATGTAGACCTTTAAGAGGCATGAATATAGAGAAGCAGTTGTTTGAGGGAGGAAGTCACTTTCAGGATCCTGACCTCTGGATCAGAGAAGGAAGCCAGCTATGAACTCAAAAGAGAATTAATCTAGGGAATCAGAGAAATTCCATTGAGTAGAGGAGCAGACTGTGGAAGACAAGCAGATCTACGGAACTGAGTGTAGAGCATCATCAGGGCTCCATGTGGAGACAGAAACCGTGTATTCCCTACAAATGTGCCTTATACCACTGTTCTCTAAGCTTGTCTTCACTCTTCCCATGGATTCTATTTGTATTTCCGAGCAAATGTGCCCTAGATTTATGGGGGACATGTTTTGTGGCTACTGTTTTTAGTATATCATCAAAGTAAATGCCTTTGCTAAGAATTCATTGTTTTTACTGGCTGAATATTAATGAGATGTGTACCACTGGGGACTTGTGAAATACATACTTTTAGGAGCTAATACCCATAAATAACATTTTTTTCTGTGCCATGTATCTCAGAAAAAAGTTTTATTAATTTACATTTTACTTTAAAGCTGTAAGATGTTTTACATATGGTTTATAAAGTGCATATATTTCTCCTTTAATCCTCCCAGCCATTCTGTGGCAGATAGTAAAACTTATCTTGATTTTATAGATGAGAAAACTAAGGCTCAGACCATTCTCCAATTGATAAATGGTCAAAGGATATGAATAGGCAGTCTTCTAAGGAGCAATTGACATATGAAAAAATAAATAATAGAAGAATTTAAATTAATGCAATTCTGAGATTCCAACTCATACTGAACACATTGGCAGGTGACAGTTCAGAAAATGAAAGTTGCTGGAGGGGCTATGGGACAAAAGGCACATGAATGAAGGCACTGACACTGGGACTACAAATGGTCCAGAACTTTTTGGGAACCACTCAGGAGCTGTACCCAAAGACACTAAATGCTGCATGCCCTTTGATTCAGTTGTACTACTCATATGAAGGGCAGCTGGGTGGTGCAGTGAATACAGCACCAGTGCAGGAGTCAGGAGGACCTGAGTTCAAATATCACCTCAGACATGTGACCTTGGGCAAGTCACTTAACCCCAATTACCTCATCCTGGGTCATCTCTAGTCATCCTGATGAATATCTGGTCACTGGATTCAGATGACTCTGAAGGAGAAGTAAGACTGGTGACCAGCACAGCCCTTCCTCACTCAAAACAAAATCAAGTGCAAGTCATATCATTATTTCTCTGATGGCATGGTCTTTGGCAACAAAGGACGAACATACACCCATAGGCTATACCTTAGAGTCTGGGAGTCCCCTCTGGGGGGCCTAATTCACCAATACAAGTGCAAGTTGCAGGGTGATTATACTAGTGGGGATGCTACACATCACTGCCTGGTTCAAATATTTTCAATAGTTCTGTATTGGCTCTAGAACAAAATCAACCTGATGTTTAAAATTCTCTACAGTCTGCCTCCCACCCAGTCTTATCTCCTATCATTCCCTTCACAGATTTCCTAACAATTCTATTTTGTCTCACTCAGATTATGTTGTGTGAAGGGAAAGATAGGAGATAAGACTGGGTGGGAACCAGATTTTTGCCACCAGATACCTAAATAGCCTCAGTTATACTTGGAAGAGGTGCCTCCAGGAGACATCTAAGGTCCCTTCCAATTCTACAAGCCCAGGGTAGGAGAACGCCCCTGTCATATATGGTGTTGCTCACCAGGTGGCACACTCACCCTGTTTTAATGATTTCTACCAACCCAGGAAAAGGGTTGGTAGAAACCCCTGCCTCAACTCAAAGAGAAGGTGCCATTGCTATGATGGGGAGACAGTGCCATCCTATGAGGACTTGAAGAGAGCTAGGGAGTCCAGACTTGTGGCTGAAATTAACCTTAAGAAGCAGAGATTGGCCACTGGATGGTCCCTCTGAAATCAGAGGATCATAGGTAGAAAGAAGGAAGGGGCATTAAAAGCCCAACCTCCTGTTTTATAGAGAAAATTAAAACTCAGGGAAATTTAGTAACTTCCTCAGGGTCACACAGCCAGAAAGTGTCTGACCAGATTTTAGCTTAAGCCTTGACTTTAAATTCAGTGCCCTATCTGCTCCCCAATGATATCTCTCAACAACATTGTTGGCGTGGTCTTCTGATGTTTTGTTCTTCGTTTTCAAAGAGGACTAGTAAGATCATGGAGTGATGTCTTGACTCGGTTATAAATTGAATTTATTTTTTTTCCTTTAAAATGTTTATTTTTACATAAATATTATAGCATAACATAATTAGTACATTTATATGTGTATCTAGTTTATAATTTTATATATATATGTATAAACGTAAGAAGTATGTGCTCAATTTTTTTCTTTTTTCTTTTTTTAATTTTCTTTTTATTATTTTTCTTTTAATGTTCTACAATCACTTCCTTAAAGTAAATTGAATTTAAGTGAGGCAGTTGCACAAAGTCATCCACCTCACTCTCTCTCCCAGAGTCATGGAAGTCCAGTGGTAAGACAAAAGTTGGGACAATGGGTGAAGTCCCAGAATGCAAGTGGATGACCTCAATGCCTGACCAAGCTCTAAGCTCACCACAGCATCTACTACAGCCACTTCATGTCTGTTGGCCACAAATTGTTCTCATCCACCTATTCCTCCAGGGGAAGTTTTGCATGCTTGGAGTAGACATCTCCCTAACCCCCTGGTTTAGCCTGTCCTGCCAAGATGGTTTACTGGAGTGTGGCCACTGCATAGGCTCTAGCTTCTTGGAGCCACAAGCAAGAGTTGGGTGAAAAGTAGACACCAGAAGTAGATAAGTAGCCCTCATACTGGAGCTGCTAGTCCTCCCTGAACACCCCATACCTCTCACAATGGAGTAGAAAGGCCAAACTAATACCTCCTTTTTTCGCCAGACTCAAAAAGTTTCCTTCAAAGGTACCATGATGTTGCAAAAAGTCTAGAAATCAATGGACTTGTGTTGGAGTCTCAGTTCCCCTTCTTAATCATCTGAGCTGTATATCACTCTGAGTTTTGGTTTCCTCTTTTGCAAAAGAAAAAGGAATCAGACTTAATGGTCTCTAAGGTCTGTTTTATCTCTAAAGATTGTGAGGAATCCTGTTATTCTCCTCCCTGGGCAGAACCAAACTAGAACACCATTCATGGTTCTGGGGGCAATATATATGTCCCATTATGGGGAGAGGGAAGAAGGAGACAATTTCCCTTCCATCAGAAGGAAGGTTACTTGGTAAACAAGGTGATGAGGGAGGGGGCTGGGCCATAGGAGGATGATTAGAAGAAACAGAGGAGAGAAACCTTGTGATCCTGGATTCAAGTGCCCAAAGGTCTATTGAGGAGAAAGGGAGTTGGTTGGCCCCAAAGGGTAGAACTGGGGTGGGCAGGGAGTAGCAGAGGGGCAAGTTTGTGCTGGAGGTAAGGAAAATACTCCCTGACAATTTGAACTATCCCAAAGTGGAACTGACTGTCTCAAGAAGTAGTGAGTTCCCCATCAGAAATAGAGCAGAGGATGTTATAGAGAGGTAGACAAGATAACTTCTGAGGCCTGTTCTACCTCTGAGGTGTTGTGACTCACTGAGGGATGTAGTAGAAGCAGCAAGAGCTGGCACAGTGGGCTCTCATTGTCCTGTGTCAGGCTCAGGCTCTGAAGGGTGCCTGGGGGCTATAAGCTCAACTGTGCTGAGAGTGGTAGAGACAGGACAGAGACTGGGCAGAAACCTTGGCTTTACTGGCTAAAGCGAGAGACTGGGCCCAGCCTGCTTTGTCCTAGTCAGTGTGACCTTAGACCCAGAAAAGAAAGAGGAAGGGACCAGATTCCCAGAGATAACCTGTAAGGCACTGGCTAACATGTAGAAAAGTCAGACTTAGAAGGTCTTAGAGACCTAGAAGGAAGCTTAGTGGGCATCTAGACCAGAAGTGCTGAACATCCCTCCACCCCCTCTTTCCCAGGTCACTCCTAAGTACAGCAGAACCAGATTAGAATGTAGTTGAACATTTTGAAGAAAATAAATAAAAATACAATAGAACATAGCTGATGTTAACATGTGATTTTCTAAGTCAACATGCATCTACATAAACCAATATGATCTGCAAGGATCCTTATAGCTTTAAATCTGCGATCCTATGATTTTCTTCTGGAAATGAGGACAGGGCAGCTAAGTGGTGAAGCATATAGAGCACCAGCCCTCAAGTCAGGAGGACCTGTGTTCAAAGGTAGCTTCAGGTACTTACTAGCTGTATGACTCTGGGCAAGTCACTTAACCTGATTGCCTAAAAAGAAAAAATGAGAAGTTTGAATTAGATTATCTTTTTCCAACTCCAAAATCCTATGATCTAATTAAAGTGATTTGACTTGAATCAGGTAATTCCACATGGGCTGTCCTGTTTTCTCATTCAGTCTCTGATAAAGATAACCTGAGCCCACTGTCTCTGAAATCTTCAGGTGAGCAATCTGCTATCCTGGCCATTGTATGACTCCATTTTCCACCCAGGCAGAGGCAATTTTCCTATCAAATTGGAAAGCAAATAATAGAACTCCCCTCTGTTCTATTCACAAGGAAAACATTTCAAGGACATAGGAAACCTAGGTTAGAGACCTGGGCCCAGTATAGGATGGATGGGTAAAGAAGGAGTGTTAAAGGCTATATAATATGGGGGGAAGGTCACTAGTCAAGAAGTCTTTGCTGGAGTACTTGGAGGCCTGGGAGTTGGTCTAGCTCTCTATAGGCACTACCATCTCTGATATATCTTAACTAAGCTCATATATCTTCAAAACTGAGGGAACTGAGGACAAGAAAGAGGAAGGGACTTGCTCAGGGTCATGCAACATTGCTCTGGACCTCCCAATTTTCAGCCTAGTGTTCTTTTTACTGACCCATGTGTAGGTGGTGCAAGATGAAATGACTGAGGAAAGAAAGATTTGAGCTTATCGATTTATTAAGCAATGCATGCCAATTGCCCAACAAAGTGGAATCAGAACCCTTCTTCACCTTTGGCACTGACCTCACATACAGGAGGAGACAAACTTTTACAGTTAAAAACAATTAATCGAATAAGGCCAATTAATGAAAAGGAAACAAATACAAAAGTAGGTCATCGGCATTCTAATGGAGGAAAGCTTAGGGACTTTCCAAGTTGGGACGGGGAGAGTGATCAATTATAATTCCCTAAAATCAGAAAAAGAGATGTCCGATTCCCCCAAGTGTCCAGGAACAATCAAAAGAAAATGGAAACAATAACTGCTTGACCAGCATGGACCAGTTTTCAGATAAGACATATATGGGTTGCTTAAGAAGTACAATTGTGAGAAACCTTGCATCAGTCTTCATATCTGACCTACTTTCTGGTCAGTATAACTGAGATCCTTAGTTTAGGGTCTCTAAGCAGCAGATACAGAGGTAGTCCAGCTTTCCAGCCATGCAGGACTAGGTTCTAACAAGATGATGAAGTTTTTTTCCCCAATTCCCTCAACTGAGTAAAGTTTTCTCACAAGACAAAGTGAACTAGACTGAATTGAATGGAAAGAGCTAGGTCTGGAATTGAGTCACAAGATGGAGTTCATTGTGGTTCATTCAATTTCAACCATCATTTGCTGCTCCAATCCCCTCAAATCCCTCACATTGAAAGGAAAGAGAAGGAAAAAAGTCTTCCTGGTAAGGAACAAAGAGAAGAAAGTAGATCAAGCTGTTGTATGATCCTGGGGAAAGAGGAATGGATTTGGAGTCATATGATATAGATTTAAATCCTATCCAGCTACTTTCTTGTATGACGTTGATCAAGGCTCTCTGGACCTCAGTTTCCTTGTCTGTAAAATGAAGAGTTGGCCTAAGGTTCTTTCCATCGTCAAATCCATGACCTTATACTTCATAATCACCCCCAATACATCCTCCATGCTACTGTCAGACTAAATTCCCTCATCCCCAGATTTGGCTACTTCATTCCTTCACTTCAAACTGTTCACTGACTCCCAACTATCTACAAAACCAATTCCAAACTCTAGGTCAGCAGGGAAGGCCTTCAGCAGCCAAGTTCAGAGTTCACTCTACCTTTCCAGTCTCATTGCATTTGTCCTCTCTCCATACTCTCTGCCCTGACCAAACCAAACTCTTTATGGGATCCTAGGTTTAAAGCTGAGCCCTCATTTTATAGATGAGGAAATGGAGGCTCAGACAAATTAATGGATTTACCCAAGGTCACATAGCTAGTAAGTATCAGAAGTAGGATTTGAATCCAGTTCTTCCGGACTCCAACTTTTATACTCTATGCTTGGGGCTCCTCTTCCCACCCAGGCTCTCTAGCTTCCTCACACTTGCTCAAGCCTTTCTTTATTTCTGAAATTTCCTTCTTTCTTTCCTATTTTGCCTGCTGATGTCTCCTATAATCTTTAAATACCTTCCTAAGCCTCAGAGCTATTCAAAAATAAATAGAAATGGACTTAGGGGAAGGGATGGGATGAGATGGGAAGAGCTAAGTTTCTCATTACTTGAGATATTCAAGGGGAGAATAGAAGACTCCTCATTGTGTCATTGAGGGATTTTGCACAGCTTGTCCAGTTTGCTCAGAATGCCCTCTCTTCCTAACCTCCTTACTCAGCTCAGGATCCAATTCCACTTGTTCCTTACCTCCCTTGACCTTGTTAGTGCTTTCTCCCTCCTTGAATTCTATGAGCTTTTCTTATATGTTTTTGTGCTGGATCCCTCGGTACAATGTAAGCTTTTTGAAGGGACTGTTTCATTTTTGTCTTTGCATCTCCAGCAGTATGCCTGGATCACAGGAATTGACACAAAACAAGCTTGGAATAATGCTTTCTCATTCATTCAGTATTGATTGGGTGTGGGGAAGGGTCACTAAAAATCAAAACATGTCTATAGGCTTTACACTGAACACAGGTAGCTAGTCCAAGTATTAATATGCCCAGTTTACAGATGAGGAAACCAAGGCTCAACCTCAAGTAATATAATGCTTTGAATACAGCTGGCCCTTAATAAATGAATGCTCATTGGTGGATGGAGAGAGAGACTCAAGTCAGAATCAAACATCACCAACTTGACAATCCTACTACCCCCTTGCCCTCCGTCAGGTCCAAGGTCACAGCTGCAGGGGCCAGTACCTTCACCATTTGCATGGTTTCTGAACCCTTGGAGCCCTGGCTGGTTTCCATCCCTCCCAGAGAGGGGAAATTTCCATACACACAAAGCCCTTTACTTCCTTATGCAAAAAAGTTAGATTTTAGGAACACAAAAATGGCCACTTCTCTTTGTGTCATGCCTAAGAGGGAGGCGGAGAGGACCAGTGTCATGGAAAGGGTCAAACCTTCCCAAGGCTGTATTTGAATACTCCCAGTCCAATTTTTCCAAGCGAAGAAAACTCTGGAGTTAGAGCCAAAAGATGGCGGTAGCCACTGTCTCCCAACTGGTCTCAATTCTGTGAATTTCAGGCTGTTCTGTTCTGGTTGTCCAGGATTAAAAGTATAATTATCTCACTTTCCTCATATTGATGAAGATGGTGGTGATAACTACCTCTGATACAACACTTTACAAACATATCTCCATTTAGACAATCCAAACAAATGGTAGCCATGGTATGATAGAAGGATGCTTAGATTTTAAATCAGGGAACTCCAGTCTGAATTGAAGTTCTGCTACTGTTACCCATGAGAACCTGAGCAAATAATTTCTCCTCTCTGGGCCTATGTTTCTTCATTTTCCCAAAGATAGAGTATAAGATCACTTCCAGAAGTTTGATGGCAAAATGTGTAAGAGTCAGAAAGAGTTGAGTTCAAATTCAGCCTCAGACACTTATTAGCTGTGTGATCCTGGCTAAGTCATTTAACTTTTCTCAGCCTCAGTTACCCTCTTCTCTAAAATGAAGATAATAACCCCTCCAGGATTATTGTGAGGATCAGCTGAGATAACAGATGTAGAGTGCTTTGCAAAGCTTAAAGCACTATATAAATGCTAGCTATTATTATTAGCAACACCAACACATCACAATAAATGAATACTAATAATAATCCTTTGAGCCTTCCCAGTTTGAAATCCTTCAGATAAGTCTTTGACTTCAGTTTTTTCCAATTGCTTAAAACTCCTGTGGGCCCCTTCTCTCATTCCTCCCTCTCTGGAGTCCCACATTTCCAGGAATATTTAGCGACTGGCAAGATGGACCAGCAGTCAGAAAGACATAGGCTTGCCTCTCAGCTCTGATACTTGAGTCTTCTTATCTGTGTAATGGGGTTAAATACCTGTCAGCCCCAGTGAGATGCACATCCAGTACTTTGCTGTTTTTAAGCCAATCTATAACTGTGATTCCTTATTGTCAGACACCTCCAGTGCGACATGTCCCACTATCCTCTACATCTCACCTTCTGCCCCTCAGTCCGTACCATGGATAGAATGCCAGCTCTCCAGTCAAAATGCCTAGGCTCAAATACAACCCCCAACATTTCCTACCCATGTGACTTTGAGCAAGAAGTCACTTCAACTCTCTGGGCCTCAGTTTCCTCATCTGTAAAACAAGGGAATTGGACCAGAGTGCCTTTGAGGGCCCTTCCACAGCTGACTTTTTTTCCTCTTATCTCTCTCTGTGCTCTTCCTATAACTTTCATTTTGTGCTCTATTCTAG
Source organism: Bettongia penicillata ogilbyi (assembly GCA_023548195.1). NCBI lineage: Eukaryota > Metazoa > Chordata > Mammalia > Diprotodontia > Potoroidae > Bettongia > Bettongia penicillata. The sequence goes on from JAJHZJ010000022.1 coordinate 7,147,104, forward strand.
GATAGAGGAGAAGGTGAGAAATGGAGAGTAGAACAAAGAAGTGCAGATAATTGTGGGGAATAGGAAGGGGCACTCTGGGGGATGCTGGACCCAGCTTCTGCTCTGGAAGGCTGATGGTCCAATTTTCAGTGTGAGCATTTATACCTTGGAAACTGTCAAATGCAACAAATTAGGACTTGATTTATTGTCTGTTGATTATCCAGATTTAAGAAAGTGATGGAGAAAATGTTAATAATGAGAATAAATTTTAAAGTGTGCCATGGGTACTTCCTCCAACTCCCAAAAGACTGTTGTCAAATATTTACCAACACAATCCTACATGGGATAATTGGGGAACGAATGAGGGAGTGAGAGGTGGAGAGGAAGTGTGAGAGGCATAGGAAATGGGCAGAAAAGCAGGTTTTGCTTCACTATAAAGAAGAACATTCTAAAAATTAAAGACACCCAAAAGTGGAGTTGTTTTGGGAGATAGTGAGTGTCACATTGATGAAAGTGTTCAAGGAAATTATGATCATTTGTGGGAATTCTTGTTTCAGGTAAGGGTTAGACAAGATGACCTTGAAGTCTCTTCCAAATCTAAGATTCTATGAGTTTAACAGGAATAGTTAGCAAATTCAGAAATTGGGAGGTGGTGGGAAAAGAGTTATCCTTAGATTACTAAAATATTTGCCTTTCTGTCAAGGCTAGTCATTTCAAAAACTAAAGTTTTTCTACTGATTCTCACTGTACTACCTGGGTGCCCTAATGGAAGGAAGTCACAGAGGAGAAGCAAATTTATGCTTGATGTCAGGGGAAAAAAAACTTCCTAATGATGAGATGAATCAATCAATGAGCATTTTATAAATTTCATTTTTTTAATTAACAAAAATCCATTTCCTTCATTTTACATCCTCCCAGAATGGAGGTAAGGGAAGCTGAACAAAACCTTTGAACTATTATTATGCATAATTAAGCAAATTCCTGCATTGATCATATCTAAAATAAATATATATATAAAACTATATATGACATATATAATATATAAATTATATCTATCTATTATTCTGTACCTCTGTCAGGAGCATGGTAGCATGCTTTACCATCAGTCTTCTGGAATTTGTGTTAATTCTTGCATTGATCAGAGTTGTTAAATGCTTCAAAGTTATTTCTTTTTATAATGTTGTTAGAGCATCTAGGTGTTGCTGTGGATAAAGCACTAGCCCTGGAGTGAGGAGGACCTGAGTTCAAATATGACCTCAGACACTTACTAGCTATGTGACCCTAGGCAAGTCACTTAACGCCCCCCTGCCCCTGACAATAATGTTGTTATTACTATTCTAATTGTTCTCCTGTCCAGCTTGCTTCAATAACCAGACCATTGAGGCAAGGAGTTTGCATTCCATTGGGAAAAACAGCAAATACATCCCTAAATGAGAGGGGCTGACTAGACATGGGGGTAGGTTCTTCAAAAGTAAAGACCAGAGGACCAACGTGGTTCCCTGTTTTTCCAATTATGGTCATATTCTTGATCTTGCCATGCCCCCTCAAGTGACCAAGACCTCTTTTTGGGGTGTTTCCATCTCCATTTTACAGATGAGTGAACTGAGGCAAGCAGGGTTAAATGACTTGCTCAGGCTTACACAGCTAGTAAATGTCTGAGGTTGGATTTGAACTCTGGAACTTGAGTCTTCCTGACACCATGCCTTCACTCTATCCACTCTATGCACAGTGGCCCACCTAGCTGCCTCATTATGTTTATAATGGGATTTTTTATGTGTGTCTTTCTAGCTATCCTTGTGCCTCACTCCTCTTAGACCTACTTTTAGGGACTTGAGATGCAGAATTATCAAGCCTGGTTGATGCATTGGTTAATTTTGCTGAGATGATCTTTTTTCTCTTACATATTTCTTGGTTATTAGGAATGGGTCTCTTGGGTAGAGGAAGGGGGAAATATGTAAATAAAAGTGATATAAAAACAAAAGAGCAATTTTTTAAATAGAGAAACTTTCTTTTTTTATTGAGTTATTATCCCCATTGTACAGATGAGGAAACTGAGGCTTAGAGAAGTAAAATGACAATGTGGGATGGGGTGTGGTGAAGGGGGAGGGACATACCTAATAAGATTCCAAGTCAGATCTTCCACTCTTTCTAACAGACAATATTTCCTTTCATAGATTTAGTCCCAATGAGAAGTGACAAAAGAGTCTCTCTCTCTCTCTCTCTCTCTCTCTCTCTGTCTTTGAAATTACCTAATTCTTCCAACTGACGTAACTTTTCCAGCCTCTGCCTGTCATCACAATGGAAACCTGTCAATGGTCTGGATATCAATGAGGGCTTCTGTTCTCTGCCAGTTAGATGGAAAGGAAGTCAGGCTTAAGCAAATGAGCTCTCCTCCAGGATATAGAGAGCTTGGTAACTGGAACTAAAAAATAGAATTGGGGATTTTCTCCCATCAGCCATCCCTCATCAGATATCCCAGGGTACCTGACAACTGGATGGAGGACAGGACTAGGCCTTCAGAGTCAGAGAAGGGGGTGATCCCTGTGGACAGAGAAAGCCAGGCTATGGGCATGCTCAAAGACATTGCTATCAGATGGTTTATGGAGACACAGGCCCCCCTCATACTACAAGATGGCACTTTACCCGAGTGGTTCCATGGATTCATTACAAGAAAGTAAGCTTGACTCTCCTGGCTTGGATGGAAAATGGGCTTGTCTGGAGGGGTTATGCACCTCTCTGGACCATAAGGGGTGGCAGGCTGGTGACCAGGAGTGGCTTCTGAGTCATCTAAGGAGACAAATGTATCATTGCCTTATTTATATTATACAATATTGCTTATATTGTACAATATATTATTTAATATTATTATAATATATTATATTATTATCACAATATATTATGTTATTTATATTTTTGGAGATGTATAGGGCCTGAAGGATTAGGCAGGTGGTTTGGAAGAGGTGAGGGGGAGAGTGATGGAACTCTAGGTTAGAATCTGACTTGACTATTCACTCATGTGCTCTTGGGGAAGTCCCTTCTCTGGGTCTCAGTTTCATCATCTGTAAAATGGGGGGTGGGTAGATGACTTCTAAATTCCTCTGGATACTACAAATTGCCCTTTGCTTTGCTTGAAAGAAACAGAGATTTGGGGAAGGTGCGGGAAGGATATTTATATTATTGATCATCCAGCGGACAAACGCAGGGGAGGCAAAGCTGTTGGTGTTTGCATTTGAAAAGGATTGCTAAAATAAAGAAAGTAGATAGGGGTTTTCACATAAGCCAGCTGCCACAAAGCAGAGTCCCTCTCTGAGCTGTTGTTCCTATCCAAAAGAGGGAGGAGGGCTAGATTTGGGGTCAAAGGACTGGGGTTCAAATCCTGACTTGTCCATTTACTAGCTGTGTGATCTTGGATAAATAACTTAAGCATCTCTGGGCCTCAGTTCCCTCATTTGTAAAATTAGGGAGTTGATCTAGAAAAATAATAGGTTCTTAACCTGGGATCTATGAACTTTTTAAAATATGTGTTAATAGACATTTTTCAAAGTAATCAGTTTCCTTTGTGCTATGTATTTCATTTGATAAATTTTTAAAAAACTGAATTTTAGGAAAGGTTTTGTAGGTTTTGCCAGAGTATTAAAGGGTTCCATATCTGGGAAGCCTTTAATTCTAGACTGTGAGTCTATGATTTCTCTAGCCTTTTGATGGATCAACAACATCCCAACCATCCATGTGAAGAGAATCCCCAGCACTGTAGAGATTGCCTAATGTAGGAAGCCCCTGAATGAAGGGATAGAAGGATCGATGAAGGAACAAATGAGATAATCAGTTAGTCAATTAATATTGTTGGTAGTATCCTAGATCTAAAGCCAGAAGGGACCTTAGAGGTCATCTAGGCCAACCTTCTCCCCATTCTAGAGAGGAGGAGACTGGGGCCTAAGGAGGTCAAGAGACTTGCCCAAAATGGGCAAATGGCACAACTAGATTTGGCATCTAGGCCTCTGGCATCAAACCTAATACTCCATCTACTCTACCATGCTATTTGACACAATTTCAAAATCTGGATATTTCACTGCTCATCCAAACGTTTGGCATTATGTAGACACAGCTACAAATGCCTCCGATCAGGAAAGAGGGGAGCATCAAAGATGGGAGAAGAGATCGTGTGGGGTTTCATGCAGAAATTCCACCGATTGTATTGATTTCATATCTCCCTACTCAGCCTTTAGCTGGAGCCTTAGCAACTTGTTAGAGCCATATTAGAACAGGAACCATGACCAGTTGTTAAATTTTCAGTGTGACTGTTTCCAACTCAGGAATTGGCAAATGAAACAAATCAAGGCTTGATTTAAGACTTAAGGAAAGATGGAGAAAATATTGACCATGCAAACTGAACTTAAAAGGGTGTCCTGCTTCCATTTGTTTCCCTTGGATAACCACTTGTTAAACATTTACAAGAACACCCCTGCCTGCAGGCTCTGTTTACAGCATTCCCCCTTGCCCAGGCATATGATGCCCTCCTTTGTCCATTTGCAGAGCTGATGTAATCAAATTTTAAAATCTTTGTGAAGAGAAACAAAGATTGAGATGGTAGTGAAACAAGTAGATGTGGACTATAAAATCAAATAAATATGAAACTAACTTTGAGACCAATGGCTTACAGTAGAGTAGAGGCCCATGTCCTGGATTCTATCCTTGACTGTCTTGAGTTTTCCACTGTTCTAAGACTCCACCTTCACCATTCCCCATCCCCACCTCCAACTCTAGCCACCTCTGAACCCAGCTATAAACTGACGTTGACCTCTGATCATATATCAAGCAGACAGATTAACCCTGGCATCACCTATGGCCCCAAACTGCAGCGATAGATCTACCCTCTAACCCTGCTCATATCGAAGCCCTAACCTCAACTCGATGTCTCCCTAGTACATCATTTTGTTCTATGGAGGAATGGTGTGAGAAAATATGGCCCCCTCATCGCCACTGCTGGAGAAGGAACTCAAAGCAGAGCACCACAAATGGGGCCTTGGGATATGGACATCTGAATCAAAGTAATTCATGGCAGGCATCCCGAGGAGAACTGGGAGTAATTAACAATTCTCTTAAGGTAGCTGTACTTTGTCAGTTATTCAACTGGATTGAGTGGCTGTATAAGAAACTTAAATAAAGGATGTTTTGAAATCCTGGAGAGCTTGAATAATAAAGGAAAATGGTTCCGGAATAGGTTGGAAGTAAGGAGGTAGTAGTCAGAGGATCAGGTTCAAAGGCATTTCTTCCCACCAGGCAAGCTGAAGAACTGCTGAGAGACAAACCCATTGGCTGCTTTCTCATCCGGCTGAGCGACAAAGCGATGGGCTACATCCTTTCCTACAGGTAGACCCCCCCCCCCCACACACACACACCCGCTGTGAAAGAGCCCTTGGCCCTGCTGAGCTCTGGCATGCTGAGCAAGCTTTTCAGATCACCTAACATTGACCTGCAGAGAAATGTAGCCATAGAATCAAGGCATCTGCTTTCTCTTCTATAAAATGGGTTGGAACCATAAGGTGTTGCCTTAGAATCCCTCCTTCCTTCCAGACTTAGTTCGAGTACTCCACCCCTTCATTTATTTATTTATTTATTTTTTGTGTTTGTAAGGACTTTCATTTTTCTTCTTGTATCACCAGCCCATAGTGCAATACCTGGCATATCCTTCCTTGATGCTCAATCAGTGCTTGATGAGTGAATGAGTAAAATGAATGCCTGGAGTGTTTCTAAGGTTTCCTCTGGTTCTAGATCCTCTGACCCTGAGATTCCGTGACTTGTTGCTTTTCAGGGGATATGACCGTTGCCGCCACTTTGTGATCAGTCAGCTTCAGAACCGGAGGTACATCATCTCAGGGGACACCTGCAACCATCCCACACTCACCGCTCTCATCAGCTATTACCAGGGAGCCAAGATAGAGCCCTTTGGAGAGAGCCTTACCACTGCCTGTCCTTGGGTATGCTGAGTCTCACATTCACATATCAGACATATACTAAATGTCCATGGAGGGCAGTGTCTTGAAATGTATGCTGTGAGAGTACAAGGATGGAGGAGGCATAGGTCCTGCCCTCAGGGAGCTTAGAGAATAAACAGGGAAAGAAGACAAGAATCCAATAAGGACAAAGGGAGGGTGAAATCTAGCTGGGGTAAGGGACCAGTGGAATTGGCCATTGGGGAACAGGAGACATCTAGGTTGGACCTTGGAGGAAGGAAGGGATTTCACCTGGGGCAGAAGTGGGGAAATCTCTTCCAAGAGATGGGGGATCCTGGAGTTCATCACAAGAGGACAGCATAAGCAAGGTTATGGAAGTGGGAAAATTCTCATGGAATGAGAATGGGAAAATAAACCAATTTGGCTGGAATGTAGGGTATACAGGAAGGCAGAATTTGGGAAGAATATCAGACAGAGAGGCTGATGCCCGAGGGTGGGAGACCTTGAATTCCAGGGTCAGGGCAATTGGAAACCACAGAAGTTACCACCCAAAACCTTCATACACACTCCCCCTGCCCCTGCAGGAAGACTGAGTCAGAGGGTGGGGAATCCATCACCTCAACTATTACTCTAGGCTCCCTTTCCCCAGTGATACCTCCTCCTCCTCCTTAGGTCTTGGGGCAGATGTTGTAATAACTCGGTATGTCTATACAACACTAAAAATCTCTGGAATGGAGTGGTGGAAAGTAGGAGAAGGGAAAGATAAGTCAGATCTGAGTTCTGACTCTGCAACTGACCAGCTGGAAACCCAAAAAGTCACCAGACCTCTCCTTAAATCTCAATGTCCTTATCTGTTAAATGGAGAAAATAATTCAATCTATCTTATGAAGAGCTGTTTTGAGGATCAAATAGTATTTCAAAAACAAGCATTTATTAATTTTGGACATAAGTTATGTACGATCCTTTGCTCCACATATGCATCTATAAGATATTATTATTATTTTCCTCTGTTATCACACCTTAGTCTAACAATGATAGTATGAGATAAAAAAGGCCAAATACTGTTATCCCCATTGACAGATGTGAAAACTGAGGCCCAAGGAAATCAGGTGACTTGCTTCAGACAAAAAATAATAATAACTAGCTTTTATATCATGCTTTAAGGTTTACAAAACACTTTACATCTTTTTTGGACCTCACAACAACCCTGTGAAGTGGGTGCTATTGTGATTCCCATTTTACAGATAAGGAAACTGATGAGAAGTTAATATAGCTGATAAATATCTGAGGCAGGATTTGAACTTGAATATTCCAAATATCATACCAGCACTGTCTCCACTGTATCAGTTGCCATAAAGCTGGTAGATGACAGAACCAAGGTCCTTTGGTGAGCAGCATTCTTTGTCCTTTATCTGGGAAGACCTACCTACTCTCCCTTGAGTCTCTAGCACAACCTTGGACTGGATCAAGAGATGCTCAGAAGTGTTGTCCTTCTCCTTGCCACAGCCCGAGGAGAACAGCTTGTACGATGCCATCTCTCGTAACCTCCTTCTGGTCACCCCAAGTGAGTCAACTGGTCCCTCCAAGGAGAAGCAAGAATTGGGGGACATAGAATACACAAGGTCTGCTAAAGACAGGGACCCCAAAACCAGCCCCACTCCAAAGCCCAAGACTTCCTTTGTCCACTCCAAAAAATCTCTAGAAGAATGTCCTTGGAAGCTCTCAGAAGAGGACAATAATGTAAGTATTCACTCCGGGAGAGGCAGTGTGGTTTGATGGGTAGAGTCCTGTAATGGGAGTCAGGAGGCTTTTGATCATGGCTCTGCCATTTATTAGCTGTGCCATCCTGACTTAATCTCTCTGGGCCTCCATTTCCTCTTCTGGATAATGGGGAGAGGTTAGACTAGATGATCTCAACAATCCCTTTCCACCTCTACATTCATTCTCTGTTGCTCTCCCACAGGAAAGTTGAAGAATCAAATGAAACCATCATTTAGAAAGATAATCTAGTGCAACTCTCTCACTATCAGAAGAGGAAATGGATATCCAGAGAGGTTAAGCCATTTGTTTAAAGTCACACAGTAGAGCCAGGACTAGAACCCTGCTCAACCCAATGCTCTTTCTAGAAATTCCTACTCCGGGAGTGCTTTTCTCTCTTGGGCAGGTTAAGGACCATCCTCCCCTCCTTTCTGTCAATAGAAACAGGTCTTTCCCATCTTTAAATCTACTTCTAGGATTAGGAGTAATGATCAATCAATCAATGAGTGCTTACTGAGTACCTACTGTGTGCTAAGCTCAGTGTTAGGATCCAGGGAGAAGAAAACTTAGGTAGGATAGAGTCAGATTGTGAAGAGTTTAGAAAGCCAGAATGTGATGTTGAACTTAGGATCACAGGCTCATAGAATTCTAAAGCTGGGCAGGACCTCTAAAACCCTCTAGATCCTGGATTCATAATTTACTGTCCAAAGACAAGGGATCCAGGAGAGATTTCAGGTGATCCATGAACTTAGATGGGAAAAAAGTGACATTTATTTTCACTCACCTTTGTAATTTATATTATACACTTAAAAACATTATTCTGAGAGTCCTTTCTCTAGGCCTTACCCACACTACCAGAAGGGTTCAATGCCCACAAAAGATTAAGAACTCCTGTATAAGCCAGCAGCCTCATTTTACAGTTGGGGAAATTGAGGCGAGGGGAAGAAACTTTACTGGAGGTCACACAGTGGATGGTAGGGTCTGATCTATCAATCTACCAATTAGTTTATCAGTCAAGCTTATTAAAGTGCCTAACCTCTCCAGGCATGGTGTTAGGTGTTGGACATACAAAGATAAAAAAATGAACCAGTCCTTGGCCTCCAGGAGCTTACAATTCTACCTATTTGAATGGATGTCTTTGACATGGAGGGGATTTTCAACATGGGTTGATGTGTGAGTTTTAAGAGTGTTTTACTCTTACTTCTCCCCTCCCTCAGCTCCCAGAAGCACCGCCTCTGCCGGAGAGATGCTCTTCCCTTCTGATGGAATCCTTCAGTAGCAGGCATTCAGGAAATGTCATATATGCAGAGCTGAAGAAAATTAATCACAACCTGCAGAGCCTGAGCATGGAGGCCTCAGACTTTCCACATCAGAGCCCTTCCACTGGCCAAGAGCACCCAAGACAGCCTAGCAATCTCAGTGGAGAACTGGCTCCAAAAATCAGGGACGTCCCACTCCTCGCTTCTCTGAGTGCCCCTAAGCTCCTGGGGATAAACTTGGATCCCAATAAGAAATCTCCCACTGTCCCCCATCACCCTATGTTGGAGTACAGCTCCCCTGTGGCCATCTCCACCTCTCTCGGAGATAAGGCAAATGCCCCACAACATCAGATCTTTCCCAAGGCTCAGTGCTCCCCTGAATCCAAAGGGAGCAGCCAAGGATTTGCCATCCACGCTGATCCTCAGTCCTTTAGAGGCTCGGGGTCCAATCAGCCCAGAGACTCTAATCCTCCAGGCACCCACGAACTCATGCCAAGGGTGAACAGCTCCTATTCTTTGGAAGTCCAGACCCAGGCCTCAGATAGGCACAACTACGAGCCTGTCCCTGCTACGTTGCCCAAGCCAGCCTTTCTCCCACTCAAAGCCACCTGTAATCAGCTGGAGGGCCCTGGAGGCTGGATGGATAATGCTTATGAGAAGATTTCAGGGAGCCAGGCAATACCCATGCCTTCCTTGCCAAGTAACCCCTATGAGCAGATTCCCATCTTGAAGGTCCAGGAGACCAAACAGTCACACTCACACAAGGTATGGTGCATCCTAGGGGACCTGGACACTTATCCCATTGATCCTGGACTAGTCATTTCATTTCAGAGTCTCCATTTCCTTTCTGTTAAATGAGCAAAAAATACTGCACTACTGTGAAGGAAGAGCTTTATAAGTCTCACTTAAGATGTGGATCATTGCCTGGAGGATCATAGATTTAGAACTAAAAGGGACCTTAACACACCCTTTTCATTTTATATATGAGGGAGCCAAGGACTGTGAGAGTTTAAGTGCCTTAACCTCCTCTTCTAAGGCTACATGATTGAGGGGGATGTAGGTGAGGTTGGACTATATCATTTCTTTCTTTTTTTAACCTGATAGTATGTTTTCAAATTACATGTAAAAATAGTTTTCAACATCCATTTTTTGTAAGATGGACTATATAATTTCTAAGGTACTTTCCAGCTTTCAATCTATGATAATAAGCATCAGAAATAGAACTTGAACCCAGATCCTCTGACTCCAAATCCGTTGTGCTGTCCACCATATTTCCTCAAGGAAAACTTGCCTCAGTCTTGGCCCTTAGCTAAGCTGTGAATGAGGAAATGTTTGTCTTTTCCTAGCTTCATGCAGCTGATAGTTTATATGACTAATCTTTGGGGTCAGGAAGGAACCCTAGAGAACACCTAGTCTAATTTCCCACCCAGTGTACAATCAGAGCCTCTCTGATGGGGCCTCATCCTTCCTCTGCTTGAACAGTTATAGCCATAGAAAGCCTGCTTTCTCCTAAGGCAACCAGTTCCAATGTTGGCCAGTTCTGATTGTTAGAAAATCCAGTTTCCTATAAATTTCCTGCATTAGTCCTAGCTCTGTCTTCTCAGATGCCATAGAACGTCTGATTCCCCTCTTTCTGTTGCTTGACAGTTCCTAATATGAACATTGAAAGTTGGGCAGTTGGTCATCAAACATTTATTAAGCACCTACTTTGTGATAGAGCTCACAGTCTAACATGAGGGAGACAATGTGCAAATAAATATGAACATAGAAGATCTACATGGGAGAGATGGAAAATGATCTCAGAGAGAAGGCATAGCCAGTGGGGTGGGGGAGCCAGGAAAGGCCTCCTAGAAATAGTGGGATTTCAAGCTGAGTCCAGAAGGAAGCTAGGAGACTGAGGGAAAGAGGGAGAGTGTTCCAGGCATGGGGGACAGTCCTAGACTTGACTTTTTTCTCTACCATTTATGGTTATGTATTGACTTATATGACCTTTCTGGATTTGTTTCCCCATTTGTAGAACAAGCGGGGCTGAATTGATGTGCTCCTATCATGAGTACCTGGCACATAATAGGCATTCGATAAATCCTTGTTGATTGACCAATAGTAAGGTCCCTTCACCTCTGATTTCCCATGAGTCTCTAACTATTTGGGGAATAGCAGTTGTGATTACTGACTCCTCCATCCCCTCTTCTCTTCTCCCCATGTCAACTCCTTTTTCCTCTTCACCTTCTAGGTTGAAAAACCCCGAAGGTTCTTCTTCACAGATCGGAAGAATAAACAGTGATGCCAGGGTCCGCTGGCTGTCTCAGCAGCAAAGAGACTGGAGGAAAGAAACCTGGGGTGTGAGGAAGGCTCCCCAGACAGCCAACAGCTGGCCAAGGGGCCCAGGGCCACACTCCATGATCCAGCCAACTGGGAAGTTCCGATATCCCAGACTCCACCGGCTCAGCTTGGACACAAAAACTGAATCCAGGGGCCTGAAAATAAAACGTGAGGAAGGGAACTTAGGCTTTGGACTTTGTAGGAGAAGTGAACATATGTAGGTCAGAGAGTCATATAACATCAGAGATGACTGGGCCCTCAAGTCACTGAGTCCCTTCATTTTACAGATGAAGGAAACAACGTCCAGAGAACAGAAGCAGCTTGTTCAGGGTCACACAGCAGAACCATAGCAGAGCTCCAAAAGCCTACCTCCTGCCTCCTAGGCCAATGATTCCTCCACTTCAGTGCCTTCATCCACTGATTTCTGTCTCACTAGTAGCCCTACTGTGTGGCAGGGGATGGGAAAGAGAGTAAGGATGGGAGGGGGAGAAGCATTTATTAAGTTCTTAATATGTGCCCAGCGCTGTTTTAAGTGCTTTACAAATATTAACTCATTTGATAGCAAAGAGATAGTTAAAAAAAAAGTTTGCCCAATTTTAAAGAAACATTTTATCAATATTTTTCAAAATACACAAACGCACACATTGTCATCACTTTCCAGTGCTTCCTCTCTCCTCAACGGAACTCTCCCTTCTTAACAAAATCTCCACTTAAGCAAAACAAATCCATACATTTTTAGCAAGATGTGCTTCATTGGGCACACATAGCCCACCAGCTCTCCAGAAAGAAGCAGGAAGACTGTTTTAATCCCAATGTCAGTTCTGATTATGTAACAATTCAGTTCTGTATTGAATTGAAGAATATCATATAGAAAATGCAAAATGGCAAATGACCAGGAAAAATATATGGTGGTAGTTCTCTCATCTCTCTCTCTCTCTCTCTCTCTCTCTCTCTCTCTCTCTCTCTCTCTCTCTCTCTCTCTCTCTCTCTCTCTCTCTCTCTCTCTCCTGCCTCTAAGCTAAGAGCTTTACTAACCTGAATTTGAATCCCCAAAGCACACACTCATTATATAGGAGTTGAAGAGGAAGTGTGCTGGGTGGGGGCCCCCAAAAGAAAGCCATCCCATTTAAAATTTGTCTGCCTCTAGAAATTCATGAGGCAGATATTGGAAAAATGATATTTGCTAAGACATTCTCTTTAGGAATCCTGGCTTTTGCAATCAGTGAGTCCGATTTAGCACCCCAGCTCTGACATCTATTAGCCTGTGTGACTAGGCAAGTTAGTTAGCCAACAATTGTACTACCTACCTATCCCTGCACCCCACCCTCCAATAGGGTTGATATGAGAAGGATGAGTAGAGACTAATTGATCTGACCAAGAGTACTTTAAATGAAAGTGAAAGAATAAATAACTCACCTTGGGTGTTTAGTCACAAAAAGAGATGACTAGGGGTGTCTAGAAATGAAAGCTCACCTTAGGAGCAAACCCAATCCCCTGAGGATCTCTACTCAGTTCTCCATAGACTGCCCAGGGATCAACCCCAACATATCTCCACAACACACATACACAGACACTCTCAGTCAAACCCATCATGATTCTTTCTACTGGAAGGGAGCAGAGTATTATTGAATGGTCTTTCCATTGAGGGCTGAGCCAGTGTTCAGTAAATCTCTATTGAATCTTCATCAAAAATTTCTCAAGTGCCTCCAGAGCACCCACTATTAGGTACTTGAAGGGGAAGAAAGAAATAGAGACAAAGATAATCAATACATGACCTCCTCAGCTTCCTTTAAGTCCCAACTAAAATCTTACCTTCTACAGAAAGCCTCCAGCAATCCCTCTGAATTCTAGGGCCTTCCCTCTATAAATTATTTCTGATTTATCCTGCACAGAGCTTGCACTGTATATCTTTGTTTCCATGTCATCTTCCCCTTTAGATTTTAAGCTACTTGAGACAGGGACTGTCTTCTGCCACTTTTTGTATCCCCAGCTCTTAGCAGTGCCTGGTACACAGTAGGCATTTAATAAATGGTTATGACTTATTGACTGCCATGGTCCCTGCCATCAAGGTGCTCAGGATCCAGTTGAGAAGTGCCATACACACACATACACACATAAGTAAATTTCCATTCCTAAGGAAGGGGTGGAGTTTGCATTTTTAAGGAGCAACATGGAGAGGGTGATACTCAAGCCAAAGGAATGGACCTTTAATAGTGGACCTTCTCAAATAATCCTGTGCAAAAAATAGCTTCCTGCACTGTTCATCTCCCATGGGCTCAGCTCCTAGCTACACAGTAGATGTTTGTCAAATCACCAGTAACTGCTTATTGGTCATTTCCAAGAGGATGTTCTGTAGGCATTTCAAACTCAACAAGTGCAAAACGAAACTCATCTTTCTCACTACTAGCATCCTTCCAGCCTCCCATGTGTGAAACCTTAGATTCACTCACAATTCCTCTCTCCTTCACCCTCTCTTCCAATCAGTTGCCAAGTCTGGTCAATTCTCCGTCCATATCCTCCCATTCATCCCTTTCTTTCCTTTAAATCGCCACCAAATTAAAGTTCTTATCTCTTCTTGATGATTACAATACCTTCTGAATTGGTGCCTTTGACTTAAATTCCACTCCCCAGCCCTGCAATCCATCATTCACACAGCTGCCAACAAAATTTTCCTAAGGTTCAGGTCAGAATATAACACTCCTCTATTCAGCAAACGGCTACCTATTGATTCTGGGATCAAATATCAGCTCCTTTTTGGTACACTAGCTTCACCCTACTTTTCCTGTCTTATCATCTTTTACCACCACCGACCCCTTCATAAAATCTACAGTCTGACTAAACTGGTTCTCTATCCATGATATTTCACCTCCCATCACCCAGCCTGTGCCCAGATCTGGAACACATTCCCTGCCTCTTAGGATCTTTAGATTTCTTCAAAGCTCAGCTCAAACATGACCTCTTGTTTTTCTATTCCCCTAAATGCTAGGGCTTTCTCCTCAAGTTATTTCAATATATTTTTTTATGTATTTATATATACACAGGCTGTCTTCTCCAATACAATGTAAACTCCCATTTTGTTTTTTACCCCAACCCAGTACCTAGCCCAGTGTAGGCACTTAGTAGGTACTTATTGATTTCCTGAATGAATGAATGAATGGAGTCGAGGTCCACATACTCTTTAGCCATGGTCAAATCAGTCAGAATATTTAATGGGGTAAAGAGGGATGCAGTTAAGAGTGACAAAGCCCTTCCTTTGCTTGCCAGAGGCAAGTGGCAGTGGGTCCCGGGCCAGGCCCAGAGAAGGGGTGACAATGTCTGGTGGAAAAGGCAGAGCTGAATACAGGCATTCAAGGAGAAAGATTGCATAGCTGATTCGAAACCTTATCCTTTTTTCTCCTTTTGTGCTCACTCCCATGCTTCTCAGAAATCTTGCCAATTTTCAATTGAGTGAAGCTCCCACTTTTTTTTAAAAGGATGTTCTTTTTCTCCTTTCCTCTTCTTGGTTCTTTAAGGAGGTTTGGGAAGGAAGAAGTATAGCTGTCAGCATGTCTGAAGTCTCATTTCCCAAGGCAGGACAGATTCACACCCAATTCAGCCTCTACTGTGGAGCCAATGGATGGGCAAATCTTAGGCCAAGAATCCAATATGGTCCCCTGCCTGTGACCCCCTCCAGACAGGCAGATGGACAGATTCGATGCCATGCAAACTGGCTAGAGATCATCACCAGTGCCAACACCGTGGCTGGTTGAGAGTATCTTCTATATGGGGGAGAAAGCTGTGAGAGCATGAGCTCTTGGGAGCACATGAGAGATAGTTGAGAACCTCCTGGGAGGGGAGTTGGTTATTGTTACTTTTCTGGTGTTGGGTTTGTGTTTTTTTGTTTTTTGCTGATAGGGCCATGATAAATTTTCACAGGTATAAAATCACAGAAAGCCACATCTTCTACTGACAACATGAACCTATAGAAACCTTCTCTCCGAAAGGACAGTCCTGGAGCCTCTCGGAGTTGCCTGGGCTAAGCTGATGTCATCTCTAGAGACCTGCTGGGTAGCTTCAGATCCGAATGTGAAAAGTGCTGTGGAGAAAGAGAGAGATGTCAGAGGGAAAGAGTGGGACCAGGTGAAGGGATGGAGGAGGCTGAGAGGGTTAAGTGGCCATAATCAGAAGGTTTAACTATGGAATCATAGCATGGGAGAACTAAGCCATCTTCTAGTCTCGACTCCTGCATTTTACAGAGGTTGTACTGGGTATCTGTGGTGAGGTAGATGAAGTACATGTAGCAGGAAGACTTGAGAGTCTAAAATCCTGGGTTTGAGCCCAACTCCAAGGTTGATTCACTGAGTTACCTTCTGTCCTCTGTTCAAAGACTACTTAACTAAACCCTCTGAACCACTCCTTCACTTCTGTGAAATGGGGATAACAGTCCCACTGACCTCACAGGATTGTTTTATAGTTTTAATAGTTTTAAAGTTTTAATGGTAAAGTTTTTATAGTAAAGTTTTAAATGGATGTGATTATTAGAACAAGGAATAGAACCCAGATCTCCTCAGCAGCCAGACCAGAGATATTAGAGAAAGCCATAGCAATGCTCATCGAAAGGGAAACCACCAGTTAGAGACTTCTAGGTACCCAGAGAAGGAGATGGACCAAGGAGGTAGAGGTGGGTAGACCTCTTCAGGAATTGGTTTCTCACATCTGTTGTCCACTGGAGCTCATCCTTCTTGAACTCCATTGCCAAAGCTACTGAAAAGATTTCATTCTGGAATGGATGAATGGAATGAATATATATTAAATGCCTACTATATACCAGGTATTGTGCTATACACTTTACAAATATTATCTAAGTTGATCTCTGGGCTAAGTCCTTGGTTAATAGCATCCTGTATCAATCCAGGTGGATTGATCTGGTCCTAAGTTGTGGGCCCTTTGGGCAAGAAAAATATGAAAGCACAGTTCTTGGTACTTGGCAGGAAGCTCCTGAGATTCCAGGGAACATCCTTCTTGATGGCTTTTAACTTCCTAAGGAAGTGCATCTACCTAGGGGCATTGGAAAATGTTTTTAGTAAAAAGATGATTTATTTGAAGATGAGCTCTGAGTGGCTCAGTGGACATTGGACACCGGACTTCAAACCAGATTCCCAAAAGAGAGGGGCAGTTCAGCTCTAAACTTAGGTCTATCTGAGCAGCAAGACTGAGGCTAAGGAGGAGAAAAAGCTGAGTCTTTAGAGGTCAAAAGACAGAGGGGCATCGTGGAAGAAGCACTGGACCTGGAGTCAGAAGAGACCTGAGTTTGAATCCCAAAGGCCTTCCCATACCTCAGAAAGTCAGGGGACTTAGCAATCATGTCTTCAAAGTCTGCATAGCTGAGTTTTCCATCTCCATCCAGATCAGCCTCCTCAATGACCTTATCACACACAAGAACCACCTCTTCCTCCTCCAGTTCTGACTTGGTCAGCCTGGCCAAAGTCAGCTCCAGGTCTTTCTTGCAGATGAAGTTGTCATTGTTGAAGTCTACTCAAGGAAGGATAGAGAGGACCAGTTTCATCATCATCATCACCACCACTACCACCACCCCCATCATCCTCACCACCATCATCATCATCAAAAGGGAAGTCTTTGAGGTCTTTCATTTTGATTCTGAGAGTTTTGATACTTGGATTCTTGACCCATCATCACTTTTTCTATGGCCTTAGGGTAATCTTTAAGGGCTCTGGTATATAATTCATTAGGTCCTGAAGAAAGACTAGAAACAGGCTCTATTATCTAAGAAAGTACACCCTGGAATGTTTGCAAAAACACTGCCCAGCATTCCAAAAGACCTGTATATACTCTATTTCTGGCTCTCTTGCTGGATGTAACCTTGGATAAATAATTTTGCCTTTTCAGGCTTATAATAATGGGAGTTACATAAGATCTTCCTCCACTCATTAATAGGCCTCAGGTGGAGTCTGTTAAGGGAAACTTGATTAGGGGAGCTGTGCTTTCATAGGAACCCTCACACCTTTTGTTAATTGTTAATGAGGCACTGGGTCTTGAGGGATTGTGTTTGTGTGTGTGTGCGTGCATGCGTGTGTGTGTGTGTGTGTGTGTGTGTGTGTGTGTGTGTGTGTGTGTACTCTGAGGTGAGGTTTTGCTTTGGGGGCTTTCTCTGTTCATGTGCCAGATGAGACTCTGGTTAGCCTCCCCCCAGCTTTGAAAACCCAGATGTTGGTGCTTCTCTCTCTGGTAACTATGTATGTAATGGTCAGACAGTTGGATCTATCTGTTGATCTGTAACATATGTATTGCTTATGGTCAAACAGTTAGAAGCCCTGTCTGTTTGTCTTTATTTCCTCTGCTTGTATTTTCTTTGTTGGTATATGTAATTAGATTGTTGACATCTCAAAAGTTGCTTTCCTTTTAGAAAAGTAGATCTAAGAACCCAGGCTAGCAGGCCATCCTGGATGTGTCAGGGTACTTGCTGCTACAAAGCCTCAGTTTCTTTTTCTGTAATAATGTAGGGAAGAGAGGAGGAAAGCAGGAAGATGGCATAGCAAATCTTCCAGCTCTAACAGTCTATGAATCTAGTAGTCCAATTAACGGGACATCCCATTGATGAAAGGTACACAGACTTCTGGTCTTGGAAATGATTCTGGAAAGATATCACTTCCAGTGATGGATGAACTGCATCTATATATAGATCCCCAGATTTAGAGGCAGGAGACCTGGCTTCCAGTCTGCCTGGGCAACCATGGGCAAGTCACTTATTCTCTCTCAGCTTTGTTTTCTCATTTATAAGATGGGTATAAAAATACTTACACTAACTACTTTTCCCTCCCACCTCTGCCCTCTCACTTCTGATATTCCACATTCTAAGGTTCCCCCCTAGTTCTGACATTCCATGTTGTCAGATCCCTCACACTCATAATATTCTATGTTTTAAGGTCTATTCCATATTTAAGGACCTTCACACCTCTAACATTCCAAGGTCTAAGGTCCCTCCAGGATTTGATATTTCTCTGTTCTAAGGTCCCTCCCACCTCCAACATTCTGTTTTAAGGTCGCCACCAACCCTTTATCCATGTGCTATGTTGTCTCTCACATTAGGTATTTAATAGCAGTTTATTCAATTGAATCTTCCATGAGTATAGGGGACAGAAGGGCCCCAAACAGAGAAGCCGACTGCTCAAACCTTCCAAATGATGTTCTTCCTAGAATGGTTCCTATTCCCTAGCCCTCAAAAAAGGCACTTGCATGTCCCCGTTGAAATTAATGGCAACCATGATTATAATGAGTTGATGGGGTCTGGAGGTGGGGAGCACAGAGACATGTGGGGCCTCAAGTATCAGATGCCTGGTCCAGCTCAGTCTGGGCTGAGTATCCATCCTACCTCCAGACAGCATTGGGAGCCTCTGAATATCTCCTTCCTAACCCAGAAGGCTTAGCATAGGAAACTCCAAGGCAAGGCCCTCAGTGAGGACCTGCTCCCTCACCACACTGGGTTCCAGGCTATCTCTGAGGCTGGTGATGGCGAGCTGGGCACTACTCACCATAGATCTTAAAGGCATAGCTTGCTTTGAGTTCCCTGGGTGCCGACTCACAGAGGACTGAGAACATGTCCACAAAGTCATTGAAGGTGAGATTCCCCTCACCATCCTCAGAGAAAGATGCCACAATTCTCTCCTTGAAGGGATTCTCCTGTGAAAATCAGAAAGTGTGGGTAGGAACATACACTCACTTAGAACTTATCACTTCTCTCTCTCTCTCTCTCTCTCTCTCTCTCTCTCTCTCTCTCTCTCTCTCTCTCTCTCTCTCTCTCTCTCTCTCTCTTTCTCCCCCCTTCCCTCCTCTCTGTCTCTTTCTCTCTTTCTTCTTCCCTCCTCTCTCTATGTCTGTCTGTCTCCTCCTCTCTGCCTCTCTCTTTAAGTCTCTCTGCCTCTCTCTTCTCCTGGACAAGTCACTTAACCTTAGACCTGTGCAAGGGGAGATGTGCTTAGGAAGAAGGAGCTCCTAACCAGGAAAGCCCTGAATGGATGAAATCACAGGTCTGGTTAAAATATGTGTATTTATACATATGTAATACACATAAACACATATGTACCTACACAGAAGTATTATATGTGCATATGTATATACATGCATGTATATATAATAAAGACAGATGATTAATTAGTTGGCCATTGTCCTTTGTGCTTATAGAGGACCACAATGACATCAGTATATTGGGGTCACAGTACAGAGTATCGGTCTGTGGCTGATCAGACCAATATAAGCTCTGAAGGCTCTACCACAGATCAGGCAGAAATAATACATATGAACATTTAGAGTGGAGATGTCTCTAAATTTATACATTTCGTGTTTCTTTTGAGCTACTGCAGTTCTGCTTTGCTCATATGTTATAAATCTATAGATATATCTTTTTAAAAGCTTTTTTTTCTGTCTGAAGCCTGCCATCCCAGCAGGAAAAGCCCTGGATAGACTTGGCTATCAAGTAGCTATAAGGCTTCATTCAGATAGATGATGTAGCCCCTCCTGGCCTCAGCTTCCCCATCTGCTCTGGGCTTGGACCACCACCTCCCCCAGCTCAGTGTTTTCTATGACACTCCCCCCTTTCTATCTTTTATTATGCTTATCTGGGTATCTGATTGACATGTGCAGGCAAGTCTCTTATCATTAGGATCACAGGATCATAGGCTAGAAGGAAACTTTACAGAGGAGGAAAGTGTCAGAGGGGTTGAGTGACATGCCTGGGATCCCACATCTCGTTAACAGCAGAGTCATGATTTGGCACACTCCACCTCACCGATGCAGTTTTCAGGTCACATAAGGAAGACCTTCTTAACAATTCTATCCCTTAGTATAACTCTATCAATATATGTCATTTCCCCTACTACATGATAAAGGAAGAAAGACAAAGAGAGGCAGGAGGAAAGGGAGAAGCTCAATTCAATTCAAGAAAACATTTATTAAATACCTGCTGTGTGCAAAGCACTGTGCTGGGTACCTGAGATTCAAAGACATAAATGAGCCAGACCTCACCAAACTTACAGTTGGTGATAATACACATGTTTATAAGTAAGTATAACAGAATGAATGCTGATGGAGGAGAGACCACTACCGGGAGGAGACATGGTGTTCATGGAAGCTGCACAGCACCTAACTGAGTTGTAAAGAAAGACAAGGATTCTGAGAGGCACTTACAAAGGCTTAATCAAATGCACAGAAATAGGAAAAGAAATACGCTGTTCAAGGAATGGCCAGTCATCCAGTTTGACTAGAACAGTCTTCATGTGAAAGAATGAGACAAATCAATGAGACAGTACCACAGCTCTACAGCCCCTCCTGGTGGGCTAACCTGGGAGAACCCAAAGATTGTCTATCCCCTGCCCAAAGAAGACCTTAAGAGTACCTTGAACTCCGGCATTTGTATGATGACCGACATGGGCACGGTGACGATAGGGTTCTTTCGGTAGTCCATGGGCACGATGTTGGGCGCTAGCTCGTAGTACCTGGCATGCAACCTACAAAGCAACCAGAAGATGGTGGCCTCAAACAATAAGTCTCAGGTTCCAACACACACTTAAGGGCTGAGACTTCAGAGAGATCCCTATAGCAAACATGGTACCCAAAGTCATTGTCTTAAGAACTGGAAGGGACTTCAGAGAAGTCAGCACAGACTTCAGACTTCACAATCAGCCCCCTCATTCTACATGGGAATATAGGAGACTCTGTGATTTTTTTATAGTATAGGGAAATTCAAATTAGAGGATCACAGATCTCAAGTATGAAGGGACTTCAGAACCATCTGGTCCAATCTCATCATTTTACAGATGAGGAAACAGAAGCCCCAAAAGTTACTTGCCCCAAGTGACTCAAGTGGTGAACTTCAGAGATGGAACTTGAACCCATGTTCTCCAATTTCAAAGCCAGTCCTCTTACTTCATAGATAGATAAAAAGTTACCTTAGAGAAGGGGTTCTTAACTTGGGGTCCACAGGCCCCTGGACATAGATTTCAGGAGGTCCATGCGCTTGGATGGGAGGAAAAATATAATTTTATTTTCATTAATTTAATTGAAATTTAGTATTTCCTTCCATTATGAATGTAGGCAAAACATATGACTCTGAGAAGGGGACCATAGGCTTCATGAGATTGCTAAGGGGATCCATGACCCAAAAAAGGTGAAGAACCATTGTCTTAGAGGTTAAGTCATAGATACAGAGTTAAAAGGGACCTCAGATACCATCTAATCTGACCCTCTCATTTTACAAATGAAAAAACCAAGGTCATATAGATAGGAAAGGACACAGGTGGTATTTGAATCTAAGTCTTCTTGACTCCAAATCTAGATCTTTATTCATTACAGTATCTTTTATCCAGTTTGGTCTCCTTTTTCCAAAGCTAAGCAAAGGTAGGTTGGACCATTCTGGAGAGCAATTTGGAACTATGCCCAAAGGGCTACAAAAATGTGCATACCCTTTGACCCAGCAATATTGCTTCTGGGACTCTATCCCAAAGAGATCATAGAAATGGGAAAGGATCTCACATGCACAAAAATATTTATAGCAGCTCTCTTTGTGGTGGCCAAAAACCAGAAATCAAGGGGATGCCCGTTAATTGGGGGATGGCTGAACAAGTTGTGGTATATGAATGTAAAGGAATACTATTGTGCTATGAGAAACGATGAACAGGAAGACTTCAGAAAGGCCTGGAAAGACTTATATGAACTGATGCTGAGTGAAAGGAGCAGAACCAGGAGAACTTTGTACATAGCAGCAACCACAGTGTGCTAGGAATTTTTCTGGTAGACTTAGTACTTCATTGAAATGCATGGACTTAAAAAATTTCCAATGGACTCTTGAGGCAAAATGCCATCCACATCCAGAAAAAGAACTATGGTGTTGGATCACAGATAGAAAAAGACCATTTTCTTTTGTATTATGTTTTGTTTTGTTTTATGGTTTTTCCCATTCATTTTAATTCTTCTATGCAACATGCATTTAATAGGAATATACATGTAGAACCTATATAAGATTGTATGCCATCTCAGGAAAGGAGTAGAGAGGGAGGGGGGCCTCAGAGAGAGGGAGTGGAAAAAAAAATCTAAGATATATGGAAGTGATTGTCAAACACTGAAAACAAGTAAAATAATTCAATTAAAAAAACAAAGGTAGGTTGGAAAAAGGAGGATTTGGAGTTGGAAGGAAACTTGGAGATAATTTAATCAAATCCTCTCATTTTACAAAGGAGGAAACTGAGACTCAGAGAGAGAGGTTAAGTGAGTTGTCCCTGGAGAGTTTCCTGGGGAAAAACAGGACATGTACCTAGAGAATAAATGTGTCTATTGGCCATTTCTTAGGAGAAAAGGAGCTGCATGTTGTAGGTGTTTGTGGAAGAAGTGAATGGTCAAAGACCTGAACCTCCTCTGCCCGTGATCCTGCTCTCCAGAGGCAGCCTGACTTGCTGGAGGGAGGATGTTCTACTTCTGAGGGTATTTCTTTTTTTATCTTGTCCATGGGAAAGAAAAAGGAGTTCCTTTGATGAGTCTGACCCCTAGTGAAAGCAGAAGATCCAGCCTTCATTGAAACAAGCTTCTCAAAGTACAGGGGGCCCCAATATTTAAGTCACAAGAGAAGACAGATCCTTTAAGCACCTGGAAGTTCTGACATCAAAGGGGTCTCCCAATATTCATGGAGACAAGTCAGGGTGGGGTTGGCAGTGGGGAGAGGCTGGGAAACATTAAGCAATGCAGAACAGAGAGAGACAGAGAGAAGATTTCCTGGGTACTATGTAGAACCAACATCATAGGGTCAAAGGGCCTGTCCTTTGCAGACAGAGAAAGATGATGGAGGCAGAGGAGAGAGATGGAGGGCTTGTGTGTTAGTCCCAGTAAGTTACGCATGAAGACTCAGCACCCTGGAGATAGAGAGGAGTGAGGGAAATGGAGGGGGGAGAGAGACAGAGACAGAGAGACAGACAGAGAGAGAGAGACAATCTGAGACAGAGAGACAAATACAGAGACAAAGGAGGAAGGGAGGGAAAGAGGAGGGGAGAGAGAGAGCAGGGAAGGAAGGAAGGCGAGAGGGAGGCAGGAGGAAAGAGTGGGGAGGGAGAGAGAGAGAGAAGCTATATATTTAGTTTCTGTTTCAGTAGCTCAGTTTCTGGAAATGTGAAAATGAACTCTCAATTCTCACAGCGGGTCCAAGGGATGAGCCACTTCCTTGGTATGTGCTGAGGCAGCAGCTCCTGGGCCACCAGAGATTACAAGAGGACAGTTACTAGGGACTGAAAGAAGGCTGCTGAGAGACAACTGACCCGTTTCAGCTGCAGACTGTGGGTCTATTTGCTGGGTTCTATCATATGTTCCCATCTTCCTCAAATTCTGCTCATCCTTCAGGGCCCGAATCACTTCCTATTCTCCTTCCTGCAGCCTTTCCCAATGACCTCAAACTCACCTGGATCTCTTCCTGGCTGAAGACTCACTCCCACAGTACCAGGGAAACAACCTAGCTCAGAGAGGCCAGGGGTTCTGTGTCCAATTCTTGCTTCATCACTCACATCCAGTGACTGTGAGCCAGTCACCACAACCCTGGGCCATGGTGTCCTGCATCTATAAAATGAGGAGACTGGACCAGAAGCTCTCCAAGAACCCTTTCTGCTCTCAACCCTCAAATCTTGAGTCTGTCCATTGAACCCAGATCCCTGTAGCATGCAGCCTTTGGCCCCACGATTATTTCACAAGCTCAGCATCAGTAAATAGGCCCAGTACTGTTGGGTACTGCAGGGCATATATCCAAGGCTGTGACCCAAAGGTCTCCAGTCCAGTTGGGGAAGCAAGACATACATACGTGAGCCCTAGACAGCCAGGATAGGCAGGTCAGGGGAAGACATGATGAAGGGCACGATAGAAAGAGCCACAAGAATAACTGCCACTGTGACCAACAGAACAATAACAATTCCCCTCTCCATAGCATTTCAGGCACTTCCCTTCTTAGTGAGAGCCATTCAAGGGAGGCAAAGCAAAAAACAGCAGTACATTTGGAAGATAATTGGGCAGGGTGAGATGTAGGTAGAAATGGACCAGGCTGCCTTGGGAGGTGAGGCTACATAACCTCTAGTGTTGTGCTGGAGACCCTTCTTCAAGTACAAGTTGGACTAGGTGGTCTCCAGGGTCCCTGCCAGTTCTGAGATTCTATACTCCTGTGGTTGAAAAGGAAATGCATTGGAGGAAGGGAGACAGATTTAGGAGGCTAATATGATGGTCTGGATGAAAAGGGATGAGATCTTCAACAAGAGAGGTCAAATCTCATATCTGATGGTCAATAACTCCAAACCTCTAACCCTGGGCAAGTTGTTTAACTTCTGAGGCTCAGTTTCCTTATCTGTCAAATGAAGATGAAAAACATTTGAACTTCCTGTACCCCAGGGTTACTTTCTAAAACTTTAACATGTTAATAGAAATATGAGGTGTCATCCAGACAAAATACAAAGCCATACATACACTCATCATCCCCTCCTGTTCCTTGACTTCCTACCCAGCACTGCCCAAGGATCGGGCAGTGTTTATGAGGGGACATAGAGAGACAATAAGACTTTGAGTGTGACCAGGGAAGGCAAACCCCATTCACCAGATCCATACTCATCTGGCAGCCAACAAGCATTCACCAGGTTACTTAGGGAGAAAAGAAGAAGCTGAAGAAAGGGGAGGAGGAAAAAAATGTTCACATCCTTTCCCAAATACAGGCTCAAATCAATATGCAGCCAGAACTGGAGCCAGTGGACTGCTGAGCAAATCAACTAGCGTGGTCCTTTTCCAGTCCTCAGACACATAATGTATAAGAACATGCTAACATACCACATCATAGAATGGTCACGGGCCTCAGTGGGTCACATTCGGAGGGCAGTGCTCAGTTTTGGAGGCCATACTTTAGGACTGACATTGGCAAACTTTAGAAGGTCCAAAGAAAGGCAACCAGATCGGGCAAAGGGCTTGAGATCATGTTAGATAAGGACTGGTGGGAGGTTGTTTAACCTAAAGAGGAAAGGATTCAAGGGGGAGGGGAAGAGTTGATAGCTGACTTCAGGTATCAGGACTGTGATGAAGAGGAGAATTAAGCTTGTTCTCCTTCACCCCAGAGGGTAGATACAGGAACTAGGAACAATGTAAGGGAAGTGGCCAAGAGGCCAACTGGCGCCTGATGCCAGAAAATACTTCCTAGCAATCAGAGCAAACCTTGAGTGGAAAGAGTTGCTTAGGAAGGTTGGGAAGTAAGATTCCTCTAGGGGGAAGTCTTCAAGCAGAGGCCCAATGACCCTTGTAGTAGAGGATTCCTTTGTTGTCTGGGTTGGACTAGATGGTCACTGAGACTCCTTCTAACACCCCAGTTCTGTGCCCTTTGAAACCAACCAGTATGGAAATTCCCTTTATAACATCCTTGTCAGAAAGGCATCTTGCTTCAGCTTAAATGCTTCCAGTGGCAGGGAACTACCTATCAAGGCCCTCCAATCCCTGTTGGACAGCTCTAATTGTTAGATAGTCCTTTATGTGTGACCTTGGGCAAGTCACCTAACCCTCTGCACCTTAGTTTTCTCATATATAAAGTGAAGTGATTCAACTCCATGACCTCTAAGATTCCTGCGAGCTTTAAATCTGTGATCCTCTTAGCCTACGGTCTCATCAGTATAGGGAACTGCCAATGAAGAAACTCCTTCACAGAGGTATGTTAGAGGCAAACTAAGTCAATTGTTAAATTTTCAGTGTAAGCCTTTATACCTGGGAAATTGGCAAGTGCTACAAATCCTGGCTTGAGTTGCTGTGTTTTGTAGATTATCCAGCCTTAAGATAAGGATGCAGAAAATGTTAATGATGCAGATTAAACCTGCCTTTGGGGAGAGCTGGTTGTTAAATATTTACCAGCACACCCCTTCCCCTCCATCAAGTCTAACATAGTATTGCCGGTCATCTTGATTTCTGTCTTGCCACTGGACTCCAAATGTTCTGGAGGAGAGAATGAAGCTAATGAATTTGCACTTTGATGACTGCCTCACTTAAATCCATTTCATGCACAAGTGAAGACATCCCCCTCATGACATCACTGGTTCTCTTTGAAAGCGAAGGACCACCATGACCAAATTGAAGTCCATTGGCACTTTTTGATATGAATGTATTGAGAATTTTCTCCTCCTTTTTGTCCTCTGTTCACACTCTCCCTAAGTCACTGCCCAGTAGCAGAAGGAGGCATGTATCCCCATCCCCATACCCACTGCCCCAATTCCTCCAACCTAAGAAATAGTTCTGGCTTCAATAACCCAGTCTAGAATCAGTGAGGCAAAAAAAAGAAAAAGGAGGGTGAGGAGGCTGGCTGGTCCCACTGGAGGCTTTCTGCCAAGAGTTGGCTGTGCCCTAAAGAGGCTGCCTGTCTCATCTTGCCCCCTCCGCCACCAGTTTTACTGCATTTGGATTGATTTGAGCTTGGGCAAGTCTGGCATTAATGGCCAAATGAGGCAAGGAATCCACTACAGAAGCCTGGAGTTAGAAGGGACTTCATAGGCGCATTTAGAGGTAGGAGGGTCTTAAGATATTAATTATCCAGGTGATCTTAACCTCTTTTGTGTCGGACCCTTCAGTCAGTCTGATGAAGTCTTTTCAGAATGATGTTTTTTAAATTCATAAATTAAAATTCATTGGATTCCAAAGGAAAGCAATGATAATGAGATAGTTATTCAAATGTTTAACAAAAATTCATGGACCCAAGGGTTAAAATCCTCTGCTCTACTCTAACCCCCATTGTTTTGTGGGTGAAGGAATGAGGCCCTGGAAAGGAGGAATGGGATTAAAGTCACATGGGCACTATGTTTGATCAGCACCTTAGAGCCAGAAGGGAACACAGACCACACCTGATTGAACCCCTTCATTTTACAGGTGAGGAAACTGAGGTACAGAGGTAAAAATCTCTGAAGCAGTAGGTGACAGAGCCAGGATTTGAATTTAGGTCCTAAGACTCCAAGTTCCTAAAACTGCATTATTTGAAGTCAAGTATTCTGGGTCCAGACCCTTTCCAGTTCAGTGTAAGATGCAATTTATTCTAACCTAAACAGACGTGCCCTCATCCAAATCCCCCCAAAATAACTATCTTGCCCTATGCATAAGACATCCAGACATGGGCAATTGATTCTCTGTCTCCTGAGGCAGCCTATCCAAGTGGTGACAGTTAGTTCCAAATTCTAAAGCATGTTTTCTACTATCAAGTTACAGTCTGTGTCTGCAATATCTACCCCATTCTTCCTTTTGGAGCTGAGCAGACCTTTCTCATAAGATAACCCTTAAAAGGACCCAGGATCACAATCATGTCATTTCTCTATCCTCACCCTGACCCCAGTCTTTTTTCTTTTCCAGACTCAGTATTCTAGCTTCTTTGATCATTCTGACAGGGCAAGGCATGCACATTTTCTCAGCATCTGGCTTACCCTCATCTGGGTATGCTTTAGTCTGTGGTCCTCAGAATGGAGCCCAAGACCCTAGTTGTGGTCACACCTAGGCCAAGGACAGAAAGATGGTCGTGTCCCTCGATCTAGGCATCTACAGCCAAGAGTTGAATTCAGGACTTCTAACTCACGTTTACTTTGCGAGGAACTAAAGGTCCCAGCTCTTATCCCCTGAGCCGCCCAAATCTTATCTAGCCATATCAATACCCTCTTGGAGGTAGGTTCCATAGGCATCCTCATTTTTTATCCACCCCCCCAAAAAAACCCTGTGATTTCATCAGTTTGGGGAACATCCTTCTACTAATGCCAATAGCCAGCCCTGGGAGGTGTTCTATTTTACAGAAGAGGAAACTGAGACAAATAAGTTAATTGACTTGTCTAGAATCACATAGCAAATAAGTAAGTGTCTGAGGTCGGTTATGAACTCAAGTCTCCCTGACTCTAAGCCAAGCACTCTATCCAGTGCCAGAAAACAATGTCCCAAGTTAGGAATCTTGCTTCACCATGGAAGGTGGTTTCAAGAACAGCTGGTAATAATCACAATACCCCTCTCCCCTATTACATATATCCCCTAACCACTTCACAAATGAACCAGCCCACCCTAGCAGTTTGACCACTTACTATGAGCCCTTGAAATATAATAAAGGGCCTTCCCTGCCTTCAGGGGAGAATTTCAGAGAAACAGGAGAGGTACAAGATAGGATCTACTGCTGTTGTTCAGTGTTGTCCAACTCTTCGTGGCCCCATTTGGTGCTTTCTTGGCAAAGATATTGGAGTGGTTTGCCATTTCCTTCTCCATCTCATTTTACCAATGAGGAAACTGAGGCAAACAGGGTGAAGTGACTTGTCCAGTTCCACTCCCCTAGTAAAGTGTCGAAGGTCACATCTGAACTCAGGTCTTCCTGACTCCTGGCCTGGCACTCTGTGGCACCACCTAGCAACCTATCGTGTCCAGATCTACCCAACAGCTACTGTGAAATTTGTTCACAAAATAATTCTAAAAATCTACTGAAAAGGATGCTTTCAGGGCATGGGAAGAGGAAGAAATGAGGAGGAAATGCCCATAATGTGAAAACAAAACAAAAAAATCAATAAAATCTACTTTACAAGGAAATAAAAAGTAGAGAAACCCTGATTAACTGAATTTAACTTAATCAGTTAATGAAATTAATTGATCTGAATCATGGGAAAAAAGATGAGGAACAATGTCTTCCTCTCGGTAGCTTCAGGACAGCACAATGTTGCCTCATTTTCAGACCCCAGCTGATTTTCTTCATTGCATAAGGAAATATTTAATGTAGGGAGGGGGAATATATCTAAAAATAATTGGTATAAAAATAGAACATTTCAAAAAAGTCTCCCTAGTCAAATGCAGATGCCAAAGCTAAAAGATATTAGAGGAACATTTGTAAATAAAAGCTATTCATCTGATAACTTCTCCCAGGGTAGCATAGTACAAGCACATTAATTCTGGAATCAGAAGACCTGGGTTCAAATCCAGCCTCTGAGGGACCTGAGTGCTTGTGTGACCTTGGGTAAGCCATCACACAACTTCCTTGGGGCACTATTTCCCCATCTGTAAAATGAGGCTGAAAGGCTGCAGGTTCCCCACCCCCATCTAGGACCTCTGATCCTCCCTTTGCTGGTCTGAGTCACCCCTTCCCCAAGAGGAAATGAGAACTGAGAAACTTGTGGGAAGGGGGAGAATCTGCAAAGGGACATACAACTAGGGCATCTTCTGGAGAACCTTCTTGGAGAAGAGCCACAAACAATGAAGGACAGAATCCAGGGAGAAGCCCCCTTTTTTGATGGCAGAGAGGGCCTGGCGATGGCAAAGCTGTTGGGAGCCAAATCCCAGGCAGCACTTGCCACCTCAGTGGAGGGAAAGCAAATCTCAGAGATTCTACAACTGTTTCTGGCTTTTAGTGCAATATGATACCCCAACTGGAAGAAAGAGACCCAGTGAAGCCAAAAAAACGAGGTGAAATTTCCCGTCATTTCCCAATTCTGACAATCCTCTTGTGATGCAATCTTTACCCTTGCAGCAGGCTTGGAAATCAGCTTCAGTCAAAATGGGGCTAAGTCGGGAGTCATGACTACCATGGACAGCTCACCATAGTCAGGAAGACTCCAATAAATTCTGGGGTCACTGTGAATTCTGAGGTTCTACTTCTCCTCTCTGGTCATCGGTTTCTTGTTTTGTAAGTTGAGGGAGCTGGACTATAGATAATCTATGACTCCCCTAAGCTCTAAATCCCATAACCCCGTGATCTTTAACAGGTTTGGAGCATGTCCCTAGCATTGGAGGAGGAGGAGGGTGAGAGGGTCCAAGTTGGTGATTTCATCTGAGTTCCTGGTGTGGAAACCCCCACCCCAATGTGAGTCTTGAGATCATAGAACTGTAGCTGGAAGGGACCTTGGACACCACAGAAGTCTCTAAGGTAGAGAGCATCATTGGCAGGCTTAGAACTCTTACACCAGAGCCTTTTCCATGGAACAACACATGCTGCCTCCCAGAAACAAGTTGATTTGAGACAAGTTCATAGTGTCTTCAAGCTGGAAGAAGCCCCGAAGTCCAGTTAGATTGTTCAGATCTGAAGCTGATCAAAAAATACTAATACTGGACATTTGGGAGAGAAATGTATGCCTCAGATTTGGCCCTCGGTCAGTCAGCAAACATTTATTAAGTGCTTACTGTATATCAGGCTCTGTTAGAAGTGCCTACCATACTAAGATAAAAACACTATCCTGGCCATCTTCAAGGAGCTAAGATTCTCCTGGATGGAGGAGATAACATACAAAGACCAAAATACATACAGAATGTATCAAGTGAAAAGAGAAGGTGATCTTCAAGATCTCCCTCCTCCAGAGGTGGGGTTTGGGCTGAGTCTTGAGGGAAGATGGGGAAGCCAGGAGCTAGAGTGAGGAGGCAAAGCATTCCAGGCACAGAAAACAGCAGAGAGGAAGGGGGGTCATCCATCGAGGACAATCGTAGTCTCTGTATCAGATGTTTTTGCTTAGTTGTTTTTCTCTGTCAAAGGGTAAAGTTCAGTGGTGGAGGGGATAATACAGCAGTCAGGATGAAAAGTATCAGTAAACAGGAAATACAGGAATCAGTTCTAAAGTACCAAGTCACAGAGGAGGATAGACAAAAGTGATGGAGGAAAGTGCACAGTGAAGAGCCCAGAGATGGGCTAAGTACAGAAGATTATCAGGTGAGCTTTGGAACTCATGGCCAATACTTGCATTTTAGCCACACTGCTGGTTTAGGGGCAGGGTGGTCTAGTGGGAAGGGAGTAGGATAAGAGGGCAGGATGACCTGATAGAAGCTTACTACTAGCAAGTTGCCTCTCTGAGTCTCAGTTTCCTCATCTGTAAAAAAAGGGAAAATGCTAGCAATAGCCTAAAGGAGATTTTATAAAGATCAAATGATATAAAATATATGAAGTGTTTTGTGAGTATAATTTATTATTTTATCATCACAGAGATATGGCTAATTATGGAGCTGATTTTAGGGATATCAGAAAAGCCCTCTGTCCCCTGAAAAATCACTCCTACCAGCTAGTTACAGATCTCATCTCTGTATCCAGATTCTTCTCCCTACTTTGTGCTTCTGGAGTGACTTTGAGCACCTCCCATGACAAATCTACTTGGTTTATAGAACAACAGAAATCTAGAAATTCTCTGAGGCAATTTAGAGATTATCTAGGTCAATCCCCTCATTTTACAGGTAGGGAAACTGAGACCAGAGAGGGAAAATCATGAGCCCAAGGTCATATAGTTAAATTAGGGACTAAGCCCTATCCTGGGAGTTGAGACCTAGGTTCCCATCCCACTGTCTAACCATATGACCCTAGGGAAATCCCTTCATTTTTCAGGGCTTCTATTTCCTCATCTGTCAAATGGGGAGAAGAATATTTACACTAACCTGCCTCACCTGGATGTTATAAGCATCAGTTCAGGATGAAACCCTTTGCAATTGTGAGCTAGAATTGCTGTTCTTGTTACTATGGTTATGAGACAGCCCCCAGGTCAATGGCCAGGGAGGTAGTTTGAGTCCTGCATGTTTTCTGGCCCTGGATCTAAGAAAGAGCATCCTCTCTCTTTCCCCAGCTTAGAAAAGAAAGGACAAATGGGGTCCCTCGGCTTTCCAGGTACCAGATGAGTATGAAGTCCAATGTCCTGCCAATGACCAGACCTCCCATTACCCCCTAAAAGAGAATGGACAAGAGAACAATCTGCTTACTTGAGGATGTCATTCCGATTGAAGAAGGAACAGTCCTGTTAAAGGGGGAAAAAAACCTGAGTGAGTTGGCAGAATTCAATTACTTTGAGATCTCTGAAATAAAAATAATAGATAATATTCATATAACATTTTTTTAAGTTTTGAAAAGCACTTTACACATATTATTCCACTTGATGCTTGAAAAAAACCCTGGGTGTTAGATGCCATTATTATCTCCATCTTTAAAAATATGGAAGTGAGGTTGACACTGGATAAATGACTTGTCCAGAGTCACTCAGTCAATGTCTGAGGTTGAATTTGAACTCAGGTCTTCCTGACTCCCAAGTCAAGCACTCTGTCTGCTATGGCCCTTTCCTAGACAGTCTGAACTAAGAGATTAAATACACTGGGATAAAGCTGGGGGGGTGGGGATGAAGTTGAATTACTTGTTTTCCCTTTTAATATCAAAATGTCACAGAGAGACCACCTGTGATGCCCAATTCACTGACAGGTAAAACTTGAATTTTTCTCTTTCACCCCAAGACTAAAACCTTGAGAACTGGGAATGTGGTGACTCTGAATCTGTGGTGATTAAACCAGTTGGACTATCAGAAATGGGGAAGCCTTTAGAATCAGGTAGTCCAAAGGCTTCACTTGACAAAGGAGAAAACTGACGATGAGAGAAAAAGCACAACCTATCCATGGCCGTATCACTAGGGATGAGAAGAGCTGTGTGACTGGAGACAGAGGACCTGGGCTCAAATCTCTCTTCTGATCCTTACAATGTGTGTAAACTTGGGAAAGTCACTTTACCCTAATGTGACTCAGTTTCCTCATCTGTAAAATAAGGTGGTTAGACTAAACAGCCCCTGAGGGTCTCTTCCAGTTCTGAATCTATGACCTCACATCCCTGTGACTCCCCAGGATAGTGCTCTTCTTGGCTATGCCAAAAAAAAAAAAAATGAAGACAATGGAGACATGGGATGGCTACTGAACAGATTAATGTTGCACAATCATAAGAATGATAGCTAAGTTAATTAAGTAACCAAGGTGTCCTAATTTAACGTTTGAGGACTTCTAGAACTCCCTCTTTTTCTTCAGGGAACTTTTTTTTTAAAAGA
Source organism: Bettongia penicillata ogilbyi (assembly GCA_023548195.1). Taxonomy (NCBI): domain Eukaryota; kingdom Metazoa; phylum Chordata; class Mammalia; order Diprotodontia; family Potoroidae; genus Bettongia; species Bettongia penicillata. The sequence goes on from JAJHZJ010000022.1 coordinate 7,180,185, forward strand.
ACACTTGGTAATCCTAGAGGGTCATCCTCTTAGATTTCACTTGCTCAGGGCTCAAATATCCCAGTTCCCTGGCCTCCCCTCAAACCCTGCCTACTGGCAGATAGCGAGGCAGGAGTCTGATTACTGGGCCTGGGAGCAGATGGTGTCCCCAGTTCATATTGTCTGAAGAGGTCCAAGTCAGATAGTTAACTCTTTGTTCACTCTAACACAGTAATGCTCCCAGACAGGAAACCCTTTGGTGTTTATAGTAGGTACTTCACAAATGCTTATTGACTGATTGGTCACGATGCCATCAGTTGTCCACACAAGGGATATGCAGAATAAGAAGCACATCATGGTACATCAGAAAGACAACTGACTCTGAGGTGGGAGGACCTGCCTTCCAAGGTAGGATTTAAAGGTAGGGAATATATAAATCCTGTCCAGGATTACATATTACAAAGTCACTGTGAGACTTAGAACAGGACATGTGTCCTAAAAACCACCCTGGTTTTTTCATCTACAAAGTGCAAGGGTTGAATGAGATGACCTGTGATGTCCTGTTCACTTCTACATCTTTAATCTCTGAATAAGGGCTTTGCACTCCTCTCACTCTGTACTTTGGCCCATCCTGGTCTGTATCCCTGCAATGTCCTCCCTCGGTTACCTGTACTTTAACATTCAATTCGAATGCCTAAAAAAATATGACTTGTTCTGCCCCCCCTAGTCCATCCCTCCTCTGCCAAGAGGTGGGAACTGGTCACTGTATCCACCAGAGGTCTTAACTTTTTGAAAGGTCTTTTTTTTTTAACATCATCATAAAGTCCAACTCAATGGCCTCCTCTTCCTTCCCTGAAGCTCCCTCAGTCTAGGAGGATCTCCTCCCCAGACATTCTATAGCATTTCTGTTTTAGACCTCTCTGAGACATCTAAAATGATTTGTTATATGTTTATGCCCACCTCTTTTTATATCTTATTGTCCCATTAGCCTCATATGAGGGCAATAACTGTGTCTCATATAGTTTGTATCTTCCCCAGCACCCCATGGAGTCCTACACACACTGTAACGATTTAGCAAATCTTTTGAATGAATAAAAACAAGCAGGAAATGTTCTCAGAAAAATAAACTTGCTCTCACTTTTAAAAACACATTTTCCATCTCATTTTTTTATCATGGCTTAAAATCACTTCTTACTAAAGTCTTCCCATTACTGTAAGATCATATCATAGATCTGGGATTAGAAGGAACTCCTCAGGTCATTAAGTCTAGCTGTTCTCAAACTTTTGGTCTTAAGACCTCTTTACACTCTTACAAATTGTTGAAGACTCTCCTCTGCCTCCCCTGAAAACAGTTTTTGTTTAGGGGGGTTATAACTATCAATATTTACCATATTGCAAATTAAAACAACCTAGCATTATTATAAAATGGTTTTGATCTCATGGACCTCCTGAAAGGACTTTGGGGACACCCAGGGATCCCAGGATCACACCTTGAAAATGACCCATCTAGCAAACCTTCTTATTTTACAGATGAGAAAGCCTGGAGGAAAGAGGGTTGGTAGCTTGCCCAGGATTTGAGGTTGGATCCTCTGACTTCATCAGGGTGACCCTGGTCTCCGAAAGACTATGCCAACAAGGAGGACAAGTTTGGGAAAGTCCTTCCTAACATGGAGTGGTTTTACATGTGGGCCAAGTATAGGACTAGGTGTCTTTTATCTGGAGGCTGGCCTGGCTAAATGTGAAACACTCTTGTCCAGAAGTTATATACTTGGGGAAGGATTATTTTTGGTTGAAGCAACTCACAAAGACCATCTATGGACAAAGAGTCATGTTATTTGGAGCTGGAAGGGGCCTTACAGATTATATAAATATATATGTCTATATATATACATATTATATATATATGTAATATTGCTATATAATGTTACATATACATATATATGTATGTATGTGTGTGTTATAGTCTCATCCTTTCATTTTATCAATAAAGAAACTGAATGAAGCCCAGAAAGGTGACTTGCCCAAGGGCAGGAGCCCATAAGGGGCAGAGCTCAGGACTTGGGAACACTGACTCCATATCCCATACTTTTTTCTATACCAAATTGCCTGAGATACAGTGAGGACTCCATCCACATGGGTACAGGGAGTCGCCACATGAGCCTCCAAAGCAGAGGCATCCCAAGCACTACCAAACCAGATTAAAATGTTGTTCCTATATAGTCTTAATGTGTCAATGTATTAATACAAAAGAAAGAAAAGAAGAAGGGTGTGGTTTTCTAAGTCAGTCTGGGGCCTTCAGGGATGGCCTATTCCCATTTGAGCTTGGCATCCCTGCCATACAGTATTGGATCAATACCGACAACACTTGACTTTGCTATAAGGCTTCCCGAGAGCTTCTCAGGAGAGACATTGTTATTAATATTCTCATTTGTCAGAGCAGGAAGCTGAGTTCTGAAGATGGGATGTCAGTGACCTAAGGGGATGTACATGATCTAATGCTCAAACCTGGCCCCAGTGCAGGATCTTTCCACTGACCCACAAGGATTGACACAAAACAGGGAAAGTAAACATCTGGGTATGAGGGATTGTCTCAGCAGCCAGGGTAGGGTGAGGAGGGCTGGGGAGGAGGGTCAGAGGAAGAGTTCAAAGCTCCAAGCTCTGGTTTAGGGATAGGGATAGGGGGGCTCCATCTCTATAAACCACAGCATACCCTCACCAAGAGGTGCTTTTGGAAAACAGTCATCTATAGGAGGCATTGTGATCAAAAGAGGTGACATTCACATTCGTCCCCCTTAGGGACAAAGGATTTGGGTTTGATGGGAAATCCCTTGAAGGAGAGAGATGGATGGGGAGATCAGATTTGGCTGGCAGTGCTTAAGTCTGTATGGAAGTGCTGGTTTCCCCTTCCCCCATCCCTTGTCCTCTGTGCTACAGAAGGGGCATGGGGATGATTCTGGGGAGGAATATTCATGGAATGCCTCATAGTTTTCAAACAAGGATGCTTATTTTAATGGAAAAAAATACCGGATTCAATGTCAAGGGACCTGAGTTCAAATCTCAGTTTAGCCATTTATGAAATGACAGAATTCAGAGATGGGTAAGACTACATCCAGTCCAACCCATTGCTCACTCCCCAAATAACTTGAGGAAAGTAATCTCTCTGAGCCTCCATGTCTTCCGCTGTACAATGAAAGAATCCAGCTTGAGATCCTGTGATGCTAAGGACTGACCCATCCTTATCTCATTTGATGTTCACAGTATCCCTGTGAGGAAGGCAGGGCAAATATTCTTCCCATTTGACAGATGAGCAAACTGTGACCCAGAGGGGAGAGGAATAATTTAGGCAAGGTCACCTAGATAGTTAGTAGTGGAGCTAGGACTAGAAACTGGGCCCAGGGCTTTCTCTACCACATTTCATGCTTTCCCTTTCCTGATTTATAAAGAAGTAGACAAACCTTTAAGGGTATCTAAGCTTCACTTCCCATTATTCCTCTAGCTGCTTAATGCACCTCCAAAATTACCTTTATTTATTCCACATATTGTATATTTCACATTTGCTGATCTGTTTGATAAAATGAGATAATATTTATAAAGTGCTTAGCATGGTGCCTGGCACACAGTAGATGTCTAATCAGGCTTGTTCCTTTCCCCTTCACCCCAGTAGAATGTAAGCTCCTTTTGGGGGGTGGGTCTCTAGATCCTCATCACTTAGCACAGCACTTGACCTATAGCCAGCACCTTCTAAGTGATGAATGAATGGACTCTGAATGTACTTTGGAGCACAGCCCTTTGGGATCAGAAGATGCCCACTGCCCTGGCTCCAACTTCCTCTGCTCCTGCCAGAGGAGTCTGGGCAGCCTGATATGAATGCCAACGAGAGATGCTTGTGTTGAGAGTCCTGAACAATGTCCCAGACAGGAGGCATCCCAGACCCATTCTAGAAAAGGATTTGGCCTCTCTGACGGAGTTGCTGACACTGCCCTGGCAAGGTGGAGTATTTTTAATGACATTTGGGTGGCATTGGAACTCCAGCAATTCAATTGTGTGCTAATTAGCAGAAGGGCTGAGGATTGCGTGCATGTGTGTGTGTGTGTGTGTGTGTGTGTGTGTGTGTGTGTGTGTGTACAAGAAGAGCAGGGAATGCAAACAGATGCTTTAGGAGATGAATCATTTTGTGTTCTAATGGGCTCACAAGGGCCTAGTTCTTATGTTTTGATTTAGGAGGACAAAGAACCCAAGAAAACCATCACTGGACTAGACCACCCATGACTTTGACATCATTTTCATCCCTAATGTGGTATGGCGCAAACAGGACAGGGCTAAGACACCTGGATTCAAATTCCAGTTCTGCCCCCATCTCTGATTTTGGAGAAGTCAACCAACGTCTCTAGCTCTCAGTGTACAGTAAAATGGGTAAAATAATAGTTGTTTGTAACAAAAATAACCCTTCCATGATCATTGGTGGAAATGATCTGAATTGTTACTGAATGTTTACGACAGGTCCTCGAGGTTTGTCATTAAGAATGAAAAGAGCACACATGGCATATATGGAGGAAAAATCCCTCTCTGTTGGGGCCTGCCTCTGTGACTTTGGGCAAGTCACTTGCCCAAGTTTCCTCATATGTATAGGGAGTGGGGTGGACCGGATGAACTCTTAAGTCCTTCAATCTATAAACCTATGGTCCTATAAGATTAGAGGGAGGAGGGAGGGAGGAGAAGGGAGAACAAGAAGAGAAAAGATGTGAACAGTCACTGAGCTCATTGTGCACCCATCTGAGAATCAGAGTCCCATTTCATACCCTAAAGAAGGACTTGGTGAAGAATCAAACAGGGTTTGGAAAAAAGACCAGAACATCAGTTGTCTCTTTTATAAAGCAGAGACCAGTAATGGCTACATGAGAGGCATCATAAGACTCCTGAAGGGGTGCTGGACTTAAGTCAAGAGATCTGGCACTTATCAGCTATGTTGCCTTAGGCAGATCCCTTCCTCTCCCTAGGTTTTAGTTTCCTTCTTTGTAAAATGGAGAAAATGCTGCCTTTGCTACTTTCCTCACAGGTTGATATGAGACAGTACCATCAAAATATGGATAAGAACAGAGCCTGATCTCTGATACGCAGTTTCCTGGTAAGGAAATTCCTGCTGCTAATACAAGCTGGCATCTCTGCTGCAACTTCTAGTCTTGGGCAGTTATGTGGAGCACTGAAAGGGTGAGTGATTTTGGGAGGGTCAGAGGAAGGACTGGAACCTAGGCCTTTTTGCTCTGAGACCTGTCTCTACCTATTATATCACATGCTTTCACTTTTTTTTTTAAACCATGAGAAGTTGATACCATGAGAAGTTGATATCACCAGAATGTTGGAACCTGGAAAATGTATGATTTGTTCTTTCCCCACTTTCAGTGAGAAGAGAATTTAGAAGCAATGTGTTCAATTTCAGTGAGGAGAATACATGTTAGTATCAAAGCCCTAGAACCAGAGCAAGGACCTAGATAGCTTCTTGGCAAAAAGAACAATAGAAAACGTTAAGAGGTGAAGGAGAGAGAAAATAAGGATTTATTATTTGTAAAAAGATAAGAAAAGAAAAAAGAAGTGAAGGAAATTTAGAAAGAGAGAAGGTAGAGAAGGAAAAGAGATAGGGGAAGGGTAGGCAAGGGAAGGAGGAAAGGGAAGGGAGGAGAAGGGGAGGGAAGGAAAAAAAGAAAGTGAAGTGTAAGTATGGTAAAGGAGTGGAGAAGGGAAAAGAAGGAAAAATGGAAGAAAAAATTACAAAATGGCGTAACCTTCTCCTAAGGGAGATCACGAAGTCTCCTACCCTGGAAAGTTTTAAGAACAGAAGCAACACTAGTCTAACCTGAATTAACATTTGAAATTCAGAGATAGTCTCTATCACTGTAAATCATGGCATGACCCATACCATAGGGTGCAATCTATAGGAAGTAACAAGATAGAGTGGAAAGAGCATTCCTTGCCTTTGGAGAGAGAGGATCTGGGTTTGGATCCTGACTCTGTACCATGTCTTCTCTCCTCCCCCCCATCCCCAAGACATACCCTCTCCTTCCTTGGAGCCACAATGGAGTGGAAGAAAGAAGACTGTACCCAGAATCTGCACACTCTGACACTTACTCCTTGGGTAACCTTTGGCAAGTTACTTAAAGCTCCCTAGACCTCAGTTTCCACTTCTGTAAAAGAGGAGGCAGGGTTGACCTAAATGACCCCTATCATGCCTTCTGGATCTAAATCCTGTAATCCTATGTACATTCTGATTAGTTCATCTTTTGGGTCCATCAAACTGCCAGGGAGTATTTACAGGAAACCTACTGTGTACTCTGCCTTGCCCTCGGGTAGCTCCTGGCTTCAGGAGATAAAAACATCATATTGAAAATAATAATGAAAGAAAAGACACTGCCCACCACAAGTAGTCATCCTGGGCAGTGGAAGGGTGATGCCCACCCTCTCCTAGGGGAATGACCAAGTATCTCTGGATGCCATTCCAAGAGGAGAAACTTCAAAGATGTCACCTGAAGAAGGGAAGAAGTCTCTGGGGCTATAACTTCACATATATTATTCTCTCCTTCAGCGCCAGAGCCAAGACCAGGCTGGGCTACCGAACAGACTTTGAACTTGACACCAAAGGCTTTCTCCAGGCTCTGTAAATGAAGCTAAGTGGAGGATAGAGACCCAGTAACCAGAACACTGGGTTGGCACTACAAGTCCCCAGGGCCAAGATCATTCTCTATTTCTTCAAAGTATACTTGACATCTAGCAACCTGAGAGCCCAGTTGAATTTCAGATGCCTCTCCTCTTGGGCTAAAGGAGGCAGATTTCCTAGACTGGAGGAGCTGACTTTCTGAACTCACACACAAGACTTTACATTTATCCCTATTGAATTTCCCCTTATTAGATCCAGTCCCATGTAACTTTGGACCGGTAATAGTCTTCTTCCAGTTTCTTCATCTGCCAAAGGGAGTAGATTGTACTAAGAGATCTCTGAGGAAAAGGGAGGAGAAAGGAGGGAAGGAAGAAAGGAAGGAATGAAGGAACGAATGAATGAGGAAGGAAGGAAGGAATAAGGAAGGAAAAGATGAACAGAAAAGCCACAGATATAGCAATCATATTTTGAAAACCAAAAATATTTTATAAGTGCATGGACAGATTTAGAAGGAGCAGAGAAAAAACACATCTCTATTGTTTTCGAAAAATAATTTTTCTTTCAGTCAGAATATAAAACATCTTGAATTCTAAGGCAGCTGGGTGGCACACTGGACAGAGTGCTAGACTTTAAGTCAGGAAGAAGGAAGTTCCAATATGGACTTAGATACTACATTACTCTGAGCAAGTTATTCAGCCTCTCCCTCAGTTTTCTCATCTGTAAAATGGGCTGAATAATAGCATCTCTCTCCTGGAACTGCTGTCACTATAAAATGAGGTAGTTGAAATATTTTACAAATCCTAAAGCATGATGTAAAGCTAATTATTATTTCTTGGATATTCCTTGCATTTTAAATTCAATTTAATTATATTTGTTGAAGGTGTTGGTTCCATTTTACTTAAAAATTACTTAAGATTAAAATTCAGAAAAGAGAAGGAAAAGATGCACCTGGGGGCTGAACAGACACCCCTTCCTTGCACTCTCTCTTTTTTTTCTAATTCTCCCCTTCACCTCTGATTCTCAGAGTGCCCTGGGTTTGTTTAATTGACTAAGAGAGCCAAGGTTAGAGGGTTTGGGTATGAGCTCTGGGCTGAGCACCGTGGTCCAAACCTCTAATATTTTCTCCTACCCCATTTTTAGGGGTATTGAGATGGAAGCAGCTCCCAGAGGCAGCCCCATTTCTGTCTTTCTGGGGCTCCTCTGCCTGGTTAGGCCTGGTGCTGCTTATGCAGAACAGAGGGATAAGAAGAGAACGGAAAGACAGCTCCAGAGACCTAGACCTAGACTCGGATTCGAGGTCACCTGGAATCTGGAAGCGAGGGAATGAAAGAAGAGATTCAGGGAGCAGAATGTGGCAAGAGAAGGGACTGCTACAAGAGTCCTGGGACAGACAGAGAAAATGTCTCAGCAGTTCTCATGAAGATGCCCGAGAGGGATTGGGGAGGAGGAGGAGGGGGCAGATATTCTCTACAAGAGCGCAGCATTTTGTCCTCACAACAGCCTTCTGAGGTAAACAGTTCAAATATCCCCCTTTCACAGAGGAGGACACTGAGTCTCGAGAGGGGCAGAGGCTTTAGTGTGAGTACTCAGACCTTGGTCTTCTTTGCAGAAACTTCCCTTCGCGCTCCTGGGAACCCAAACCACAGTCCCCCACACGGACGCCCCTGCCCCGAGCGTCCCGGGAGTCCGGAGCGCCCGCTAGGGATAAAGGGCGGATCCCGGCCGAACCGCCTCCTGGGCAGCGCGGCGGGGCTTCTAGGGGTCTTAGGTTAGGGTGGGCTGGGGACGGAGCGGGAGCGGCTGGCAGGGGGCAGAAGGCGGCCTGAGGGCGCCCCCTCCCAATCTCCCAGCCCAGCCCCTGCTCCCAGCCGGGCCCCTCACCTGGTAGTTATCCAGCTGCTCGTCCGTGAAGATCGTCTGTTTGTTCCCCATCCTAGCCGCGGAGCCGGGGCTCGGCCCGGCCCAAGTCTTCCATCAGAAGGCGCCCGCTGCCTCTCGGGGCCCCGGTGTCCGAGCCGCTGCGGCCCGATCGGACGGACCGTGCCCGCTTCCCGGGTGTCCCGAATGCTGCCTCTCACCCCGATCGCCCCCTCCGGGGACCAGGGGCCAGGGGAGGAGGGATGAGAAGATGTGGGGATGGCTGGAAGGGCCGGGGGCTAGGGGTCAGCCAACGGGCGCATCCCGGCGGACCCTCCCGCTGCCACTGTCCCTGATAAGGCCACCGGCCACCTACGGCTCGGCCCGGGCCGGCTGGATCGGGAGGACTGGCAGAGAGGGGGGTGCTGGGGGGAGAGGAGTGCCCGCACTCTGGACAGCTCCGGACAGCTCCGGACAGCTCCGGCTCTTGGCCTCCTAGCTAAGGTCCGAGAGCTCAGGGAGTCCGGGCCTTTGGGGCCGCCCAGCCCGGGGAGGGGGGGGGACAGAGGGCGGGGCTATGCCAGCCCGGCCCCTAGGCTGCCCCTTGACCAGCCCAGGTTGGAGGCTCCGCCTCTGGAGAACCTGGGGAAGCAGGCAGTCGCGGGCGGGGAGAGGTCAGTGCACTTTCTCCCTCCAAGACGTCTCTGACACTCCCTTTCGCACTCTCCACCCAACCTACCACCCCACCTTCCATCTTCCCACCCCCCAACATCCCCAGCCTTTGTTGCACGGAGAGGGTCTGCAAGCAAGAGGCCCCTGTCCCCCCCTCAACTGCACTCACGGTAATTCAGTGTCTGCTCCCCTTTTTCCCCAAACGTCTTCCCTACCCTCCCTGCCCCCAATCTTGGCCCCTCTCCCTTGTATCCTTCACACCCTTGTCAGAGTAAGGTCCCTAATGGGAAAAGCTGGCTATGTCCCTGACTAGGAGGAGGCTCCCATTGCCTCTAGAAGGAAAACACACACACACACACACACACATCTTCATTCTGTTTTTGAGATGTAATCTACCTTCCCAGTCAATCAATTGGCAGCTAAGTAACACAGTTAAGAAATCGTGGGACCAAAATAAAGGAGGCTTGAGGTCAAATCAAGTCACTTAACCTCAGTTTCCTTGTCTGTAAAACTGGGATAATAACAGCACCTACGCCCAGGTAATAACAGCAACCCCTCCCAGGGTTGTTTCAAGGAGCTCTTAGTACAGGATCTGGAGCATAATAGGCATTTAACAAATGTTCATTTGTTTCCTTCCTTCTAATAAGCATTTAAGGCCTATTAGTATCAGGCGCTGTGAGATGCTAAATAATGAACTGAGAACCAACCTAGGACTTGGGTCCAAGTGCTATCTCTGATACTAAAGGCAGCATGGACCTTGGCCTCTTGGTGCTCTCCTACGGGTGCTGAGGAAGTGCCCACTCATTCCAAATCACAGGCTCCCTCTCAATCTCCATTCCCTTCAAGCACTCCATTTTCCAGCCAGCAGGGTCTGCCAACTGTTCCCCCATCTTGTCCTGCTTTCCTCCTCCCATGGACCAGCCTGAAGGGTCGATCCTTTGTTGGGACTGCCCTCCCTCCAAATCTGTGGCTATGGAACCCTATTCTCTTTCTTTAAGGCCCAGCTCATCCTCCATGATCCCTTCTTGACCCTCCCAACTGTATGTTTTGTCTCTTCACATTTTCCTGAAGGATTTTGTCTGGATTTCTCCCTGATTTCTTCTCCTCCTATCAGATTGTAAGCCTCCCTGAGTTGTTTTCACCTTTGTCCCCTTAGAACCCAGGACAGAGGCATGTAAGAGCTAAATAAATGATTGGTTGTTGGAGGCATCTCTGGCACCACCCCAGAAAGCCAACCCAGAGCCAGAGTTTGGTATGACCACCTCCAGCTGGGCCTTGCCAACTGCTCCACTTGCAGGGGGCAGAGCATAGACTGGCCCTGGCCTGAGAGGTCTTGGACATCCATACCCTGGTGGGAGGGAAGCTTGGTCTAGTGGGCCTAACCTCCACCTTGCAGGGGCTCTGTCTGGTCCCAGAGACAGGAGAAGGGGAAGATCCCCCATGTCCCTCACACACAGGAGGTGCTCACACCTAGGTTGGGATTCCTCCCTTTATTTAGAATTCCCCAGAGAATGTACCCTTCAGCGTAAGGCATGCAGCAGGCTTTCTGGTCATTATATCCTCAGGGCCTGGCAAAATGCCTGGCATGGAGATCAATGCAGTAAAGATATTTTTGTTACTGCTGTTGTTCCATCACACCAAAACCAACCTTGCCATGACTTCTATCCATTGCGCCCCTTTCTGATTCCTCTCCCACGTGACAGCCCCTCAAACACCTGCAGGTGGCCATCATGTCCTATCTCCCCTGCCCTCCCATTAGCAGAGGCTAAATATTTCCAGTTTCTTACAAAATATGACCTTTGAGTCTTTCTCATCCTTTTCAGTTTGCTGATGCTCTTCCTAGATTACAATACCCAAGACTGAGCACCATAGTGTTATGCCTGCTAATCTCTCTATGCCTCTTTGGCCATTCATGCCCTGTCTCATTCTACCAGGATAGCATATCTACGTGTGCCTTTGTCCTTCATTGCCAAAGAAGACCATGCCATCAGAGAAATGATGGCATGACTTGCACTTGACTTTGTTTTGAATGAGGAAGAGCTGTGCAGGTCACCAGCCTCACTTCTCCTCCAGAGCCATCTGAATCCAGTGACCAAATATTCATCAGGATGACTGGAGATGACCCAGGATGAGGCAGTTGGGGTTAAGTGACTTGCCCCAGGTCACACAGCTAGTGAGTATCAAGTGTCTGAGGTGAGATTTGAACTCAGGTCCTCCTGACTCCTGCATTGGTGCTCTATCCACTGCACCACCTGGCTGCCCCTAACCAGGGCAGCATATCTAGCATTATTCATGAAAAAAGATGCTCTACTTCCAGCTGACCAGGCTGAACTTTTAGGGAGGCAGAAATAATACAGGATAAAGGAGGTTGTTTTACCAGATTAGTCTCCATGGTAGGAAGAGTACTGGGCTTTAAATCAGGAAAGACCTGGGTCAGAATCATATCTCTGACAGACTTTATTTACATGGCTTTAAGAAAATCACTTAGCTGAGACTCAGTTTCCACATCTATGAAATGGGAATAATGCATGCAATACCTACCTTACAAGGTGATTATGAGGGAAGTACCTGGCGAACATGCTATAAAAATGTGAATTATTATTAGCAGAGCTTAACAGAACTATCCCTTAAGAATACCCAATTGACAAAATCCTTAATTCTGTACCTAATCCACACGTCAGACCTAGCTAGCCTCTGATCTGACAGCCAGGTTGAATTCCTATTATAGTGGCTCCAGAGAAGTAGAGGGGTTCAGTTGATTTTGTCTCCAGTCCAGATTTATAAGCTCTGGGAAATATCTCTAGTTAGCTCCTTTCCAGCATGCTTGCTTGCTGTCATTGCTAGCAGAGGTCCTTAAGGCACTGAAATATCAAAGTACTCATTGAAGATGGAGCCTGGGCTCTCCTGATTGGTGTCTGACCCTTCTTAACCATCCTATGGAGCAGGTCCCAACCATGCTCCCTATCCCATTGACTCATTCACCAGGAAACCAGAGCCCACACAGAGAAAGTATGTTGCTACTGTGTGTGTGTGTGTGTGTGTGTATTGAAATTGTCTTTTTGACAATTGATTGTCTTTTTTTTAATAGATCCTATTTTCAATTAATTGGTTTTGTCCTGTAACTACTTAATTCATAATTGTTTCTGAATTTAGCTTAGAAATTCAGCTGGCCTATAATGAGTTGAGTTTAGAAATCCAGTTCTCTTGTTAATCACTGTTCTATCCCTTATTTCCTCAAGGAAATCTGTTATCTTGGAGAGATTTGGACGGACACCAGGGAGTCTGGTCTAGTATCTTTACACCACCGTGCTATCCTACAAGTATGTCTAATTTGCTGTCCAAAGAAGGCTGATCCACTATCTCCAATCTTGCGGGTTGTCTCAAACATTGACCATTTTTTAATCACAGGAAGGAGGGGATGGTGCTAGCCCCTCATTCCCAATTTCCAACCAATCATATTGTCCCCCATACCTCAGCTCTATAACCAATCACAGTGATTTCACCATTCATGATGTCGAGCTCTTTTAAACAATCATAACTTGTTCCCTCTCTATGAAGTCCTGCTCTTTGTTCTATACTCCCCAAAACTATAAAAGAGAACTGTCTTCCTTATTCAGGGTCTTGGCTTTGCTAGGGAAGCTGATATCCCATTTATTGGTAAATTTCTGCTTTGCAAATAAATCAATCATGCTTGGAACTTTGTGCCTCAGTCTACCTTAATTTTAAATGGTACAGTGTTCCCCACCATCACCCTATCTGCACCTCTCACACTCTACTCCTCTGACAATAATAAATCAAAATCAAAGCTACTGTTTTTACTGGAAACTGTCTTATGTCCCCATGTCCTATGTCTGGTCCCCATTCTTGTCAATCCCTAGACCAAAACTCCTTTCCTTGACTACTACATCTACACACACACACATGCACACACACACACACACACACGAATGTATGTATGTATGGTCTCCCCACTTTAGAATATAAGCTCCTTGAGGGCAAAGACATACATGGTACCTAAACTGATTCCACTAAATAGCAAAGGAATAGGAAGTCATCCGGGCCTGTATCCTGAGGGTCCTCATTCTCCTTCACATCAAAGTAGTTTGAGTCTCCATCTTCTATGATGGACATCAGAGCAACGTTTCTGTGCCACTGGAAGGGTAATTTAGAAACCAATGGATGGGGAACCATTCCTCTACTGGGACTCCCAGTTATTTAGAGCCATTTGCTGAAATGTCCTCACTGGCCTGATGAATTCCAAGTTTCTGACTCCCCAAAGCTGTCTTCTTCACTTCCACCTTTCTTTTCTCTCCTCTCAGAGGCTCTTTCCTGGGGATCTCCCTGCCATGGACCTTTGGTCTACAGCAATCTGGGAAATTTTGTCTTCTCTTTCCTTTTACATATTCTATAGACAGCCTCTCCTGTCTCCCCTATCATCTGCCCTTACACAAATTGATAGGGGGGCAGAAAAGGCAAAGTAAGATTATTTTGTGGCTTATGTTCTACAAACATTCACCAAGGAACCTTCTTGATGAGCAATTTGGTTTCCTAAATGGACCCTTTTCTTGGATAGAGAATGTCCCGGTCAGCCAGGCATACCTCTCATCATAAAAGCATAACTACCTTCTCATACCATTCCTGTGGGCCTCATTGGTTTTCTCCCAGGTCCCTCCCCTCAATACAAAAAGCAGCTGGGTGGTGCAGGGGATAGGGCTGGACCTGGAGTCAAGAGGACCCAAGTTCACATCAGCTATCAGACACTAACTGTATGACCCTGGGCAAGTCACATCACCCTGTTTACCTCAGTTCCTCATCTGTAAAATGAATTGGAGGAGGAAATGGCAAACCACTCCAGCATCTCTGCCAAGAAAACCCTAAATGGGATCACGAACAGCCAGGCACAACTGAAAATGACTGAACGATAGCACCAATTTTTCTGGGTTGTTAGGAGGATAAAATGGGACAAAATATGTAAGATACTGTTTTTTTCCTTATGGTCTATCTCTTCTTTCACAACATGACTAATATGGAAATATGTTTTACATGACTACACATATATAATGTATATCACTGTTTACCATCTTAGGGAGGGGGGAAATGAGGAAGGCTAAGAGAAAATTTGGAGCTCAAATTTATTTTACTTTTTCAAAATTATTTATTTATTTTTACTTTTCCACATTTGATTTTATAAGATTTTTGAGTTCTGAATTTTTCCTGATCTCCCCACTCCCAAGAAGGCATTCAATCTGATTATAGAGGCTATACATGTACAATTGTATTAAACATATTTCCACATTAGTCATGTTGTGAAAGAAGAATCAGAACAAAAGGGGAAAACCATGAGAAAGAAAACAGAAAAAACAAGCGAAAAAGAGAAAATAGTATGCTTCGATCTTCCTTCAGAGTTCAGAGTTCTTTCCCTGGATGTGGATAGGAGTTCAAATTAAAAAAAAAGAACATTAAAATTTGTTTTTATATGCAATTGGAAAAATAAAATATTTTTTAAAAAGGCTAAAAAATTTTTAAATGTGTAACATACATTGAAACAAAAGTGTTATATAAATGTAAGTTGGTATTATTATTTTATATATAACAGGGGTTCTTGAGCCAGGATCCTCAGTCCCTCAGATTTCAGGGGGCTCATTATTTCAATATAATTGACTTCCTTTGTATTCCTACATAGTTTGTTTTATGCATTTAGAAACAAATCTGAGAAAGGGTCCATAGGCTTCAGCAGAGAGGTCCATGACTTAAGAAAGGTGAAGGGTCCCAGTACAGAGCTTTAAGCAATGGAAAAGGTTCAGTGCCTCCAAGAGCCCAGAAACCGCATCAGAGAAATCTGCTTGGAGAGGCATAGGGGAAACAGATTGGACTTGGAGTCCGAGGCTCCTGGGTTTGAACCTCAGCGATGCCACTTCTGACCTTTATGACCTTGGGCAAATCACTTCCCCTCTTTTCGACTGTTTACCCATCATCTAACGTGAAAAGGTTAGACTAAGGAATGGAATAAACATTTGCACAACTCCTACAATGCTCCAGGCACAGTGCTAAGCACCTTACAAATCTGATCCTCACAACAACCTGTGAAATAGCCGACGTTATTATTCCCACTTTGCAGTTGGGGAAACTGAGTCTGAGGGAGGTTAAATGGCTTGCCTAGAATCACACAACTAGTAAGAGCCTGAGGCTGGATTTGAGCTCGTCTTTCTGATTCTAGGCCCAGAGCTCTAACCATTGAGCCCTCTTGACACCCCAAAGGATCTCAAAGGTTCTTCTCACTCTGTGCTATTTAATTTATGAGCTGGAAAGGATTACAGGGGACATCGGGTCCAACACACACCACACCACACTGTATTTGAAGTCTACAGAAAATCACCTTCCCCCTCAATCCTCCACTTAACCATCAATTTTAAGAATTGTGGTCATTAAGGTTGCACCCTGCCCTCCCCCCATCCCCTCAGTAGAGATTGTAAACTCCACCAAGCAGGGAGCCTGGTTTCCCTAAACTTTGCACTCACTAAAACACAATGCTCAGCACAAAGCAGAGTCTTAACAAATACCCTTTGAGAAGGAAGGCCAGAAAGGAAGGCAGAGAAGCAGGATAAGCCACCGGCCACCCTTATTACTTACTGAGAAAGAAAAGCTAGCAGCCCCTAACAGACCTTCACTTTCACATACAACTCTCTTTTTCTGTTCTTCTATGCACATGAAAATTCCCATTTTATTTGATGCTTGCTAAGTTCAGAAAAAAATTAAATTTATTTAAAATAATAATAATAATATTTACATATCAGTTTAAGACTTGCAAAGAGCTTTGTAAACATAGTCTCATTTTATCCTCACAAAAACCCTGGGAGGTGGGTACGATTATTATCATCACTCTCATTTTACATCTTTGGAAACTGTTAAGTGACTTGTTCAAGGTTACACAGCTAGCATCTGAGGCTAAATTTGAACTTCGGTCCTCCTGACTCCAAGTCTAACCCTCTCTCCGGGGGGTCACCTAGCTGCTTAATATCTCTTTAAATAAATATAGAGGTCGTTTCCAAGGAAAATAGAAGATTTCTGGGGTTGTTATCTTCTCCACTGCAGGATTCCTAGGAATGAGGTTTTACAACTTTGCTTCAGGTCATTAGTCTGTCTTTGCAGTATGTTATAAAGGAAAGAGCCATTCTGTCAGTTATTCAATCACCTACCAATTTATTAAGTGCCTACTATATGCCAGGCACTATGCTAAGAGCTCAGGATAGAGTGAAAGGCAAAAAGCCAACAGTCCTTGCTTTCAGGGGCTCAGAGTCTAATGTGAAAGAGCTCCAGTATCTGGAGACACAGGATGGGAATTGGAATCCGTACTTTTCAAGCCCTGGCGTGATTTGGGTAAGTTATTTCTAAGTTCTTGAGCATCAGTGTCAACATCTATAAGATGAAAGAGTTGGATGAAAGGATCTCTAAGGTCTTAGGCAGTTCTAAATCCTGCTAGGAAAAAAAAATCCAATTAGGATCCAACAACAGTTGTACCACTGTTTCAGCTGCCAATGATTGACCATCATCTTCTTTTAGTAGGGTGGTTGAGAGTTTTAAAATGAGGTAATCAATGAAAGAAGAAACTCTCTGCTGTGGTGAGCAGACCCGCTATGGAAGATTTGTTCAGCTTTTCTCACACATGACACTCTATCCCCCATCTCTTTGCCTTTGTATTGGCTGTGCCCCAGGCCTGGAATGCACTTCCCCCTCACCTCTACCTCTTGGAATCTCCAATTTCCTAGGCTAGGCTCAAATATTATCTCCTAAAGGAAGCCTGTTTGGATCCCTTGCTGGTGCCTTCCCTGCAAAATCATCAGGTATCTCTTTGCATCTGCCATTATATTTATGCATTGTTTTCCCTGAATAAAACTGTGGGCTCTGCAAGGGAAGGAATTTTCTGGTTTTGTCTTTGTATTCTCAGCATGCAGCACAATGCTTGGCACGCAGTAGATGTTTAATAAATGCTTGCTAAGGAGTGATTAAATACAAGGGAAGACAGGCAGTAGGATTATAATGTAGACCAATCCAAAGAGGTCTTGAATTGAGAGCTAACCAGCCTAAGCTGGCTGAGTGTCATCATCTTTTTTTGTCCAAAGTCATGTCCAAGTGATACTGCAGTTTACCAATGACTGATTACTTGGTAGAATGATGACCCTGCAGGGTAAGTAAACCTTCCCATGGAAGGTCAATTCAATTCAACCTGCACAAGTATTTGCTGAGCTACAGGTGGCTGGGGCTAGGCTTGGCACAGACTGACAGACTCTTCCCCAGATAGGGTTTGAAGTAGGTAGAAAGAGAAGGGATCTCTTTTTCAGAGGCATAACTAGGGTGGGACAATAAGGACTCTGGCCTAGGCTACCAAATTAAAAAAAAAAGTTCTTGTTCCTTAGACAACAGAATTCAGCACATGTTGTAGTTAGCAAAACAATTAGTTAAATTAGGAAGCTACAAAATGGCAGGCTAGAATGAATTCCTTCTTTGGTGCAGTGGAAAATCCATTGGCTTGGGAATCAATTCAAATCTGCCACTTACTAGTTGTGTGACCTTGGACAAGTCACTTGGACCTCAAGGACCTCTCTGGATCCCATATTCCTCTACTGAAGGGGATTGGACTAGATAACATCTAAGGTCCCTTCTAGCTCATAAAATGTTCTCTTCCCACTCCTCTTACGCATATACCATATGACAGTCCCCAAAACATCAGCCTCATACCTGTTTCCTCCCCGCAGGGTGGGGTCTTGCCCCATCTTTGTACCCAGGGGAAAGCAATCAAGGGACTACCTACAAGTGTCCTAAAGGAGATCCACCAAAAGTTTGGGGTCCTTCCACTCCTTCTCTTGACTATGAATACTAATAGGACATCAATTGCCAAGTCTAATACCATTAGAATGTTGGCTCCTCCATTCGATTGTGAGCTCCCAAGGGGAGCCACCTGTTCTGGCCTTTCTCTTAATCAGCAGAGCTTAACACAGTGCTCGATAAATGTCAGGTGCTTCATAAATATTTGGTGTCCAAATCTCCATGACCCCATTTGGGGTTTTGTTGGCATGGATACTGGAGGGGTTTGCCATTTGCATTTCCAGCTCATTTTACAGATGAGGAGACTGAAGCACACAGGGATATGTGACTTGCCCAGGGTCACACAACTGTCTGAGATCTGATTTGAACTCAGTGTTCCGATTCCAGGTCCAATGCTGTATCCACCGGGCTACCCAAAATACTTGCTGATCAACTGACCTAATGACCATTTCTCAATCTTTGTGCCTCTTGGTTTTCTCTGTATGAAGTCAACATTGCTGCTAAGCTGTTCCTCCTGAGTACTCTCTCCTCTTGTTTTGTGCCACAGCTCCCTCTTAGTTCTTCTACCTAATTGCTCCTTTTCATTCCCCTTTGCTGGATCTTCATCCGTCTTTATCCACTAAGCGTGTCTCCCAAGGCTCTGTTCTGGGACCCCCTCTCCTATTGCTCTCTACATTATTTTACTCAGTGGTTTCATCGTCTCCCACGGGTTCAATTATCTTCTCCATGGAGAGGACTCCCAGGTCTGTATATGCAGCCCTAGTCTTCCTGAGCTCTAGATCCCGAGACACTACCTACTGAACATTTTAAACCAAATTTTTCTAGGCATTTCAAATTCAACTTTCCCAAAGAAGGCTATCTTTCCCCCTGTGCCTACCCCTCTTCTGACCTTCCTGATCACTGCTGAAGGTACCACCATCCTCCCAATCAATCCTGTTGGCGAGCGCCTCATCATCCTTGCTTCCTCACTCGTGTTTATTCAGAGGCTCTTCACAACCTGGCTCCAACTTACCTTCCCAGTCTCACAGGGCATTGCTCTCCCTCCCACACTCAATCTAGCCAAACCAGACTCTCTGTCCCTAACACCTTCTCGTAGCCATCCTTTGCCCTGACCGTCCCATGTAGCTGAGAATATCCAATAGTTACCTCCACTACATGGAATCTTTCTCTTCTTCAAAGCTCAGCTCAAGCATCACCTCCTCCATCAAGCCTTTCCTGAGTCCTACCCACCTCCCCCCCCCCCAAACTGCTAGAGCCTTCCCTCCCATCTGCCTTGTTTTACATGTAGTGAGACACTGATTCATTTATCCCACACCCCACAGCTGTGGGTCAGGATCCCCAAAGCAAGGCCCTATCTCCCTCTCAGGGTCCTAAGGGGACTCCTGAAGGGCTGGATGCAGCTCTCTCTAATGCGGTTGGGTCAAGCCCCATTCCAGTCTGTTCTTCCCACTTCAGAAGGCCAATGATTAGGGTCCCAGGTGCATTTAACCAGTTAGAATCTATTAGCTTTAACAAAGAGATTTTTACTGTGAAGATATAGGAAGAACAAAAGCTAAAAAGCAATCCCTACCCTTCATGCCTAGAGGGCACATTCTCCCCCATCTCACCCTAGTCCCAGGGAAGGGGGGCTCAAATTTAAATTGGGAAAAGAAGGAAATAAGCATTAATTAGATACCTACTCTGTGCCAGGCACTGCGCTAAGCCCTTTACAAATATTATCTCATTGGATCCTCACAACAACCAAGTAGTTGTAGCCCCATTTTACAGTTGAGGAAACAGAGATAGACAAAAGGGATGTGTCTTGCCCAGGGTCAAGAAGGATCTGAGGCCGGACTTGGGCTCAGTTCTCACCGTGTGCACTGGGATGCTGGCCTAGTGACCTAAAGCAGTTTCTTATAGGCGGCCCGCACACTGTATTGCCCCAGAAAAATGCACGGTTGCCACTGTGCACCCTCTCCTGTTCGTCACCTAACCGGCAGCAGCCACCCATCCTCAGGCTGTCTCCAGTCTAACCCATCTGCAGCCCAGAGGTTGAGCCTATTTTAATTCTGGCCCCTATCTGGCGCCACGTGTGCAGGTCTGCTCCAGACAGCATTCTCTCCGCCACATTCCAGATGTGGCAGAGCCGCGGGATGAGACCGTAGCAGCTCCCACTCCGCAGCACCGAGTCCACGCTGAGTCCAGCCCCGGACTCGCTGGCTTCTGGCGAACCCCAGCCTGGATGCGGGCTCCGGGACTCCTGGGGACGGAGTTGCACCGCTCCTTGGCCAAGTGGAGCCGCTCACTAGCTGCACGGTGCTGGACAAGTCACGTTACCCCGTCGGTCTCAGTTTCCTCATCTGAATGAGCTGGAGAAGGAAATGGCAAACCCCTGCATAAGGCCGTCAGCCTGCCTCTCTCCTCCGATCGCTGGCCACTTAAGTCCAGACGACGATGATGGCGGGGATGCAGAGGATGACCCCGGATGTCCGGCTTCTGCCACCCTGTCGCCCCCGGGACAACTGTTCTCACCCACCCATCCCCCCGGGACGTCCTCGGGGGCTCGGGGTCGTGCCTCAGCCTGCTTCGGCCCCGCGGGCCTGTTTGACCCGGCTGTGGCCACCGGCCACGCCGCAGAGGCGGGTGGACACCAAGGGCGGAGGGCAGGCTGGGCACCCCGAACACTGCGAGTACCCCAAGAGCGGCTGCACTGGCCGGGCAGGAAGGAGTGAGTGAGTGAGTGAAGGAACGAACGGGCGCGCCCAGGCGGGCCGGGTCTGGAGTCCAGGCCCCAGGGCTTTAATAAAACACCCAGGAAGGCTTGGACGCGTACGAGGGCTGTCAAGGTCAGCTCCTCCGCTAGACTTCCGGCCGAGCAGCAGCACCTGTGCGGGGAACCGCCCGCCCCCGCCCAGCTCACGCCCCGCCTCTTCCTCTCCTCGCCCTTCCCCGTCTCCTCCCTCCTCCTCCCTCCTCTCGAGGCCGCCCTGTCAATAGACCTGCGCGATCCAACGCTCTTACGTCATCGCCCCTGGAGATCCGGGATTGGCTGAGGAGACGCCAAGGCAGCGCGGGGGGAGGGGCAGCCGGTAGACTGGAGGAACCAGCGGCGAGATGAGAGGAAGGGAAGCGAAACTAGGGATGGGAAGAAGGATGGGAAAGCCTCGGGCTCCTGCCTTCCCTCCTCTGGGGGCGGGGCTTCCGGCGGCGGGCAGGGGGGGCGGGGCCTGTGAACGATGCCGGGCCCGAGCTCCCGGGCCGAGGGAGTCTGCGCATAGCCGCCGCTGCCGGGGCCTGAGGAGCGGACGAGATGGCCGGTCCCGCGTGGATCCGCAAGGTGAGCGCGGAGGGGCCGGGCTTCGGGGGCTGCGTGGAGCGGGCCGCGAGTGCGCGTGCGGTCCCGCCACCCAACCCCCCGGCCCTGGCCGGCCTCAGCAGGGGCGCGGGGTCCCGGGCGCTGGGAGGCCGGCTCGGGCCTCGACCCTGGCTCTGGCTCCGGCTCCAACGCCCTCCGGCCTTCCCGCGCCTCTGCTCGGGCCGGGCCCCTCCGCGGCCCCTCCCCCGGCAGCCCTTGGGGCCGCCGCCCTTCCCCCGGTGCGGCCCGCGAGGCCGGGCCAGGCCCTGCCCAGGGGCGGTGTCAAGGTCACGGGCTCGCCCGGAGCCGGTGGAGCGCGGGGAGGGTGGAGCGACCCGGGGCTGCCGCGTGGGACCCGCCCGGAGCCCCAGGGCGGGGCAGGGCCAGGCCCCGGCGTGACCTCCGGGGCCCCGGGAAGGGCTGGCCGTGGGGATCCCCGGCCTCTGCTCTCCGGGGCGCCTTCCCGCACGTTAGGCCCCTTCGGGGCACCCCGGGGGGGCCAGCCGGAGCGTTCCCGGGCCTTAGACCAGGGCCCCTTGGGGGAGCCACTGGCCCAAGGTCACCCGGGGCGGAAGGGCAGATGCAGACCTTCGAACCTCCCGATGTGCCTTGGTCCTGCCGTAGTGTGTGTGCATAGGGCAGAGCGAGCCCTCCCTGGCCACTGGGAAGGATTTGGGACTGGTCAGTCTGGACAAGAGAAGCCTCGGAAGGGCCCCGCCCGGCTTCTGTGCCACCTGTCCTCCCGTAGTAGAAGGGAGTAAACCTGGTCCATTTGTGCCCTGGAGGCGGGCGTAGGAACCTGGGGAGGAAGCTTCCGATGTGCCTGACGCTTGGGGGGAGCCCAGACCCCCCAGGTTACTGTAAGGGGAGTGTGGAGCCTGAGAGCCGGGAGCTGCCCAGGATTTAGAACGCGAGGCTGTGGTGGGCACGCTTCTTAATAAGAGAAGGACATGGACACACTGGACCAGAGGAGTGCCCCTGGGACGGAGGGGTGCCCGAAGACCACCTCATCTAGGGACTGGAGAAAAGACCGAGGGGGGTGGGGGAGGAAGCCCATCGGGCATCGGAAGGACGCTGGCACGGCTCCGCCAGAGAGCTGTGGGCTACCACATACAGAGACAGACAGCTTTAGATTGGGTGGGAGAAATGACCTCCTAACCATGAGAGCCGATCCAGAGGTGAATGGGCCGCCTCAGGAGGTAGTGAGGTTGGGGATACTGTAGAGGGATTTCCGCTCAGAACTAGGTCATCTCGGAGAATTCAGCCCATTGAGGCCTTTGCCTTCTTGTCCTCTACAAACTGACCCTCCACGAAGCAGGAGTAGGTTTTCGGATGTCCTCTTGGAGCCCTATCCAGGGTAGCCAGCTCAAAGTTTTCTGGAAATGTCACTTGTCAGGTGTGGAGGGGCTTATTGGGAAATCGGGACTGAATGGCAGTCACTGTCCAGCCTCTTCAAAGGGCACCTTGATTTTAGCGTAAATTGGTACTAATTGAGATCTCATCTGAGAGCTCTGCCCCTTGGTTGCCCTCTACCTAAAGGGGATCAGGTATTAATATGCATCTTCTTAGGTATTTTCCCACCGCTGTGTAGTACTTTTTAGTTTTCTTGTTTAATCCAAAGGGAGGTATTGACTTCATGTACTGTCCCAGGTCTTCCTGACCTACAGAATTTGTCTAGGTGTCAGTATCTAGGTGGGGACCTTTTTGCAGTTCTGACCTTCAGAGTGGGAGATCTGTTCAGATCAGGGTTTCCTGGAGGATTTTTGCTGACAGATTTGGTTTTTTTAAGTTCTCCTTTTGCCCATTGCACTATCTCTATTTTTTCTTATCTGAGGGCAGGAGAGTACTTACAAGTATTTATTTTAGTCCTGCTTTTGTCCTTGAAGAGATAAGAAAATGGTGAATGCTGATAGCATTTTACTCCTATAAAAACTGGGGCCTCCAGAGGTTAAGTGTTTTGACCAAAGTCACAGCAAATCATTGGTTTCAGAGAACCAAGTGCCCTGATGTCCACCTAGCCTCCTCCTCAACCTTAAGCAGTTATCCCCAAATCACCTGCTGGGGGAATTAGAACATTAGAGTTCATCTAGTTCTACCCCCTTTTTTTTGAGGTGAAGAAACTGAAGGAAGCCCAGAAAAATGAAATGATTGGCCCAAGGTCACTCAGGTAATGAGTGGCAGGGTCCAGGACTTGAACTCAGCTCTGCTAGCTCCAAGTCCAAAGCCAGGGCATTCTTGGTAGGACATTATGCTGCTTCTGGAACACTCGGTGTCACTCAGAACTTTTCTCTTTGATTGTCACATTTTCCATGATGTCAGTTGTGAGAGACAAAAAGATACCCACAGTTACTCAAATTCTTTCATAACAGAAGTCACATTTATTGGTTCCTGGCAATACATTTAGGGCAGTGTTACTCTGTCACCCTGAAAAGACTTCTGTTTGTTTGTGGAGGTGATTTAAGTTGTTTTTGTTGCACCATAGTGATGTTCATGCAAGGACAACAATTTAGGAAACATCACCTACTAATGAGAAAATAATAGGCATTTACTGTTCTGGCAGCAGGGACAATGGAATTCTAGGCTTGTTTCTGCCACTAACTAGGCCTCCATTTCCCCTTGTGCTGTTGAAGAAGATGAGGTAATATCAAGGCCAGCTCCCAAATCCTTTTAATTCTTTATGTATTTTTCTTGTCAAAATCTCTGATTTTATAAGTAAAGGGAACTCCTGGGGAGGAAACTCTCCATAGCAAGGCAGACTGTCAGCTGTTTGGCCATTATACTCTTGGAGAGCTGCCTCCAGTCCAGAGAGCTCCAGTGCCTTGTGGAGGGAAGGCCACTCGGCCAGTGGCCCAGGGCTCCCTGACACCAACGAGCCACTCCCTGTACCTACTCATCTGTGGAGCCTCTTGCAGGCTGGTACTGTAAGTCTTGAGCCATTGTTCAGTACATAAGCCTTTGCTGCGCGCTTGCATTATACCAAGTGTGTCCAGATAGTGGGGACTAAGGGTGACAGAAAAGAGAGAGGAGATATGGGCCTTGTCTTCAGGGAGTTTCCTCAGAGTGCTGTCAGCTCAGCATGATGGGCTATTGGGCTTGGAAGGGATCTTAGAGATCTAAGCCAGCCCTTTCATTTTACAGCACAGAACAGACAAAGGTCACACACACCTAGATTGTGATGAGAATGTGGGCTAAGACTTGGGCCTTTGGATTTTAGTTCTTGGCTCTTTGCTCTTGCTGCCTTCTCAGAGCATTCTCAATATCCTGACACGAGATTACAGCTCTTGGTCTACATTTGAAAATACAAATCAGTGAAGGAAATCATTTCTAAGTAGCACAGTGTATGTGCTCAGTAGACCAACCTCTACCATTAGATAGATAGCTGACCGCTTCACATCCAGAACTCAATGGCACTTTTGAAGTTTTGTTCTCTCTGTTACTTTAGAGTGGAAGGGAGGAGTGTTGCTAAATTGTAAACATCTAAAGGCAGTTATTACTGGTTATCACAAAGTATTGTATTCATGGGTGGCTTCTTAGCAGTATTTATATGGTTAGCAGTATTTATATAGCAATGGTTTATATGGTGTACAATGAGAGCACAGGATGATTGGCTCTTTTACAACAATGTTGAAAGAGAAATTCAGCCTATAGCTTACATTCTAACCCTGTTCAGGTATGAGAGCATCACTGCTTAATGCAACAGAGCTAGTTTGTAGGGAAGAGTGCCCTTCTGTGATGAGTCATAGAATCTCGGGTCAGAAAGAACACAGAGGAGCTTATCCACACCTGTGCCTAGTGGAGCGGAACCTGCCTTTGCCTGCAGATTCCCAGGGATGGGGAATTCAGCATCTTAGAGGACACTTCTAACTAAGTTTTCCAGCATATCAGACTGAAAGCTTCCTCTCGGGCTCTTCCCTCACCCCAGCCCCTTACCATTGCCAGTTCTGGCCTCTGAGGCCAGACAAGAGGGCCCTCTGGCCATTCTTGTTTGGCTCCTCTTAGTAGAAATAATGAGTTAACACTGCAGAAAATGAAGGTAGAGTGAGCAGAACCTCCCTGGATAGGACCATGCAGCTCCCCAAAAATCTATTATGTCAGATACTTTAAAACCATTCTTTAAACCTCAGGGAGTTATAGAATTTTAGAGCTGGAAAAGGGGCCTTAGTGATCATCTAGTTCAACTCCCTGCTTTTACAGATGAGGAAACTGAGGTACAGAAAAGTAAAGGGATTTGCACAGAGACCCACAGGTAAATGAGATTCCAAATTCAAACTTAGATCCTTTGCCTCTGAGTCTGAAGCTCTGTCCCTCAAGTTGACTGCTTTTCTCACCAATTCTTTTCCCATTATTAAACTGCACACTTTGGCTCTTTTTTCTAATTATTCTTTTTAATACATTCACCTTATCTCTAATCCAGTGTGGTTTTGGACCAACTCAAATGATTTAATAATGATGGCCTTTTTAAAGGTCACTTTCATTTCTTCCGTTAGATAAATATAGAAAAATCAAATGGAATTTAATAAAGTTTCTTAATTCCTCTTATGACATATTATTTCTAAATCCCTATAAGAAGGTTTAAAACTTGCTTTTATTAGCATTTGTGTGTTATTCCCATTATTTCCCATGGTCCAAAAGAGTACTAGTTGTCGTCTGGGTTCCTATCCATCTATTTATCTGTGTAGGATTTTCCACTCAGATGATATGAGAGAAATTAGTGGTTTGAGATAATGTATAATTTCCTTCTAATAATCTTCTGATATGGTAACAAGTTGGACAAATAAAATTTATTTAAAGTGTGTAATCAGATTTTGGAGGTAGGTGATGAAATTATAATGTATTAGTAAAATATTCCAAAAAGTTCATGAGATCATAGATTTGGAAATGAGGGGACCTCAAAGGCCACATAATTTAGGTTTCTCATTTTACAGATAAGGGAGTTGAGGCCCAAAGCAATTAAGTGAGTTGTCCAAGGTAACAACTCAGGTTAACCAACCATACAAGAGGTAGACCTTGGACCTGGTTCCCCTGACTCCTGATCCACTGCTCTTATATTTGCCTAAATCTTAGCATTATCACCAACCATCCTTGATTCCTTATCTTTGGCTTTCTGTGTGTGTTATTCAGTGCTGGTGGTAACTGACTCTTCTTTTTGGGTGTTAATAATAGGTATCTCGGCTGCTGGGGGCTTTCAGCAACCCAAAACAGGTGACCCGAGGTTTTGCTGGTGGTGTGAGTACCTCTCATATTTTTTCGTTTTAGAAGTTTCTCAAGAAAGGTGCTTAGCACATTTATTAACATAAAACTTACTTTCCATTTATGAAAACCTATAAACAAGCCCACAATTTAGGGGCCAGTGAAATTCGTTTGCTAACTTGGTACATGAGCCTGTCAGGTCAGTTGCACATTTAAAAGAATTCTATTCCAGCTGGCTGGGGGGCCTGTCACACTAAAATCTCATACCAACACTGTTTAAAAATAGATTGGAAATTCCCTTTGAGCCTGATAACATTTTACAATTTCATCTCATTTCTGAAAAGCAATTTCTGTGAAACTAGTGCAAATGGAACAAAAGTTGTTGAGAACCTTCAAATCTGGCTTCACTTATTTTGAGCTTTCCTAAAAACAGTAGATTTACTTCTCTTTTAGAAAATTCTCTTGTTTTTATAGACCCTGTAGGCTTCTGCTTATTCAGTCTTGTTTGAGTTATCTTATTAATATTTCATTTACTTAACTTTAAATCTGCTGTTTTTAGACTTCCCAGCATTAGAGAAGCCTTGCATTTTAAAAACTGATTCCACATTTTTAGTCAATCTAAGGTTGTGGGTCAGTGATTCCCTATCTTTTTTTTTAATTCCCTCCTTAAATGCTGTCATTTGGGTTTCTTAATTCCAGCACTCCCAAATAACATCTCATGGTGTAAAATTTCCATAAAACCCAGGTATATTAATGTGACTCACTTTTTCAGCTGTGGAAGGACTCTGACCTTTTCTGTAATCCAGTGACCACCCAATGGAATTTACAATCAATCAAATGTTATTGGGAGAACAGGAAGGAAGAACCTAAAGGATTCTTAGCATTCCGCTAGTGCAAAGGTTAAGATTGACTGTTGCCGCCAGAGGTGCAAGTACAGCTAAGTTGGTATTTCAAACGGAAAGATGACATTTGGACTTAGCCTCTTGAATCACCCAGTCTTCTGCCATTATTGAATGTTTGTGCCAGTGCTTTTCGAATATTCAGTCATCTCCCTGTTGTGTATCTTGAGTATGTGTCTGAAAGAAATATGAGGAGATGTTAGCTTATACAGGCCTCTGCTGGTGGTATGAGGGGTGATTGTGGGAAGGCACATATAAACCAAGAAGCATCAGGAAGGGTCTAATTGGATTAGACTCTTCTAGGGCAGTTTGTACAGCCCAAGCGAGGGCCCCCACTTGAAGCGGTGGGTCACTTAGGTAATGAATCACTGTCCGCTTGCAAAGATGAGGAGCAGATGAATTTCAACCTAGCTCATATTTTGCCCTTGAGTCTTTTTTTTTCATTTGTTTAAAATGCTAGCTTCTTGGGTAGAACCCTTAGCATATGGCCATTGCTTTGTGACTCCACCTGTTGTCTCTTGTTCTAGTAAATAATGTCACAGGTGCCACTCTTGGCAATGAAAAATTAAAAAGCTCTTTATCTCGTCTCATCTGTTCAATCAAAATTTATCAAAGGCAGTCATTTTTAAAATAACTCTGAGAAATCCCCAGAGCCTCTTTGGATTTTTTTTTTCCAGAATGATTGAGCCTTTTGTTCTCCCTTCAGACTACTGTGGTGGACAACATGGCTTACCAAGAAATTTGTCCAAAAATGTGTTGTGGTGTCTTTGATTTAGTAAAAGACCTGGGGAGGGAAGGTCAATATCAGATTCTTAAAATCATACCAGTTTAATTTCAAATACTTTTTTCAAGTACTTGAAATGTACCTTCAAAGACGGCTAGAGAGATCACTTCTCAAACCCTTAGATCTCTTTTCTGTTGTATTATATAAACTAGGTATGATCTATTTGCCACCTCATGCTTCCATAAAGGAAAGGGGTGGCATTGGGAAGGTTTTTTTGGTAACTTAATTACTTCTTTGCCTAATGAGCATCAGCAGAGTCCTTGTGAAAGAAACAAAACAGTACAATTGGGGGAAGAGTTGACTTTAGAATCTCCTATAGTCTAGTCATCCTTGTTGTTTTGATTATTCATTGGCAGTTTAAGGAATGATGTCTTTTTTAACTTTAAATTTTATTTTCTGGCCTAAGATCATTTGGTCTCTTTTTGGAGTACTGGTAAATAGCCTTCACTGGCTCTGATACTCTTATGTACACTTTTACAGCCTCCATTTTATGTTACATTTTCTTACAGCATCTGTTTTGCATTTTCTGGTGGTTTTTTACATTTAGGTACAGACAGTGACCTTAATCCCAGGAGATGGTATTGGACCAGAAATCTCAGCTTCTGTTATGAAGATTTTTGATGCTGCCAAAGTATGTGAGCATTTATAATAATTTAATCCTAATCTATATAAAAACTTTTCCCAGCTAATGGATCATCATATATTTTTAGAAGGGTGAATTGAGTGTAGGTATTTTAAGTCACTTAACATTGGCACTAAGTACGGTGTTTACGTTAAAAGCTGCTGCATTTGAATCACTTTATAAGTAATGCCTAATCTGTCCATCAGCAAGCATTTCTTAAGCTCTTAACTATGTGCCAGGCATTGTGCAAAGACAAAAGTCAAACAGCCCCTGTCCACTCGTCCACTCGTAGCTTACCTTCTAGTGAGAAATTGTTGGTTTAAAGATAACATTTTTGTTGCACGACTGGTGACTGCTCTACCCTTCTTTGAGTATCCTGGGCATTATTCATATAGTTGTTGAATGTGTGAGCAGGGCATGTGGTGCTGGCATTTGAAAGCATCTTGTTCTTTCTACCACATGCTGGGGAGACTAGTGCTGAGTCAAAAGAGCATCCCTTATCCATACTTTGCACCAACCTAGCCCCTACTATAGTTATTTAAACATACTATTTATTTGGGAAATTTTAAGGGCTTACAGTCTACTTACTTGGTGGCATAATAGTTGCTAGTTATGAATCACTACCACGTGACATGAAATGTAACAGCAAATCCCAGTAAATAGAGGCTGTGATGTCTGTGGCTTCCCTTCCTTGGAGTCTTTTGATGTCTCATGATGGTGTACATGTCCTGGGGGCACTAACTCCCAAAGGTTCTTTGGAGCTGTTGGGCCCAGGTCCTGTCTGACCGTATCGTCTGAGGACCAGCAGAATTGGAGGGAGGCTCATTTCTAAGGAGGCCCTCATCCCCTTGGCCACAGTCGGTGCTCAGGAAGAGCTTTGAGAAAGTTAGGGTTTGGGAAGTCTCTGCTCAGTGAACGAGAATCAGCGGCTAAAGGCAGATGAGCCCCATTTATTTAAAGTGTTCACACATAAGGTAATTTGGTGCTTTTAGCATTAACACCCACCAAAAAGAGATAATAGAGTTGTAAAAAAAATTCAATGTCTAAATAAAATAGACACTATCGAGAATTCCATTCTTTGGGTGAAAGAGAATGTGCCTTACCTTTTTTCCCATTTTGCTTACATCATAAGAGGAGAGACTTAGATTTGGAAGGCACTTCAGAGGTTATCAAATCCAACACCACCTCCCCCTTTTTAACATGGGGAAACTGAGGCTAAGGGAAATTAAGTGACTTATATCTAAGATCACAGAGTAGTAAGTGACAGAGCTAAAATTCTCCAAACCTCATTCCTACATAACACTTCTTGGTACTGTGTCTCTTCATGTTCCTTGTCATAAGCTAAATATAGGAATCTCCTTAGATCTTTATGCAGGGATGGGGAAGAGAAGAGTGGGGATATGGCAGCTGTTAACCATGGTCTCATACCCCAAGTGACTGTGGGTAATATGACAAGTGTTATATTGAGCCACCCCATGGGCCAACAACACGGGAAGATCAGTTTTGTGTCAGGAACTGGCTATCGTAATCTTTTAAATACATAATTTCACATGACTTACAAGGAGGATAAATGTGAACTCATTTAAGACACCAAAGGATGAAGACAGTATAATGACATGTCAGTCATGTCAATGTCAATACAAAACTATTCCTACTCTATAATGACTATTCTGTGGTATTTAGGCACCCATTCAGTGGGAAGAGAGGAATGTTTCTGCCATTAAAGGACCTGGAGGGAAGTGGATGATTCCTCCCGAAGCCAAAGAATCCATGGACAAAAACAAGATGGGACTGAAAGGTATGGCTGCAATTGATGGGAGTAAGTGAGACATCTTTAGTTTTTTTACAAGTGGCATAATTTTGGAAATACATGTGTGTATGTGTATATGTCTACATTTTATATAGATATATACCTACATTTTGTAGATATATTTCATTTATATCTACTATATATATATATATCTTCTACATCTTTCTATCTACATCATATGTGTGTTTGTGTGTGTGTGTTATATCTTAACTGCAAACATACTGTGATCTTCCTTTTCCTTAAACAAAACAAAACTTTCCTTGTGGTCTGCTACCCCTTGAGTTTCAATCCCATAGTTCTCTTCCCTTTCTGTGTCAGATTTCTTCAAAGCAAAGAGTGACCTTCACTCCTTGCCTCTGTTTCTTCATCGAAGCAGAGAGGAAGCTTGGGGTAATGGGAAGAACTCCTGGCCTTGGAGTCAGAGTAGCTTTGGGTTGGAATGCTGCCTCTGTTTCTTCCTTGTGTCATTTACTATGGTAAATCTACCTCCTTAAACATCCTCTGTGCCATCGAATGGAGCTTGCCTCTCCTGACACCTAATCCTCCCCATTCTTCCTCCCAACTTTGTGTGTCACTGGCACAGTCAGCTCACTTGTTGGCTAGCACTGCGAAAGTGTTACTGATGTTACTGCAAACACCCAGGCTGCAAGGCCCTGGCTTAGTTGTAAGTCTGCCATCAAACTTTCCAAATCTAGGCCAGTCCTGTTATCTTCCCCCTCTTTTGTGCTCCATCTCCTGTCAAGGCTGGTGGATTTTTCTGCCTCAGCATTTTGCCCAAACATCCTTAATGCTCTGTTCCCACAGCCACCACCCTGGCACTGACTTGAGAGTCAGTGGGCCTGAATTTAGACTGCAGTGATGTTGCTTTCTTCTCAGTGGCTTTGGCCAAATCATTTTATTTTCTTCTAAAGCATTGTCATCAAAATTAAGTGTTTGCTTTCCATGTTTGTGCAGTTCTTTTTTCATTAAAAGTATTGAAATGTGACTAACTTCAAATTCCAGTATGCCTTTTGGTCATTTTTAAGTTGACTGTGTATTTATTTTTGTTATCTAACCAGTATTTCTCATACATTCTCTAAGATTTACATTGCTTTCCTCATACCTTCCTTGCAGAGCAGGGAGCCTGGAGGGAACATAAACTCCATTTTCCAGTTTAGGAACTTGTTCAGGAAAGCTAGGGGCCAGTAGATTTTTATCATCCTGAGGCAAAATACTGAAATCTCACAACAAGGATAAATACTCAAATTAAGTGTGAATGTATTGTACTCCCCTGAAGTCATTGGAAGAGTATAGTTGAGCTGTGTGCTTACAGGCAGCTCTGACTTAGAGCCAGAAAAACGTAGACAGAAAGGAGAACACAGGCTCTTATGAGTCACTGGAGACAAGGGCTGTCACCCTTTGCTTTGATTTTGTTCTTAACTAGTTTGTCATTTAAGAATTCTTCATTTATTCCAGGCCCCTTAAAGACACCAATAGCAGCTGGACATCCTTCTATGAATCTATTGCTTCGTAAAACTTTTGACCTTTACGCAAACGTGCGCCCATGTGTCTCCATTGAAGGCTACAAAACCCCTTACACAGATGTAAATATTGTCACGATTCGGGAGAACACTGAAGGTGAATACAGCGGCATTGAGCACGTGGTATGTTGGTTTCTCATATTGCCTGGAGGTAGGCTTACCAGTCTTAGCATAGGTTTGTTTTTCATGTCCTTATATCAGTTGTACAAGCTAGAAATTAGGGTAAGCAAACAAGGATCATAGGATCAGTCAAGTGTGGTTTTTATGAAAAGTGGCCAAGTTGTAGTGATTGGATAGAAATAAGCCGGAGAGCTCAGAGGTCCTGGTTCCAGTTTTGCCTCGGTGTCACCCTGCCCATGTGATCCTGGGTTATTGGTGACATTGCAGAGAAGGGCAGTGCCTCCATGGTGGGAACTTCCTTGTCAGAGCAGTCCCAGTAGTAGAGGGTAGTCCTTGTGAAATAGGGAGTCAGGGTCAAATCATCACACAGGGGTGCTGATGGTCAGCATATGCTGCCTATACTAGCTAGAGCTCAGAATGTGGGACGTCTGCATGAAAAAATGGAATTGTTAGAAGCGGTTGCCTTGTCTGTAGTGCTGAGATCGTTTGTTTTTCCTTTGTCAGATTGTTGATGGTGTCGTACAGAGTATCAAACTCATCACCGAAGAAGCTAGCAAACGCATTGCCGAATTTGCCTTTGAGTATGCCAGGAACAATCACCGCAGCAATGTGACTGCTGTGCACAAAGCAAATATCATGTATGTGGTCTGGGCACTCAGGCTGGATTTAGTTCTGAAGTGGGTTTGGGGAAATTGAGTCGGGTTTGCTAAGAGCTCTAAAAAGTGGGTCTTGGGTGTTGTCTTAAGGATGCAAGCTCTGAATAATTCTTCTTCTGGAGGCTCTTGATGCAGTTTAATGGAATAATAGTAATTTATGACAGGATGGTGATTGTAAGGCCATCACCTTGCTTTTGTGTAATGCTGGCCTATTTTCATGGTGCTTTGACATACTTTAGCTCATTTAAACCTCCCAGTAGTCCTTTGAAGGAGGTCAGTAGAACAAGTCTTATTCACCCCATTTTATAGATAAGGAAACTATTGTAGTCAAGGTGGAGCTAAAGTACTGGGGCTGATGCTATCAAGAGGGTGTGAGGCTTCAGAAGTAAGTCAGGGCAGAAGAGGAGGCTCTTGGGCCTTTAATCTCTCTGGTCATGGGATCCAGCCTCCTCATTTTACAGGTAAGAAAAGGAATTGCCCAGGGCCATTCAGGTAATTAAGTGGCTGCCAGGTCATCTTCTCCAATGCCACTGGGATTTGCTGCTGCCATTATTTGCCAAAACCCTTGGAGATTTGAAAAGCTGACAGTGTTTTTTGAAGGTCAAAACAGTTACTTGTCCAAAGCACAGGTGTAATTTCTGTTTTAAAAAGTGGACTGAGCAGTGAGGTCTCTACCATGCAGTCCCCAACCCCTAGGAGAACCAGAGGAGCTGCTGCTTTATTCTGGCTTTTTTTACTCGCTGCTTTTCTGGCCATATTAACTGAAGTATAAATCATCCCCAATCCTCTCTCCCCCTAAAAACTGTCTCCTAAATGTGTAAAAGACTCCTTTTCCTAACCAAGAAAACTTCCAAGTCTGTGAAATCTAAAACTTTATCATCAGTAACTTTTCAAGGCTGTTTTAGTATTGTCTCAATGTTCTAACATTTGATGACTTTGGAGGGTAAGAATGCATAAATCAGACTCATCTTCTTCTGGCTTTTAATACTTGGGTGCTCCTGGGCATTGTGCCTCCTCTTCTGGCTTCCGTCTCCCCTCTCCTTTTCCACCGCCTGTGAGCCATGGCATATTGGACTTAGCCTATGTATCATCAAATACCTAAAACAGATTTAAATTCTAACCGAAACCAGTGAAGTCGGCTCCCAACAATTGTGCTTGGCTTTTATGCTTTAATCATTTGCTTTCTCTAAGGCTTTGCTTTCAACAATTTTTATTTGATTAACTACAGGCGAATGTCAGATGGGCTTTTTCTTCAAAAGTGCAGGGAAGTTGCAGAAAACTGTAAAGATATTAAATTTAATGAGATGTACCTTGATACAGTATGTTTAAATGTAAGTATATACTAAGAATTATGCCTGGGGGTTTTGTGGCAGAGAATGCTTGCTTTCTAAAATCCACAAATATGTTCTTTCTAGATGGTACAAGATCCATCCCAGTTTGATGTTCTTGTAATGCCAAATTTGTATGGGGACATCCTTAGGTAAGTCTGTCTCTACCTTGGCTCCACTGATAAAGAAATACCCTCAGAGTACTCCTCTCCAGCTGTAACCTACCAACTTCCACAGGTGGTGTGCATAATTATACACATTAACATTAAGAAGGCACAGTCCAGATTCTGGAAAAGCACACGGAAGAGTCCATCACTCGATGTGCTCTCCCCACCCATTCAGCAGCTTCCTTGCACCCCTTTGAGTGTATCCTGTTTTGGAAGCTTATTTCAGAATTCTCTTTTTCAGTGATTTATGTGCTGGCCTGATAGGGGGTCTTGGTGTCACCCCAAGTGGAAACATTGGCGCTAATGGAGTCGCCATCTTTGAATCGGTAAGGATCTCTGAAACTTCATTGTCATTTTTCACTGACTCCAGCAATGTTCTGAACATTGTTTGTGTTTCTATGAGGAGCACTGAACCTGTTTGCTAAAAAGAAGTCACTTAGGAAAATGATGTTTGGTTTTTGCATTTGATCTTGGCTTTGCTATTTTACAGATGACGTTCTTGTGTTTTTTGCCAAAAGTTATGTGGGAAAAAATTCTGGATTGATTTTTATCTTTATATTAGTGATGTTTAGTGGTTAGACTTTGGGTAGATCTTTTTCTCCCTGTTATGCTGACCTTGGGTCACATAAGGCCTTATTCTCAAGAATGTAGTGTCTGACCATCTCATAGTCATGTAAGACTGTGAGGCTTACAAAGTGCCCTATCCCATGGATCTTCACGAGGGTCCTTGGAGGTAGGCGCAGTTTTTTTCTTTTAAATATATTTTTATTGTTCTCTTTTATTCTTTATATCTTCAGAATTTCCCCTCAGTATTCCTCTTCCTCACAGAGAGCCAGCCCATGTAACATTTTTTTAAAGAAAAAAAAGAAAATCAGCAAATTTTATCAGTAAATCAAAAAAGCCTGCATATAAATGCAAAATACCAGACCCCCTATCCTGCAGTAGATCCCCCTATCCTGCACTGCCTCTACAAAGAAGAAGTGGGGCAGGAGTGTCTTCTCATTTATCTCTTTGGGGCTATACAGGGTCTTTGTAATTTTGCAGCGTTCCCTTTTGATAGCTACGTTCTCCATGACAGTGTCGTAGTGATGGTGTCTATTGTTTGCTTGGTTCTGCTGATGAAACTTTGTATCAGTTTATACAGCTCTTTCCATGCTTCTCTGTTCATATCCATGTGCTTGTTTTGTATGGCACAGTCATATTCCCTGACATTCATTTATTTAGCCATTCCTCAGTGGATGGGCATCACTTTGTTTCCATTGCTTGGCTACCACAGAAAGCATCTTAGCATCTTGGTCAGGCCAGACCTCCATTGTGCAGACATACTATTTCCTGGACCATCCTTGAAGCCTTTTTCTGCTGGGCTGGAACCCAGGTCCTAATGGAGCTCATATTCTCCCTTGAATAGCCTTTAGAAAACCCTGGTCATCTCTGGTCCTGAGTAAGTGAGGCAGTGGTTGAGAATTGAGTGGAAGAATCATAGTTTACAATTAGAGAGGGCATTAGAGTTTGTAGAACGTGCTATTATTATCTTTATTTTACAGATGCAGATGAAACTGAGAGACATGACTTGCCTTTGACAGCCTTGGGTTTCTTACTCTTGGCCCAATCCTTTCTTTCCAGTGCCATGGAGGTTCTTCCCAAAAGAAGGGTGATAGTCTCTTCAATGTCCCTTCCTATGTCTCAAGCTTCAGTAGATACTGGGTTGTTCATGATTTTCCAATGACCAATAGTTTTCTTTATTGGCAGGTTCACGGAACAGCCCCAGACATTGCTGGGAAGGACATGGCCAATCCCACTGCCCTGCTTCTGAGTGCTGTGATGATGCTTCGGCACATGGGGCTACATGACTGTGCAGCAAAGATCGAGACCGCCTGCTTTGCGACAATTAAAGATGGAAAGGTATGTTCTTGATTAGGGCAGCATCCAACTCACTGCCTTTCACCCCTCTCAGCCTTACCAGAGATGTGTGTGATACTGGTACCCCCTGGACAAGGGTCTTTGGGGGATTTCAGGGAGTCTGCAAACTTTGCTGGGACAAAAGTGGGCATGTTTATGTTCACTGACCTCTATCATAAATTTAGCAGTCCTTCAGTCATTTAAAAACATGATTCTGAGGAGTCCTTACGTTCACCAGACTTCTCCATGGGTGTAGAGCAATCAAGTTTAGGAATCCCTGGTGTGGTATGTGTCCTGAATGCCAGAAGGTCTCTCTTAGGGAAACTGCTTGCTAATGGATTCCCAGTAGAGAGACACAGCCTAGAAGATCTTCATCCCTTACTCATTGTCAGTTGTGATGAACCATGAGATACCTCCTTGAGAACTGCATTGTGGGTAGCTGGGAACACAGGACAGATAGAAAGCTGCAACCTCTCTCTGGATGTGACTGAGCTCGTCTCTTGCTTCCCAGTCTTGGTGTTGCATTTCAGCAGCTGGTCATTCCAAATGTCTACCCAAGCATTAGTCTTCATGTTAATACCTTGTCTTAAGTAGCAAAACCATGTACAATTGCAAACATCATTTAGTGGAAGGTGACACCACAGCAAATATGGATTTAAGTCAATGCAAAGAGTTTTCGTTTCTTGTCTGCAGTCCCAGGGTCAGCAATTTAGAGCTAGAATGAATCTGAGAGGGCAGGTAAGGAGAAAGTGCAGGAAGGCCTGGCTTGGGAGATTGCAATGGCCTGTTGTGGGCCAGCCACATACCTGGAGGCTTGGTCACCTGGATTCTGGCCTCTGGGACTCCCATCTGACTCTGCTTCATCAATGGTCTTTGGATCCTTTTAGAGATAGGGAAACTGGGACCCAGAAAAACATTGTTGTTAAGTAACTGTTTGAACCCAAGCTCTCTGATTCCAATTTATGTAAGAATTCATTGTTTATAGTTGTACAGCATGGTTTTTTTAAACTTTGAGAAACTTGGTGGTGAATGCTGCTTGCAGATTGTTTCAATTATCTCTTCTTTCCCTGAGAGTTGTAGAAAGGGAAGGATGTCCCCTGAACCTTTTTCTCACCCTTGGTCCTCATGCATGTCCATGGAGGGGCTGTCATTCCCTTTCCTTGTCCCCTTTTCTTCCCTTCTCTCCTTCTCCACCTATCCTCCAGCCCTTTCTGGAGGCCGTGGCCTCAGCCCTGCACTGGAGCTCTCCCTGCAGGCATTGCATGTCAGGAGAATGAGGATGAAGATGGCTTTGTGCCACTTCAGGCCAAGCTATCATTAGTTGAATGTTGCAGGCTGAGTATACCAACAGTGTGTCTTTCAATTCTCACCTACTCTGTGCCAGACACTTTGCTTAAGCACCAGTGACCAAAAGCCAAGCAGAGTTTACCTGCTGACTGGCATCCTTTATATCTAATGTAGTTTGAATTCTGTCAAACTCATGCCCTTGTTGGCTTCATTGAGCAACACGTCCGTAGGGCCCAGGCCTCCAGCATGTGGCCTGTGAGCCCAGACGCAGCCTTCCTGACCCAGGGCACAGCCTGCTGGAGATTTTTCATAAAAACTTCTTTTCTACCTAATTAATTAACATAGCAATGTGGCTTAATGACCTGCCTCCTGCTGGTATTGGTATTGCCTTCTTTAGCCTCTAGGTCTCAGTTTTGAATTTGTGGTTGAAGCTAAATCTAATTATATTATTAAATTCATATGGCCCACTACTGAAAAGCTTTTGAACCCTGGCTACTTAGACTTCCTTTCATGTAAACTTCCTTTCTTACCAAATGTTCGTTGAGCCCCTGGCTGACATGCCCAGAGTTAAGTTTTAAGAAACCCTCGTGTTGATGTGTGACAACTCTATGCTTCTAAAAGACTGTTCACATCCATTAACTCCTTTTTGGTCCTCACAAACCCCTGTGAGGTCAATGTTGTCCTCTCCCACTGGGAGAGGGAGCTAGAGGAGGTGGTCCCCTGCCCAGATGGGATCCTTTTTTTCTGACTGAGAGTTTTACTACAATCACAGAGTTGTGATGGGGGCAGGGAGTGTGCCTAGGCACATCTGATTTTCATTTTTCCTTCCTTTCAGAGCTTGACAAAAGATTTGGGAGGAAATGCTAAGTGCTCTGACTTCACAGATGAGATCTGCCGCCGAGTAAAAGACCTAGATTAAAGGAGGCATCTCCCATTAGGCTTTGCAGCAGTCACTCCTAATGGACACGAGAGGAAAACCTGTTGTAGACTATTGACCATCCATGTATGTTGGGCTTGCATATTTCTTGACAGCAAACATTGTAAATCAGGCCTTTTCTTAATACATTCAGTGCCCAGGGATGCAAGTGACCCTCTGGTGCCTGCTTCCAATGGACTTTTTTCGATGCATTGTTTTATTTATTAAATGTCTCTTTCTGGTGAAAATGTTTTATATATTGTAAGGATGGATTCCTGTCCTGTCATTTTCCATTGTCAACCATTTGACACTTGAGTTAGAACAGCCTTTTTCCTCAACTGAAAGACTTGCTGTAAATATCAAGATACTGAATTAACAGGAGAAACAGCTAACTTTTTAAAGAAAATCCCTATTTTCCTTGGAGCATGTAAAATATAATGAGAAAAAAAACAGGATACTAACATAGCACAAGATGACATTCTTATAAAAATAAACGGGTATAAAAGAGGAATTTCTTGGGAGAGTCACATCAAAGAGGTACAGATAACACAGTTTAAAGTTGTGTAGTGAGCTAAGAAATAGATTTGTTCTCCAAAAGATTTATTGTATGCATGAATAAAGATTGTAAACCCAAGATATATTTAATCAGAGATGTATTTTTGTCAATAAAAACTAGATAATCTATGGCAGACAGATGGCATTCTAATCCAACACATTGTGTGTGGAGGTATTTTTGTTAAGATAGTTTAATATTTCTTTGCTTATTAGTAATGCTTTCAGTGAAGAAAAAGGTATGACTTCCTGGAATCAAATGTTTATTGTACATTTTGAGTGAGTAAAGCTTTTCTGCATAGCTGTACTAAATGTATGGAAGCCCTTGCCCCAGAGCTAACATTGTATTGGGTGTGTTGTGTGTCCTATGTCTGTGACGGTCACCTTGCTAGTGAGGCTGCTGTTCCAGCTGGAGGAAGTGCTGCTCTGGCGCTGGTGCCGTCCACGAGGGCTTGGTCAACTCAGGCTACATTTTGGAGCCCAAGAGCTTGCCTCACTCGCATATGTGAGCATATTTTCATTCTCCTACAGGGAACACCAAGTTGTTTCTTTCCTAGAACAAATAACACAAAAAATCTCGCCTGCCTGCAGCGTAAGCTAGAGTGGCCTCAGGCCACACACTAACTAGCAAAGCCTTCCCTCATGTCCCTTGTACCATTCACCATTAAATTTCCTGGGCTCATGGGCTTTGATTGATTGGGAGTGAGAGCAATTTTCAGTCATCCCATGTTAAGTTCCCTTGTTAGGTGAATTCTCCTTGCTGCATTTTGCTTGGGGCCTGTAGTTGACCAGTTTTCTCAACTCCATAAATCCATGTGAGCAAGATGGCAACTATTTGCTATCATACCCTCGGTTGAAGTGATTGTGTCTGAGCCTCCTCAGCCCTTCTGTACAGGAAAGGGCTCCCTTAGACTCCTGATCAGGGCTTCAACTTGCTCAAGATGGATTTTCTTTCGTTTATCCTGCTGCTGCTGCTGCATTTTTGTTGGATTGTGCTACCTATGTGGCTTCAAACGTAGCAAAGTAATAAAGATTTTAAAAACTAGCACTTGAATCTTTTGGGCCTACCTTGTTTCTAATATCTACCTAACTAGTGTCTGAGAGTCAGCGCTGGAGAGGCGACTCAGCCAAGTAACTGGACCATGCTTTTTAATGTCTTCTAGTCATATTTTCTACACTAAGCTATCTGTGTGGGATCAAATAGTGGGTAGGTCATCACTGTTTTTCTCCCTGCTCTTTGGAAGTTAGGTACTTTTTGCAAAAGGTAATTCCAGTAGCTTTGAAAATGAATACATTTTCTCTTACAGATAATCCTTTCAGAAATACAGGGGAGCCCTCATAAAGGATGGGAAGGTCAGATTAGCTGTTATTCACCCACTGCGAACGCATTCAGATATTCAGTGCCCTTGAAAGCTTTGTTTAATGTTCAAATTGTACATTTATTTAATCATGACCATTAGGAAGGAGATGTCAGTGATTTCATTAAGTGCTTGGTTGTAGGCAAGGGCTGTAACCATGGTAACACCAATCCTTGATGACTGGCACTTTCAGATCAGGAGGAGGTGTAAAGGCATTATTTCTTGGCAGTTAAGTCCGTCTACTCTTCTTGACATTCCATGTGTTAGTCATAAGTCACTTCCATCACAGGACAGACAACCTGCCTTTCCTCTCTCTGCTATCTTGATTTGCAGCTCATCAAATCTAACAGGAATTAGAGCTAAGAAGCCTCAGGAAGGTGGAGAGGTTATGCTGGGTGCATTTGTTATGTATAACAAATATAATCATACAGATTTCAAACTAAGTATCTACAAGTGAAAGCTTGCCCTTTTATGGTGTTCAGCTGCTTAGGTACATATGGTCTGACAGCTGTGGCTAGCCACATTACTGGAGTTCTAACAGATTTGTTGGAAGTTCTTTCTGTGCCCCTGTTTTAAGATAACCTGATTCTCAGGAGAGAAGAACCCAAAGCATCTGTTCAGTAGAGACTATAGAAAAGACCCCCCAATTAATTGTTTGGTTCTTTGTAAAATGATTCAATTTCTTCTTTGTACTTTTCAAGAACTGCTAAGCGCTTCAGTTTCATTGTAGGACCTGAAAGACAAAACAAGCACTTGAGCCTCAAATGCCTAATAAAAGGTGACAAAGCATAGCCGCAGTGACCTGGTAGGCAGTAATCAGGGGACCCCGATCTCTAACAAGGATGGGATGGAACAGAGGCATGTGAAGGAAGTTATGAGCAGAGCAAGGATGCTTTTCTAAATGGAACCAAACTTTGTACGTGATGAAGAGACAAAACAAAACATGCATTAAAGCTTTCTGTGTTTATGCTAGGAAGACTTGGAGCCCCCTAGGTGTTCCAGCCTCACAAAAATTCATTTCCTCATCTATAACATCCTCAGATTGTGGTAGGGGAGGGTGGCCTAGAGGATAATCCTATCCATTCCCCAGGGTTTGGGGAGGATCAAATTAAATGAGTTAATATATACAAAGTGCTTTGTGTAAATGAGCTGTTGTAACTGTAGACTTTAGAGCAGGGAAGGAAACAAGTGGATCCAGGAAGTGTTAACTTGTCCGAGATCTGATAGTAAGTAGCTGGGCCAGTTTTCACACTCAGGCCTCCTGACCCTAAATACAGTATTTCTGGCCTCTTATTCTCCCTAATGCTGTCAACTGCATGTAAACGGCTTGGAAGCAACCACTGAATCAAGCTCTCAACTGGGGCTAGACTCAGTGTCTCATCAGGATGCTTTTCTAGTTCATTTCACTTCATTTCTCTGACTTTCAAGGCATGTAATGTATTGGACTGAGCTGGCTTAGGAGTCAGAAGGACCTGGATTTGAATCCTGAATCTGACACTAAATTGGGTGACCTTGAGCAACTCATTACTCTCTGAGCCTGTTTCCTCATCTGTGAAAAGGAAACAATAAGCGTTTCTTATATATGTGTGTGTGTATATGTACACCTGTATATCAGTGAGGTTGTAAGGAAAACATTTCATAAGCCTTAAATGCCATGGAAATATGAGCTAGTGTTATTGAAGGGAATTCCCCAGAAGCCCAAGTTTAATTCAGTCTGGTCAAAAGCAGAAGCAGGGCTCAGGTTGGATATTAGGGAGTTGTCTAGAACACTGTCTCCTTGTGTTTGTTTTTGTTTATATCACACAACGCAGGAATACAGACAATTCTTCATCCAGTCTTTCAATGAATATAAAAAGCTGTCAGTGAAAGTATATGCCCACTAGACTGAACTAGGATTTGTGCTACCAGAAACCTGGGCTCCAAAAACAACTTGACCTTGTCCTGAAGTTAATAGGACGGAATTTTATAGGGATAAGTGCAAAATCATACCTTTGGGTTCAAAAAAATCAATTTCATAGGTCCAAGATGGTGAGAGATGGAAGAAAACAATTTAGGAAAAGATCTTGGGGTGTTAGTAGTGGGCTTGCAAGCCCCATAGAAGTTACCATGGTAATAGAGTGGGTAGCGTGGGAAGGCTGGGTCAAATGTACCACTCCTAAAATTCAACTACTTGGCCTTTTCAAGAGCTCTGCTTAATAGCTTTCCCCAGGCCTAATGACCACAATATAGCACAGTAAGAGAGAACCTACCAAATTCTCCCCCAGAAATGGAAAAATCCCTTTCCAGGAGGGCCCACTTCTGGATGCGGTAAGGCTGGGCAGCGGCTTTCTCATTGACTCTCTGGATGCCTTCTTCAATTGCCTGGTAAATGGCCTCATCTTTGTTGCCCACTATCTCGGACACTTTGGTGGCTTTGCTGCCAACCTTCTGGCAGAACTCCAGGGCTTGGTCAGTGAGATAATCCGTTGGATCTGAGGTTTCTGGATCTAGAGTGCACTGAAATGCCAGTGATTGAAAGGTGAGCACTCAGGTATGCACAAAATACCCTATGCCCAATAATCTCAACAAACTCATTGCTACTCTGAATAATAATGAAGACAGGACCTTGGAACATTGACCCTGAACCCACAAATTTCCAGGCTAGATATCTTGGGATTAGTATAAATATATAGTGGAAAGAGTAAAGGACTGGGAATCAGTAGACCTGGGTTCTAACACTGACCCTACTCTTATGTGTAGACCAGTCTACACTTAGGAGATTTATCCAAGTCAGCCTCAGTTTCCCCTTCTATAAGATTAAGGGATTGAGCCAGATGAAGTATCTTTTACGTAGTGGGAAGAGCATCGGGCTTGAGAATTAGGACATCTGGGTTCTAGCTGCATGTCCCTGGGCAACACCCATCACCCTTCT
The DNA here is from genome assembly GCA_023548195.1 of Bettongia penicillata ogilbyi. NCBI lineage: Eukaryota > Metazoa > Chordata > Mammalia > Diprotodontia > Potoroidae > Bettongia > Bettongia penicillata. Next base: position 7,223,518 of record JAJHZJ010000022.1, read on the forward strand.
GGGATGAATCCTCAGTATTCCTAATCTGAAAATAGAAATAGTAACAGGATATTAGTTACCTTACTGGCTTGTTGGAAAATGAAATAATGAATGTAAAGTTCTTGTAAGCTATAAAATGCTTTCATAACAACTGGCATTTATGTTGTGCTGGGGTTTACTTGGTGTCTTGCAACTATTATTCCATGGGATGGTCCAACCACTCTGTGATGCAGATATCATTTCTATTTTATACAGTGCTTTTAAGACCATAAATTTCAGAAGAGGTGCTGACCTACACTGGCAGAGGGAATTTCCTCATCTGGAATTTCCCTCTGTCAGTGAAATCTCAGGTCCATTCCCTATCCCTATCCTATATATAAATATAATACAGAGGTCCCCTCTCTATAATAGGTATCATATGTAAATATAATATATAATAATATTATATATGATAAATATAAGACATAATAAAATAAAAATAGACAGATACCTCTGATATGACATATAATCATAATGCCTGCCAGACACTAGGAACAGAAAAGCCTTGGTGTTAATATGTCTACTCAGAATCCTTACTATTGTTACTTACTGAATCAGTCAGTTAACCAGCATTTATTAAACACCAGCAACGTCCCCAGCTCTGTGCTAAGCGCTGAGGATCCCTGGCCTCCGTGAGCTCAGTCAAATGGGGGTTCCAACAAGTAAGCATCCATGGCCCAACCAGCTATGGACAGGCTCAACTGGAGGTGACGTCAGGAGGAAGGCACAAAGATTAAGGAGGACCGAGAGAGATTAGATGAATCACAGAACCTGTCCCTAAGTGACCCATCTATGAAACAGTTTTATGTCAGTGACTCATCTCCTCCTGGAACCAGTGTTCTCTGAACCTGTATGGTTGAGGCAGGAAGTTACACCCGTGTAACCTTGGCCAAGATACTTTTATCTCTTGGAGGCCCCATTTCCTCCTCCATAAAATGGGGTAACAATACCTACAGCTCTACTGCTGGAAAGAAAGTGCGCAACAAACCTGAATTAAAACTATGTTAATAGCTTGTTGTTATTTTATGTGGTGCTACTGCTAGGTGGTACAGTGGATAGAGCGCTGGATTAGGAGTCAGGAAGACTCATCTTCCCGAGTTCAAATCTGGCCTAGAGACTTACTAGCTGGGTGACCCTGGGCAAGTCACTTCAACCCTGTTCATCTCAGTTTCTTCATCTGTAAAATGAACTGGAAAAAGAAATGGCAAACCACTCCAGGATACTGGCCAAGAAAACTCTTAAGGGGTCACAGAGAGTGGGACATAAAGGAAGATGGCTGAACAACAAGGACCGAGTTTACTTCAACACTATCCTAGGGAGCCAAGACCAGCTTAACTACCCGAGACAAAGCCGTTCCCTCACCTAAGGACCACTCTTCCTGCTCTCCTTGGAGAAATGTTATCACAGCACTCCCACCACATCCCCATTTCCCAGCTCTCTGGATTTCAAGGAGTCATGGGACTGATCACTGGGGATGGATGGATGGATGGATGGATGGATGGATGGATGGATGGATGGATGGATGGAGTCATCATTTGGTTGGTCCTCAAACGTAACAGAAGCATCATGGGATGATGGAAAGAATTAGACTCAGATTAGTTGGATTCATGTCGTGCCTCTGATGCTAAGGACCTGGGTGATCTGGAAGAAGTGCTTTATATTCTCTGGGCATCAGTTTCCTCAAGGAAATGGGGAAGTAGGTTAAGGGGTCCTGAGGTCTATGCCAGTTTTAGACCTGTGACCATATATGGAAATATGGTAAATGCATCTGGTCAGTTCAATTCAATTAAAAAATCACAAGGACCACTTCTATGCAAAATATGCATGTTTTATCTACTTTACTGATGATTTTAGGCAAATTTGCCTATTAGGCTGACTTGCACCTTCAGTCCATCATCTAATGTGTGGCATTCAAAGCCTTTTATAACCTGCGCCCTACCTTTATGTCTTACACCTCATCACGTGCTCTTGCAATCCAGTGACTTAGGCCTCCTGGCTCTTCCTCAAACCAGATTCTTCATCTCCCAACTCTGGGTACAAAGTGAGATCATGGGCAAAGTCCTAACATCCTTGGACTTTATTTTCCTGCTCTAACCCCTTCATTTTGAGAGGCAACAAGGTGCAGCAGTTAGTGCACTGGTCTGAAAGTCAGGAAAACCTGTGTTTGAATCCTGCCTCGGCACTTGCCAACTGTGGCAAAGGGAATGGGAGAACCCACTCAGAAATTGTTAAATGTTCAGTTTGAGCATCTACACCTTGGAAAATAAGCACACACTACAAATCAGGGCTTTGTTTATTATTCTGTGATTGTTTGGACTTAAGAAAGGGATGGAGAAAATGGCAAGAGTGTAGGTAAACTTAAAAGCATGTCATGCATTTTCAAAAAGCTGGTTGCTCAACATTTACTAGCAGACCCCAGTGTGTGACCCCAGGTAAGTCACTTTACCTCCTTATGCCTCAGTTTTTTCATAAAATGAGAATATTTCTACTCCCTGCCTCCCCAAGGGTATTGTGAGGATGAAATGATATATCTGTAATCACTTTGCAAACCTTAAAGTACTATATAAATATTAGCTATTATTATTACAGGATACCTTCAGGGTCAGCAATATGGATAGAAACTTCCTCTGGTCCCCAATCAACATGGCATTGCTGATGATGGGGAGCTCCATCTTCACGGCCTCCTCAATGGGGAGAGGGGGCACATTCTCCCCTCCAGCTGTGATGATTAACTCTGCAGAACAACAATAGGAGATCTTCCACCCATTTTTACTGGATGGGGGTCGGGCTAGGAACCCCAAACCGCAGCAAGGCAGATGTCCTTCCATCCCAATTCCCTTTCTCTAATTCATCTTCTACCTCTTCCTTTTCACTGGCTTCTGCTTAGCTCTCTACAACTGATCTCTCCTAAAACTTCCCCTCCATTTTTTTTGCCATCTTCCAATCTCCTTTCTTTCTTTCACTGAAAAACTTTTGGTAAATGTTTTCCTGCCCAATACCTCAAACAAAGTAGTCTATAAATGTCTGCTGTTATTCCCTCACTGCTCCTTGTCTGCATCTTTCAAAGGTTCCTCCTCCCTTTCCTGAGTCTGAAAGTGGATGATCAATCTCCTTGGTTCTGAGCTCAATCCTCTTCCTTTCTCCACAATCTCTCCCTTGGTGAAGATTATTGCTTCAGCTCTCAGGTTCACAAGAGGTGACTTGGATCTGCATCTATCCCTAACCTCCAGAGCTAGGTCACTTTCCTGTCCCTCATTCCTACTGCTGATGGTCATGGAGTACTGAGATAGAACCTGCCCCTTTCTTTCCCCCACTCCAGTCTATTCTGTCCTTTGAGGTCCAGCTTATGTCCTGCTCTGCATTGTGAAGGCCACTCCAACCCATGGATCTCACCCTCTCTTCTTCCCACCCTTCCCACCCACCTCCTTGCATTGATGCCTGCAAAACATGTGAAGAAGGAGGTCTTACCTTTAAGCCTCCCAGTGATATAGAGAAAGCCTTCATGGTCTAGCTTGCCCATGTCTCCTGTGTGTAGCCAGCCATCCTCATCGATGGCCTCTCTTGTCTTCTCTTCCATGTTGAGGTAGCCCATGAAGACCGTCCGGCCCCACAGGCAGATCTCCCCATTGCCTTCAGCATCTATGTTCACCAGCTTTGCCTTGCAGCCTGGCAACACCTTTCCGGAGCTGTGAGGAGGCAGTGGCAAGGATCAGGGTGGCAGAGGACTGCTTTCTTGCCAATGCAGTGTCCCCTTCAGGTCTGGCATCCCTGGTCTCTTGACCTTGGCCACCTCAAATCAAGGTGGGGGATTGTATTGGTTGCCCTGTCCTCTACATTCTTTAGTTTTGCCCTGCTTGACTCCCCTGTCCTTTCTGCCTCCCACTCCCATGGTTACCTTGCTCATAGATGGCCACCAAAACATCCCAGAGGACATGGTAATAGCCAATAATACAAAAGGAACCCTAGGTTCTTTCATTTTCACAGATATCTTATGAATCTCCAGAAACTGAGGTCCAAAGAAATGAAACCCTGGTTATGAAATTTTGGGCAGTCTACTGAGTGGGAAGAAGATGATCTTGGGTCAGTCTATGGAAAGGACCACAACTTCAGCTAGTGTTAAGTACAATCAAGGAAGCAGGGCAATTGAACTGTAGGGCAGGAAGGCAGCAGCTGCTGCCAAGACATAATACAGGGCAAGAGTAATGGGTTTGCACTTAGATGACCTGGGTTCAAATCCCAGCTCTGCTACTTACTACTTAAGTGATTGGGGGTAAATTGCTTAACCTCTAGAGCTCACTTTCCTCATCTGTATAACAGAGAAGAGTGAACTTTGATGGACTCTGAGGTCCCTTCAGCGTCTGGATCCATCCTCACCTGTAGAGTCTATAGTTGTAGGAGTTGGACATGAAGTGTGGGCCGGAGGATTCGCTCAGCCCATAGCCCGCATAGAGGCGGATGTTGAGGCCCAGAAAGAAGTGGAGGGTCTCTGTGGTCATCGGGGCCGCGCCATAGAAATTCTTCTGGCAGTTGACAAACCCCAGGGCCTTGCGAATCTTGGCCAGAACCAAGTAATCAGCCAGTCTCATGGTGAAAGGCTTCAGGTCACTGGTTGCCCAGGAAAAAATACAGATAGAGATATCGATGCATGTTTGCATGACAATGTAGCTGGCAAACACATGTTGATACACATGCAATGGATCACATAGGTCTACCCTCACAGGACCCTGACAAGACTACAAGAATACCCACAGAGACTGGCGCTGTGTGACCTTGGGCAAGTCATGAGTCTGTTTTCTAATCTATGAAAGGGATATAATAGCACCAGGAGCACCTTCCTACTTGTCAGGGCTCTCATGAGGAGGGCATTGGAGGCACCTTTAAGTGCCATAGGCATGGAAATCGCCATTATGCCAGGTGTACCAGGTGAGTCCCTCCTGAACAGTCTTCCTGCCATGGCTTGCTCCCCTTCTGATCCACACTCCACACTGATGCCCAAGTAACCTTCCTAATTAACTGCTAAGCTCCCATCAGTCCTCTGCAGGAAAACCTCAGCGGCTTGCCATTGCTTAGTAACTAAGGTATTAACCCCTAATCCTGACATTCAATGTCTTCCCAACAATAACAACTAACACATACATACAGAGCACTTGAAGCCTTGCAGAGCACTCCACATACCTAGATCGAGCCGGCCCTTGGGGATTCATCTCGTCACACCAGGCTGTGCTCCCTTTGCCACCTTGACCTCTGAGAATTCCTAGAGGCCTTCCAGGCTTACCCCAAATGCACTTCCTACGGGAAGCCTTCCCTGATTCTCTCCAGAGGTCAGGGCTCTCTCTCCCCTCTTTCATTACTTTGTTGATATTTACCTCTCTGTGTATATCCCCACCCCCCACAATAGTATGTAGATGTCTGGAAGGTAGGGATGGTTCAACTCCTGTCTTTGTAGCCCCATCGCCAAAGACAGAGCTTGACATAATGTTGGATCTAGATAAATGCTTGTTGAATTAAACTGATTCTTGATCTCTGAGCCAGACGGGACCACTCTCCATCTCTTTTTCCCAGATTGCCCTTCATCATTGCCCTTCTTTTCATTGAAGGTGAGATGAGAGTTGGAGAAAGGTCACAGAAAGGAAGTCACATAGGCAGGGAGTGACAAAGATTGTATTTGAACCCAGGTCATCTGACACCAGACCTAACAGCACTTTCTAATAGATCACAATTCCCCCCTCCTCCCCACCTCCATCCAGTGTGATAAGAGGGAGAGGGAGAGTTCAGCCCTTTGCTTATGACATCACCTACCCTTGGAATGGACTTTTCCCCAACACCATCCCTTCTTCCAGGCCCAGTTGATGACCTCCACCTCTCCCCAAGCCCCAGGTAAAATTGGTCTCCCCTTCCTCAGATTTCTTAGGGGCTTTTGCCGGAAACCTTTCCTCTGCTTCATCCTGGTTATTGGGGTACCCACATTCCCCCCCATTAGATTGTGAACTCCTTGAGACCAGGGCCTCAGAAAACCAAGGTTTTTTAAAATATCCAAATTCTCCAAAGAGCCAAGCAAAGTAACTCAGGCCTATCCAGGAAAACCTCAGATGGAAGTGTAAAGAAATAAGGCTCTTGGCAGGGGGCACTTAGCTTCGACTAATCAACAAAGGCTTCCAAGTCAACCCCAAGTCTGCCTGACCAGAGAAGGAGGGGCCTTGTCTGAAGCCCCACAGGTGGTATGATGCCAGAGGCCAAAGGCCAGAGCCCAGGCTGCCTGAGGCAGGGAGTGGAGGGGTGGGAGCAATCACACTACCTGCTTGGGCAGCTGAGGTTCCGTTCCATGGTCACTGCCATTGCCCACAGGAACATCTTCCTCTTGAAGAATCCAGCCTGAGCCGATGCCTCCCTGATTCCCTCCATGATCTTTTCCCACACCCTAGGCACACCCATGTGGGCAGTGGGTTCCACCTCCCTCAGTGTAGACACCAAGCTCGTCTGTCAATGAGAAAGCAAGGACAGGGAGAGGACATTTTGGATAATGGAAACAGATCAGTGAGGACCCTGCCCTGAGGGTTACCCTCTCAGCTTACTCCACATCCAATATACACTGCTCTTCTGCAGTTCAGTCCCGGGCCCCCTCTCCCCACACACTCAGATGCATCTCGGATAGGTCCAGTCCAGTCCTTGCCAATTTCACACCTATAGGTAAGGCAGTTATGTCTAGGGACTGGCCCGAACAGCAGCCCAACCCTCAGCCCCAGACAATCCATAGGAACAGAAACAGGTGAAAGGCAGACAACCAGAGAGATTTGGGGCAGTGGGAGAATGGCAAGGAAAACAGGGAGGTTTGGGGGTTGACAGGCAGAAGAGAGAGGAGGGAAGGGAATATATCATAGGGACATAAATTTAGAACTAGAAGAGAGATATAAGAGGTTATCCATCCAAGTCCTTCATTTTTACAGAAGAGGAAACTGAGGACCAGATTTGTCTAAGGTCACATGGGTCAAAAGTGGCAAATCTCGAATTTGGATCCAGACCTTCTGACTCTAAATTCAGGGATTTTTCTAGGGCACATTTCTCTACCCTTGATCCCATCAGTGACCCCAAAATGAGTGGAAAACAAACAGGGAGAATAGAGAGAATCAGGATCGCAAACAGAACTAGAAGGGATCTACCACCCTCATTTTACAGATGGGTAAACTGAGACCAGAGAGAGTAAGACTTTCCCAAGGTCACACAGGTAGTAAGTGGTCAATCTAAGAGTAGAACTCAGGTCCCCTCATTCCAAGTTCATTGCTCTTTTCATTGAAGGTGAGATGAGAGTTGAAGAAAGGTCACAGAAAGGAAGTCACATAGGCAGGGAGTGACAAAGATTGTATTTGAACCCAGGTCATCTGACACCAGACCTAACAGCACTTTCTAATAGATCACAATTCTGCCCCCGCTTCACCCCTTTCCCCGCAGTGTGATGAGAGGGAGAGAGATATAGGAGAGAGAGATGGAGAAAATGGGATGAGAAAGAGAGGTACGGATATGAGAGCAAAAGAGTTGGAAAACATAGGGGAGGTAAAAGAGAGATGGAAGGAGAGAGAAACAGAAGGAAAGTAAACCGAGTCTGAAGAGGTTAGACATGCCAGTACAGTAGATTTCTTCCATCCTTGAGAACTGGCATTACCATATGAGAGATTAACAGACCAGGAGAAGATGGGACAGACTGACCTTCAGAGCATCAGGCTCAGCAAAGCAAATGTTGGCCCCCCACTGGATCCCCGTCCAAAGGTCATACATCTGAGCAGCAATGTGGCTGAGGGGCAGGTAGCTCACCACAACCTCCTGCTGAATCTCAGCTGGCTGGATGTCCCCAGCTCGGCTGCCAAACTTGGCTGTCCAAGTGATCTGGGGGAGGGAGGAGAGATGAGGGTATAAAAGGTCCAGGTTTGTGAAAATAACGGGCTCCTATGATGGACAGTCTGACCACAGGCCCAAGAATCATTTGGGATAGGAGGTCCGTGCACCCACTTACAATCTGTCTTCACCCAGTTACCAAATCTCCAGCCAGCATCTCTCTTTCTAGTCAGTTGTGCCCAGTGAGAAGGTCCCAGTGACTTCTCATCCCTTTTTCTATAATCCCCTCATCCACTCCTTGCCCCTCCATCCCTACCAACATTTCAGTGCCCAGGACCCTACATTGTCTTGACTCAGCATCACGCCTTTGGGGTTGCCGGTGGTGCCAGAGGTATAGACAAGCACACAGCACTGGTTGGGTTTTTGGGAGTTGATGATGTCATCCAAGGTGGTGTCAGGAATCTCATTCCCTATCTCTAGGAATTCTTCCATCTATAGAGAGGAAAAGAGAAGTGAGAGTCAGGAGTTAGCAGCTGAAGAAAAGGTCCAACCCAAATAAGATGCTGACTTGTCCCTGCTTTCAGCACCCAGAAGGAGCCGGCCATTGCCGCCTTGGGCAGAAGCACATGGGAGCTGCATATTCTTGCCCATGGTTTTCTGAGAGCAGATGGAGATGGAGGCATCTTGTACGTTTCATGTTCATTCATCTCTGCAGATACTGTTTCCCTCAGTGGAACGTAAGCTCTTTGATTTGTTTCTGTCTTTGTATGCATGGCGCACAAGTAGGTGCCTAATAGATGCTTGTTATACTGTATTGAACTAAAAAGGCAAATGTCAGCCCTGCCCCTAGCTGCCCAGAGCCAGCCCCAGAATCCCCATTGCTTAGCCTTGAGTCTCATACCGTATACACGTTGGGAATTCTCTCTGCTGGGGTCTCTCTATACATCACAACAGCCTTCAGGAAAGGCAAGTTCTTCCAGATCTGTGGCATTTAAAGAGCAGATGTTGTCAGGCAAGGAAAGAAGTCATTTTTATTGAACTGTTAGGAACGAATTAGGGTCCCCGTTTCTTAGTTTCAAATATCCCTGATGTCTTTGGTGGAGGCGCTCCCTCCTCTGTCCACCATAGCTCTCCTGTACCTTAGTCAATGACTCCCTGAGCTGCTTGGTCGAAAAATTCATCACCCAGACCCATCATCCTGGGGTGATAAGGGGAAGCATAGCAAAGAGGATTGAGTACTGGAAGGTAGACTTAAGAAGATCCAGGTTCTAATCCTGACTCTTAACACTCACCAGTTATGTGACCCCAGGCAACTACCAAGAAGTATGAAAACTCTCAGCCTCAGTTTCCTCTGAAAAATGGGAATAATCCTGGCACTTAACCTTGGAGGGGTTGTTGGGAGAGGTCAATATACAAAGCATGTTACAAACTTTAAAGCAGTACAGAAAACATCCGGTATTATCACTCTTCAAGTTTGTCCTTGGACAACAGGTATACAGCTCATCACCAGTAGGTACTCAGTGTTCCAGGTTAGGACCTGCTATAGCCTTCAAGAACCCAAGGTCACCTCCATACTTCAAAGAATCATCAGAGAAGGATTTTAGTGAAGGTTTGTTAAATAAAACCTCTTAAAGAGCCATTTGTTCATTCACCTCCGGTAAGTTTGGGTTTCAATGGGAGAATGGTAAAGGGTGTTGGGTGTCATTTCCTCTGATAATGCAATGTTAAGAAAAGGGAACTTAGAGATCCAGACCCAAGCAGCAGAGAAAAGAGCAGTTGTGTCTAAATGTCTCTGCTGGTGCCCTAGGTTGGCTCATTATCAGATTGTCTTAGAGATACTGACTGCCAAAAGAGACCAAGAGAAAGCCAGGTGAGAGTTCTGTAACAGACTAATTCAACCCTGGGTTCTGCTGGGTCTCTTTCTCCTGTGCTGTGTACATTTTGGGGAAGTCTTGGGTTCCAGGTCATGCTAGGAGTGGTAGGAGGTCGCTGGCTCTCTGCTCTCTATGAGCACCAACAAACCAGAGCTAGGATTAGCATTCTCCTTAACAACCCTTTCTGAGAATTTCCTTACTTTCTCAAAAGTAGGGTTAAGGGTCTTAGAACCCTGATCACTGAGTTCTTTCTTACCAATGATCTTTTGTAGTACTTTGGATTATAGACTTTATAGTTAAAACGGATGATCCCCACACATCCCCCAAACTGAAAAATCACTTAGGAAATAAACTGAGTAAACAAAGATAAGTTATTTTAAATTCTCCATGTCTTGTTATATAAGATTTGGTTTCACCCTTGTTGAAACTTGTTATAGAAAGTTTGCATTTACTCAGCATTATTGACAAAATAGAATTCTATATGAAGTCAGCCCCACCTGAATTTTTCAGCTGCTGCTTTATCCCCCAATGAAACGCCAGCTCCTCAAAGATAGTAACTCTTTCATTTTTGCTTTGAATCCTCATTGCTTAATAAATACGTGTTGAGGAGAAGAGTGAGAACAAGTTTGACGAGTCTTACTGCACTGTGAGCCAACAACGATCACTTTCTCTGCACCTAAGTTTCCCTATCTGTATAGAGGGTGTTGGTCTAGATAACCTCCAAAGTCCCTTTCAGCACTAACATTCTAGGGTCTATGTTTCCACATTCTATTTTCTAAAAACGTTTCCAGCAGTGACATTTCCATGTTCCTACATTGAACAAAGTGTTTTTAACCCTAGAAATGAAGTTGAAGTAAATTGTTCTTATAGAAATGCCAGTTGTGTTAAATCTCTGTTCTGCCACCTCTATCAAGTGATGACATCATGACTGAAAAGTTTACTGAGAGCTCTCTTTGGAGGTTGAAAGCCAGGACAGATTGTGTCTTTTCTTGCCCTGCACCCATAGGACAAGTCCAACATTCAGCTGGTGATTGTTAGTGAAGAGAGAAAATTTCTTGTCTCACCACAAGATGGCAAGATTCCTCTGTCCATCCTTTCCCTTACTGGCTCTTCCCTGCACAAGAAGGTTGGCCCAACTAAAGCTAGCCAAATGCAGACCAAATACTGGCTCCCCCTATTCCAGTCCCAAGATCACATCTAATTATCTAAATATCACAGGCACATAAAACCAACCTTCATACTCTCCTGGGATCCAGGACTCTTTATTTTTTAAGTTGGCAACGATTTTTTACATCCTTTATCCATAAATGTTATATGTATCATTATTTCCATCTTATATTATCTCCATTTTGTAGTTGAGGAAACTGAGGACCGGAGGTAAAATGACTTGCCAGGGCCACACAGTTAGGAAGTACTGGAGGTGGGATTTGAACTCAGATCTTTCTGGCTTCAAGCCCAACACTCTATTGGCCAGGCCAAGTTATCTCCTTTTTTGGAGGGAAGACGGTGGAAGCCTTAATTAATGTCACTCTCAAAAAGTTAGAGGTGTACCTCTAACCTACTTATCTGTGGGACTTGGTTTCCTCTTTAAAAAGAGAGAATTGGGTTAGATGGCCTTGGAATTCTCTTTCAGGGCTAGAATTCTATGCAGAGCACTTCACAAAGCTCCTAAAGTCAGCAGGACTTGCCCCTGGCCCTTGCCAGATCAGGTAGAGTTCTTCTGTCTCTGAGTCACAGTTGGAAGATATTTTCCTCCAGGTCATCAAGTGCAAACCCCACCCCACCGCTCCACTTTTTAGGAATAGAGGCATAGAGGGACTAGGTAAATAGGGTAGGGTTACACAACTCCTAAGTATCTGAGGCAAAATTTGAACAGAGATCCTCCAGATTCCAAGTTCAGGCCAGAGCCACTACTCAATGGTGTCTCACACTCAGAGTCCCCAGACAATGTCTACATTACCTAAATTTCAATGCCCCTTCTAAATCCCCATGGACACCTTCTCAGCCCAGAGTCATCACAAGCCCAGTGGTAGAAGGGGGCATTGCTTAGGTAAGAGTGGGCAGCTGGGAATCAGGAGATCTAAGTGCACCCACTAGCCTCTTGCTTTCACATCTGTAAAAGGGGATATTGTGAGGATCATCAAGATGGTGTCAGTGGAAGGAGCTCTGGCTTTGGACTCAGAACATGGGTTTGAATGCCGGCTGTCACTTAATGCTCATGTGGCTTTGGCTGAGTCTCTTCACCACTCTCTGGCATCAGTATCCTCATCTGTAAAATGAGGAGGTTGACCTAGATGTTCTCTTGGGTCCTTTCTAGCTTCACTAGGGTCATTTGCATGGTCAGCACTTAGCCCCGTGCCAGGCACATAATAAGCACTTAATAAGTACTCTTTCATGTATTCATTAATTCATTCCTGGCTCAAGTACTTTATAAACTGCAGCTCTATAGAAAGGTCAAGTTTTATGGAGACAGTGGTGATGCTCATTCTCTTGGTGACCATCTTACCATCAGTATCTTTTCTAGCTGTTTCTGGCTATCCACCAGGATGATGTTGGCCTTACAGTCTTGGGCAATGTATTGGCAAGCCTCTGGGGAGCTGGTTGTATAGAGTCCTGTGACGATACCTCTGAGAGGTGATAAAGAGAGAGTGTTTGTCAATGATGCATGTCAGCCCAGGACCCCCGCCCCCCAGACTCTCTGGTGACTTCTGCACAAATCCCAAAGAATGTGAACTGAAGGAATCAGCTGGGTCTGGGAGGCCCCCCTCTTCAGAGTTAGCCAAGCAAAGGCCCAGGAGCTGGCAGACCACTGGGCAATGAGACAGGAAAACTGTGTGTGGGGGAAGGAGGGATAGAATACAGAAAAATGGGAAAGAGAAGGATAATGGAGGAAATATGGAATAAATGGGCAGAAGATGAAAAGAGAGTTAAGATAAAAGCAGTGGGGAAGTAAAGGAACCAAAAAGGGATAGATAAGCAGAAGAAGAAGGGGAAGAAAAGAAAAAGAGGGAAGGTTGTGGTAGATGAGCAGGAGAAGGGAAAAAAATCAGACCAAGTAGATGCTTAGGAGAGGAGGAGAGATGTGAGGTTGGAAGAAAGATGGCGGAGGGGCTGTTAATTGGGGCCTTTGCATTTAACACAGAGCCTGGTATACAGTGGTGCTTAATAAGTGCTTACTGATTAGTTGGTGGGCAGAGGGACTCAAAGGTAGGTGGGGGAGGGATCTCAGTGTCCCTTTATGTGATGCCCTCTCCCATTTGAATGTAAGTTCCTTCTTGGCAGGGGATATATTGTTTGCTTACACTTACATCCCCAGGACTTAATATAGTCTGATATGTAGGAGGTGCTTAGGATAATAATAAATTATTGATCTATATAAATATAATAAATGTTCAATCTTTCTATCCATTTATCTATCATTTATGTATCTATCATTTACCTATCATCTCCCTCGCTCTGTCTCTGTCTCTGTCTCTCTCTGTCTCTCTCTCCCCCCACCTCCAGGGAAGTGATGGATGAGCAGAATTAAAGATTCCCCAAAGACACCAGAGCCACACCACTCTGCCCTAACCCCTATGAGATGCTCATTCCCATGCCTGCGTGCCCAGATCTAGGCAAGATCCTGACCAGCAGCCACTCACCCAGCAAAGACTGTGCCCACGGCAGAGAAGAACCATTCGGTGGAGTTGAATCCAAGGATGGCAACACTGTGGACACGCTCCAAGCCAAGCTGCAAGCCAAAAATCAAAATGGAAAGGTCAGATGTTTTGCACAGAAAGTGCCAGGTCCTAGGTCCACAGCAATATCTGTAAACCACCTTTCCCTGCCCCTCTCCATAAAGGAGCACTGGCAATCAGAAAGAGTAAAGCCAGAGCACCTGGCAGTGCAGTTGTTTCTGAGATCTCAAATAGCCAGGTTGAAGCCTGCTCTGGGAGGGTACCATTTGAAGCAGAAAGGACACTGGTAGACAGGCTGATTCAGATTAACTGGGGTAAGGTGGGGGAGGTATTAGGGTAGAATATTTAGGGGCTGCCTGTTTCCTACTGAATAAAGTACAAATTCTCCAGCCAGTCCTACAAGTCCTACATAATCTACTTTATCTCATTCTTCTCCTCTACGCTTATAGAGTGAACCTGGTCACCATTTCACAGCAGTTTATGGACGTCTCCAGCTAAATCCTGTATGTCTCCCCTTCCTTCTCCAGCTTCCTTTTATATGTTGGCTTCCCCAAAAGAATGTAAGCTTTTTGAGGGCAGGGATTGAAATTGTTCTTTTATCTGTATCCCCCACACTTAGCTAAGTACATAGCAGGAGAGCACATAGAGAAATTCACTATTTATGTATCTATCATATACTGATATCTACCTAGCATCTATTTGTCTGCCTGTCTATCTATCTATCTATCTATCTATCTATCTATCTATCTATCTATCTATCTATCTATCTATCTATCTACCTATCATAAATCCAGTAAGTGTCTAAGGTGGGATTTGAACTCAGGTTTTCCTGACTCTAGACTCCTTGGTCTACAAACATGACACTTTACTATTTCTAGAATTTTCTAGCATCTGTTATTAAAGGAATAATTAGTGATGATACGTGACAGGATATTTGGGCTGGAAGAAGATTTAGATGAGTATTTGAAGAAGCAACAATTGGACAATGTTTGCTTTTTGCTTGACTTCAAAGGCCATAACCAGGAGGTGGTACCTATAGCAAATCCCAGCCCAGGATAAGGAAAACCTTCCCAATAATGAGTTGCCCACAAGCTGCTGCTTGAGACAGAAGTAAATTTCCCATCGCCGGAAATCTTGAAGCAGATACCCACTTGTCAAAGATATTGAAGAGGGAAATCCTATTCAGGTATCAGTTAAACTGGATGACCTTGGAGGTGCCTTCCCTATCTGTGGTTCTATGGTAGACTATGAGTCTATTGAGGAACGCCCCTGGATAACACTGTATAAGTAACACAGCTAGGAAGTTCTAGAACTGGGACAAGAGCTCAGGTCTCTTGATTCTAAGCTAGGGCATTTTCCACTGAAGGTTACTGTCTCTCTTTAAAAACACACTGATCAAAGAAAAAGATAAAGGACATATATACAAAAATACTTATAGCAGCCCTTTTTGTGGTAGAAAGAACTGGAAGTTGAAGGGATGCCCATCAATTGGGGAATGGATGAACAAGTTAGAGCCTATGATTATGATGGTATACTGCTCTACTATGAGAAATGACCAGGGAGGTAGTTTCAGAAAAACATGACAAAACCTATGTGAACTGACACAAAGTGAAGTAAAAAAGAACCAGCAATAAGTTTGTGGAGTAACAAGGGTATTGCCCAATGATCATCTATGGAAGACTAGACTACTCTGATCAATAAAATGATCCAAAACCAAAGGACTCATGATGAAAAATGCTATCCACCTCCAGAGAGAGAACTGATGAATTCCGAGTACAAATTGAAATGTAATTTTCTCCTTTTGGGGGGCCAACATGGCTAATATGGAAATGTTTTGCATGATTTCATGTGTATATTGCTTGCCTTTTCAATGAGTGTGGGAGGAAGGAAGGAGAGAATTTGGAACCCCTGCCCTCTTCTCACTCACCTTCAAAAAACCTTTGGCAGCTTTTCGGGACAGAAGGTAGTACTGAGAGTAGGTGATCCTCTCCCATTTCCCGTCTCGTTTGCTGCTCAAGGCGTTCAGGTTTCCATACTTTTCCAGACTTTCTAAGAATACCTGGTGCACAGTCTTTGGGGTCTGTGAGCAGGTGTGGTCCATCCGTATCTTGACCAATCCATCAGCCGACGTGGTCCACAGAGACTCTGCAGGGTAAAGTCCAGGCATGGGTCAACTAGCCATGGCATTCTTTTTTTTCTTGTAAGCAACATTTTATTTTTTCCAATTACATATAAAGATAGTTATCAACATTCATTTTTACAAGATTTTGAGTTCCAAATTTTTCTCCCTTCCCTCACCTCCCACCCATCCCAGGATGGCAAACAATCTAATATAGGTTAAACTTTTGCAATCATGGAAGCATTTCTATATCAGTTGTGTACATCACATTTTTTTACCACATTATTATCATGTTGCTAATACAATAATCAGATACGCAGCGGGGAAAACAGAAAAATCCCTGCCCTCAGAGAATTTAGAGTTTATCCAGGTAGAAAAGATGTCTTTGGTCCTTTGGGAGACATCTGTGCTTTCTTGGCCCTCCACTAGGGCAGGTAGCAATTTCTCCTTCTTGGTCTTCATGAGCTTCTATGGCCAAAAGAACTGTCATCCGGTGGCCAGTCTTCTGGTGATAAGCATCTTTGAGTTTAGCCAGCTAGTCAGTTAGCAAGTATTTATTAAATACTTCCTGTGGCTAGGCACTATTCTAACTGCTGGGGATGCAAAGAAAGGCAAATATCATCTCAGACGTTTGAAGACCTTCTCTGAATCTGTCCTCAAAGCCACTGCAGCTTGTTAACCAAGGAGAGGTTTTGCTGACTCTTGGGTAATATGCTGTAATTCCTACAACAGGGAAGTTTAAGGCAGGGGGATCTCTTGAAATTGGGATTTCTGAGCTGCAGTGAGCTAAGCCAATTGGCATTAATATGGTGAACCCCTGGGAATCTCAGAGCCCTCCCACGTTGCCTAAAACTAATACAGGTCAGAAACAGAGCAGGGCTAAGCTCTTGTGCTGATTAGGGTGAGGTTGGGCCCCTGAGAGACTATTTGAACTTCCAACCAGATAAGGAAGGAAGAAGAGGAGGAGGTTTTGAGTAAGTTTGCTGAATGACAGTTTTCCAAACACCTACTTTGGGAGCAGGGGTGAGGGTGAGGGGTGAACCTTTTGGCCACAGGAGTTCTTGAGGACTGTCTGCAGACACAGAGGGATGACTTTGTTGGATGGAGCCTTGTCTACACTGGCAGTACCAAACCCAAACAGTGTCTCTTTGAGCTTCCCAAGATCCTCTGAGCTGAGCTGAGTAAAACAAGTGTCAGGATTTTACAGATGAACAAGCCGAGGTTCAGAGACATGAAGAGGCTTATGGAAACCTTTCTCTCATCTTAACCTTAGTCATCAAATCTATGCAGTGGAAAGAATTTTGGTAGCCACAAAGTGGCTTAGTGATTGCCTGAGGTCACAGAGCCAACAGTTGAACACAGAACCTCTCACTTCAAATTATGGGAACCTAGATGGAGAGCTGGGCAGGACCTCGGAGGCAGCTAGTCTGGCCTCTCAAACTGCAAAAGAAGAACTTAAGGTCAGAAGGGGTTAATGGCTTTTCCTTGGTCAAATAACATTAGAGGTGAGATATGAACCCAGATCCCCTACCTCCAGGGCCAATGCTCTTTCAACTCTCTAGAGACTGAGATTCAGTCTCTCTATGTCTCTATCTCAGTCTCTCTGTTTCTCTCTGTGTGTCTCTCTCCTCCCTCTCTGTCTCTGCCTCTTCTCTCTCTCTCTCTCTCTTTCCTCTTTTTATCTGTATCTGTCTCTCTCTCTCTGTGTCTTCTCTCACTTCTTTGTCTCTACCATCTCTCTTCTACCTCTCTGTCTTTGTCTCTCCCTCTCTCGCCTTCCTCCCTCCCTTCCTCACCCCCACCCCAACGTAGAAATTCTCTCCCTCTGTATTCATGGAAAACAGAAGAGAACTTTGGGGATGGAGATAAATCCCCTGTCTCAGGAAAGACAAACTGGCCCAAAAAGCCAAGAATTGATGGGAGTGAGAAGAGTTCTGGGAAGCTTATGAATTGAACTCAACAAAAGAATACAGTGTACAGGCCAGAGGGACAAGAGGTCAAGTGAGGAGATCTTGATTTTCTCTCACCCAGAAAGAATGTGAGCTGGGAGACCCTGAGAGGGCATTTATTGACAGTTGTGTTAACCATTGTCTGAGGGAAAGGCTCGCCAGCCCTCTTGCTGGGCTAAGAATCTCCCCTGGATTAGTTGACTCTATCCTTGCATCACCTTCTGGAGGAGACAGCCAAGAGACCAATGGGACTGTAACCCCCAACCCCCATGTTGGTCCCCTCTTGGACTAACAGCTTTGTCTTTGGGAAACTGAGCCTGGCTCTGACTACTGCCTGGGCCACTTAATAGCTATGTTTGTGCTAATGCTCAGACCCCTGGATTCTAAGCCCTAGGCTAGCTGGGTGACCTGGGACCAGCCAATGCTCCTCCTGAGCCTGTTTCTTTCTTCATGAAATAGGATGATGTCATTGGATTGACCTGCCTCCCTCATTATCACCAGAAGCTGTTTGTGAGATGGAACTGTGGTTCTCATGGAAAGAGCCCTACATTCCAGTCCCTGCTGTGACTCATTGTGTGGCCTTGATCAAATCACACAACTTGTCCGAGTTTCAGTTTCTTCATTGGTTAAAAGGGGGTGACAATAATTGGTCTGCTCTACAATTTAGTGAGTGACTTTGGCCCTAAAAGGGTTGAGAAAGTTAGGGTTAGGGTTAGAATCAGAGGCATTTAACCCTAACCCTAACCCTTGTGAAGAAAATACTTTTAAAACTTTATGGCACAATGTGAATCTACAGTAATGATTGCTATCCATTTGTTCAATAAGCATTTATTAAGGCGCTTTGACCACGGTGGAGAGGAGAACAAAAACAATCCCTGACTCAAGGATTTCATATTCTACTGGGGGAGTGGGGTGGTAAGGTAGAAGAAAAATAACCCGTACATAGATAAGGAAATACAACGTACAAAGTAAAAACAAAATAATACAGGGGAGAATGTTGAAGGGACAATGCTCATACTTGGCTTCTTGTAGGAGATGCCTCTTGAGCCTATTTTTGAAGGAAGCTAGAGACATTAAGAGACATGAAGATGGTGGGCTTATCAAAAAGAAAGAACAAGGCAAGGTTAGAAGAAGGGTATACCCAAGGACAATGTAAATGGAAGAAACAATCACAGAACTGTTGGAAAGAAATCTTACAAAATTAGAAACACTGAGCTTGACCGTATAGAAGAGCTATGAGAAATTGCCTTCCTCCTTACCCTTCCTCATTTCTTTGAAGAGGTGGGGGATACACGGGCATAAAATATGGCATGAATCACTATATTTTGATGCATTACACTGTTTTTTAATTTTTTTTTCTTTCTTTTCAAAAATTTCTTTGTTATAAGGGATGGGTCTTTGAGAAGGGGGAAGAAGAAGATACTGAGGAAAATCAGGATAATCCAGGCACCCCCTCCAAAAGAAAAAGAAAATTAAGATAATGCAAAAAAAAAAATCTTTTTGAAAAAAACGCTTCTCCTTTCATTGAACTGCAATCTCCCTCTCTGCATAGTACACTCATTCTTCCTAGTTCTGCCCCCTGAGGGCCAAGAAACGTCTCATCCCTCATCCCTATGACAACCTCCATGTTGTGTGTGTTTGTATGTGTATATATGTATGTGTGTGTATGTGTATAGTTGCATATCTATCTATGTATCTATCTATGTATCTATCTATCTATATCTGTAACTATCCATCGTGTCCTTTTCCGTTCCTTCTACAAATCTTCATACGACATGGTTACCCATTCACTCACCATCCTAGCTGAACTTCTGTGAGCACAGGCCAGCAAGGATATGGTACCTAAAATCATCTCCATAACCAAGTACCCTCCTAATGCCCTTTCTACTTCTCATTGTTATTAAGAAGAGGAAGAAGCTTAGAGGTGAGGACCCTCTTTCTCCTTTCCTATTGTCAGATTAACAGCAGGTAAACAGTCCCACCCATCAATCTTTTGGCTCCTGGGGTCTAGGCCTGAGGAGCAAAGGATAATTGATCTAGAGCAGAAAGAGACCTTAGAGGCCATCCAATCAAAGGAAACTGAGGTTAGGGCTTTGAGGTCACACAGTTAGTAAATATGAGGGGTGGGATTTGAACCTAACATTCCTGACTTCAAGTCAGCACTTAAGGGGACAGAAGGCCAGGATCTCACTCCGGTCATCGTATCTATGTTCTTAGCTTTCTCTTCTCCAGGCTAAGTATTCTATCTCCTTTAGATCCTCCAGAAGACCGTTCACCCCCTGGATGACCTCTGGCTGTTCAGTAATTGATCAGTGTCTTCTTGCACCTGCAAAATGGGGCTAATGATACTTGTTGATTCTTCCCTCCCAGGACTGGTGTGAGAGTTCAACAGAGGGTGGAGATAACAGGGTTTGGCCAGCCTTGGAGCACTACTGAACCAACTCCTCCTTTGGTGCCAATTCTGCACTCTGGAGCTAGGTAGAACGCTAGCATAAACAGCCAGCCAAAAGGCAGTGGGAGAGAAAACAGAAAAGCAGTTTGTAGAAACTAGATATAGGCCAAAATCTCACACTGTATACCAAGGTAAGGTCAAAATGGGTACATAAAGGGTAATGCCATAAGCAAATTAGGAAGCACAGAATAGCTTACCTGTCAGATCTATGGACAAAGTAAGAATCTGTGACCAAACGAGATAGTGAACATTATGGGATGTAAAATGAATAATTTTATTACATTAAATTAAAAAGGTGTGTTTTGTACAAACAATCAAATGCAGCCAAGATTAGAAGGAAAGCAGAAAATTAGGCGGGGGTGGGGGGCGAGGCTTGGCAGCAAATATCTCTGATATAGATCTCCTTTCTAAAACATATAGAGAACTGAGTCAAATTTATAAGAATACAAGTTATTCTCCAATTGATAAATGATTAAAAGATATGAATAGGCAGTTTTCAGAAGAAATCAAAGCTATCTATAGTCATGAAAAAATGCTCTAAATCACTACTGATTAGAGAAATGATACAGAACATTGCAGCAACAGAAACATTGTGCGATGAACAACTTTGATAGACTTAGCACTTCTCAGCAATAAAATAATCTAAGACAAGTCCAAAAAACTCATAATGGAAAATGCTAACCACATCCAGAGAAAGAATTATGGAGTCTGAATGCAGATCGAAGCATACTGCTTTCTCTCTTTTCTTCTTTCTCATGCTTTTTCCCTTTTGTTCTTATTCTTCTTTCACAACATGACTAATGTGGAAATATATTTAACATGATCGTACATGTATAACCTATATCAGATTGCTTGCCATCTTGGGAAGAGGAAAGGGGAGGAGAGGGAGAAAATTTGGAATTCAAAATCTTATAAAAGTGAATGTTGAAAACTATCTTTACATGTAATTGGAAAACATAAAATACTATTAAGTGGTGGTGGTGGTGGTAGAGAAACAGCTCTGGGGTGCTGCCTCAAGCCTACCAGACTGGCAGAAAAGGAAAGCGACAAATGTTGGGAAAACTGGTAAAAGTGTTGGTGAAGTTGTGACCTGACCCAACTATTCTGGACAGTAATTTGGAACTATGCCCAAAAGGTTATAAAACTGCATACCCTCTAACCCAGAAATACCACTACTAGGTCTACATTCCAAAGAGATTTTTTTTAACGGGAAAAAGAAAAGTACCAATATGTATATAAATATTTACAGAAGTTCTTTTTGTGGTGGTAAAAATTTGGAAATTGAGGGGATGCCCATTAATTGGGGAATGGCTAAACAAGTTGTGGTGTACGACTGTGATGGAATATATTGTGCTATAAGAAATGGCATGCAGGATGCTTTCAGAAAAAAGCAGGAAAGACTTACATGATCTGATGCATAGTGGAGTGAGCAGAACCAGGGGAACATTGTACACAGTAAAAACAACATTGGATGATGATGAAATGTGAATGACTTGGCTATTCTCAGCAGTAGAATGATCTCAGACAGTTCTGAAGTACTTATGGTGAAAAATGCTATCCACACCTCTAGAGAAAGAACTGATGGAGTTTGAATGCAGATTAAATCATGCTTTCTTACTTTATTTTTTTTGTTGATTTTTTGTCTGTTTTCTTTAACAACATGACTAACATGGAAACATATTTTGCATGACTGCACATGTCTAACCTATATCAAACTGCTTGTCATCTTAACAAGGGGTATGAGCTGGAGAAGGAAATGGTAAGCCACTTCAGTATCTCTGCCAAGATGGGGTCATGGAGAGTCAGACATAGTTGAACTGACTAAACAACCACAACATACATAAATCAAACAGCAAAGCTCAAAGCACTACATAGGTGTCAGTTACAGTTCTAAGCTGTCCTGTCCTCACTAGTGCAGGTCATTTAGTCATTTCTCTGATGTCATGGTCTTTGAAAATGAAGGATGAACACAAACCTGTGAGTAGACTGAGCTGCCTGAATGGGGACCCAGCTAGTTGGATAACTCAGCTCATCCTCTCCCTTATATTCTGCACACACTGCCCTGCCCTTCTCCTTTCCAAAGGAAGGTAAATTTGGATGGCCAGAGGATGCCCAGTTAACCTGGGGTTTACTGACTAGATTCCTTCCTTCCTTCCTTCCTTCCTTCCTTCCTTCCTTCCTTCCTTCCTTCCTTCCTTCCTTCCCTCCTTCCTTCCTTCTTTCCTTCCTTCCCTTCTTTCTTTTTTTCTTTCTTTCTTTCCCCTCCCAAAACCTTAAACCCAATGTACTCTGAAGCCCATAGATTGCACACCAATAGGTCCCTGCCCAAACTCCATTTAATGGCTGTTTTCTGGACCCTTGGGCTTAAGAGTGATTATCAGTAGTAATTGTTGCTCTTTCCCTTCCAGCTTGATTTACATATATATTTTTTCTTTTATTTTGTTCATTAAAAGGGCCATTCCCTGATTACTTCTTAAAGAGGCCTATTCACTGAATGGGCATCACCTCATTCTAAATGAGTACCATTGCATCCTGGGTCATCTCCAGTCATCCTGATGAATCTCTGGTCACTGGATTCAGATGGCTCTGGAGGGGAAGTGGGGCTGGTGACCTGCACAGCCCTCCCTCACTCAAAACAAAGTCACGTGCAAGTCATGTCATTATTTCTCTGATGCTATGGTCTTCTTAGGCAACGAAGGATGAACACACAAAACACACAGACAAATGGGTAGCATGGAAGGAAACAGAGGACAGGATGTTGAAATTCGGTAGTTAATCCATTTATAGAGCTGTTCACATAATTAACTGATAAATTCAAAATGGACTGCCAAGGTTTAACAAAGACCCTAGGATCTTTTAGGAAGGTAAGCTATAAATGGATTATTGCAATTAGACAGCTAAGCAAATACTGCTGTATTATAAGTCACTAATTTTCTAAAAGGCTGTTTGGTGTTCAGATCAGGGAGGGCCTCCTTCCCACGGCCATGAGAGGGTCCTTGGCTCACCCCACTGCTCCTGGGTTGACCAGGGAGTTGACCCAGAGAATTCCATTCAGGACTCCCAGCGGTTCCTGCTTTCAACTTTCTCTGCCCCAGTCCACATACACTGATCTAAGTCTCATGAAGCCCTAACTATGAAGAGACAAGGCTAGGGAGGGACAGTCTGATCAAGCAGGACGTTCCTTGGCTGGGGTTGTTGCTGTACTTGGTAAGAAGGAGTGTTCAGGGCCTGGGCCCGGAGCGTGGCAGGGGCTGGCAGGACACCAAGTTAGAAGGCAGGGGGTCTGACTGCCCCTTTCACTGGAACCATCTGCATCCTTGGATGTCCTGTCCCCTGGATGGCTTGCAGCTGCCAGCAGGACACTCAGTCATGGGCCTCTGTGGCCACCAGAGGGGAGTGAAGCTATGCCTGAGCTACAGACAGTGGGAAGTCAAATAGGAACAAGGATGAAAGGAACATTCAAAGGAAAAGACGAGAAAAGGAGGCTTTAGATTTGATGATCCCTGGAAGAGCCTTTGATACTCTGCATTCTATGGTCTATACATATCATTAGCAAGAATTCCAGCACCTAGGATTAAGTGAGTTGGGATACGGGCTGGGGGCAGCAGTACAATACAAGCTGGGTACAGTCACACTGATAATAGCTAGTGTTTACATAGCCCACTATGTGCTGGGCTAATCACTTTACAGATATTATCTCACTTGATCTTCATAACAGTCCTGGAAGATAGATACTACTATTATCCCTATTTTCAGGCTGAAGAAACAGAGTAAGTGAAGGTTAAGGACTTGTCCAAGGTTACACAACTACTACGTATCTGAGGTGGGATTTGAACTCAGGTTCTCCTGACTCTAGACCCAGCACTTTCTCTGCTGAGCCACCTAACTGCTTCTCAAGAAGGAGCAGCCCTTCTCCTACCCCTCTCCTCCTGACCTCTACTGGTCCATGCATCCATTCACTGAACCTCTCCCAGGGCTTACCTATCTCTATTTCCCACTATAGGGCATAAGCCAGTGGAAAGTTGAAAGCCTAACTCCCTTCTAGGAACTAATGTGTTCTCTCCAAAGAGAACATGGCACCTGGGGAAGAGCCTTGACCATTCCTTCTTAGTAACATGGAGTGGGATTATGGAAAGCCCCAAAACTGGGTCTATTTCATCTCTAGAGACACAAATATATACATATATACATATATATGTATATATATGGAGTTATATATATATATATATATATATAAACTATATATTGAACTGGAGTCTAAAAATTAGGAGAATGAAAGAAGAAACACTCCCGTAGACCAGGACATCAGCTTTTCAAATTAATGACTTTGAGTCCTGGCCAAAGGCAGTTAATATTAACTTTCATCTATACAACACTTTAAGATTTACAAGTTTATAAAATGGTTATGAGAGATCAAAGGAAGAGGAAAACCACTCATAGGTATAAACATATACATAAACATAGCAGCTTTTTTTCGAGCAGCAAAGATCAGAAGCTAAGGGCATGAATCAATTAGGGAATGACTAACCAAATTATGGCATACAGATGTGATGGAATGCCATGTGGAATTCCATATGGTATATGGAATTGTGCTGTAAGAAATGATGGAAGGGATAGTTACAGAGAAACATGGGAAGACTTGCATGAATTGATGCAAAGCAAATAGAACCAGAACAATTTACAGCCAGGTTCTGTCTCATGAATGCAGGTACAGGGGCCTTGAAGGGGCATCAGACAGAATCCCAAGCCCCTAAGTTTTAATACCAACTGCTTCTCGTTCCAACTAAGAGCACATTTGATGACACAAGCAATCAAGAGAAGCAATAACGAAGTAGTATCTTATCTTCCCCGCAACAAGCCAACACTATGAACCATGACAGTGGGAGAATCAGACTCTGTGAGCCAATCACTCAGAGAGATTTAGAGTTGTGAGGAACCTTAGACATCATCTGATCCAATGCCCTGGTTCTGGAAAGGGGCAACCAAGGCCCACAGAAGTCAAGGGAGGAGACTCAAGGTCACATCAGTGCCAAGAGGCAGAGCTGGGATTGGTCCCGAGGTCCTGCTGCCTCAATCTCAGTTAGACTTTTGCTCTTGGCTTGGCCTGAGGCCATGGCTTGCTCATTGTGCTCTCTTGAAAGGGAAGGGTAGCTTCTCTCCTCTTCCTCCTCCTCCTCCTCCCTACTCCACTTCCCCCACACCATCCCTCCTTTCTCAGTTGGGCCCTTGGTGGCACTTTATCAATCTACTCATTATGCACCAGGGTAATTTAGAGTACCAGGGGTGGTTTTCTAAGCCCTTGAAATAAAAGAGACTCAATGACCAGAGGAAGTTTTTCCCCATGGGAAGGAAAGAAGGGAAATATGTTAGCAGATGAAAAAAAATCCTCATGTATTTTGGGTTTGATTTGGTTTTTTTAAATCTGTGGGAAAGAAGCCCAAGTTCTTGGGGGGAGAATGGGACACATTGTTCAGGCTGGAACAGTTGGAGCCTCTCACTGAGGCAAAGGTCATTCTTGGACTTTGAAAAAAATCTCCCTTGGAGAATACTTCTCCTGGGTGATGAGGCCCCAGGAGCCCTCCCTGGTGGGACCGCACTCAAAAAGAGCAGGCGAATCAGAAGCAGAGGCCTTAGGTGCAAATCCTGACTCTCTTACTTAGTACTTGTGTGATACTGAGCAAAACACTCAACCTCTCTGAGTCTCAGCCCTTCGTCTACAGAAGGAGTGGGGAAGGGGTAGAAAGTTGACCTGCTTGGCTTCTGAGTTAGTGTTTCAGCTAAATTACCTCTGCAGTACTTTCTAGTTCTAAATCGGTGATACTTTAAGACATGGAAAAAGCCCTGAGCAGAAAAAGAAGGATCAGTCTTTTTTCATGGCAAGATCAGCCCATTAATTTCTTCTTCTCATTAATCCATCAATAAACACCAATCAGTCCTGTAGTAGGTACTGTTGAGAAAGAAGGGGAAGACACAGTTCCTGCCTTTCAGGAGCTGACAGATATAAATCACAGAAGGTCAGAGCTGAAAGAGGTCTTGGACATCATCCAATTCCGTCTCATTCTACAAATGAGGAAACTGAGTCAGTTTTCCATGTACAATATTCCATCTCTCATCTCTTAGTCTTTGCATGGTATTTCCTATATGTCAGGGACGCACTTCTTCATCACATCCTAGGTGAGATGGAATCTTGTCTGACTGTGCCCTCCCCTGCTTGTATTTATTCTGTATACATGTATATGTCTATATGTATGTACATGCATATCTCTGTGTCCATGTATCTGTGTATATGTGTGTGTATGTACGTGTGTGTATACATATTGTCTCCCCTGATAGAACATCAGCTCTTTGACAGAAAAGGGCACTAACCACACTGCCTGGACACTCATTATATGCTTAGTAAACACACATTGATTAGAGTCTTCATTCCCCTCTATTCTCTAGGTACTTGTCACACACACTAGAACATCATCTTCCCAGGGACTATTTTAGCATTTGTCTCTGCAGTCCTAGCATCTAGTGCAGTGACTGACAATTATTTATTGAATTGAATGAATGTGTACATGAATGAATGAATGAATGAGTGGATGAATGAATAAAGTATCTTGCTCAAGATCAGAAACCAGTGCAGGCCTCCAACTTAAATCTTCTGACTCCAAGGCTACTCACCTCATGGATCTGGGACTCAGTCATGTCTCCTCTCTGCATCTCAGTTCTCCCTTTGTAAAACAAGGGTGTTGTACTAAATGATCAATAAGTTCTATTCCTGCTCTAAAATTCCATGATCTTGGGCAGGTGGGGAAGTATGGGGTAATAGATAGGATGGTGGATTTGGAGCCAGGAAATTCAGACTTGTCTCAGACACTTGCTAGCTGTGTGACCCTGAACGTACCCCCGTGGGTCTCAATATCTTCATCTATAAAATGGAAGGGTTGGCCTTGATGGTCTATGGTCTCGGAGCTCCAAACCGCAAATAATTCTGTGAAAGCAGCAGCCCTGGGCCCAGGATTGCTATTGTGCCTGCACAGGATAGGAAGTCATCTTTGTGGTGGAATTTAAGGAACACCTAACTCCAAAATGTCACCTCTACCAACCTATTACTAACACTTGAAATTCCCTGAATTGCTGGAGAACCTCCGAACAGGAAGAACTCTCCATGGTCATCCATCCAGCCTTGGTTTGAGGCTTCACCTCTAATGAAGACAAAGCCATCACCTCCTGAGACCACACATTCCCCTCTTGGAAAACTCAAGTTTTTTAGGTCTTATCTACCCCTCTTCAGCTTCCATTGATAGCTCTTAGATCTGCCATCTGGGGCCAAGCAAAACAAGGTCAGTTGCTCCCCCAGCATGGCAGCTCTTCCAATACTTAAAAGACCTTGCCCTGCACTCAATAAACTTTCCCTTCTCTGGGTTAAACATCCCCATTTCCTTCAAGTGGTCTTCATACAAAAGGATCATGGGACTCTTTGCTTCTCTTGCTACCCTCTTTTGGACTCTACACAGGATGTCAATGTCCTTCCTAAACTATGATGTCCGTAACTCCAAAGTTAAAGTGGTTTTTTGGGGGCACAGGGTAGGAAAATCTTCAACCATTCACAGTTTTAGGCTCTTGATTGAATCATATCCAGACACCTCCAGATAGTCTAGACATACCAGAAACCCTAAGGTCATTCTTTTAAACTGTCATGCATCTACACTACCTGGCAGAGGTAAAATGTTAAGGAACTAGCATTTGAATGGGTACATTTTACATCTTAATCTGACTGATTAATAAGTCAGCTAGGTGGTACAGTGGTTAGAGGATCAGACCTGGAGCCAGGAAGACTCAAATCTATCCTCAGATACTTTCTAGTTGTGTGACCCTGGGCTAGTCACTCGACCATGTTTGCCTCAGTTTTCTGATCTGTAAAATGAACGGGAGATGGAAATGGAAAATCACATCTTTACCAAGAAAGCCCCAAGTGAGGACAGAACTGAAGAATTACTCAGCAACAACAAAATCTGATAGACCCATTAACCCCCATTCCCACAGATAGCAGGGTCCCAAGGGAGGCAGCTCCAGAGAGGTTTGGAGGAAGGGAGCAAAATGAGGAGAGTAATAGGCTGCCCCAGGGGGTGAGACGTGATGCTAGGTAGGGGGCAATCTGAGGGAGTTCTCAGGTTGAGGACATCACCTCCCCTGGCACTGACCCAAGGCCAAGAGTCCCCAAGCGCAGTAGAAAGAAGGCTGAACTTGGCGTTCCTTCTACTGCCAAAATCAATGACCCCACAGAGATAAAATCTGCAGTCACTCTATTTACAGAGCCCCCTCCTCTCCATAACTCCTTACACCCTGACTTGAGGACCCCACTATTTTATAGGAGCTTACCTATTTGTCAGTCTTTGCTCCCTTTCAAAAATGTCTCCCCCACTGGGTACAAAGACCTCCTTTGTGAGGGGGTCATAATGGCTCCTCTGTGGCCTGGGCTCCCCTGGGACAGGACCCAAGATGCTTAGCCATTTGGTCAGCTTGCCTCTCTAAGTGAGGGCCATACCCCAGGAGCAGATCCTGTTCCCTGGGGAACGGTGACCCAGTCAGGAGACCCTCCCCTGACCCAGGGAACTCTGCCTTCTCCCCTTCTTGCGCCCCAACAAAAACCTGCTAACTACAATACCTTCATTCTGACAGCTTTCTTCATCCCAACTCCAAGAGGTCGCTAATGCCAGCATTATCATTAGTCCTATTTTAGAGAGGAAACTGAGGGTCTGAAAAATGAGGTCATTTGCCCATGGTCACCCATTCAGCATGTAGCAGGGCCAGGCTGCCTCTGTGAACCCCAAAGACAGTCCAAAAGGGAAGTAATAGGCTGAGGGTGGGGGCCGAGGGTGGAGAAGCCAAGAAGTCAATCTTGTACTCCACTGTGGTTCTGCGATCTTGTCAGAGGGGAAGCTCTATCGAGTATATGGCAACCCTCCTCCTCCTGGGTGATTCTTGTCTTCTTTCCATGAATTCTCCATGGAGATAGAGCTACCTACTCATAAAACAGGAAAGAGTACTGTCTCTACAACCAAAGGATCTGGTTCAAATCTTTCTGAGGCTTAGTGTATTAGTGAGCCTGGGCAAGTCACTTCCCCACTCAAGCTCAGTTTCCTCTTCTAGACCAGGAGGTTTCTGAGGGCTTTTCCAGCCCTAAATCTATGACGGTATGATCCTTTGAACAGTCTGCGACTGCCATGGCAGCACTTGGGTTTCCATCTGCTCTTCCTCACTTTTTTAAAGTTACCTTTTGAGCAAAAATTCTCTTTGGTATCACAGTGATCAGGAAATGGTTAAACCAAGTGTTGTCCTTGAATATCACTGAGCTAAAAGAAATGACAGGTATCACAGGTACAGAGAAGCATGAAAAGACCTATACCAACTGATGCCGAATGAAGTAAGCAGAGTCAGGAAAACAGCCTGCAATGGCTGCAACAATGCAAATACAACAAAATGACCAAAACTGAATGTTGCAAAGGTGCAGAGAAGTTTGGCCCCAGAGAGCTATGAAAAGACACCTCCTACTCCTTTGCAGAAGTGGGGGGTGGGGGTGGCCATAGGTGAGGAGCATTGCATAGAACACACTTTTTTCAAAGTGTTGGTCACTTTTGCTTAGATTTTTTTCTATTCTTCCTTTTTTTTGAAAAAATGTCTTGTTCTAGATGATAATTCTCTTCAAATGAGGCAGAGGAAACATACAGAGGGAAATCTAGGCGAGTCATAAAATAAACACTAAATATAATAAAATTTATTAACATGAATAAAAATTATGTTCTGAGCACAAATTGTGTTTACTAATGGGGGCAAGCCTACTTATGCTAACCTTGAGTCTCTCCTGCTGCACTTAGCATTGACCATAATTGTTATTATTAGAAGTCTGTTGTCTATGACTTGAAAACACAGAAATCACAGAAAGCAAGCATTAGAAAAGCAGCTTTTCACAATACTCAAAATTCTGACAATATTTCCCAAACTCAATCCAGTCTGCTCACATTCTCCCAGTCAATTTTGTCAACTTGACTCACACCCAACCCACTGTCTTTCTTTAGGACTTGTCCAATGCTCATGTGCTTGATTGACCATTTTGATGATCTGCTGTGCCCCAATCTAGACATTTGACATTCGTCATCCCATTTTGCTCTTGAGCCTGAGCTCATTGGAGTGATCATAGATCGGCATAAGAGAGTTCTTTAATATTATGGGCCTTAACATAATTGGCCCAATGACATCTGCAAACAAGAACATCTAGAGGATCTCTCCATCTATAGGAAACCCCTTTTCCGTTTGGACTTTGGGAAGGTTTGCTCAATGACAGTAACTTACACCTTTGGTAAATATATGTCTCCTTATTTTATGTCTTGTTTCATGTTAATATGCAGAAGATTTGAATAAAACGGTTTCTGGAATTGCATGCAGCAAGGGAGTTTGTATGATCATAATACATGTATGGGAAACAAGCGTTTAAGGCTGAATTTTGTACTATCAAGTCAATTTTTTAAAGAATTACAAACAATAAGGACAGGGAGATCTTGTATTCTGGTTTCCCAATTACTTAGGAAGCTGTTAGGTGGAATGGATAGAACAATGGACCTGGAGTCAAGAATTGAACTGAAATCCAGTCTCTGACAATTACTAGTCGTGTGACTCTAGGCAATTCACTTGACCCCTGCTTGTTTGTTTCCTCACATGTAGAATAAGGAGAATAATAGCACCTACTTTCCAGGTTGTGAGGATAAAAACCATAATATTTGCAAAGTACTTTGCGTACCTTAATATACTATATAAATGCTAGAGATTATTAGTTGTGTGACTGTAAAAATCATAGGATGCCAGACGTAGAGCTGGAAGAGACCTTGAAGGTCAGTGAGTCCAACTCCTCCATTTTACACGGCCCAGAGAAATGAAACAACTTGCCCAGGCTCATACAGTTTGTGAGTGATGGAGGCCATATTCAAACCTGGGTCTTCTTCACTGTAAGTCTGCTATACAGTATCATTTAGAACATCTCCCTCGGACCTTATGATGTTTTCATCAAGGGCTCCTTCCCCTGTTTCTCCAAATAACCTCGTGTTTTCTTTGTGTATGTGCCTCCCTCTGGGTTCCTTTGACCCCAGGGCACCTGACTGCTTTTCTCAGGATTCCAGGGAAAACTCTTGGGGTGTCACTCATGAGGGTCCACAGATGGATTGGTGACTGGACCTCTTTCTAGCTCTTAGCTAAGGGCATTTTCTAAGCAGGAATGGCAAGGACATTGACTATAGCAACAATACCCCAAACTGAGGAACAGTCCAATGCTAATACAAGATTCCTAGAGAAAGTGGATTCCAACTCCAAGTCAAATGGTTGGGAGGCATCTGCCCTAGAGAATTCATGTGGCCAAAGGCAAGCTCACAGATCCTGGTTCCTAGAGGTCCTCACCGTCCTCTGAAGCCCCTGTGAGTTTTCCCTTAGATGCAGCTCTCTGATGGACTCTCAGAGTTTCTGTCCTTGGCAAGTTCCAAAAAAAGAGCTTTTTCTCAATATGCCTCATTGATTTATAGTGTTTCTCCCGGCTTCGAATGCAGAGATCACCCTCAGTCCCTACAATGCTGATGGGGCATCCACGTCTTCTAACTTTCAAAGTTCACCAGGTCAAAACATGGTCAATTCCAAGACTGGACCATCTCACACCTTTCCACAGACAGCCTCTCATTGGTCCTAAGTAGGTCTCTCTCTTCTTCAAGCTGACTTCATTGTCTCTCATTCCTCCATCTCTACAATGACATGGTCAATGAGGAGCAGGAGAACAGAGAGGGAGATTCTCTCTCTATCCCCCAAGACATATTCCCTCTCAGGGACCTGGAATCCTTAGCTCCTGAATTTGGAGTCATATCTCAATTAGCACTAACTGGTTCCAAACTAGTTCCAAACTGTGGTTGGGATGCATGGTCTCACAGGGCATGATCAATTCTCTTCAACTAATCCCAAAATGTTTCCCATGTGACAATATCTACTTCCATTCAGTGACTCCAAAGTTTTTGTGATCCTTTCAAATTGATTGAAGACTCATTTGCACCTAGTTTACTTTTGATTTATTGATTAATTTAATCAATACTCATTATATAATTTAATAATTATTAATTACTTAATAAAATAATAATTTAATATAATTAACTTAATCAATACATAATATGTATATATGCATGTGTATTGTGTAGATCTATATCTGTCTATCTATCTATCTAACTCTTGTTTCCCTTAGTAAGCTACTTGAGGGACTATTTCATTTTTACCTCCATATCCCCAATGCTTACCATCTTTCCTGATATGTAGCAGGTGCTTAATAAATGCTGGTTGATTATCTGATAATTTTATAGAGATGACATAGCATCCACATGAATCAATATCTATTGATACCCTCTTGGTCACTTTGGGGGGTGAGTAATTATAACAGATATGCTTTTTTTTCCGATCAGTCATTCCTCTTTCAAGAATCTTAAAAATTAACGCCTCAAAGCTCAAATCATGTTGCCTGCAACACAGATGTCTTTTGGATCTTTGCTTTGATAAAGTTGCTTTTTCCATTTTCATCTTCTTTCATCTCATTTCTCCTTCCTTGTATGGCACATCAAGGACTGAAGTGCTTGGGTCCAAATGGGTTGCTCCTGATTCACCATTGATGAGAATAGCATGCTATAAAAGCACAGGTAGATTGAGTTCATTGTTTCCTTGTTTTTGTCCTGCTTCTCCCTCCTAAAACTTCTTGGCACCATCTGCCCTAGTGAGTTCTCACACCAAACTTTCTCAAGTTCTTTTCTCTCTTATTGCTTTTCACTATTTTGTGATGCAATACTCCTCATAACTACCCATCAGATTCCTCTGAAATGTTTTTCAAACTAGTTTATTCTCTCAACTGATGTTGGCCTTGGAAGCCACATCTCCCTATTTGGCAAGGAGATCAAAGTGGTTGCTGTTGGAGGCAAGTGACTTCTGTCCTCTTAAGAAATAATATGTGAATATACTATCTGCTTCATTTACAACTGTTCTGCCAGTGTGAATTTGAGTATTCATTTTCTCTCTGTCCCTCAGTTCTCTCATCTATAACGATGGCGGGGCTAATCTAGGGAACTTCTGAGATCCCCTCTGGCCTTTCCCCATGTTTGTCTGGAAGTCCTTCTAGCTTAAGAAGCATAGCACATGGGAGTTGGAAGGACTATTTGAAACCATCCAGTCCAATGGAGACACAAATGGTGGTGATCAGAGTGCTAATAACCCCCTTCTAAATACTGCTCATCCTCTAAGGTCCAACTCAAGTCACACCATCAGGAAGCCCACATCAGCCAATAATGAGTCATTGAGGACCTGAATCACTCATGACCTTGTGTTGTTCATGGACCCATCTCATCTCTGATAGGTAGAAGAAACTTCAGGGTAAACACAAAATCTGTCTTCAAGAATCTGAAGGTCTGCCATGTGGAAGAAGGAAAAGACTCTTTTGTTTGGCCCCAAAGGGCAGACCAAAGGAGCAGTGGATAAAAGCTACAAAGAGGCAAACTGAGACTGGATAGGAGGAAATACATCCTCACACTGAGAGTCCCCTGAACTTGATTAGGCTATTCAGAAGGATAGTGGGCTCTCCATCACGGGAGGTTTTCAAGAAAGGCTGTAAAGGTACATTGTAAGAGGAGTTCCTTTTCAGGTTTTGGTCAGATTGGCCTTTGAAGTCCCTTCCAGCTCTGAATCTGTGAGTCCATGAACCTGCTAAGAACTTTGCCTCATATTTCTGCAGTCTAGGTCCCTCGGGGCGCTGCCAGGTGAAAGCTGATCTAAATACATTTAACTGGACGAGTGTGTCATGGAACAACAGCTTGATGTTTTATCCTTCCCAGTTAATACATCTTTGTTGTGCCAGGTGCTTTGTGGAGATTCAAGTCCTTTCAGTCTGTTGTTACAGACCCTGGAAATCCCAAGGCTAGGAATCAGTCTGATTCCTAGATCCTGACCGCAAACCTTCAAACTCTCACCTCTCACACCAATTTCTTCTCGGGGTAGTCCCTCCCTTCTTCTCCACCCTGGGAACTGGCAGAGGCTTGGAGATGGAGCCTCAGATATGTCAAAGGTGATAAACTGGCACAGCAGACCAGAATTGACTTCACCAGGCCACATGATGCTCAGGGATGCCACATAGCAAGGTGGAGAGCTAAGCTGGGCTCAGCCCTCCCTGTCATGTTCCACATCTCACCTACATACTACATTCTAAAACCCAGCCAGGAGAAAATCCATTTGGAGAAGAGGGAGTGAAACAGAAAGCTGACACCTCTGTCCCCTCCCAACTCCCAAGACTTCTGTCTTGCCACACCCTCCCCTTCCCTACAGACCCATCCTTTTACCGTTTACCTGATTTAGATGATAATTAGCTTATAAGGGCCTGATCAAATCCAAAAGAAACTGCCAGAGGATTTCAAACAAGAAACTCACCTAATCCCTTCATTTTACAGATTTGGAAACCAAGGCACAAAAAGATAAAGTGACTTGGCAAGGAGGGAAGGAAGAACAAGTCATTTTTAAGTGCTTACTATGTGCCGGGTACTGTGCTAAGTGCTTTACAGGTATTTATTACAGATATTATCTCATTGGTTGTCATATCTCAGATACCAAGATGCAGAAGAGAGATCAGAACATAGGATCTCTATGACTCTAAGCTTGGAGTTCTCAGTCCCACCTTTATGTGGATGGCTCTCTACCCTGCCTGGCTCTTCCCTGTTTCTGTGTCATGGAGCCCTTTGTCTGATTAAGGAAGGCTAATGAATCCTTCCTCTCCATCATGTTTTTAAATGCATAAAACAAAACACAAAGGAAACCAATTATATTTAAATAAAATTCTCAAAATAAATTCTTTTAAAAACCAAATTCATGGGCCCCATTATAGCACTGCCCTCTCCTGTGAGCTCTAAACTCAGATTTTTGCTACCTAGAGGACACTTTCACCAATACCCTCCTATGACCCAAATCTGGAACAAGTACAGGGCCAATGGGGTTAGCAAACATCCAGTGAACTTGACCTGTGTAAAACTCCAGAGAAGCCAGGGGCACCCAAACCAGTTCACCCCCTTGTTTTGTGATACATAGATCTGACTTCGGGGAAAACCAAGGCAGGGAGGGGAGGCTGCTTGAGTCTTTATACTGTTATCTCACTTTTACTACCCAGCTTCATCAATGATCTTGCCCCAGGCAACACCCCCCTGCATGTCTCACATCCCCCTATCCGAGCAGAAGATTCTAAAATGCAAAGACTGAATCTCTTTTGTATTTGTAAACCCTTCCTGAGCCCAAACACCCAGCACATTTTGCGCATTTACTAAATGTTATTTCATTCATTCATTCATATAAATGTATGATTATTAGATTTCTTATTATTAAATTCAGCAGATGCTAACCCAGCATTTGCTGCACAAGATGGAGAAGCATCATGGGAGACTAGAGAAGGGGATGGCCTTAGAGTCCAGAAGACCTGGGTTCAAGTCCTACCCAATTACTCAAGCTCTCAGTGTCCCAGGCAAGCCTCCAAAATGCCAAGTTGGTGGGCGCATTTCCTACAGTGATAATATCACAGATCCAGACTACAAGAACAATGCCCCAAGAACTACAAGAATTCACATATAAATGATCCCTGTGTGAAACAGAACATGGTAGGGGTTGGGGGAGAAGATATCTAGACAAAATGGCTTAAGAAATGTGAGAAAAGAAAAGTCCCTTCCTGGAAGGCTTCTTGGGAGAGATGGCAGCTAAGCTGGGTCTTAAAGTGAGAGAAAAAGCTCTAGGAGAAGTTGTGCCCAAAGGCACTAAGGCAGGCAAAGGTCAGTCAAAGGAAATCGAGGGTCTGGGGGTCTGGTGTAGCTGAACACAGAGTGTGCCAAGGGGCATGGTCTTCAGTACAGGATGGCTAGCCCTACTTCAAAGGACTTTCTCTTCAGGCTTCGGAGAGTTTGTATTTCTTGGTTCTCCTCCCCACTTTCTGTACATGCTTCTGCCTGCTTATCTCAGGATCACAGAATCCTAAATTTAGCCTGAGAGGTCTATGGGTCCAACCCTTCACTTACAGATGATAACACTGAGGCCCAAGACCACAAAGTTTATTTCTACTAAGGTAGGAGTCAAACTCAGGGCTTCTAGTACCCTTGCCTCATCCATATTGCTAAGGACTTCAAAATGGACACTTGCCCAGAGCTCAGAGTGGACAAAGGGCAAAGTATCTCAGTAGTGACTTACCTGTGGAAGCTTCCTCTTTATCTTCTGCCCTCTCAAGGTACAGGTTATCCAAGGCATTGTTGAGGGACTCTTTGGACTCTTTTTTTTGTTGATCAGGCAGGATGCTGGGCCCCCGAAAATAGAGAGAAAGAGAAAGTAAGAGATGAAGCAATGTCTGAGATGCATTGTGGAAAGAGCCCTGGCCTGGGAGTCAGACAACTTGAGTTCCAGTCTTCCTTGGCCATTGACTGCTATGCCATGACCTTGGCTAAGTTCCTTCTTATTTTCCTTATCTATAAAAAGAAGGGGCTTAGATTAGATGATATGGTCCTTTCCATCTCTGATACTCTCTGTTGTCTGGTCTCCATTGTAATATTTCTCCCAGCTCTGATATTCAATGCTCTAAGGTTTGAACTGTCAAGTTCAAGACAAGCTGGGCCCAAGCTGACAAGCTTGCCATTTCCCCTGCTTGTGCCCTTATTTCTTCCTCCTGGCTTCCCTGGCTCCCTCCTTGTCTTGGCTAAAATCTTCCCTTCTACATGAAGCCTGTCCTGACCCCCCCAAATGCCGGCCCCGTATCTGGGAGATCATTTCTGATCTGCATGTACACAGGCGTTGGCATGTTGCCTTTCCTATTGAACGGTAGGCTCCTTGGGGGCAGGGTCTGTGTTCTTGCCTTTCTTTGTACCCCTAGTGCTTAGGCAAAACCCAAGTTTGGAATAAGCACCATGGTATTTTATATGAGCACCACTGCTCTACTATTCCATCTCAGACAAAGGCGAGGGGAGAAGGGGCAGGGCCAGGCCAGGAGGAGGGTAGGGAGAGGGTGAGAGGCATCCTCTCCCATTCATTCCCTGCTTCCAAGGCCATCCTGTTGGCCCACATCCCAAGACCCATCCGTCTCTCTCAGGGGTGACGGGAATAATAATCACTCATTTCTACTGCACTCAAATTCTCAGAGCATTTCTCTCCCCTGCCCTACCCTACAACAACCATGTAGAGGAGGGAACATCAGTTGAATTATCTCCATTTCATAGATGAGAAAACTGAGACAATGGGAAGTCCCTCAACCAAGGTCACACGACCCAGAAGTGCCAAAGTTGGGAATGAAGCCTGGGCCTCTTGACGTCAAGACCAATGGTCTTGGCACAAAGGTACACTGTCCTCTTGACATTGAAGGTGGTGCTAGAGGTTGGAGGCCTTGACTCTGTTTGGAAATGCTGCAGCAGAAACCTGCCAGGCCCTGGCATCTAATTCATCATCAATCTAGAACTGGGAGAAACCTGAGCCACC
Organism: Bettongia penicillata ogilbyi; assembly: GCA_023548195.1. Lineage (NCBI taxonomy): Eukaryota > Metazoa > Chordata > Mammalia > Diprotodontia > Potoroidae > Bettongia > Bettongia penicillata. The sequence continues at coordinate 7,260,969 of JAJHZJ010000022.1, forward strand.
ACTGGTCCATCTTCTACATTTTACAGATGAGGAAACTGAGGGGAAATGTCATACAAGCAGGAATCAAACCCAAGTGCTCTGACTCCAAAGTCAACCAGGCCTCTTTCCAAAGCCCCCGTGGTCCCCAGTCGTAACCAGGAGAACAGTTGGCCCAATCTCCAGAGACACACAGGGGACTTTTCCAAGGCAGTCACCACAGTGACACCATTCTGATAGAGTGTGATTTCCCTGAAGGCAGAAAGTGTTTCATTTTTGTCTTCCTATCCCTAGCACCTCCAGAAATACCTGGAATGCAGTAGGCACTTAAATTACTGATTGATATCAGTCTCCTCCTTAGTTTCATCAGCAGCCATGAAAAGAAAGGCATGCAAGGGGCCCTGGGGCGTGACAAGAAGGAGTACAGCATCATCATGGTGGTATCCTCTGGCTCAAGAATTCTTTGACTTCCACCGTGGCCTCACAGTCACTCCATGCCCCTACCCAATGCCTTTTTTGCTTCCTTTCTCCATAGTTGTTGACCTGGCAATGCTTTGGGATGATTGTCATTTCCACACCCTAGTCACCTAGAAATACATGGGAGTGATTTCCAGCCTCCTTTAGAATCATCCAAATCATCCATATTGTCCCCTACAGAGGCATCAACATGTTTTCTAGGATAGCAAGGGATTCCAGAGGGATGCCAACCTGGGGCCACCTAGATCATAGTTGAGAACACCCCTGCCCTTGGCATGTTTTCTCTATCTTCCCAGTCCAAGAAAACTTCAAATTGCTAGTGTAAGGGAAGACAAGGTCACCCTCCATCCTTTATCCCCAAAAATGCACACCAAAGGACCTATTGGTGCCTGGGGTTACCAGAGACCCAGGGAAGAGACCAGGCTGCTAGCCTCAGGAACAGTCCAGAATCATAGTGTTTCAGGGACATCTAGCTAAGCCCTTATTGGAGCTGGAATCTGTTCTAAAACAATCCAGGTCATCCAACCATTTCTTGAAGGCCTTTAGGAATGAGGAACTCCCTAGTGCCTTAGGGACTCCAAGGTGGGGATCACTACCTGTTGTCAGTTTTGGATGATTCTTGCTTTTATGAAACTTTGGCTTACAAGGAATTAAAATAGGCATTTGTATAACTTTCAGAGCTGAGAGGCCAAGGGGTAAAGCCTAAACCTTTCCCCCACACAACAGCAACTCAAATACTTGAACACATCTTCTTTTCTCCAAGGAAACACTCCCAGTGCCTTCATTAGCAACCTCTTAACCAACCTAGTCATCATCTGATGCTCATAGGACCAGACCAATCCACTGTCCCTTCCCTCTTCCAAAGGCTTGCTGTGGGGGAGGAGGGACCGTGGGCTGAGTTACCTTCTCTGAACATTCTGTCTTAATCCTTTCAGATGCAGTGGATTCAAACTGAGCTTTCGAGCCTGTATAGTCCCTCCTGGAGGAAGTCTGTTCAAAAACCTAAGATTAATTTTAAAGTGATATGTCAAAATATTAGTGGGAAGTTGTAGGTAGGAGATGGAAGAGAAAGGGGGAGATGGAAGTCAGGCCTGGGTCCTCATGTTTATAAAACACCATTCTAGCTCTGGGAAATAAACATCAAGATTTCTTCCACTGTCCAGGACCTGTCTCCAGCTACTGCAGCATCCCTATGGGCTCTTCCCTTCCCACTAGGAACATGTCTGTCAGAGTCAATAGAGGGGGATGAAAGACCTTCTAAGGTGAGGGGATCACAGGACTTCAATCACAAAGACTCTGAATTATCAGCCACCCTGGAGGACTCCTTGCCTCTACTTCAGATGGCAGCCAGTTGATCCATTCCCTGCCTAGACTTTCCCAGAAGCCAGACCTGAGGACCAAACCATCTTCTCCCACAAGGAAGGTTTCAAAATGTAATGGGAAGGGAACCAAATCTGGAGGCAAAAGGTCTAGGTTCTAAGCTGTAGGACTCTTCTGGCCTCCATTTCTTGATCTGTAAAATGAGGAAGGTGATCTAGATGATCTCTGGGATCACAGGCAGTGTTGACATCCAAGCTCTAGGGCCCCTCCAGCTTGGACATTCTATGTTCTTTCACACTCTAAGATTTAAGGTCCCCTCCAGCTTGGACAACCTATGATTCTACAATGAACACTTGAATACAAGGAATGTTACATTCCTTAACTGTCAGTAGCTGTCATCTAGGGCAAAAAGAGAAAAATTTATAGGTGGCTGCAATCTACTATTATCTGAGCTTGTACTAAAATGAATTTATATTTTTAAACTTTTTCCATCAATTAGAGTTGCTGGAGTCTTTCACACAATAAATTCACCATAAGCCAATCATTTTTTAAATGACTAAATGAGAACGAAACAAAATAGATCATCAGTTCTGGAGTTGAAAGGGGGTGATAAAGTTCATCTGGAGTCATAGGTTTAGAGCTAAGAGGGACCTTAGAGTTCATCTAGCCCATTTTACAGATGGAGAAGTTAAGAGCTGGACAGACATGTTAAAGGAAAGTAACAAACCCTTTAGCAGGACTGGTCATTTCTGTCCCTGTAGCAATTCATATTCTCAACATGCTTTATACACAAATTACCTCTCTTTCAAAGGGCTTTCTTGTGGTCCTCTGTTTTCTTCTCCTGCTCTGGAATAAGGGACCTGTCACTTCAGGGCAGATTTAAAGTAGGGGGCTGGAGTCATTCTGTTTTGAAATGTTTTTCCATTCAGACCGAGCAGCCCAGGTCAAGCAGCAAAGATATAGCTTAAACCTTTGGCTCAGGCTTTTGAGGTTACCCCCAACAGTCCTTTCTGTTCTCACTTGGAGTCTTGGGGTGCTGGGTCTCCCACATCCTGGCTGATACCATATATCACAAGAGGCAACTCATTTCCCTCAGTGTCTTGGGGGGGATCAGCTGTTCCACATACATGAGTTTTCCAGATAACTAAAGCTTAACTCTTTATGTGCTAAAGCTGACAAAAGCAAATTTAGACATTTGAGATGGAAATCTTTCTAAAATGCATCCTACACTTTCTGAACTTCTTAAAGCAAAATTCAACCTGAGTCAGTCAATGGAATCAAAAATGTTAGAGCTAGGATGACCTCGAAGGGCCCAAGGCCTTCATTTAACAGCTGAGGAGGATGTGTCCTAAGTTTACAGATCATAGGTGAAGGTGCTTCTGCCTTTCTGTGGTGCAGGATCATCACAATGAATGAGTCTTGGTTCTGAATTCTGGGTTTAGAACTGGAAGAACCGGGTGTGCAACTAAGGGAGGTAGTAAGGTGGGGAAAAAAATGGGCTTTGGCGTGAGGAGGCCTGGGTTCAAATCCTACCACTGACGCTTGCTACCTATGGGACCTGGGGTAATTCACCTCTCTGGGCTTCATTTTTTCTCATCTGTATATCTGTATATTGGGGGAGGGCCAACAAGATAACCCCAAGATCTACAATCCCAAGATGTGGGCTTGAATCTCAATTCTGCTATTTGCTGTGTGACCATGTAGAAATCATAGCCTCTCTGGGCCTCTGATTTCTCTTCGCTGCTCTAAGGAGGTTAAGTTAAAGAACCCTTAAAGTTCTTTTAAATCTTTGTTCTAATCTAGCTTCTTTTGACAGAGAATGGGAGGTGAAATCACTTACCCAGAGGTAAAACCAGAATCCAAACCCAGCAGCCCAGGTCGACTCCAAACCCAGAGATCTTTCTACTGTCCCACCCAGCCTTCAGTGATACCTTCAATTGCCGACCTATAGATTGGCTTGCCTTGACACCAAAATATTACAGAATACTGGGATTTTTGAGTATTCATACCCATTTCTTTTCTTTAAATCATTTTTTCTGTCTTTCTGCTTAATGAAAATGTTTCTTTGGATACCCTGTGCTATGAGTTATCACACTAGATAACTCACCTTACTAAAAGTGTGTGCAAAGAGTCAACAGTCCCTGTATTTCTATACAATACATCAGTCTTAGAGCACAGACTCTGATGTCCAGTTGGGCTGTTCAGAGACTTTGGTTGCTTCCTTCCTGGTGCTTAGCACCTCTCAGGGAGAGCTCCAGCTGCCAACTAAAAGACGTCCTCAGAGAAGTGCCACCATGCTATCATAATTACTGTTACTGTATCATTCTTTCTACGCTGCAAAAGGACACTCTTCCTGCATAAAAAACCGAGGAAATTGGCTGAGGTCTCTGAGATAATTAGCCACTTCCTCTGATATTTCATCACTATTAATTACACTGATAAAACCAGTTAATATGGCACTCAGCAGACAGTTTTGCGGGTCATTCTCTCCTGGGAAGAAAAAAAAAGGAAGTCCTGAAGAGGACAGCTGCTGGTCTGCTTGCTGAGCCCCTAGATGTCTCCATTTCTGGCAGGACTGGGTTTAACTTAAGAGGCCACTCCAGAGCTGGGTCACTGATTAAATGTGATGTGGTCACTGGGCACAGAGCAGATGCTTAACAAACATTTTTGTCAATAGAGATTAGGGGCTGGGCAGGGGAAGGATAGAAAGGGATTTGTTTTCCCTTCTATGTAATTTCTCCTACATACCTAAGTTCCTGGGGTAAGGTTTTCCCTGCCTCCCTCCATCCCTCAGGCCACACCATGCCACAGTGAACCTTGAGAAACAGAATGTTCCTAGAATAAGGCAATGCAAAGAGCCCTGAATTCAGAATCACAGGACCTGGTTCCAAATCCAAGCTCTCTTGGTGACCTGCGTGACATGGGGCTGACTCCTCTCTATCTCAGTTTACCCATCTGTAAAGTAAGGATCTGGCTTTGGATGCTCTCTAGGAACCTTAGAGGGAGGGCTGATCTTTAAGTCTGGAAGACCTGCCTCAGACTCTTGCTAGCTGCATGGTCTTGGGCAAGTCACCTAATACTTTCGGTCTCAATTTTCTCAGCTGTAAAATGGACATAATAATGGTACCTGCCTTACAGCTTTGTTGTGAGGCCCAAATAAGATAAAATAAACCTTAGAGCCTTTATATGTGTTACCTATTATTGTTGTTGTTAACACTATAGTAATACTAATAATACCAAAGGTCCTAAATTCCACGATCCTAAGTTCTGAGGCTGACACCTGTAAACACCTGGAAGAGCTGGGGTTTCTTTAATGCATATGAGCCCTTCCCCAGGGCAGCTTGAATGCTTCCCTCTTCAGCAAATGCTCATCTGGAGCAGCTGACAGTACAGGGGAAGGAGAGCCAGCTTTGAAGTGAAAATGCCCTGAGTTCGAATCCTATATCTATTACACACTACTGGGTCACCCTAGACAGATCATGTCACCTCTCCAGGCCTCAGTTTCCCCATCTGAAAAAAGAGCAGATTAGACCTGATAATTTCCATGGCTCCTTCCAGGTCTAGCTAGCTCTGGGGTCCAAGATCTCATGCTCTGGACCTCTGATCATGAGCCTACTCCCTGAATTCAGGCTGTCCCTGGAAAGTAGATGGGCACGGCCCACTGCCAGGCCAGGACTCCAAGCCTTTCCAGCTTGGTGAAGACCTTCTGTTGGCATAGCTTCTGAGGGCCCAGAGTCACCTCTGCTGCAGAGAGGCACCAAGGGATGGCTTTCACAAAAACCTCCCGTTGTCCAGGTTTAGGAAAAAAAAAGAAAAGAAATTGTTAGTAACAGCTGGACTTTAAGAGGTACATTAAAGTCTGTGGTAAGTGGCACCTGCCTTATTTCATGTGATCCTCAAAACTACCTTGTGAAGCATGTGTGTCATTCTCATCAGCCTCATTTTAGGGATGAGGAAACTGAAGCTCTGAGACAAAGTGGCTGGCCCAGGGTCACACAGCCAAGAGATGTCTGAGGCTGGCCTTGAATGTCTCACCTAGTGCCCACAAGAGGTCACTACCCCCCATTGCCCTCCAAGGCCTCCCCAATTGTCCTCCAGAAGTGATATATGGCAGGGGGCTCGCATAGGTCTCTTGCTAAGTGAGCAGATGAAGATGAAAAAGTCCCTTGGATAATACTAGGGACAGGATGGCAAATGAACAAGAAAAGGAAACCTGAATCCAAATATGTAGGTAGGTCCCCAATTTAGGGGCCCAAGCTGACCCCACCAAGGGATCATTCTTTCATGTCTTTGGGAGCAAGAATGTCAGGCAGGGGTCTGGCCGTGGGAAGGGGAGGGGAACCCATTCTCTGTGAACAGGGAATGGGTCAGTCCATGGTCCTTACACTGTCCTCAGAATGGAGCAAGCTGACCTGAGCAGTAGAACCTTGGGCATCTTGCCCCACCAATGGCTCCTTGCTTACCCCGGGGAGATGAGTACCAACTGCATCAGCCTGAAAGTGGCTGGGCTACCCCGAATGGTTCTGGAACAAAGATGGATGAGAGATGAGTCAGATCCCTACTAGGCTTCACCCCTACCCTGAAAAAAGAGAAGGGTGGGGTATTTCCCTTTGCCTTTCTCTCCATCTGTGGCTCCATTCTGGGGATGACTCATTGTCTTTCCCTGGCACCATTGGTACCTGAATCCAATGCCTCTATGCTCTAACACATTCAGCCTGGAATATCTTTGCACTCATACAGATCCAGCTAGGCCACTCCTAGTTCACCTTTGACCTACTGTCTCCCCATGTTCCCTCTCCAACCCTGGAAAGTCACCCGCCAAGCTAGGATACTCTAGACAAATTCATGGGGCTCATGGCTATCTTAGCTCTAGGGCCCCGGGGGTTTTGGAGGCACCAACCCATTCCTTCTGGATCTAATTCCCTCTTGAATGAATCACAGCATCAGGGCTGACCCTTGGGAGCAAGTCTGAGATTTCCCAGCCTGATTTTCCATTTCTAAGATGTAGCACATCCACCCTATTCCCAACCTCAAGGCTGGACTAGGAACAAACTTTTAATAAGATAAATAAGACCCTGGATTCAGCTAGCCAGTGTGTAGGTACCATTCCTCAGTCAAATCCCCTTGCCCTGTGGCTGTGACTCTATCAGTCTATCTCAATTGCACTGGGTTCACCTATGCCAGTCATTTTGCACACCTGAGTCTCCCTGGCCTCTCCTTTAGCTCATAATCATGGATCTTAGTCATTTCTGCTAAGAGTCTAATTCCTCTCTCCCATATCCCCTAGCTCAGGAAACCTCAATCATTCCCCCCTCTTGGCCTTATCATTCCCAGCCGAGGCCAAGGTTAACTCACAGTGGAGGGTGCACCCAGTCAGGTGTTTGCTGCTGGGCCTAAGCATCAGCTAACACAAGCCCCAAGAGCTCTTCTGTTTGACTGGGGCTCCTCCAGGCTCCTCAGATGTTAATAGGTGAGGCCTTCTGCATCACCTGGGCACTGAATCTTTGATTGTGAGAGTTGCTGCAGGTGGTAATGGGAGGGGAATATGAGCAGTGGGGTGTGGAAAGACCCACCCTCATCTGGGCTGTGTTGACTTTCCCCAGAGCAGGCCTGTTGGCTGCTCAGAATGGGGGTGTGTCCCTCTGTGCTCAGCCTGAACTTCTATGACTGATGTTCCAGCTGGCCACCTGGAGAACCAAAGCAGAGCAGGCTGATATTCTGCAAATGCCCAAAAGGTCTTGGAAGAGGTAGAAGGGAGAGGAAAGAAAGTGGAAGGGGGAAGAAGGCAAAATCACTCCCGGATGCAGCAAGCTCGTCAGTCAAGAAGCATAGGAGAAACTATGTGTGGGTCCCATTTCTGGTGGGAAAACAACCAGCCTGGGGACAGAGATGATGAACAGATAGTTCAGCTTCCAACTGAGGGGAGAGGGTTTGGGTGTCCTGGAGGAACAGAGGCACTGATGTGGAAGAGGGAAAGGGTTAGGAGAGCAAGCCATGATCTGACAGAAATTTGGCAGTTTGGAGGGTGGAAGGGGGAGCGGGGGAGGATGTCATTTGGAGAAAAGCCTGTTCTGAACTGCCCAGACAATGCAGCAGGGTTGAGCTGAAGTCATCAGAGTGGCCCAGCCACCCCTGCCCCTCCCTACTCCACCTCCAGCTCTCCCTGGCCCAGAGGGAAAGGGCATAGAAACCCCAAAGGCCCAACTGGCCAATTTCAATAGGGCCACTTCTTTGGGGAGCTCCAACTCCCTCCTAGCCTCCTGGGAACTCAACAACACCATCTAAATTCTTTAAGCCAGTTCCAAAGTGTTTATACACACCCAATAAAAGTCAGCTGAGGGAAATGAGGCGTCTTCATGGCATCTTTTCTCATCATTCTGCCCCTCTCCACTTCTTCCATCTGCTCCCATCACTCCAGCTCAGAATCACAGGATCTCAAATTTGGAAGGACACTCAGTCATTCCCATCCAGCCTGTATATATGAGCAAGAATCCTCTCTCTAACCCCCCTGACAAGCAGTCATCTAGCCCTTTCTTAAATACTTTCAGTGACAGGGACCTCATTAGTGAATCCAGGATGGTACAGTACAAAGAATGCTAGAGTCAGAGTTGGGGGACAGCCTGGCTCACATCCTGTCTCTGATTCTTCCTAGCACTCTGATCCTAATTATTAGTCAATAAATTACTCACCATATTGATGAGGATTGGGGGTGGGGTGTCAGGCAGCATCCTGGGATTTCATTGGCATGGGCAGCATCCAGTGGAGAGCCCCTACAGTATGGATCAACTCCACTGAAATTCAGTCTTAGCAAATTGCCTCTTGCCGAGGATTACACAACTGGTGCCAGAGTGAGATAGACTCATCCCTCAACCTTTCTCCAGAGCCACCAGTGAGCTCTTAATGGTCTTTTCTCAATCCTGAATCTTCGGGATCTTCTGCCACCTTTGACAAACCTGATTATCTCCTCCTGCCTACGCTCTCCCATCTTGATTTTCATAATCTTTCTGCTCTCTCCTGAGAGGGCAGGAACTGTCTTTTGTCTCTTTTTGTATCCCTAGTGCTTAGCATCATAATCAAAGAGAAAGGTTAGAGTGACCAGGGATGGGGAACCTGCAGCCTTGAGGCCACATGTGATCCTCTAAGTCCTCAAATGTGGCCCTTTGACTGAATCCAAACCTCCTCACCCCTGGATTAGACTTTGAGTCAGGAAGACCTGATGTAATAATAGATAAGACACTAACCAGATGTGTGACTCTGAGCAAGTCATTTAACCTCTGTGTACCTCTACTTAACCTTTAAGGTCTCCTTCAGTTCCAAATCTATGATCCTCTACTGAGCTTAGAAAATATTTGCAGTGTTACTTCTCTCAGAGTTGGCCCTATCTTAGACTGCTTGGGAACCCAGGAGAGAGAAACTTACAAGGAAACGAGTTAGTAGAATTAAGAGGTAAAATATGTTTGTCCAAGTAGCCTGATGTTAGCTTATGCCATTGTCTCCTACCCATTCTGTTTGGGGTCTCTCTAACTGTTAGGCAGTTTTTTCTTCCATCAAGACCAAAGGCATCTTTCCATAACATCCATTCTTTTTTTGGTTGTTTCCTGGAGACTTTGTGTATACTCAAGAAACAAAAAGCCTTTCTGTACCTTTGTGGGCTGATGCCCTTGAGAACTGACCTGGAGTGAGTCGAAGCCTCTAGAAGCCACTAGGTACTCAGTGCACCCTCAATACCTCCTCCCTGATCATTACTGTAATGTAATTGAAGGGGCAACAAGGGGGGATGGGCTCTTACCAGGATGGCTTTGGGAAAGGCAGATAAGATCATGTCTCCTACATACTAATCATGAGGCTATAATTACAGGTCAGATAAAAGGCTCCCCCAGCAGAGGAAGCACCTCCAACCCTTCAATCAATCCCTAAGCAGCCAGGAAGAAGTACAGGTTTAAACAGGAAGTCATCCGGTTTCCTTCCCCCTGTCTTATACGGTATAACTTTGGAGTCCATCACATTCTCATGGGCACTATTCAATCAATCAATGAGCCTTATTAAACACCTACTATGTGCCAGGTATTATACTAGGCATTGGAAATTCAAATATGAAAAATGAGACAATCCATACTGGAAAGGAGCTCAATTCTAATGAGGGAGACAAAAAATAAATATATGGAAGTGACTATTGCAAAAATGTAAAGTGAATAAATAAAAATATATACAAAGTAGTTGAATGCAGGGTAGCTTAGGAGAGAGAACACAAGCAGCTGGGGGAGATCAACTTGTCCTGTTTAGCTTTCCCCCAAACTGTCCCCTATCCTGAGTTTCCCAGTCACATTCTTCCTCCCAGTCACCCAGGCTCGCTACCTTTGTACTGCCTGACTCCTTTCCAACCTCACTCATGCCATGTATCCAGTTGGGGAGTGAGGGGGTGGACCTATGACCTCAAGACCACATGTGGCCTTCTAGGTCCTCAAGTGTGGCCCTTTGACTGAATCAAAACTGTTTGTATTCCATCAAAGGGCCACAGCTGAGGATCTAGAGGGCCACATGTGACCTTGAGGCCATAGGTTCCCACTCCTGATCCAATCCATTGACAAATTTAACCACTTCTATCTTTACAGCAGCTCCTGAAGAAGCACCCTTATCTTTGCCCACACAGCTGCCACCCTTCCATGTGGAATATTTAAGAGAAAATAAAGGATTCTCAGAGGTAGAGGGGAATAAGGGAGGCATGTGGGATGGCCAGTACAAAGGTTCAGAGACGGGAGATAGACTTTCCTGAGTAAAGAAGAATAAGAAGGCCTGAAAAGTCTCATTCTGCAGAGACCGGGACAGGGAAGTCCAGCAGGAGCAGAAAAAAATCTGCCACTGACCCTTCTCCCAGAACCTTACAAGGTCATGACTCTGAATAAGTCTGGGTCATTTCTGAGCTGAACTTAGCCCAGACCTCTCAACAAGTTCAATGCAGCAAATTTTAACTGAGGGATGCTACTGCATGCAAAGCACCATTTAAGTACTGGGGAAGACATAAAGTCTGGATAAGCTGTATCCTCTCCAATAAAATCTCCATTCTCAGAGTCTTTGTGTAGTGATAATATATGTTATTATACCAGTTTTTCAGATGAGAAACTAAGACCCAGAAAGATGAAGTTATTTCAAAGAACCATAGAGCCTCAGAGCTCGAAGGGACTTCAGTTGTACCTAATGATAACAATGATAATAGTAACAGCATTTGGCATTTTTATAGCACTTTAAGGTTTGCAAAGAGATTTAAAAATATCTCATTTGATCCTCATCACAATCCTGAGAAATAGGTGCTATTATTATCCCCATTTGGCAGATGAGGAAACTGAGGCACAGAGAGGGTAAGTGCCTGTCCCAGGAATAGGAAGTAAGCCACCTAGTACGTGCCTAAGTCTAGGTTTGAACTCAGGTCTTCCTGACTCCAGAGGCAGTTAGGGTTGCTATAGTACACAGAGCACTGGGCCTAGAGTCAGGAAGACTTATCTTCCTAAGTTCAAATCTGGCCTAGACGCTTACTAGCTGTATGGTCCCAGCCAAGTCCCTTGGCCCAAGGCAGCCATTTCAGAATTGCTCAACTGTCTAGAAACTTTTCCTAATCTTTGGAATTCCTTCTACTGCTCCTAAGTCTTGCCTCTAGGGCTAAGCAGGACAAGTTGGCTTCCCCTCCAAGTGATAGCCCCATCAAAAACACAACAGGGAGAATTTCTCCAATGATCATACACAGGAATTGAAAGAGACCTTGGAGGTCATCTGGTCCAGTCCTCTCCATCTACAGATGAAGAAACCAAGTCTCAAGGAAGGGAAATGATTTGACCAAGGTCACCCAGGTAGGTAATGAGTGTCCCAGGTAAGTTCTGAAACCAAGTCCTTTGACCCCAGATCCAGGGCTCCTTCCACTTTGCCAAGGTGCATCTATATAAGTCTGGACAAAAATATCCCAATTAGCTGAAGAATAAGCAAAGGAAAGAAACCATGATGATAAAGTCTGTGGAGGGGCTGAAAGACTAGGGGTCCTCTGTCTGGAAGGGAGGAGAGGGCAGTTTTCTTCCAGCAGTTGAAGGGTTGGTGCAGGGCAGAAGGATTCCATCTGTTCTGTTCAGTCCCAGATCTGGGAGAAGCCTGGCTGGATGCTGCCCAAACAGCAAACCAAAGTAGGATTCACAGAAAGGCTTCCTAAATGCTCAGAGCCACCCAATGGTGGAAGGAATTGCCTTCTAGGGCAATTGGGTCTTCCTCATGGAGGGCTGTGAGCAGAGATCATCAAATCCTAGCCTTGACATTTGCTGTCTGTGTGAGGGATAGGAGGGATCAGCATTTAATAAGAGCCTGTACTATGTACAGACACTGTGCTAAGTTTGATCCTCATAGCTATCCTGAGAAATAAGTGCTATCATAATTCCTATTTTGGAGTTAAGGGAAACTGAGGCAGACAGAGGTTAAATGGCTTGTCCATGGTCACGCACCAAGTTAGTGTCTGAGGATGGATTTGAACCCAAGTCTGACTGCAGGCCCAAGGTTCTTTCCATTTTTACCACCTTCCTGGACTGGGCACGGCCCCTCTCTGGGCCTCAGTGTTTCCAGTTGTAAAATAGGGGTAACAATATGAGCACTGCCTTTCTCACCAGAGCATTGGTGGAGAACTTGGGCTGTGATCAGAATGAAAGTAGCATTGTGATCCTACAGCAGCTCCTGATGGAGCATTTATTTAGAACAGAATACAAGACCCTTGAGGACAGTGGCCCTTTCATTCTTTGTATTTGCATCTCCAAAGGCCAGCATAGTACCTGGCACAGAGCACAGACTTAATAAGTATGAGTTTACAATATTACGAGGTTATACGCTAGAGTCAGCTAGTGGATGAAGTGTATGGCCCAGAGGCAGGAAGACTAGTTGTGTGACCTTGGCCAAGTCACTTAACCCTGTCTGCCTCAGTTTCCTTACCTGTAAAATGAGCTGGAGAAGAAAATGGCAAAGTACTGCAGTATCTTTGCTAAGAAAACCCTCAATGGGATATAGCCTTGGGCAAACAGGCAGCCTCCAGCAGCCAGCCTTCAGTGTAGGCCTAGGGAAATGCAGAAACACCTCACCAGACACCAGCACTAGGACCCTGGCTCAGCACTTGGTAAGCTGCCAGACCCACCTCACCCCTCAGCACATCATCATATATGACGGTCCCCTACAGACCTCAGGGCAACATCAGTGCAACACTAGATAAACAGCCAGGGACTGAAATAGTTTCCCTTCCACCACAGGAGCAGAGGGCAAATTTCAAAGAAAAGAAAAAAGTCAAAAAAGATGAGCAAAACCCAGCAAAAATAGAATCTGACCATAGAAGGTTATTGTGGTGGCAGGAAAGACCAAGATACAAACTCAGAAGAGGACAACAATGTCAAAACAGCTATTGGTAAAACCCCAGAGAAAAGTGAGAAGTGATCTCAAGCCCAGAAAGAGCTCATGGAAGAGCTCAAAAAGGAACTTAAAAATCACTTAAAAGAGAATTAGGAGAAAAATTGGGAAAAGAAATGAGAGTGATACAGGAGGATTATGAAAAAAAAAACAGCTTGGGAAAAAAAGCAACTGCTTAAAAAGTAGAATCAGTCAAATGGAAAATGAGATACAAAAATCATCTAAAGAAAACAACCTTTTAAAAACTATAATTGGCCAAACAGAAAAGAAAGTACAAAGACTAACTGAGGAAAACAACTCCTTAAAAGTTAGAATTGGGCAAGTGGTGGGAGGGACTGACAGCAGGAGGTGGTAGACCAAAGCAAAACATTGTTGAGGAAGGAAAGGGTGAAAGGAGGGAGAGGACAAAGAGGAGGAAAATAGTATGGAGGGAAATGCACAGTTAGTAATCACAACTGTGAATAACAAAATGGAAGCAGAAAACAGAGAGGATCTAAAACAAGAATCCTACAAAATGTTGTTTAAAGAAACACACTTGAAGCAGAGAAACATAAAGAATAAAGACAAGGGGCTGGTGCAGAATCTATTATGCTTCAACTGAAGTAAAAAATAAAAAAAGTAGGGGTAGCAAGCCTGTCAAACAAAACAAAAGAAAAATAGACCTAATTAAAAGAGATGAGGAAGGAAACATCTTGCTAAAAGGTACCATAGATAATGAAGTAATATCAATAACAAACATAGATGCACCAAGTGGTATGGCATCCAAATTCTTAAAGGAGAAGTTAAATGAGTTACAGATTCATGACCAAACAAGAGATAAAGAGCATTATGAATGTAAAACTGATAATTTTGATTATATTAAATTAAAAAGCTTTTGCACAAACAAAACCAAATGCAACCAAGATTAGAAGGCAAAAAAAAAAGCTGGGAAACAATCTTTACAGCACATGTCTCTGATAAAGGCCTCATTTCTCAAATATGTGGAGAATTGATTCAGATTTATAAGAATACAAACTATTCCCCAACTGACAAATGGTCAAAGGATATGAACAGGTAGTTTTCAGATAAAGAAATCAAAGTTTTCTACAAGCGAATGAAGAATTGCTCTAAATCACTACTGATCACAGAAATGCAAATTAAAACAACTCTGAGGCACCACCTTACACCTATCAGACTGGCTAATATGACAAAAAAAGGAAAATGATAAACATTGGAGAGGATGTGGGAAAATTGGGACACTGGTGTATTGCTGATGAAGTTGTGAAGTGATCCAAGCATTCTGGAGCAATTTTGAACTATGCCCAAAGGGCTATAAATCTGTGCATATCCTTTAAGCCAACAATACCACTATTAGGTCTGTATCCCAAAGAGATCATAAAAAAGGAAAAAGGACCTACATGTGCAAAAATATTTACAGAAGCCCTTTTTGCGATGTCAAAACATTGGAAATTGAGAGGATGTCCATCAATTGTGGAATGACTGAAAAGCGTGGTATATGAATGTAATGGAATACTATTGTATAACAGAAACGATGAACAGGCAGATTTCAGAAAAACCTGGAAAAACTGGAAAGACTTGTAAGAACTGATGCAAAGTGAAATGAGCAGAACGAGGAAAACATTGTACCCAGTCTCAGCAACATCATGTGCTCATCAACTATGAATGACTTGACTCTTCTCAGAATACAATGATCCAAGACAAGTACAAAGGACTCACAAAAAAAATGCTATCCACATCCAGGTAAAGAACTGATGGACTCAGAATGTAGCTTGAAGCATACTTTTTCCACTCACTTTGTTCTTTTTTGTGTCTTTTTTCCTTTTGATCTGTTTCTTCTTTCACAACGGTGACTAACATGGAAACATCCTTTACATGAGAGCATACTATAACCTATATCAAATTGCCTACCATTTTAGTAAGAGAAGAAGGGAGGGAAAGAGAGAGGGAGGGAGAAAAATTTGAAACTCAAAATCTTGTAAAAATGAATGCTAAAAATTGTCTTGATGTGTAGTTGGGAGGAAAATACAATACTAGCTATGCACCAAAAACATGTCATTGGAAAAATAAAATATTATATTAAAAAAAGAAAAGAAAACCCCAAATGGGATCACAGAGAGTCAGGCATGACTGAATAACAATAGTAGATTAGATCTAGGACATCCTGTACGTTCACTGACATTGGATCAGTTCTTTCCAAACTGTTTGTGTTCAGTAAGACATTATCTACATCTTCCTCAGTAAAGACTTTCATGGCTAAGTCATTCTGTCCTTCCGTCTGTCTCCTAGCTTTTCTGTCAATCAAACATTTATTAAATACCTACTACATGCCAACACTGTGCAATAGAATGGGAATACAAAAAGAGGCCAAAGACAGTTTCTTCCCTTAAGCAGCTCACAATCTAGTGGGTGAGACAACATATGTACAAGGTAAATAGAAAATAATTAGCAAAAGGAAGGCCCTAGAATTTAAAGGGGTTGGGAAAGGCTTCTGGAGAAAGATAACATTTTAACTATGATTTAAACAAAGTCAGGGAGGTCAGTAGGTAGAGATGAAGAGGGAGAGCATTCCAGGCATGAGAGACAGGGAAAATGTCCAGAACTGTGAGATGGAATGTATTATCTGATCAATAAGCAGGAGGCTGGTGTCACTACTCAAAGAGGATACATAAGAAGGGACAGTGTAAGAAGACAGGGAAGATAGGAGGAGGTGAAGTTATAAAGGGCTTTGGATATCAAACAGCAGTTCGTATTTGCTCCTGAAGGTGAGAGAGATCCACTGGAGTTTATTGGGGGTGGAGGGGTGCAGTGTGACATGATCCAAACTGTGCTTTAGGAAAGTCATCTTAGTGGCTGAACGTAGGATGAACCGGAGTGGGGAGAGACCTGGGGCAGGCAGAGCACTGCCCCCAATCAGGCAATTACAATAATCCAGGTGTGAGGTGTTGAAGGCCTGTACAGGGTAGGAGCAGCTTCAGAGGAGAGAAGGGGGTGTATCAAGAGATGTTGCAAAGGTGAAATCAACAGGCATTGGCGCCCAATATTGTATGTGAGGAATGAGAGAGAAGGAAGAGTCCCGGAAAAGTCCTCAGTTTGGGGGATTGGGAGGATAGTGTTACCCTCAACAGTAATAAGGTAGGGAGGGCAGGTTTAGGGAGAAAGATAATCAGTTCAAGCAGAATTTAATAATCACCTGCTATATCTGTCAGGCCCTGTACCAACCACGGGGGAGGTAAAGACAAAAGTGAAACAGCCCCTGACTTCAAGAAGCTGGGATTCTGGTGTAACACGCGCGCACACACACACACACGCACACACACGCACATGCGCGCACACACACACACATGCAGAATCAATCTCAATCTAGTCCTAGCAGAGACTTCAAGGACCACCTAGTCATCCTCACATCTGACCGGGAATGCCTCCATCCCAAACTTAGCCAGTGGCTATTCAGCCTTTGTTCCAACATCTTCAGTGTCAGGGAGCTCACCACCCTTGCAGTCGGACCATGTCACTTTTAAAAGTTTATTTTTATTACCATCTTTCATCTTCATGCTGCCTCAGCTTCTCCCATATCCTTTCCCAGCCCTGTCTCTCTTACTTTCTCAGCCTTTCTCTCTCTTCCCTCACATCACCTTCCCATGATTTACCTTTTCTTTCCTTTCTAAAAGCTGACCCTCAGGGATGGCCATGGGGCTGTGGCCCATCCTTCCCCTGCGCTCCCTCCAGATCCACTGACATCTCCTCCTGTGCAGAGACCTGTCCCTGTTCTCTCTGGACCCTTTAGCCCCTTAGTCTGGGGAAATCTATGGACCTTTCCTTTTTTATTTTTCTGGGGGGGGGAGGAGGGCAGAGAAACAATTGGGGTTAAATGACTTGTCCAAGGTCACACAGCTAAGTAAGTGTCTGAGGCTGGATTTGAACTCAGTTCTCCTGACTCCAAGGCAGGTGCTCTAACCACTGCACCACCTAGCTCCCTGCTATGGACTCTTCTTGGAAGCAGGTTTTTAACTGCTTAAAATAAAATACATAGGATTATGAAGGTAATTGTATTGGAATATAGTTATCAAGATTTTTATAAAGTAATGAGAATTAAGAATTTTGCTCTTGATAAAAGTGCTTCTCTCTCTTCTTTGCTCAACACTGTGGTGAATCCTGTTAGGACAAGTTCTAGCCATGTGATGTGTGACTTGGATACTCTCCTTTGTACTTCTTCTTCCTGGCCACTCATCCTAGGCAATATGCCTAATGGTATGTTTAAAGTGCTTAGCCCAATACCCACCGTCAGCATGAAGGGGAGGGGAAGGGAAGAAGCATTTATAAAGTACCTACTATGTTCCAGGTGCTGGCTAAGCATGTAAATGTATTACAGCATGCCTCTTTGTGCCATGGTGCATTTCTCCCTTTCCTTTTTGCTTTCTGATACACATTAATTTTTATTTTATTACCTTATTTCATGACTAAGATAATGGAGGAGATGCTGATGAAATGATGTGTTCTCATGGGCAGGATGAGCAACTGGAGGAGATTACCTTTGTAGTCTTCCCCAGCTTTAGGTCTCTGGGCCACATGGGACAGACCACTGTCTCCTTCTCCTCTATAAAGTGAGGGCAGTGGACCCCAGGGTCCTTCTGCCTGTACACTTGATCCTAGGTTGAATCACTTTCAGTTCCCTGGGGCTCAACGTCCTCTTTTATAAAATGAGAAGAAGGGAAGAACATTGGCTCAGAGGTCCCTTTCTGCTCTAGAGCCATGATCTGATCACCTGTTGGAGGGCTTGCTCTGTTGGCCTCTACTTTGAAAACCCAGGTTCACCTCCACGTGTCCAAGCAGGGCTTAAGCTTAAATAACAATAATAAAAAACAGCTTGAGGGTCTACAGAGCCTTTTATAATATTCAAAGTTTCCTGTTCCTAACCACTCTGGGTGAGGTTGGGCAGATAGTATGCCTTCAGCACCAACTGTTAAGATAAGCTTCAGGACTGGCTTTGAATCTCATAGGAGGAGATGCCTATAGGCATAGAATCCAACCTGTACTGGAGGAGGACTCTTCCCAAAAGTGATTTCCTAAAAGGGGTCATCCAGTCTCTGCCCAAAGGCCTCTAAGGGGTGGGAACTCCCTGCCTCCCAAGGAAGCCCATTCTTCTTTGGTGCAGTTCTACTTGTTAAGAAGATTTCTTTAAAAATGACAAATGCTGGAAAGGATGTGGAAAAGTAAGGACATAATGCATTGTTGGTGGAATTGTGAACTAGTCCAACCATTCTGGAGAGCAATTTGGAATTATGCCCAAAGGGTTATAAAACTGTGCATACCCTGTGACCCAGCAATACCACTACTAGATCTGTATCCCAAAGAAAAGGTAAAGGACCCATAGGTACAAAAATATTTATAGCAGCTTTTTTTGTGGTTGCAAAGAATTAGAAATTGAAGGGATGTTCTTCAACTGGGGAATGAATGAACAAATTATGACATATGGATGTAATGGAATACTACAGTGCTATAAGAAATGACAAGGGGAGTGAGTTCAGAAAACCCTGGAAAGACTTATATGAACTGACGCAGAATGAAGTGACTAGAACCAGGAAATGCTGTTCACAGTAACAGTAATATTGTAAGGATGGCCAACTGTGGAAGACTTAGCTGCTCTGAGCAAGACAATTCCAGAGAATCTGTGATGAAAAAATGCTATCCACCTCCAGAGAGAAAATTGATGAACCCTAAGCATACTTTTTTCATTTTCTTTGTGGTTTTGCCTTTTTTTTTGCAACATGCCTAATATGGATGACTTCACATGTATAATTGATATCCTATTGCTTACCTTCAAGGGCATTACAGGGACTGGAGGGAGGGAGAGTATATGAAACAACTTAAAAATGAATGTTAAAAATAAATAATTTTAATGTTTTCCTTTAAAGTGAATTGAAATCTGTTTTCCTGTAACTATCATCAAAAGTGACCAACAAAAATGATCAAAATACTTTTGTATACTCTAATAAAGACATATTGTTTGAAAATGTTTTGCACAAAAAAATAGCATCAGTGGATATTATGGAGCTATTTCAAAATCTAGATGCCTCATTGCATATTAAGCCCTGGCAGTGTTTTAGATGTAATGATAACAGTGAGTGAAAATTCACCTTAAAAAACAAAACCATTCAGAAAGCATAATAATAATGTACATCTAGATTTTAATCAAAACAATTTTGAAAGTTGGCATTAAGTTGACTTACGTGCCTTAAAATACATGTGTGTGTTCCTTTGGACAACATTCCATTGTCACAGTGGACTTGTGGTTCTGGATCACTTGGAAAAGGGAGAGGTCTGATTAAAAAGAACTGTTCAGACATGAGATAGATCTTGAGTTAGATCTTGCTTTACAAATGAGGAAACTGAGGCACAGGTTGGATGATTATTTTATTTGATAGGTGTTAAATGTCAGAGATTAAATTTGAGCCCAAGTTTGATGGTTCCAAAGGCAGCACACTTTCCACTATATCAGCTGATGGTGTAATAAATAGGGTGCTGATCTTGAAGTCAGGAAGACCCGAATTCAAATCTAGCCTCAGGCACTTCATGACTGTGTGACCCTGGGCAAGTCACTTTATCCCTCATAGGCTTAATTGTCTCATCTGTAAAATGTGGACAATAATGACACTTGTTTCCCCAGGTCGTTATGAATATCAAAGAGCTGACATGTGTAAAGTACTTTGTAAATCTTACGATACAACCTAAGTATGAACTATTATTGTCATTACCATGGTAAGTAGTTAGTGCACTTGAATTGGAGTCAGGAAGACCTGGGTTCAAATCCTGCCTCACATACTTATCAGTTGTGTGACACCAAATGAATCAGTGTCTGTGCCTCAGTTTCCCCATCTGTATGGACTCATAACTGGCCTTCATTGTTTTTCTCGGTTTTAACTCTATGGTGCTAAATAAAGAAAAACTTTCTAAACAATGAGTGACATCCAAAAGTGGAACGAGTTGCCTTGTAAAGCAACGGGTTCCTTCTCCCTAGAATTTTCTAAGCAGAAGTAGAATGACTTGGTCACTTGGAGCATTTCCAGATCGGCAATCCTAAGATTAGAACCCACGTCTTGAAGGGTTAAGCTGAAAGAGAGGTCTCTCCCATATGGAATTTTCCCTAATACACTGTTTAGACCCCCATTTTGCTATTATTGCCTTAACAAAGAAATCTACACACTTCTAGGTCTCTAGGAGGTGTGGGGTAGGGTAGGATATCATGGACTTCAAGCTGGAGGGACCTCAGCTTGTTCAGTTATCAGGAGACAGAGGTTGAGCGTGGTTAAAGAGTTTGCACAGGGTCACACAAGTATTAAGATATCCATCTGCCAGGAGGCTGAACCTCAGAGGGACCTCAGTGGTCTGCTCTTGTTCCTCTCTCATGGACTCCTTTCCAGCCTCGAGTTCCTCCTGAACTCACCGTCAATGTGTAGCACACTCCCATCCCCTTACACCTTTCCCCACACTAATGATTCTGAACCCCCAGCAGCTGATGTTTGATCATAGTTCCCCATTCTCAAATCAGTCCTTCCTCAGGTCTACTCACCTAAATTCTTACCTCCCTCCAACCCCCCCACCCCCAATAAAATCTTGGGAACCCTTCCACTGGGCCCTCTGGAATGGTTCACATGATCCTAATTTATTGCCCAAACCAGATCCTGGTGGCTCTTATCTATAGACCCCAAGCATCTGCTTCCCTCATGGAAGAGAACTTCAACAGAAATACTGAGAATTCTTCAAACATCATAGTCCTCTGTCTACTGAATTTCTTTGACTCACTCTTCCATCTCACCTCACCACCTTGGATATGCCAAGTGGACATGCCCTTTATCTTACCTAACCAAGTATCTCATTTCCATTTTCTTGAAATCTGAAATTCCTTAACCTAATCATAAATCTTTTATAATTCCATTTTCCTTCACTCCTCATGCTTCCAACCCTATTCTTTGTACTCACCATGACCTGCATTCTCTCCTCCTTCCTTTTTTTTTCAAGGCCTTCTTTCTCTTGACTACACTTTTCTTCCCTTCCCTGTCTCAAGCCCTTGGCAGACCAGCTTCTCAAAAACACTGTCCTCCACTCTCAATTCTCTTTCCCCCTTGATCTATAACTAATTATATCTTGGCAATCTCCAACCTTAGATAACACCTACCACCTCCTTCTTTCACAAGATAGTAAGGCCCTTCTTACTTTCCTGGATTGTCGTCATGGTCTTCTAACTGATCCTTCTGACTCAGATGTCTCCCCACTTCACTCTGTTGACCATATGACTTTTCTGAAGTCCAAATCTGATCTTGTCACTTTCTGCTCCTGCCATCCCATTTAATGAGCTTCAGTGGACCCCGATTATATCCAGGATCAAATATAACATCATCTTTTTGGCATTGGTCTCTTTGTCCCTGAACCAGAATTCCTTCTACAAGTGATTCTCCAGTCTCCTTGAATACCTCCAATGATAGGAAACTCACTACCTTATGAGGAATTCCATTCTACTCTGAGACAAACCATGATTGTTACAAAGTTTTTCCCAGGGCAGAACCTAAATCTGCTTCCTTAAAACTTTTTTCTAGGGCTAAACAGAAGAAGGTTGCACCTCTAATCCTCCTGAGCCTCTTGCCAATCTTGTATCATCGGTCATGGGGTTCACTAGGCAAGTGGATGTGAAAGATAAAAATAGCTTCAGTAACACAACTTGGCCCATGCTGCGCTTTCCTAGGGCAACAGCAGCATCTTCTGAGGATGGAAGGATGGAATAATGAAAAAATGAGTTAATAAGAATTTGGTAACTTTGCATGAAAAAGAATTGTTAAAAGATTAAACTCTAAAGTCACAAGTGCGTAAATGAATTCTCTTCTGCAGTGGGTCTTGGAGTCAGAAAACTGTAGACTAGGAATCCTATACCTGGGGTCCATAGACCACGCCCCCTCACAGGTTCTCTGTGGATAGATTTCAGGTGGTCTGTGAACTTGAGGAATAAATAATACCTTTATTCTCAGCAACCTCTAACTGAAATTAGAGGCAGTTAGGTGATGCACCAGATAGAGCACCAGGCTTGGAGTCAAGACTTGAATGTGACCCTGAATAAGTCACTTAATCTCTGTCTGCCTCAGTTTCCTCATCTGTAAAATGAGGATAAGGATTGCTACGAGGGTCAGAACTGGAATGATAATAATTGTAAAGCACTTAGCTCAGTGCCTGGCACAAAGTAAGCCCCATATAAATATTAGCAGCTTTTGTGTTTCTTATGAATTTCCTTCAATCATTTAAAAGCATCAAGGATAAAGGAGTCCATAGGTTTCACCAGAATGTCAAAGGTTTCCAGGACACAAAGGAAGGTCAAGAATCTCTGCTGCAGATTGAAGAAATCTGTCTCGTTCCTCTCTGCACAATGTCCCAAAAGTCCATGTGTGTTCTTAAACTATTAAAATTTAAAGTAGCCCTTCTCTAAGCAACAGGATAATGGATTTTAAATGATTTGTACCAGTCTTAGAAGGCAAGACCTGAGAGATATGAAAGAGGATCCAGTGATGGCCTCAGCTGTTAACTACAATTTGTTGAGATGCAAGACCAGGAAGAAAGAGCCAGATGGACTTGAAACATCTCCTCAGGACCTTTACGGAGTATTTGAAAATGTGCATCTTTTGGTTTTTGATTAATACACTGCCATCTTGGATACTGGCCCAATAATGAATAAACTCTCTATTCTTGTTGGCCAATGCTGTTTTTAAAAACTATATTAAGGCTGAAAATGGGCAGCTAAGTGGCACAGTGGATAGAGCACCAAGCCTGGAATCAGGAAAATTCATCTTCCTGAGTTTAAATCTGTCCTCAGACACTTACTAACTGTATGACCCTGGGCAAGTCATTTAATCACATTTGTCTCAGTTTTCACATCTGTAAAACGAAGGGGACAAAGAAATGGCCAACCACTCCAGAATCTTTGTCAAGAAAACCCCAAATGGGTTAGACATGACTAAACAATGACAAAAACTTAAAACTACACTAAACACTATTTTTCAAGTGGGCATGGATGTTGTTCTGGTTAACAAAATACAAATTTATCTTAAAGTTTCACTGCCACCAAGAAAGAGAGAGACATAGACTGGGAACCATGACAATTATCACTAGCTGTCTGACTTTGGGGAAGTTCCTTCCAAAGATCCTAGATTTATAGATGGGACGAATCTCAAGGGCTATCTAGTGCAACACTTTCCCCCTCTGCGCCTCAGTTTCTTCCACTCTCCAAGGGAAGGCTTAGATTAGATGACCCCTAGGGCCCCTGCCACCTCTGAACCTCTATTTATCAGGCTTCTTCATTACAAGAGCCCAAAGCTATAGAAAGAGCTGTATTGCTGTTCTTTTTTGGTCTTAAATATAGGATAAACATCACTAGGGATGGAAAAAGATTAATATCAGGGCTTCTTCCTAAGAGCTGAGAATATGAAGGGGTTAACACTTCTAAAAGATGAGGAGCATCCAGGAGTATAGATGACACTGTCCCCATACCCCTCCTTCCTTGGCAGTGCAATTAATGCCTATCTGAGAAATTTGAGGTGCTAAGTCTCACAAGGTTGTGTAAGTTGCCAGGAAAAGAATGTTCCAAAAGTTTCAGTCCAGGTAAGTATAAGCCAATGCACAACTCGCTGGGTGACTTTGGGCAAACTCCTTCCACTCTCTGAACCTAGAATTCCTCCTTTTGGGAAATAAACATCGATATGGTATTCTCTAACTTTGACAGTCTAGGATTTAATTGGTGAACTTCTCGTTCTTTAATTAAACTATAAGATCTTTGAGGGCAGAATCAGGGTCTTATTTATGTTAATATCTCCTTCAGCACCTGGTACAGGTCAATGTACATAGTAAGGACTTTGAGAATGTTGTTTGTGCAAAGAAACTGATTCAGCTAGACCAGACACCAGGTTCCAGCCTACCCAGGAGAAAATTCCAGCTTACCTGGACAAGACAGGCTAGACAAAATTGTCTTTCACTCAGTGAGACCCAGAGAGCAGCTAAGACCTTTACCCTACATTCTTGGTCCTCCCATACCATGAAAGGAGGTTTATATAGTCTTTCTATCTCACTGGGTCCTTTCCCCAGAGTACCCATCTCTCTGATTCCAGAGGAGTAGCTAGTTACAAAGAAGTTTCTTTTCTTTTCTTTTTGGTGTTTTTTTGTTTGTTTTTCGAGGCAATCAGGATTAAATGACTTGCCCAGGGTCACACAGCTAATAAATGACAAGTATCTGAGGTCCTCCTGACTCCAAGGCCAGCCAATGCTCTTTGCCACTGCGCCACTTAACTGCCCCCCCACAGAAGTTTCTTGGAAACAGAGGATGCCTGTGAGGAGTGTTTTTGGTTGAATCCAGAACAGGATGCTAGGAGCAACAGAAGCGGAGCCCAGGGGAAGGCAGAGAGGTGTAGGGCAGAGGGTCGTGGAGGACAACGGGAGTACAGTGATTGTGTGGGGGTGCAGTATGTGCGAGAAATCCAATCCCAAATGTAACATTCAAGGAGATCCTCTCGGACTGTGGTAACATACTCCATTTAGAAAGCTTGATTTAAATCAAAGGACCTGAGTCCAAATTCTACCTCAATCATTCATTGCCCGCGTGACCTTGTGAATATAATTTAAGCTGTCTGAGCCTCAGTTTCCAATACTGTAAAATGATGGAAGTGGCCTAGATGATCTTTAAGGGCCCTTGCAGCTCTGAATCCTACGACAGCAGGTACACAGATTCTGTCCAGGCACAATAAAGGCAGCCGCAGAGTTTCTCTACTTAGAGAATGCTTGGTTCTTCAACAGGATCAAGAACATAGAGAGCAACCCTTGGCCTGAATAATGGAGAAATTAACCAATTACCTCATCTTTTCTGAACGTCTCTACCCAGCTGCCTCCAAACCCTCCCCCACCCTCACCCCACCCATCCTGCAGGTGTTCAGCTACCTTGTGGGAAGACAGAGAAAGAGATGATCTTAGGCCATGGGGGTGATGCGAGAAGAGTTACATGCAAGAAACAGTAGTGAGCCACAGGGACTAGTCATGAGATTAAGAGTTAAACTGCATTACCCACGGGCTCTGAGTGATCTAGGAGCTTAGACATGACTAATGAGAATAATCTTATTTTAAAAAGAACAACAAACTAGGGAAGCCCACACAAAAAGGCACAAGTCCAAGAGGTAAGAAAACAAATGTAAATTCAACACAGTTGACGACAATCTGCCCTGTAACCTACAGAACAGCTGCACTCCTTCTGGGCAGGGAACCCAGGTTGGATGGTTTGGTAAAGCTTTCAGCAAGCCTGCTGGATGGGGTAGAGGGCAGCTGCCTTTGTTAATGCACCCCTCTATCCCACCCCAGTGTCCCATTGCAGATGTCCCCGTCCCTTCCACCATGCTCTCGGAAATGCCCGATCCACAATAAACTTCATCATAAGCCTTTTTCTGAATCTTTCAGCACTCACTGGGATCTGGCTCTCCCTGCTGACACTGTTTCCCTAACTGTCTTGTCTAGTGGAGGTTGCTCTTTCAACTCTTTGGATGTGGTGGGAGAGTTGGAATAGTCCTTCTCCATCTCCACTTCCACGATCCATACTACCATGACTCAGCAGCTGATTCTCCTTTAAAGTTCACACTATCCAAATTCATCACCTTATCCAGATGCCGGATATTTGTCATCACCCAGGATATCATCCTTCTTCCTTCAATGAGTTCAGAGCCAGACTCACTCCAGCTCTTATACTAGGGGGAGTCACTTTACACACCAATGCTCCGTCAGACAGCTTCCTAGTTCTTTCATCTCCTTAACTCTCATGACTTGCATCCTGGACTCCACTCAGATATAGGCAGAAATGGTCATCCTCTTGATCTTGACAAAAGTTGCCTTGCTATGTCCATGAGTTCCAAAATTCCTTCAATTTTTCATGATGTTTTATCATTCCATCTTTCCTTAGGCCTCACAACCCCTAATCCTATTCTTCATAATCACTATCACTTCCATTTCCTCTGAGTTCTGTCCTAGGCCATCTTCTTTGAACTAGCTAGTGTCTCCTCCATTCCCTATCTTGACCCTTTGGTAAACCAGGTCAACTGGATACTATTCTTTAATCCAAGAGTCCTTGCCTCCTTGCCCTGTCACTGATAAGATCTTGACAAGCCCTAACTTTGCATTGTTACTGTCTCCTGTATGCCTATTCAATTACTGCTAAACAGAGCTAGAAGAAATCACAAAATCATGCTGCCTGGGTCCACTACAATTCTGCGTTATCTAATTTCTCAATCCAATCTTGTTGCAAGAAATCTTAAAAGGAAACTACCCAGATCTCTTATAATTGGAGGCAAAGTGGAAATAGAAAGTATCTACCCATTACCTCCTGAAAGAAGCCCCAACGTGAAAACTCTCCAAAACATTATAGCCAAAATCAGAGTTTCCAGGTCAAAGAGAAAATACTTCAAGTTGCCAGAAAGAAAGAATTCAAGTACTGAGGAGCCACAGTCAGGACTGCACACAATTTAGCAGTCACTATTATAAAGGAATAGAGAGCTTGAAATCTGACATTTCAGAAGACAAAGAATATGGACTTAGAGCCAAGAATAACCTACTCAGCAAAAAGAGTATAATAATACAAGGTGAAAATCGATCTTTAATGAAATAAAGGACTTCCAAGAATTCCTGATGAAAAGGTCAGAGCTATGAAAAATCTTAGAAACTCAGACATAGGAGTAATAGAAACATAAATAAATAGATACATTATAGATAGATAAATTAATATATAATAAATAGATAAATTAATAGAAATAAATGTATAATAATGATCAACTGTTAGACTTGCCTACTCTGATTAATATAGTGACTGAAGACAGTTTCAAAGGACTCATGATGAAAAAATGCTATCCACTTCCAAAGAGAGAAAACTAATGAACTCTGAGTAGAAATTATAGTTTTATCTCTTTGTCTTTTTGTTTTGTTTTGGGTTTTTTTGCAATATGTTGAATATGAAAGTGTTTTACATTATTTCACATGTAAAGCTGATATCATATTTCTTACTTTCTCTATGAATGGGATAGTGGTGAAAGAGAGGGAGAGAATCAGGAACTCAAAATTTAAAAAGAAAAGGATGTCAAAATGAGTAAATAATAAATATTTTAAAACATAAAAATTTAACATATAAGAATTATTCCCTAATTGATGAATGGTTAAATCATAGATATGAATAGACCATTTTCAGAGAAAGAAAGCCAAGCTATCAATAATCATATGAAAAATGCTCTAAATCACTTATAATTGGAAAAATTAAAGTTTAAATACTGCTGAGGTTCTACCTTATACCCATCAGATTACTAAAGCTAACAAAAATTTTAAAAAAAGCAACATATGTTGGCAGGGTTATTGGTAAGCAAATTCATTAATGCACTGTTGGAGTCCAGGCATTCTAAAAAGCAATTTAGAACTATATCTAAAAACCTATTCAGCTGTGCACACCTTTTAACCCAAGATATCACTACTACATCTATACCTCCAAAGATATCAGCTAAAGAAAAAAAGACCAACCTATACAAAAATATTTATAGCAACTCTTCTTGTGTTGGTAAAGGATTGGAAACCAAACTGGTGATTGGCAACTGGGTAATGGCTAAACAAGATATGGTATATGTATGTAATGGAATATTACTATGTGATGAGAAATTACGTAGGGGTAATTTCAGAGAAACCTGGAAAGATTTGTGTGGATTTTTAACTGAAGAGTAAGTGAGAAGTAGGAAAACAGTTTATATGATAACGGTAGTATTACGAAGACAAACAAGTTTTAGATTTAGAAATACAATGATCAGCACAATGACCAACCATAACTTTGGAAGATTCAAGGTGAAATATGTTACCCACATCATGTTAGAGTGATATATAGAAGTAGATAGTCAGTACAGATAAAGACATTTATTTTTTTTGGACGAGACCAATGTGGACATTTCCTTTGCTTAACTATACATATTTGTAACAGGAGTTTTGTTTTTCTTGATTTCTCAACTGGTGGTGAGAATGTGGGTGAAAGGGAAAGAGTGACACTCTAAAACTAAAATAAAATTTAACTTTTTTTAAACAAGAGAAAGGCACAGCATCCAAGAATAGAGATGATCATCCCTTTGTCCTTTGTTTTCTTCAGATTTTGTCTAAAGGATTATGGTCAGTTCTGGGTACCACAGTTTAAAAAGGACATTGATAAACAAGAAGAATGTTCAGAGGAAAGCAGCCATGATGGTGATGGGTCTTGAGGTTGTGGCATATGAGGACTGACTGAAGGAACAAGGCATGTTTATCTCAGAGAATACTCACGGAGGAGATAATATCAGCCGTCACATATATGAAGGGCTACTATATGGAAAAGAGGTTAGATTTGATCTATTTGGGCTCAGAGGGCAGAACCAGGATTAATGAGTACAAAGAGATAAAATTAGGTTTTATGTTGGGGAAAACTTTTTAATAATTAGAACAGTCCAAAAATGGAAGAGACTATGTTGAGAAGTGATGGGTTCCCTCTCCATGGAGGCCATCCAACAGAGACTGGATTGATACTTGCTATGAGTGTTATGATGGAGCTCCTTTCAGGTCTAGGCTGGACTATATGACCACTAAAGTCCTTTCCAGCTCTCAGATTCTATGAAAGTCCTGATCTCAAAAGTAAGAGAGGGACAGATTACCCCAGTAACCCTGACAGAGTTCAATGTACCATTTGCCTTAGACTTAGTTGCTATTAATTAGTTGCTTACTATTCCAAAACAAGTTCTCACACCAAGCTCTCAGTAGACTTGTTTTCACCTCCACTGCTACTTCTCACTGTTTCATGAGAAAATATTGCTCATAATCTTCCATCATTTTCCTCTGAAGTGTTTTGCCAATGGTTTATATTCGAAACAAGTGTTGCCCTTGGCTGCCACATTTCTCCACTTGGCAAGGAGATCAGCTATTTGCTGAATGAAATGGTAATCAGAACCATTTGGCACAGATTAAAAAATGGAAAAGTTCATCAGTGGAACAGATTTGGTACATGACACATAGAAGCAAATGAACACAGTAGCCCAGCATCCTATAAGCTTCAAGACCCCCAACCACAGGGGTAAGGACTCACTATTTGACAAAAACTACTTGGAAAGCTGGAAAGCAGTCAGGCAGAAGTTAGGTTCAGACAAAAATCTCAGATCATATCCCAAAATAATCTCCAAATGGATACATGACCTAAATATAAAAAATGACATCATAAACAAATTAGAGAAGCAAGGAAACATCTTCTGCATTATGGATAGGGGAAGAGTTCATTTCCAACCAAAGGACAGAGACTTTCACAGAAAACAAAATGGATAATTTTGATTACAGATGTAAGTTACACTGTCCTTTTTGAGGCTCTTTTCTTATGGAGAAGTTTAATGATGGAAAGAGCAGAAAAAGATAAAGAATGCCACTCATCTTCTGAAAAAGAAATAATGGATCAAAAAGACAGAATGAAATGATCATTTTCAGACATGACCAATATGGGAATTTGTTTAGATTACCTATGCATATTTGTTAGCAGAATTTGTTTTTCATTCTTTCTTTTTTTTGTAAGGGGGAGGTGGGAGAGAGAAAAAATAAATTTTTGTCAATTAAAAAAACTTTTAATAAAAACACTTTAAAAAGAAAAGGGCAGAAAAATTATTTTTGAATAAACACAGAGATATATTTAGTATCAAATGATTGAAGATATTGCCACTGTTATAGCTGAACGTGTTGATACCTGATAGGAATAGAAAAAAGAATTTTATTTTAATGTACATGGTTAATATATGCATAGAAAAAGAAATGCAGTTTTCAGACAAGATTTGGATAGTTCAAGTTTGTGAGCTGGTTCATTCTTGAAAAAATAGAAAATGGAAAATCCTTGAGGTTTGCTTCAAATAGTGTCAGGAATGCCTGGAGTTACTTTCCAAGAGAAGGATGGTGAAAGGGTCAGTTTACTGTGTCCCCCAACACAGTTCCCATG
Source organism: Bettongia penicillata ogilbyi (assembly GCA_023548195.1). Lineage (NCBI taxonomy): Eukaryota > Metazoa > Chordata > Mammalia > Diprotodontia > Potoroidae > Bettongia > Bettongia penicillata. Next base: position 7,291,192 of record JAJHZJ010000022.1, read on the forward strand.
GGACCATGAGGATATGGCATCTAAAACATATGTCCTGCCCTTTTTACCAGCACACATATAACAGGAATTGTTTGGACAGTGCAGAGATGAGGTAAAATATAAAAAGCTTAAATAACAGTCCTGCAATAGGTGATGTTTAAGTATTAGCCTACTAGAAAATGATAACAGTAGTTATAAGTTAAGTTATTGAATCCTGTTCTGTTACTTCATGCTTTTAAGTCTTTTGTATTTCTTTTGTGTATAGCCATAAAAGACTTGTACAATATTTCAATCATTATACATTGAGTACATTTTTACTTGTTCCTTGGAGGAAATCCTAGCTATAAGCCATAACCTAAGCTAAAAAGTAAATTTTCTCCAGGGCATTAGGAATAGGTGGGAAGGAGTAAGGAACCAAAGAGGGTGAGAAAGAGGAGTTTCCCCAAGAACTAAAACTATTCCAAATAAATGCTTGAAAGGGCTTATTTGTACAAAAATATAACAGCTCTTTTTGTGGTAGCAAAGAATTGGAAATTGAGGGGATGTCCTTCAATCAGAGAACTGATAAACAAATTGTGGTATATGATTATAATGTAATACTATTGTGCTATATGCAATGACAAGCAGGATGATTTTAGAAAAGCCTGGAAAAACTAAAACAAACTGATGCAAAGGGAATTAAGCAGAAGCAGGAGAACATTGTACCCAGTAGCAGCAATATTAGATGATGATCAGCTGTGAATGAACTATCTCTTCGCAGCAATGCGATGATCCAAGACAATTCCAAAGTACTCATGATGAAAGTTGTGATTCACCTCCAGAGAAAGAACCAATAGATTCTAAATGAAGATCGAAGCATACTAATTTTCACTTTATTTTGTGTGTGTGTGTGTGTGTGTTTTTTCCTTTGGTCTGTGTCTTATTTCACAACATAACTAATATAAAAATACATTTTGCATGATTACACATGGATAACCTATATCAATTTGCTTACTGTATCAGGGAAGAGGGAAAAGGAGGGAGAGGATTTGGAACTCAACATTTTTAGAACTGAATACTCAAACTTATTTTACATGTAGTTGGGAAAAATAAAATATTATTCAAATTTAAAAACTATTTGAACAGTTTAGGGGAGAAAAGGATATGTTGTGTAAAATATTAATAACAGAATTTTTTGGGAATCATATAAATGATACCTCACTTGTGTGGGAGCAGTTTAGTGTTATAAAAAGGCAGAGAAAGATCCTTTTTAAGAACTAGAGAAATGTGAGGGTAAAGAAACACAGTTTTAAGGGACATAAAAAGGATAAAAGTTAAAAAAATGAACAACTGAAGGTATAATTTTTTTTAAAAGGACTATTGATCTGATAGGGAAAATTTAGGAAGTTTTAACTTTTTAAAGTGAAAAGCAAATCACTGAGAGTCTGAAGGTTCACATTTATGCCGTTGAAAGGAAAGGAACTGGGAATAGGAAATGGATATAAGAAGCAATATAGGAAATGCAGAAGAAATTGACATAGGAAACTCAAGATTCAGAGGGCTGGGTGGGGCGGTATCAAGCTAGTCGGAACACTGGAATTCAGAAACAGAAAGCTGTTAGAATAATTCAGATAAATGATTCATGATTGATCCAGGACAGAGATGACTTCAGATGACAGCTGTTACCTTTCTGAAGTGGAAAGAGGTGTATAAGAATTTGTAGATCTCTACTACCACTGCTGACTTGAGAAGGAAAAGCACAGGGGCTTTGCTGTGTCTTTGGTATTCTGGTCAAATATATCTGTGTTGCTATGATCTCCATTTTGATTGAACAGTGTTGAACATGGATGAGCAGACAATTGATAAAGAGTTCATCTGTGGAGCTCAGAGAGAGCCAGTCTGATGAGATTTGTAGCTCTCTGACTTCAAGAGAACTATTATTTATAGTAAGACCTAATATTTCCTAAATACCCTTTTAAGAATGATAGTTATTGAAAGATCTCATAAATTCTCTGTTTGAATAGGGAAGAGAATTTCCCCAACTTCCCTAGGCCCAATAACATCAAAGCCTTAAGTCCAGAGTTGTGAGTCACCCTAAAAACATGAATTTTTCTCCCTCATGTTCCCTGACAAGTTCCTGTGTGTGCCCACTCCTCACCAGGGATACTGAGCACACTGGTGAGAGAGTAGGACCTAGTTGTATATGTGTTTTATGATGTATTTTATTACCTATGCTCTAATATATCAATTGATATTTTTGCTTTATCATTAAATAAATGGTCATGCTTAAGATCTAAAAGTGCCTATTATGTGTGACTGATTGTGTAGACAGAAAATACATTAGATGGGGGCTAAGAGCTAGAGTTGTAGTAAGTATGGCAAATAGGTTAGCCCTATGACTTTGAAAGAGCTTGAACAGAGCCATGTGGTGATGCTCCATCTTTGGGAACTCTGAGCTGCTAATGTAAGAGCAGGTTAGAGGGAACAAGTTAAATGCAGAGAAATAACAAGTGTGTCGCAGGGATGGGGTCTGGCATACCGTATGAGGGGGCTTATAGATATATCTTGTGTGGTACTTGTGGTATCTGTGTATAGAGATGCCACACAAGCCTTAAGTTACACATAAAATTGAAAAGGCTTTGCACAAGCCAAATGCACAAAGATTCATAGCTACCTTTGTGTTTATCAGTAATACCAACGATACTGTTTGGCACTCCCCTGTCTCTGGATTTTGCCTTTCGCTACTGCTTTCTCTACTCTTTCTCTATTGCTTTCTCTACTCAAGACTCCTTGACTTGACTTAACTTGCATTATGATGGCTTAGTGCCTCTTACTTAATACACAAAGATAGGTCACCCAAAAACAGAAGTGGAGGTTTTTTAAGACTTTTACTAGCACTTACGGGCAACTTTTAGAAACACAGCAGCAACAGATTTAGAATCATTGAACAGGAATCTTTTCTAAAAATCCCTTTAGTTTGGATGTGAAACAACCAGTGATTCTCTTCCTGCCAATGTTTCTGCTATATTAACGAATATAAAAAGAATTTATTAAATGATTACTATGTGTCTGGCACTGTGCTGTTTGGAGAGTAGAAAGAGAAAGCAAAGCCAGTCTTTGTGCTCAAGTTATATATATTCTAATAAGGGGAGACAATGTACATAAGGGTACTGTGGCTCAGGAGGTGCACTTCAGTCCAGAAAGTTACCAGGATGATGAATGGGGTCATAGGCCATTACATTGGCACATTCCAACCAAGAACAGTCAAAGAGTTTACTTGATCGTGGTTCCAGAACTGGGAGCAGCAGGGGAGGGAGAGATGGATAGGAAAGATCTTGCTAAAAAACAAAAAACTCTCTGCCTCAACATGACCCTGGCCCTTGCTCTTTGGCTTTTTCTAAAGTATTTTTTCAGCAGCTAAAACTGTGAAGAAAGGCTTGTTTTCAGAAATTCTATGGGTATGGCTCATGCCTCTCAGTCCTTTTCCCCCATCTCTGATAGAGCAGAATGAGGAAAGGCTTCCACTAAAACCTGATGTTGGCTTCACATGAAACCACCATCTTACCTGGGGAATAGCCCTGAGGAACAGTCCCTCCACTTTAGTCCCCACATTATCCCTTGTCTCATTCCTATCAGAACCAGAGATGGTATTTTGTTTTCCCAGCGAACTTCCAGTGTTCATGATCATCAGACCACAAGACTTCCCCACCAACATATAAAACAGGATAATACAAAAAGAAGGGCACATGACTCTGCAGAAACAATATTCCACTTCAAAGAGGTGTCAACTCAGCACTTTCTGTCTCTGTCTCTCTCTGTCCCTGTCTGTCTCTCTCTGTCTCTCTCCTCCCTCCCTCCCTCTCTCTCTCCATCTCCCTGTGTCTCTCCCTCTTTTTCTTTCCCCTCTTGTCTCCTTCCCTCCCCTGCCCCCCACAAACCACTTAACCACTCAGTGGCCTGGGTATCTCTCTGGATTATGCTCTAGAACAGTGACTGACCTGTATCAGTTGCAGGAGCTTCTACGCTGGGAATTCTGTATGTAATTTGCATGTGCCCATGTAAGATGTGTCTATCCACACAAGGGATCTAAAAACATAAGCAGGTGGCTCTAGAGAAGGCACTGATAGAGATCTCTGGAACCTTGCCCAGCCTTCTTTAAGGGAGACTCTGAGTCCTGCCTTGAGGGGGCACAAGAGCTTGTTCCTTCCATCTCTGAGAGGGGTCCTGGGGCAGAATCATATCTATTTTTCCCTTAAATATTGCAAGTCTGGGTGCATGATTTTTTGGTTCAAAGCATAAATGATACAGAGTGAAGCAAGCAAAGTTAAGAACAATTTTTATACAATGACAACATTCCAGAGAAAAACAACTTTGAAAGACTTTAGAACTCCGACCAAAAAAACAGCCAAAAGGCTAAAGATGAAACAGACTACTCACCTTCTTCTACAGAGGTGATAAATTTAAAATGCAGAAAGCAACATAAAAATTTTTCAGACATGGATAATGTGGGAATTTGTTTTGCTGAAAAATGCATGTTTGTAAGGAAGCTTGTTTTGTTTTCATTTTTTACATTGTTTTTAAGAAGTTGATCAATGAGGGGCAGTGGAAAGCATAATTATAAATGTTTGTAAAAACAAAATTGTCAAAGCAAAAGTTTCTAGCTTTGTTGATTGCTTACAAGGGGAAGGATAGCTTTTAGCTTATACTCATCAATTTGATACCTCACCAAATGCTGTTACACAAAAGATCATCACAAATAGTAAATTGCTAGTAAACCTTTTTAATCCAAACAAAAAGTCATACATAGATCAGGAAAGTCATACAGATTAAAATATACCAGAAAATACACAGTAAATGAACTCTCCCATGGGAAGCAAGATGGATCAAACCAAGAACAATCTCACACAAATGAAAATTCCCCCAAATCTTTAGGGAGATGGGCTAGAAATCAGGGCCATATTGAAAACCTGGCTTCCTCTCCATATCTGATGCTTCCAAATTCTTTCTGTCTCTTCCTCATACATCTAGAGTTGGACCTAAAGAGAATCTGAGACCATGAATGCCCCCTCTCAAAGAAAGCGTGAAAAAGTCTCTCATCTCCAAAGCTCTCATACCAACTCCTCTGAAGCACTGCACCAGTATTTTCTCCACCATTTAGGAGAGCCTCTTGCAAAGTGTCCCAAATTTAGCTGGAAACTTGGGTTGCAAATGCAAGAATTAAGTCATAGGTCTATATCTTTATCGGTCTTAATTCTACCTTCTGGGCTCAATTGACTGTTATTTGCTTGAGGTTGAGGAGGAGGTAAAGGGGGAATGATATATTTGAAGACCTGTAGGATCTTAAACAGACCATCCACACAAAGCAAAACTATCAGAAAATAGCTCAGCTTCTGTCTTTTCAAGCCCAGAATCCTCTAGGAAGGCTTGTGTGACCCCTGGTACTACCTCCTGGGGGCACCATCTGCCTATATTGCTCATCTGACCTACACTGACCAGTCCATGCAGAAAAACTTCTCTCCCCCATTCCCCCCACCCCCATATACACCATTCAGTATTAGCATCACACCATGGAATAGGAGAACTGAAAGAAAGCATAGAAATCAGTAGGGTAGATGTTTTTGAGAGGCAGGTTTGGGCTTTATAGAAGAAGAAATTTCTCCACATTTAGACCTGCCCTAAAGCAGTGTGGGCTACCTAAGGAAGAGAGAGTTTCCTGTTCCTGGAGGTCTTTAAGGGGAGGCTGGATGCCACTTCCCAGAGATGTCATGAAGGGGAAAGCTGACCTCCAAGCTCTCCTCTAGTTGGGAGATTCTATCACCTAGCATAAGACAGTCCATTCAGCACTGGCATTGACTCTACTGAGCAGAGTGTTTGGTCACAGAGCTCAAACTCGCACATTTTTATGGAGGAAGCATATGAGGTGCTCAGAGAGATCATAGGATCACAGCTCTTGGGGGGAGGTCTCATCTGACTCATTTATTTTTGGTGAGGAAACTGAGACTCAGGGAGGTTATAGGATCCTAGGGCCAGAGCTGGAAAGGACCTCAGGAGCAATCCAAGCCAGGCCCCTCATTTTACATATAGAACTCAGAAGGGCGAGGTCACATTTGAGCAAGTGTTCTCCTAGTCCTCTCTCTCCAAATACAGCAACTCATACTGCTTCCAATCCCTTTGTTTTACTGAATAAGGAATTTGAGGCCCTGTTTCCTGGAGAAATAAAAGGGGATGTGTTCATCTCTAAGGTACCTTTGTTATTCAATCATTTTTCAGTCATGTCCAATCCTTTATGATCCCTTTTAGGGAGTTTCCTTGGCAAAGACACTGGAGTGGTTTGCCATTTCCTTCTCCAGCTCATTCTACAGATGAGGAAACTGAGGCAAACAGGATTAAATGGCTTGCCCAGGGTCACCCAGCTAGTGTCTGAGACCAGATTTGAACTCATAAAAATGTTTCTTCCTTACTCCAGGTCTGGAGCTCTGTCCACTGAGCAACTTAGCTGCTCCTAAGCTACTCACCAACTCTAAAATCCTGTACCCCTATGACTTGCTTAAGGCCACACAGTGAAACAGTAGGAACTAGGCCTAGAAGCCAAGTCTCCTCACACCAGTGCTTCATAAATATTGATTTGAATTAAAGTGATGTGACATGTTTTGTCAACGTCTAAAGGACCTGGATCCCCTTTCTAATTGATACACACAGGCTGTGTGACCCTGAGAAAGGACCTCAGGTCACTCTCTAGGAGTATAAAATGTCTGTCTTCAGTGAGAGAGGGAGTTTCTCATTAGGACCACCCTACCCTCCAGTACCTATGAATTTTTTAAAAATGTGATGTAGTAAAACGTCACTAAGTCAGCTAAATGAATCACCCAAGGCCTTGTAATTAGGGCCAGATCTTCTCAGTTCTGTTCCTTTCCCTTCCCCCTTCCAGTACAGTCATCTATGTAACACAAAGGGCATTTATTCAAGATGTTAATCCCCTAGAAGGAATGTGGGGCAAGCAGATGGAAGAACTCTCTCCCCTGTGTCCTTGGAGAAAGGAACATGATGGGGGGAAAGGGGGAGATAAGGTCCTACTTGACCCCTCTGAGGAACACACAAGGAGACACAGTGAATCAACACACAGATCCCTATCAACTATGGAATGTTAACTCTTTGCATGCCTTCCTCTCCCAATCCACCAGACCTAATCTCCTCCCATCTCACAGGCACTTCCTATCTCATAGTGGGAAGAATTAGAGTCAATAAAATCAGAGAGGTCTTATTGGAAGAGGCTAAGGTGTGAGGAGAAGAGACCTGGGGGTCAGAAAAGCCAGGGTTCAAATCCTCCCTGCTACCCTCACTAGCAATAGGTAAGCTACCTTCCTTCTCTCATCCTCAGGAAAATGTGTATCATAAGATAGAGACATGGAGGAGCCCATGGGGGGTGGGTCAAACCTCTCATTTCAGCATTGGGGAGCTGAAACCCTAAGAGAAATGACAGTGGAAGTGCTGGCCTCAGATTCCAAAGTCCGCTCTCTCTCCCCACTGTACCACCCCACTTCCCTCCCAGGCACCAGCAGTGCCTACCTTAGGGAGGGGACTGCTGTGAGGCACAAATGAGATGATGTGATAAATGACTTTGCAAACCTTAAAAGGGCTATAGGAATCGACATAAGGACTGGACACATGGTCTCATTGGCTTAGGGAACTCCCAGATGCGAGTATTCCCTCCACCAACACAGATCAGTACCTGCTCCATAGCTTATAGTCTTAGGGTTGTCCAGAGCACTTCCAGGTAGAGTCACAACCTATGTATGTGTTAGAGGTAGAGCTGAATCACGTCTTCTTGGTTCTATTAAGTGCATTTTCTTATTATCACTACAATAATGATGATGATATTATGTTGGAATCAAGCCCTACTTAGCATTTCCAAGAATAATAACAATAATGACAAACATTTCTTATGTATTTTCTCTGTGCCAGGCACTGTACCAGGCACTGGAGATGCAAAAACAAGGCAAAGACAGTCCCTGCCCTCAACAAGGAGCTTACTCACATTCTAAGGGGAGAAGACAGCACATAAAAGGGAAGCTGAAAAGTGGTAGTGTGGGGAGAAGGAGCGGCTAAGTCCGGAGAATCAGGAGTGGCTAGTCTGGTCCAACTCTTTGGGACCCCATTTTGGGGCTGTCTTGGCAGGGATGCTGGAATGTTTGCCATTTCCTTCTCCAGCTCATCTTACAGATGAGGAAAGCGAGGCAAACAAGGTGAAGTAACTTGCTCAGGGCCATACAGCTAGTGAGTATGTGGAGGCTGGATTTGAACTCACAACAGTGAGTCTTCCTAACTTCAGGCATCCACTGTACCACATAGCTGCTGGTCTGGGCCCTTCCCCAAAATGAATGTTCTAGCAGAGATCACTAATGGGAGGTCCCAATCACTGTCCCATTTGAACCTTCCAAGAGGGTAGTAATAAGGTCCTGAATTAGGGTAGTAGCAAGTCTGATAGAGTGTAAGGGATGGATGCAAGAAATAGAATCAAAGAGGAATTAGCAGGACCTTGTAATTCTGGATGTGAGAGACAAGGGAAGGGAGGGTCAAAGGATCACAGACTCAGAGTTGGAAGGATCTTTAGAGGTCGTCTAGTCTGACCCCCCTCATTTTACAGATAATATTAAAGAGATAGTGTGGCTTAGTGGACAGAGGACTGTACTTGGAGTCAGAAAGATCTAGATTTAAATCCCACTTCTTGAACAAGTCACTTAACTTCTCCGTGCCTCAGTTTCCTCATCTGTAAAATGGACAGGTGAGTCTAGATAGCCTTCTAAGGTCCCTTTTGGCTCTAAAGTGGCAATCTTCTGACACTGAGACCCATTGATACTGAAGTGATTTGCCCAATGGCATATAGCAAATCAGTGAAAGAGTCCAGCCTGGAAGCCAGGTATTCTGTCTAGCTATTACAATCTGGACAGAGGCAAGACTCGAACTAAATTGTATGCATCACAAACCAGGATTCCTATTCAACCACATTAGCTACAAAAGGAGACGGTCCATCTCTTTTCTTTTTTTTCCCCTAAGACTCAAAAATACTCAGCAGTTGCCATTCATGTTCACCATATGCTTTTTCTAGTGCAATGTACATCCATGAGGAGTTTAGGCTCTAGCCAATGGATAACAAGGTGAATATCAAGCTTCATCATGGCACTCCACTCACCCAGAGAATGACCAGAGGTGATCTAGACATTGTGAGAGAGAGGCCCTCCTGAGTAGAGTCTAATTCACTTGAATACTAGAATTTGCAGACCTTAAAGAAAGCAAGAAGGGGGTATACCACAGCCCTAAATCTCAAGGAAGTAGCTATGAGACCCAAGTAGGGAATAATCAGTTCTCTATTTTGGACTTTGTGGTGGTAATGTGGAGAGGGCTGGGGCAGCCAGTTTTCCCAGGCTATGGGAAATATGCATGAAATAGTCCAAGTAGATAAACTTGGGTGGCTATGAAGACAAGTTCCACTCAAGCCCTTGGAACCAAACCCCTAAGTGATGTATAGAGCTGGGGTGTAATCAGGCCCCTTCAACAGCTTTGGAAGAGCTGAAATACAGTCAAAGTCCACTGAGAAAACTAGAATCTTCATAGGATGAGGGACATAGAGCTGAAAGTGACCCAGAAGGCCATTTAGCCTCAAACCACCCCCTCTCCCATTTTACAGATGAGAAAGCTGAGGTCCAAGGAGACTAAGTGTCAGGTGGCTATATGGGTCTGAGGTCATGCCTTGGGAGCTCAATCTATCATCTGACCTCCTCCATACCTGGAAACTTCTGAATATCACCCCCACCCTCTGATTCATTCCCGCTACACCTTCTTCTTCTCTCTGGACTCAGGAGGAAGTGCCCATCTCCTTCCCTTTCATTTGTATTCTTGATCTCACCCTTTTCCATGTATGACCTTGCTCCATCACCCATTCTCTCCTCTCTCTCCTCCCTCTCTCCTCTTCTGTCTCTCTCTATCTCTCTGTCTCTGTGCCTCTCTCTGTCTCTGTCTGTCTCTGTTTTTCTGTCTGCCTCTCTATCTCTGTCTCTGTGTCTCTCTCTTTTTCTCTGTCTGTCTGTCTCTGTCTTTGTCTCTACTGCCCCCCCCGCAACTAACTCATCTTCTGCTGTCTAGGAAACTGTGTTTCCCCCATCTAAAACCCTCCCTTGACCCTGAAGGTGTTTTCCTATCACCTTCCTTCCTTTCGATATCAAACTTGTAGAAAGAATCACCTATGTTCGCTTAGGCCACCTCCTCATTACCCATACCCTCCTCAGACTTCCTGCAATCTGGCTTCTGGATCCACCATTCCACTAAAACTGCTCTCTTCCTGGCCACCAGTGATGCCTACTTGCTACATTTTATGGGCTCTTCTCAGGCCTCATCATCCTTGACCCCACAGCATCATTCAATATTGTTGACCACTCCTTATGGACAATCTCTTCTCCCATGGTCTCTGTGCCACTGCTCTGAAATGTTTCATGCCATTCACCTTCACCCAAGCTACATTTCAGCCCAATGGCTTATTCCACATTCTCCAGTATTACCCTCTTCTTTCTGGCTGCTAAACCTTTTCATAGGTCATTCTTCATGATTGAAAGTTCCCCATCCAACTACCATACCTTTCTACCCTCACTCCATGCCCATACCATCTCTATTAAAATCCTTCTCCATCAAGGCTCATTGCACCACACTCTCACCCTGCCCACAGACTCTTCTGACCCTTAAATCAGGTGCTCTGGACCATATCCAAGGGAAATAAATTTGGAAGCCTGTGCAGGATGGATTGGAGGTAGGGTAACCTGAGAGGGGAGAAGAGGTGAGCACAGGATTGAAGAAGACAGATTTCCAAACCCATGTAGCTTAGAGTCACTTGACACAAGAAGGTCTCCCTCCCAGAGCTGATGAGAAAGAATCCACCATGACCCATGCTTTCAGTATGGAGTCCTGGGGTATCTGGACCACCACAGGGTTCAGAGTAAGAAAGGGAAGCAGAGATATGGTATTTAGCAAACAGAGTTTTCTGTTCCCCCAGGGTATAGCTCATCTGGGTTTACCATGTCCTCAGCTTCCAATATGGGGGTCCAGGTCACTGGCTTTTTGATGTAGCCAAGATGACTCCCACCTTGATAGGAAACTGGGCAATCAATATCCCTCTCCCAAATTGGGGCCCATGACCCCTTTCACAATCTCAACAGAACCTAGTCATAGGAAAGAATCTGGAGCGGCAGGGCCCTCAGAGACCCTCTAGTCTAAGCCCCTCATTTTACAGATGAGGAAACTGAGGCTTAGAGAGTCTAATATAAATTCACACAGATAGCTAAGCAGCAGAGTGAGCAATCTGACTCCACTCTAAAGTCACCAAAGGGGAGAGGCCACAAGGGATAGGAAGGGGGCTAGGGAGGAGGGACAGAGCCTTAGTTCCAAGGACAGGGGCTGAAGAGACCGGATATTTTAGGAAAAGAAGACTCTCACCCCCAAGCCTGGATCAGGCTTTTAAACTCAGGCTTCTAACTCAGGGGGCAGACCTCTGCACAAAGAAGAGAGCAAAATCACACTCAAAAAGGGCCTGTGGAATTATTTAGTCATTGAAAAAAGGTACAGCAAGCTGCCCAACAGAGAGCTCAGAAGGGCTTGCTGGTCCTCTGCAGACGCACTAGCTCAGCAAAAATGAGGTGGCTTCCCCTCTGGGGCAATCAGAGAGATGGAGACACTCTCTATCCCCAGGAAAAAGGAGGAAGATGGGGACTGGAGGGGGGAGTTGAAGTCATTGTGGGGCTGAGATGGTGAGAAGCCCAGGGGGCACCTAGACCAGATTTCTTCCCCCTTCTTGCCATGGCAGGAGTGGCTACAAGAGGAAGTCAGTGCTGCCAGGTCAGTGTGGGGTGTCAAGGAGCAGTGGGAATCCAATGCCATTTATAAGGCATCTATTGAGAGCTGGCCCTGGGCACGGGTTGTGCTGGGCAACAGGGGCAGAGAGATCAAGGATAGCCCTGTTCTCGCTCTCAAGCTTGTGGTTTAGGAAACCAATCTGAGAGCCTGGAGTTGGGTGGGTGCCCAGTAGGAGTCAGTGGCTATGGTGAGAGGGTGTTCTGGGATAAATTCACATAATGATAAGAAGATCAGGGAGGCAGGTTGGGCAGGTGGCAAGATGGAGGTTGGGAAACAAGGCAGTGTCTTTGGGACTTTTCATAACAACTTTTCTTTTGAAACTAGGCCTGTGACTTCAACAGCATTAGAGGAATCCCAGGGAGAAACTGTCTACACTGCAGGTCTAAATTCTCAGCAATTTATCCTCTTAGAGGGTTTCCTGGGGCACTGAGGGCAGTGTTACAAGTGTACCAAGCTTCCAAGCCTGCTCTCTGGTCACCATCCCACACTGATGTCTCAATGATAACAATGAATCCCATTTCTCGAATGTTCGAAGAACCAGAGAGACCATACTAGAGACAGAGCCTCAAAGTCAGGAGAAGCTTGCCCAACATAAACTGGCCATGCCACCTTGGGGCATTGCTTCACGACCCAATGCTCCAGGTGCCTCTCTGACTCTGTAGAGGCTGCTGACCTTCACCTGCAAGTGCTCTATGCCAGAAACAACACAAATCCTGTCTCTATCCTTTGAGCACTTTATACACATTTACTCTCATAATCCACGAGGTAGGTAGGTGCCACTGTTATCCCCACTTGCAGATGAGGAAATGGAGGCCCAGAGACATTGTGACTTGCCCAAGATCACACAGCTAGGATGTGGTACTCAAGCAAGGGTCTTCTGGACTCCAGGTCCAGCACTAAAGTCATGGAGAAGGACCAACTCAGGTAGAGGAGAGCTTGAGCAACCCTGAGAGAGACAGTGGAGTCAGGACAGAGACTGTGTGTAGGGTTAGGTTATATTGAATTGTAAACTCCTTGAGGGCAGAGACTGTCTTGCCTCTTTCTGTAACCCCAGTACTTATAATGCCTGGCACAAAAAATAGATGCTTAATAAATGTTGCTTCATTGATTGATTGCTTGATTGATAGTCCACTAGCATGCCATTCCTTCCTCCAAAACAGGGTATGACTGTATGGAGTAAGCAATGATAAAACAGTGTAAGAACAGACTGTTTTAAGAACAATGTGTTTGAATTGTGAGATTCTGAGCCCTGAGCCATAGCATTGGGTGACCAAGGGAACTGAGCATTGTGAAAAGTGTCCTGAGCAGAGACATCAGAGGGAGAGGCCACAACCTTCCTTTGTCTTTAAGGTTATCCCATCATTCCCCAGAAATCTCCCAGATGTGCCCATCCCAGGATGCTTCCCCGCCATTCCTGTTCAACTCAACCAGGATTCAGGAAGGTCCACAATACTCAGGAATTAGCTACAGCCTGGTCACTACATCCAGTTTTTTTTCTTTTCAGGATGTCTCTGATCAATGGAATCCCATCCACCTCCACCCCCTGGCCCATTTGATGATATCACAGAATGTAAGGGACAGTTACTTTAAGTAAGTCACCTCTCTAGAATTTAATATCTTCATGTGTAATTCAATTAATAAGTACTTGTTAAGCACCTACTATATACCAGACATTGTGCTAGGCATTGTGGATACAAGCACAAAGAATGAAACAATCTTAATTTGCAATGAGCTTACATTCTAATGGTTGAAACAACTAGTACATAAACCAGTACACGAGTATACCATAAATATTGTTAAGGAATACATATGCATGTGTGTGTGTGTGTGTATGTGTATATATACAAAAAAAGGGATTGGATGAGATGGTCCCTAAGGTCCCTTACAACTCTAAGTGATTCTTCATATTCTAGATGAGGACACTGAAACCAAGAAAAAAAGGTGACTTGACCAAGGTCACAGAGCTAGTAAGCTGCCAAGCTAGACTTCAATCCAGCATTCTTTTTACAACAGTATTCAAGCAAAATGATCACCTTCTTTCCAGAAGGAACATCTGTTATGCACCCAAGAAACTTCCAAAATTCCAACACTCAGGACCTCAGCCAACAAATCCCAAACCAAAAACCATCAAAAAGTGGAACCGGGTCCCCTGTGAGAACAAACATTCAGAAAGAGAGGGATAAGTGCCCCACTGCTCCAGATGCCCTGAGCTCTTAACCATAGCTTTCCCCTTCATCCAATCATGGGACTGCTCCCAAAGAGGAGTGGGCTCTGACTTTGTACCTGGTTTCGAAGCCTTCCAGGGTCTTCCCTAAACTTGTAGCCAGGCCCTTTTTCTTGAGATTTTCTTCGCTGTCAGGCATGCTGAAAAAGTCCTGCGGAGCTCACTGGACAACACTGGATAACGGACCCCAAGCAATATAAAAGTGCCTGACTGAACACTTGCAGGCAGCCACAGTAACTAGAAAACGTAAGGCAGGGGGAGGAGACAAAAGTCCACTAAAGCCAACTCCTCTCCCCCCCTCCCTATTTTGAAGCATGCTCATAAAGTCTGGGAATTGCAGGTTGTCCAATGTGGGAGCTATCCTCTCCTGCTCAGTTGGGTTGAATGAATCATGAGGAGAATTTCAATTAGAATAGTGTGCTTTTTGATGCAAATTGCCCCTGGGACACCCAGCCAATCAGTGCCTGGGATTCTGGAACCTCTGGGGCCTGGGGTTTTCTACTCAATTCTAGTTTTTAAAAGACTGAGCAAAAATGGTCCAGGACCCTCTGAAAACTAATGAAACTGAGATATGACCTTAAGTTTAAATGGTTAGTGACATATAACACTCAAAAGGGATGCTCCTCTTTTACACTGGAAGTAATGATTCATTCAAGTCTGTGACTGCTCCTTGCTGCCTGGAAAATGTCAGTCCCCTTACTCCTTCCTTCCTTCTCTTCCCCCACTGGAGGGAGCAATATGGAATCTGAACCATCTAGGATTTAGAAGAGAAAGGGAAGGAACAAGCATTTATTAAATGCCTACTGTGTGCCGGGCTCTGCACTAAGAACTTTACAAATATAGCTCATTCGACCCTCACAACAATCCAGGGAGGTAAATGCTATTGAGTCAGCTCTGGGACCTGGGTTCCAATCCTAAATCTGCCACTTACTGGCTGTGTAACCTTAGGCAAATCATTAAACATCTCTTATCTCAATTTCCTCATCTATAAAATGAGAGTATTAGACTAGTCATGAGTTCTTCACCCTTTTTGTGTCTTGCACTCCTCTGGAGCTATTGCCTACAGAATATTTCTCTGAAAAACATTTTAAATGAACAGGATTACAGAAGAAACCAATGCTGTTGAAAAGTTATTGGGGAAAAAGTGTTGTTGGGGTTTTTAACGCTCACAGACCCTGGTTAAGGACCCCTAGACTGCCTGAAGTTCCTTCCAGTCTCTAAATCTGTGATCCCATGATGTGAGGACCTCATTGGGATTGAATTTCTTTATCTGTAGGATGTAGTTTTGGGGGTTGGATGACCTCCAAGGTCAGGGCCAGCTCTAAAGCCTGTGATCCCACAGTGATCCTCAGACTTAGCCCAAGCTCCCATCCACTGCAGAAATTCCCAGTGCATCCTCCTTGATAGTAGCTTATTTGTCCATCCTCCCCTTGAATATCTTCCTCTGCAAAAAGAAATGTTTGGTGCTACATTGAAAAACAAACAAAAGTTGAACAAGAAATACAATGACTACAGTGACATGAAGAGAAAAGATTCCTGAGCACCAAAGTCAAATGCTGAGGAAGTGAAAAACCACTAACAAACCTGGAGAACACAATGAAATATACATCCTTCCTCTGGGTAGAGACGTAGGGAGCTCTGGGATAGAAGCAGATACAGTCATAGCTTGGTTTTACTTGAATATTTTTCTTTGTTTCGAGAGAAGGTTCAATTTCTGGGAGGCAGGGGATATTCAGGAATGATGTAAAAAACAAAAGGAATCAGTGAAATGAATTATCTTCTAAATGAGGGAAAATGGGCTAAATGATCTCCAAACCCTGAGCTCCAATATTCTGTGCTCTGTGTTCTATAAGATGCTAATTGACCTTGAATCTTGGAGTATTATTTGCCAGACACTCTATTTGGCATCGAAAGACAAAGGGGAAAGTCTCTGTAGCTTATGTTCTATCAGGGGAGACCCAGGGGTGGGTAATCTGCAGCCTTGAGGCCACATGTGGCCCTCTAGGTCTTCAAGTGTGGCCCTTTGACTGAATCCAAACTTCACAGAACAATGATTTATCCAAGTTTTACATAACAAATCCTTTTAGTAAGGGTAGAGATTGGGGGAAGATATGCTTGGCATTGGGGTAGACTGTACAAAGGTCCAGAGGTAGGACATGGAATGTAATGGGGGAAGAGTGGCAAGAAGGCCAACTTGGAAGGACCAAAGAGTATGAGAGAGGTCTGAGTACAAAAAGTCTGGTAAGATCAGTTGGAACTTATTTTTGAAAGTTTTTAAATGTCAAAGAGTTTGTATTTGACCTTAGAGGTAATAGGGAGACATTAGAACTGATTGTGTATGAGAGATGTGGTCAGAAAAGTGAAGTCCAGAAAGGGGACTTGAGCTATCCAGGGTCATACAGGTGCTAAGTGGAAGCAAAGTGAGATCCAGAGAAGGTGATTGAGTTGTCCAGACTCATATAGGGAAAAAATGGGGATACTGGAATGTGAGCCCATGGTGTCTATCAGCCCATCCAGGGTTATGTCCATTACCCCACATCTTACTAACTAGACTATGAGCTCCTTAAGGCTCAGTGTTCTGCCTTCTCCTTCTCTTCCTTTCCCCACACAAGCTAATAGATACAGTGCACACTTGTAGCTTAGAGAGACCATACCTCTATTGAAATATCTCCCAGGGATGGGTTAAGATCATTGAAGATTTCTTGAAAGGGATAAAAACAGAGATAACTTTTTTTCAGTGATCCTTGGGTTATTATTATTGACTTAGCCACTAAATAGGAAAACATGTGGTCCCTCAGCATCATGAAGAATGCCCTAGGTGCGGTTGTGTGAAAGAAGGATTCTCTGTAATGACACTGTGCTGACTGCATCAAGTTCCAGAACAATGCAAAGACTGAATGAAACAAAATGGAAGTCATAGTTCAAGAGTTCAGCCTAACAATTCATGTAGGAAAAGCCAAACAGATGAAAAATGTTTATTGTCTGGTCTATGGCTTGCAACTGGATGGAAGCCCCTTGGATATGGCCCATCAGAACATGTAGGAATCAATCAATATTTATTAAGCAACTGCTGTATGCCTCACTGAGCTAGGTGTTGAGGATACAAAAGCAGACAATGACTTAGTCTCTGCTCTTGAGACATTTACATTCTATGCATCTTGGACAATGAGCTGGAACCAGAGTTGAAAAGGAAGGAGAGACTGGAGTGAATTTATATTTCCATCCATGGATGAATCTGTGATGTAAAAGTGATGCACATCACACCCCACCCATGCCTACCCATCCTGTGTGATTCCTGTGCATATCTACAGGGGAACCACCCAGTGTGCTAGAGGCTTTCCCTTCAATCTCTCAACATTGTATGGATACCAGTGAGGCATGCAGGCATAGCACCCCCTTTGGACCCAAGCCTCCAGAGACCCCCTTATCCCTCAAGTTCAGGGAGTTAATCTACTCAGTTTGGGGATTCTTCCTGGGGAAGAGCTGCCCAGTTTGGAAGGTGTGAGAGTCAATACACCTTTTCCACACCCCCATTTTGTTTCCACATCTTGCCCAGAGAACCGTAACCAAATCCATATTGCCAGAAAGACATGACAATCTACTGACCTATGGTTCTACTCCCAACCCTGTGACTATGTAGACCAAAGCTCCCTTCCATGGTCACTGTTCCCTGATACATGTTATGCTTTCTCTTTTCACATTAGGACCAGGTGTCAGTGACTGAGGAGAACTCAAAGGAGTGAGAAAGGGATCGTGTCTGTGTTTATCCAGGAATCTAAAACTCCAGCCCAATGAAGACATTACAGGCCTCACCCAGCAGGAAGATGGATATGATTTGGAGGAGAGTAGAAGAACTTGACTGGCTCTTCTCTGAGTCCTTGAAAGCTCAACAGAAGCAGGGCCTTCCTTTAAGGCAACCCTGCTGCAGACCAAGATTCACTGTCCCCAGATGCCCCCATGAGAGATGAAAAGCCAGACTGGATGGGCCATGGGCCATCCCCAGATGGGGCCATTTCCCATCCTCTTACAACACTGGTAACTAAGATCACCAGAGAAGAATCGAGCCTTATAAACATGTGCTTACACAGGTAAGGGTGGGATAAAAGAGAAGAAAGATTCAATTCAAATTGGCATTCATTTATTAAATACTGATTATGTGGAAGTGAAATGGATGGGGTTAATAAATCGCAGGCAAAATTAATTAGGAATTTTGAGAGCGTCATTTATTAGCCAGGCTGGTGGCTGCCTCATGTAGAGGCCCAGAGGAGACAGCCCCAAACTGAGGTGGGTGAGTGCATTTTAAGCATTTCGGCGCTACTCGGTATAGCCTTGTGGTTTCCGCAACAAACAGAGTTTTGACAGAGCAAGGGGGGGCTTGTTGTTAGGCAAGAGCCCCCAAAACAGAAGGGGTTGTCAGGGTACTGCTAGGTAAAGGACCCCAACAGAAAACGGGTGCCAGGAGAAGGACCAATCACAGACTGGTTGTCATTCAACATAGAGTAGTTGTCAGGAAGGGGTGGGGCTAGTTGCCTTGCAAGGGGGGTCTAACATTAGGGGGGCACAAGTGGTTATCATGCAAATGGACTAAACAAAAATGACTGTTAACAATTCATCAGATATTTCACAACCCAAAGGGGAATAACGTTTTGACAGGGGCCCAACAAAAAAACCTGTTACTAGGCAAGTTATCCAACCCTGCCCAGTAACCTAACAGATATCCCTCAACCTCGGGGCCCAGGGAGGAATAATGTCTATTTCAGAAGGAACTACATTAGTGCTGATCAATCGAGTATTTATCACACATCAGTTATGTGACAGGCACCTTGCAAGATGCTAGGGATAGAAACCAAAACAAAACAGCTCCTGTCCTCAAGGAGTTTATCTTTTCTAGGGGAATAAAGACAAAGATAAAAAAATCTCTGTCTTCAAGGAACTTACAGGGAGCACAGCAAATACGGAGATCAATAGAAGATACAGGAAGTAGAGACTTGGAGAGACCAGGAAAGGCTTCAGTCAATCAATCAATTAACATTTATTAAGTACCTACTGTGTGCTAGGCACTGTGCTAAAAGTTAGGGAATACAAAAAGAGGCAAAAGACCGCCCCTGCCCTCAAGGATCTTAAAATATAATGGAGGAAACAGCATGTAAACAGCTACATACAAAGCAAGGTATCTATAGGGTAAATGGAAAATAATGAACAGAGAAAAGGTGTTGGAATGAAGAGGGGCTGAGCAAAGCTGCTTGTAGGATATGGGACTTTAACTGGACTTAACTGAAAAGGGAGAGCATGCCAAGAACGAGGGAAAGTCAGTGAGATGGCATCGAGTTGGGACAGAGAATGTAATGTGTAAGGACCAGCCAGGAGGCAGTGTCACCAGATCACAGGGTACAGGTTTAACAAGACTGGGGAGGTGAGGGAAATTACAAAGGGTTTCAAATGCCCAGCACTGCATTTTATCTTTGATCCTGGAAGGCAGCAGGAGCCACTGGATCCTACTGAGTAGGGGGCCTCATGTGGCCAGACCTATATTTTGGGAAAATCACTTTGGTAGCTGAATGGGGGATGGACTAGAGTGGGAAGACATGTGAGGCAGGCAGGCTGAGCAGAAATCATTGCTTCACCAAAGTGATAGCAACTGAATATGGCCTTGAATAAAGACAAGGATTCGAAGAAATAGAAATGAGGAGAAAGTGCATAGGACTGGGGGGAGATATTGCACTGAATGCCCCCAGTGCCTTCACCTTCCTGCCCTCACCTCCCATCATGGGTGAAATGATCATCCAATACTTTCCCACATTTTTTATCAATGAATTGGATAAAAACATAGAGCACAAGGACATCAAATCTGGTCGAAATCAGTCAATAAACATGAATTGCTTACTATGTGCCAGGTCCTGTGCTAAGTGCAGCATGTAGGTTGACATAAATAAGATCTAAAGAGACTCAGTGGGCTGAAACAACAGCACACAGACCCAATAAGATACAATTTAATAGTGGTGTATATAAATGCCAATACTTGGCTACCACAAAATTAACCAAATAAATACAGGATAGCAGTGACTGGGCTGGGCAACAACTCCTGTGAAAGCTATCTGGGACTTTTAGCAAACTCAACCAGCGTCAACAGGGTAACATGGCAGACTCCTCCCTACCCTTCCCACCCCTGCCAAAAAAAGCTAATGCAGATTTAGATTCCATTAATAAGAGCATCATTACTGCGCTGGGAGAAGATAATCCCAAACCTCTCGGTCCTAGTCAAAACACATTTCTAATCTTGAAGTAGAGAGAGGGACACGTTTTGATACTGTTTTCAATTAGTTCTAGGAGCTACTTTTTTGAAAAGAAGGACATTGGTAAACTGAAGTGCGTCCAGGGGAAAGCAACCAAGATGTTGAAAGAATCAAAAAAGTATATCACTTGTGAAGATCGGTATAAGAATGTGGGGATGGTTGGCATGGGGAAAATTTGGAAATGAAACATGATTACTATCTGCAAAGAACATGTTCTTGCAAACAAGGAATGTGTTTTTGCAAACAAGGAACAGATCCAACACCAGTGGATTAAAGCTGTAGGGAAACGAATATCCAACCAATTTAAGGAAAAAACTCCCAATTGGGAAGTTTGTTGCCTTCCTAGCTGAGGATTAGAGGGCATCCTTGAGGGTTCTATGGACCCCTGTCTTGCCCATCATGCCAGAAAAGGAGCTGAGCAGTCAGACTGCCCTCTCTACACTCTGGTCACCAGTCCAACTCTCACCCCAGGAGATTATCTTTAGAACATCAGAGGGAGCCCCCAGGGCACAGATGACCTGGATGGAACCTTTAATAAAACAGGTGAAGAAATTGAATATCTGGAGAAGACTCTAATACTTCTTTAATCGAATAAACTGGGTGCCATGATATTTACAAAGGATCAAACAGAAAGAGAAATAGAGGACATCCTGAGGTTTCACATTGTACAGTTGAATAAAACAAAGTCTATCTTCCCGGTGATTTTGTAGCTAAGCTTAGACAAAACCAAAGTTGTTTTTGACTGGCATTCTGGAGCTCTTGATTCCAGTTGTGGTTGTGTTTGTAGCTAACTGTATACCCTTGGGTAATTTTAATCTCTGTGGTCCTCTGTTTCTTCTCCCCATCAACTGACAGCTCTGTGGAGGCTTGATGGTCCATCCCATACAAAGTGACAGGGAAGAATATATTTTTAATATCTAAGAAAACTTTTTTCTTACAGTCATATTTCTTCTGTGCCCAGTCAAACCTTTTTCAGATCTCCCTAAGGCAGATCAGCAAAAGTCTTATTATCTGAATTGAGATCACTCATGTCCCAGACTCAACTAAAGAATTAATGCTGCAGTCCATGCCTAGAATCATGGACTCTCAGGATTCCACAGCAACGACAAGAAATAGAACTCTAGCCACTGCTACCCCCTGCTGGCCAGGGCTGCCTCCCCACAATTCAGAAAGTGGTTCCCACCTCTCCCCAAACCCATTCTTTTTCTCTTTCTTACCTTCACCCTGACCCTCCAGAAAATATGTTAAAGTAAGTTTTCCATTTAAACTAGTTCAAACTTCCTCGTACCTCAACAATAATGGGATGGAGAGGAAGAAAACCCCATCAAGATCATGCTCCTCATTTGTATCCATTGATGTCCATCCTAGAGAATGTGAGGAAGGGCTTCCCTCCCTCCAGACCCAATGTTGGGTGGATTTCCTATGGTAAACAAATGGGATTACAGAGACCACAGTCATACAGGACAGGCAGGCAATGAGATCACAGACTCATGAAAGTACTTGAGACAGGAACCAATTCATTTTTTAAAAACTTGATTGAAATCTTTTGTTTTTACATCACTTACCCTTTTCAATACAGCCTTCCCTCAGCCTCCTCCCAGAGTTGTTTCTTATGAAAACCAAAGACAAATGGGGAAAAATGCAAGAAACTGAAGTTGAATGTCATTTGCTTAGGACCAGCATTTAGAGCTGTTGGGGACCTTGGCCATCATCTAGTGACACCCACTCATTTTACAGATAGGGAAACTAAGACTTAAAGAGGTAGAAGATCCAGGATCTCATGGGTAATAAAATGATAAAGTCAGTCAGCCAATTAACATTTATTCATTGCTTACTATGTGCCAAGCACTGTGCTACGTGCTGAGTGCAAGGCAGTCCTCACGGGAGCTTACGATCAAATGAGAGAGAAAATGTGCAAATAAATATGCACAAAGCAAACTCAATATAGCACTGGAAATAATCAGCAGAGGGAAGGCACTAGAATTAAGAAGGGCTTGACCTCCTGTAGGAGGTAGGATTGTAACTGGGACCTAAAGGAATTGAGAGATCTGGGAGGCAGAGGTGAGGAGGGAGAGAATTTGTGGCAGAGGGACAGTCAAAGAAAATGTATGAAGTTGGGAGATGCTGAGTCTTGTTAAAGAAACAGCCAGGAGGTCAGTGTCACTGCATGGAACAATACAAGAAGGAAAGGGACCATGAGCTGTAAGATGACTGGAAAGGTAGGGAGGGTAGGTTATGAAGGTTTGGGAATACTAAATACAGGATTCATATACTAACCTAGAGGAAATAGGGAGCCATGGGAGTTTGTTGAGTAGAGGTGAGACATAGTCAGACCTGAGCTTTAGAAAAATCACTTTGATAGCTAAGTGGAGAATTGATTGGAGTTGGGAGAAACATGTAGCAGGCAGAGCAACCTGAAGGCTATTAAAATGGTCCAGGTATGAGGTAATGAAGACCTGGCTGCACCTAGGTGGTGGTAGTGCCAGAGGGGAGACAGCATGAAAGAGATTATTATGAAGTTCAAATCAAGAGGTACCCTCATTAGACATGAGGGTGGGGTAAGAGAGAGTGAGAGAATGAAGGTGACACCTGGGGTATGCCCCTGGGTGAAAGGGAAGATAGTGGCACCCTCAATAGTAATAAGGAAGTTTGGAAGGGATGAGGGAAGATGATGAGGTCATGGTGGGATGTCTATAGGACATCCAGGTTGAGATGTTCAATGAACAGCTGGAAATGCAAGGTTGGAGGCAGAAGAGAGGTTAGGACCAGATAAGCTGATTTGAGAATCATCAGCATAGAGATGATATTAAAATCCATGGGGTCTGCTGAGATCACCAAGCAAGTGGTCTAAAGGGAGAAGACAGGGAGGCCCGGGACAGAGCCCTGGACTTTTGGGTCACCCCTAAGTTAGTGGATGAAGATCAGCAAAGGAAACTGAGAGAAGCAATTAGATAAGTAAGGAGGATTTGAACCCAGATCCTTTGTTCTTTCTACTATAACCAGTTATCTCTACAGGAGAGCAAACACTGGACCATCATGAATCAATTTGTAGATTAGAAATGTTAGTCCTGTGTTTTTCATTACCACCATCACCACCACCCCACACACAAGCACACATATACACATACATACACACACACCATTTTCAGCTTGATTTGGGAGAAATTAACTAGATCTGGCATCAGGAAATCTGGGTTTTAATTCTGCTTTAGAAACTCACTAGCTTGGGGTAGCTAGGGAGTGCAGTGGATAGAGCAGTGGCCCTGGAGTCAGGAGGACCTGAGTTCAAATATGACCTCAGATACTTGCTAGCTACATGACCCTGCGTAAGTCACTTAACCATGATTGCCTCCACAGACAGAAAGAAAAATTTACCAGTTTCATGATCAGGGACAAGTCCCTCCCCCTCCCTGGGCCTCAGTCCCCTCATCTGTAAAATAAGGAGATCAGACTAGATGATCTCTCGGGTTATTTCCAGATTTTATCCTATAATCCGTTCACTCCCATGTAGATCTGTCAGTTACTTTCTGTATTTTCTTCTCTGAGGAGGGTGATATAAGCATTATCCCCATCTTACAGATGAGGAAACTAAGGTCCTAAAATGTTGCCCCAGATCCCACTGCTGTAAGAACGTAACAATGATGATGATAATTAGTAACCCACTTGGGAATGTTCCCAGGTCCTCCAACTATGAATTCAAGCCTCTTTTCCATTTTTACTCACTACCTCGTTTACATTTGGAATTGCTTTATAAGGAGACATGAGATTTCCTCACTCTTCCCCCTAGGACTTAGTGGATCCAGGGACTTAAAACTCATTTACACTGAGGTGTGACTGACTATGCCATTCTTCTTCTCTACACTGGTTTCCATGGGAGAGACGTGGGAATGAGGATGTCAGCAGGCACCGCTGAAGGAAGGAAGAGGATGTCAGAGTAGGGCAAAAGATATAAGGACGGAGAGGCTGGGGTTGCTGAAGACAGTTTCACTGAATGCAGTTCTGCTGTTGGCCAGACCCTGTGCCTAAGAGACTATGGGAAGATTCAAGGAGGAAAATGCGGAGAAAGCCCTCAGTCCCAGCCAGCAGTGATGCAAAGCATGGGAAGAGGCACCATCCTGGGAAGGCAGAAATATCTGATTTCCCCACAAAGCTTCCAGTACTAGGAAGCTCCTAATTGTAGACTGGCAAGTTTAGGACAAATAAAAGACCATCCTATTTTATACCTGAATAATGATGTTGAGGAATACCTGCCCCATGAGATGTGTATAATCTGAAAGTGAGAATGGGGCCAAGAAGGGGCAGAAACATCCAGATAAGAAATCGTTTGTGGGTAGAGTCAGGATACACCATCAGAGTCAAGGCACTGACAGACTTCGGACAATTCAGCCTGTCTCTTTGAGCCTTAATGGTCCCTTTCTGTTAAATGAGTAGAAATTCCTGCTCTGCTTCCCTCCCAGGAGGAAGGATCAGATGAGCTGATATAAAGCACCCTAAAACCACAGATGAGGTTTGGACCTCTTAACCTGGGGTCCAGGGTCTTACAAGGCCTCCATCAACAGATTTCAGAGGGTCTGTGAGCTAGGCTTCTAACTGAAACTTAGAATTTCCTTCCATTATTTTAAAATATGGTATTTGATAAGAGATGGGCTACACTAGACTACCATGGGGTCCATTACACACACACACACACACACACACACACACAGATTAAGAACCCTTACCACAAAGTATAATGTACACTCAAGCATCATGAGCATTCTGGGACATAGAATTGTGCGCTGGCACAGTTGCCTGTACCTGTGTCCTGGTTTTAGAGCCTGAGGTCCAAAATCCAGTTCTCCTTTCTCCTACAGGTCAAGGCCTACAGTCCCTCAACTTTGCCTCTTTGAGTGGATCCAGTGGGGGATCTAGGAGAAAGGTTTTGGGGAGCCAAGATGGCAGAGTGATCAGTAATTGCTATCTTCCTTTCCTTGTTGAGCTTGATGAGCCCAGAGAATATCTCCCTGGGAAAAATCCTGGAACAGTGAGAGGAGAAGAAGGGGTAAATAGTCTCTTAGCTTGGGAGGCCAGGAAGATCACTAAGGAAGGTCTCTCTTGCTGTGGCTGAAGGAGACCAGTGCAGGACCAGAGTTGTCCCAGACAGCCCCATCTCAGCAAACTGGGAGAAGATTCTGAGCCCTGGTGAAGTCAGCAACCACTAATACCAAGACCCCATGCATGCCTCAGCACCCTAGGGGAATCGGGAAGACACTAGCATAGATGGGATCACCAACCACTGAGTTTGCCTACGCTCTAGTTCAGCAGAGGAGACCACCTGTGGCCAGACCACCCCTCCCCCACACTTAATGAGCTAGCTCCAGGGTAACCTCGGGGGAAACCCTAAAAGACCTCAGTTGGCCTCTGCTTTCCAACACTAGCCAGCTCATCACCAGGTAAGCTGCAGCATCTTAATTTCTAGCTGAAAGAAACAGAGGCCACAATACACAAAGTCTTAAGTTTTAGGCACAAGAACTGTGGGACAGAACCCCCTGTGCCCCAGATGCAGAGATCTACTTTAAAAGCCAGGAAAAGGGTGATTATCATGAGTAAGAAACAAAGTAGAAAAGAAAAGACCATAAAATCTTTCTATGGGGACAAGGACCAAAACAGAAATACCAAAGAGGTCAGCATTGAGACTGTACTCCCATCTGAAACTTCAGAAGGGAATACAAACTGGTCTGAAGCACAAAGAGACTTCTTGATAGAGCTCAGGAAGGATTTTAAAAGCTGAATTAGAAAAATAAAAGAAAAACTGATCAATGACTAAAAATATGAAAAAAGAAATCACAGAAGAACTTAAAAGGACAATTGGACAAATGGAAAAGGAGATGCAAAAGTTAATTGAAGAAAACAATTTGATAAAAAATTAGAATCAGGCAAGCAGAAGCTAGGAGAAAGGTTTTTACAATCTTTTTTTTTCTGGTGGGTGACCCAGATAATGCCAAACATGGGGTGACTTGGGCCACTTCCATGATAGTATGGACACAACAGCAGGAAACCTGGACATTTGTACAAGGTAAGTCTGCAGAAAAGAAAAAGGCTTGAGAAATTACCCCAACCAGGGATGATTCTGAGTAAAGATGCTATCATTCCTTTGGGTACCTTCCCATCTTTCTCTCATTCATCTATTCATTCAAACACATGTAGAAACAGCCATGCAAACCATGAAAAGAATGAGCAAAAGCAAAGAAAAGTAATTATGAAATAAAAGATCCTGGCTTAAAGACCTGAGGTCAGTTCAGTTGAGCAAACATTAAAGAGACAATCTTGTGCAGTGAGAATTCTACTAGGCACAGAAGGAGGCAATGAGCTTTGATGAGGCAGGGTCTCCTCTCTTCAGAGAGCTTATCGATGTAGCAGGTATGATCCACAAGCAGACAGTACTCTCCTTCGCACTTCATTTCCCTCTTAGTGCCATTTCCCTCTTAGTGCCCCTGAATTGGCTCATAGATGCTCAGTACCCTTCATTTGGGTGTGTGATTGGTCCAAAGATGGGTAACCAGAAAGAAAATGGGACTAAAGATGATGGCCAAAGAGAATGAGGCAAAGGAAAAGTAGGAGGGCAGAAGAAGAGCTGTCTCATGGGAAAAGGAATTCTATTTGTTCAGCTCAGCCCAGAGAACAGAATGAAGAGTGATGGCCTGCCAGAGGGTCCAGTTTGCACCAAATAGCCAACAATTCAAACCAACAAATTCAACTTCCTAATAAAGGCGTCCACAAGGGGATGGATGAAGTCCCCATTGCTGGAGGTCTTCCAGCAGAGGCTGAATGACCACTCGCCAGAGACATTACAGAGGGGGTTCCAGTTCAGGAATGGGATGAAATAGAAAAATTCTGAAGTCTCTTTCTACTCTGGGATTTCCTTAAGAGAAATTAGTTTTTTGCCTCAGGAACAGGGGATCATTGGGAAAGTTTCAGTTGGCCAGAAAATTAGGAAAGCAGCAGGTCAGGGTGTCCTCTGGTGTCAGCTTTTTGAAGTGCCTCCTTCATTGGCCTTCCATTTCATTAACATAAAACAAGCCCATCAGAATAAGATCCCAGGCCAGCTGAGGAAGGGCAAATAAAAATGCATCATGACCACAGCCAAGTTTTGAGGAGGTTTGTGAGGGCCTAGAAAATGATTTAGTCTGGAGAATTAGGATGGAAGAACATCTGGATAGCTCAGTTATTCCATTCCTCCATTTCTGAAGAAGTCACCTAGAGATCAAAGAACTTTTTTGTTTTCTTCTCATTACAGTTTTAGTAACAATACTAATAGTTCTCATTTACACAATATATTAAAGAAGGTTTGGGTTCAAATTACACACAACTGCCACTTACAACCATGAGCAAACTCCAAAGTTTGTAGACTTCAACTTCCTATTCTAAAAAATGGGATTTCCAGGGTTCCTTCTGGTTCAAAACTCAAACCTCAAAACCTGTGGTTTCCAAAATACTTTGCCCCTAGACAAATCCTCGATTCACCTCTATTTTTACAGACAAGGGAAGTGGTTCAGAGAGAGAAGTGAGTTGCCTGTGATCACTCCATCTAGTGGGTCAGTCTTCCAAATCCCAATCTTGTACTCTTTCCCTATGAAATCATGCTGTGGTTTGTAGCTTCAGAAAGTGAAGCTGCTCCAGGTCACTACGTGGCCCACTTCCCCTCCTGGGTTTCAGTTATTTCATGCACAAGATGAAGGGGTGGGGCTAAGTGATTTATTCCACATTCAACAAGCATTTAATAAGTGCCTACTGTATGCCCAGCATTAAGTCAAGTGCTAGAGATACAAAGAAAGTTTTAAAAAATCTTTGTCCTCAAGGAGTTTACATTATAAGGAGTAGTTGTTTGTCCTTCTCCCGTGAAGAGGATCATGACATCAGGAAGGTGATGTCATAACTCAAAAGTGAACTGGATTTAAGTGAGTCAGGGCTGTGCAAAGGCACAAGCCTCATTCTCTTCTCCAAAGGCATCTGCGTCCAGTGACAGGATATAGATCAAAATGACTGGAGATAGCCCTACATAAATTCCAATGGGAGAGACAACATGGAGGAGGCAGCCTAGGAAAGGAGGGATTCTCAGAGGCTGAGGTCACAAGGGGGCATTCCACAAACAGTCTCTAAGATCTTTTCAAGTACTGCTTTATGACTTAAAATGTTCTTTTCTTTTCTTGTAAGGCAAATCATTTTAACAAGCATTTAGATAACCTTCTAAAGGCCTTCTCCAATGAATGCCTCATCATGGCCTGGGGATGACCCTGAGGTTTATGTTCAAAGAACATTTCCTGTGATGGGTCTGACAAGTTGGAAAGTCTTCAGGTATGATGTGCTCAGTGGGCTGTATCCATCATCCAAGCACCAGTCTAATCTCTTCATCCCAGTCAAATTGACAAAGATGCTTAAAAATGGCAAAGCTGAATGTTACAGGGGCTATGATGGAGCTGTGAAATCGTTCAATAATTTTCTAAATCAGTTTATAATTATGTAAGGATTGCTCTTATTCCCTTTGATCCC
Organism: Bettongia penicillata ogilbyi; assembly: GCA_023548195.1. Taxonomy (NCBI): domain Eukaryota; kingdom Metazoa; phylum Chordata; class Mammalia; order Diprotodontia; family Potoroidae; genus Bettongia; species Bettongia penicillata. Next base: position 7,320,094 of record JAJHZJ010000022.1, read on the forward strand.
ACCATTCCACTGTTGGGTTTTAAACATTTAAAGAGGCAAATAACGGAAAGAAAAGATGTATACACTTTGTAAAACATGTAGAAAATATTATTTGTGATAGCAAAAATCTGGAAATGAAATGTATGCCAGTGACCATGGAATGACTAAATTCTGGTATAAGAATGAATGACAAAAAATTCATTAAGTATTTACCATATACAAAGCTCCATACTAAACATGGACACAATCAGACAAACCAGACAATCCCTGCTCTCAAGGATCTCCCATGGAGCACAGGATGGTACAGCAGAAGGGCAAATGGCAAGGTCCCCTGGGCTGTCCCTAGAGTACAGCAGCCACATAGGTGGTAATGCAGCATATTTTGTGGCATTTTCATTGATAAAACCATCTTTGTTTCTGATGTTGACCTATCCAGCAATGCCAAAGACTTTAGTGTGGGGAGGTAGGGATAATAAAAAATAATGAACATGAAAAATTCAGAAAAATGTGGGAAGACTTGTAGGATGTGATTCAGTGAAGGAGGGCCAAGGGAGTAGCCTGCACAATGTGGATTTGTGACTGTGACAGAGTAAACAAGGAGCACACTGAAAGCCGATAAACCTTGGGTCAAAGACAATGGGCAAGGCTGGGACAGTGATTAAAGGTGAGGCACATATCTTCCCTTTCTTTTAACAAATGCAGGTCACTAAACTTTAGTACAGAGAGATAGACAATCATGCTAATGGGCAGTTGCTTCATGGGTGTTGGAGAGTCACTTGTGTCAGAAATAAGAAGGCAAGAGGTAGTCTGGCAGCGCCTTTGTTGGGCAGGGACAGGACCCACCTCCAGGGAAGTCCCACCCTCCTGCCCTCCTCCACCCCCCAGATCTTCTTAAATGCTGGCCTTAGTCAAACAACAAACCTTTGCTATGTCTACCTCTCCTCTGCCACAACCACTGCCGGCTCAATTGAGCGCAGTTCTGAGTGGACAATGCCAACTTCATTTCCTGGGACTACTCTTCTCAGACTCAGCCTTCAGCCCCACCCCCTTGCACTTGGGGTCAATGTTTTTCCTAAGCTTTTACCAGGTGGCCACACCTTGGGCACTGCATAGGCTGGCTAACCTCAGGGGAGGAGGACAACTCTGGGTGCTTCACAAAGTCTGGGCACTTAATGTCCCCTTTATGTGGCTGTCACTCACCTTTCCAGTCTTGTTTCATGTGGCTCCCCCGAAGCAGTCTGCATCCTGGCCAGCCTTACTGATCAGTCCTTCTATTCACATGGTATTCTATCGGCCACCTCAGCACCTCATCCTCTAAGCCTGGAAGGCATGCCCTCCTCATCTCTGCCTCTGGGCATCCCCTCACTTTCTTCAAAGGTCAGCCCAGGGAGCATATCTGTTTGACACTGATCTCTTGTCATTCTTACAATTATATCTACTTCTCATTTACCTATCTATGTGGATTCTGCATTATTCGAATTCCCACCATTCAGGCACAATTACAAGTAAAATGTGATCATTGGTTCCAGCACAATGGAAGTATGGAGTGGGAATTCAAAAAATGGGGGCACTCATGGGGATTCCCTATTCATACCATGCAGGACCTCGCTGTAGAGTGGAGTCAGTTCAGAGATCTGGGTTTGCGTCCCAGCCCTAGCCCTGAAGTAGCTGTGAGGTACAGGACAACGCACAACTTCTCTGTGCCTGAATTTTTTTCTCCGTAAAATCCAAATAGGAAGAGCAGACCTACCCACCTCACAGGTGTTGGGAGGAAAGAGCTTTATAGACCTGAAAGGCTCACAGAGAGTGAGGAATTATGGGACTGTGATGATGATGTCCTTCCTGACTCCAGCAAGGTCCTGAAACACACATGACTAGTTACAACAGAAGACAACACCTGGAAACTCCCACAGGACACAGACTTGTGCTGACACCTCTTCCTGGAGCTTTGGTTACTCAAGCCCTCCTGTGCGTACGACGGTGACCTCTGGTCGCAGTTGGCTCTCTTCCAGTGAGCAGAAAAGATCCAGGAGCACTTGGGGTCTTTCTTTGGACAGGACACCTCCAGAAACATCACCTAGGGCCACTCCTGAATGTTGTGACCAGGGCTGGGAAGGACAAGAGGTCAAACACAGACATTACCGAGATGCTTAAATCCCACAGAGCAGGCTGGAGCCAAAACCTGTGAAGGGGCACTTGGGCAAGCACAATCTAGCATAATGTGCTTTTTCAGACAACTTGAGGTAATTTTCTACCTAACGTATACCAAGAAGTTCGCAGTAGGGCATTTGGCCATTCCTTCATGTTAACTCACCCCTCCTTTATAATGTGAACCCTTCTACGAATACACAGGTGTTCCAATCAACAGCTTAGGTCGAATATGCTTATAAGCCATACTACCAATATTACATGTAAGAGGCTGAGTCATTAGTAATGCAGTCATTGTCACAATTACAATTCTTGTTGACTCATAACATGTCTCTATTCTAATAACACATGTTATTCTAACACATTCTAACGTAGAATTTGGAGCTGGAGGGCCTGTGTTCAAATGCTGACGCTGCCTACTATGAGACTCTGGGTATGTCTCTTCCTTTCTTTGGGGCTCAGTTCCACAATGTCCAAGGTCTCTTCCAGCTCACATCGCTAAATTTAGTGTCCCAAATCCTACTACCAACCACCCCCACCCCATGCTTCTCTTGGGTTCTTGAAGACTGTGATGATGATGATGATGATGATGATGATGATGATGATGATGATGATGATGATGATGATGATGATGATTGATGATGACGGTGATGGTGATGATGATGATGATGATGATGATGATGATTGATGATGATGGTGATGGTGAAGATGATGATGATGATGATTGATGATGATGGTGATGATGATGATGATGATGGATGATGATGGTGATGGTGATGATGATGATGATGATGATGATGATGATGATAATGATGATGATGATGATGATGATGATGATGATGATGAGGATGATGATGATGATGATTGATGATGATGGTGATGGTGGTGGCGGTGGGGGTGGGGGTGACAGCAACAGCAGCTAACACTTATATATGCTTTCTATGTGCTGGGCATTTCACAATTATTATCTCATTTGATCCAACAACCCTGGAAGGTGGGTGCTATGATTGTCCCATTTTTATAGATGAGGAAATTAAGGCAATAGAAATTATAGAAATTAAATAACTTGCCCAGGCTCACATGGCTAGAGAGTATCTGTAATCTAGTAACTGGATTTGAATTCTGATCTTCTTGACTCCAGGCCTAGGGTTCTAACTACTGGGTTACCTAGCTGCCACTCCACCATGACAGGAGCCTTGGCCAGCTGGAACAATCTGGAATCAGTCTGACTGCAGTCCCAAGAATGGACTGCCCCTGCTAGACAAATCCAGGAGCATTCTACCCAAGAACGAGACCCCTCAGCAACAGAAGCAGCAGCAATAGAATGGCTACCTGTGCTAGGGTCCATCCTTTATCCCTTGCTCAGGGACCTCCATCTCCTTTACTGATCCAATAATTTCTTTTAATCCCTAGGATCTGTGACTTGTTACCCTCCCAACATAGTAATTCAATTCACCAACACCTCTTAGAGAGATGCTTAAGCAAAAGGTTGAGTGACTTGCTCAGGGTCACGTAGCTCTATGTCTCAGAGGAAGGATTCAAATCCAGATCTTTTTTATTCCAAGCCTAGGACTCTATCTGCTATCCTCATGCTGCCTCTCTTCTAATAATATTAATAAATATTTCTATAGCACTTTGAGTTTGCAGAGAGCTTTACAAATATTATCTCCTTTTAGTTACACAACAACTCTGGGAGGTAAATGCTGGTATTATTTTACAGATAAGAAAACTGAGGCAGACAAAGGTTAAATGACTTGCCCAGGATCACATAGCTTGCCTCTGAGACAGGATTTGAACTCAGGTCCTCCAGATTCCAAAACCTAAACTCTATCCACTACACCACCCAACTGCTTCTATTGTATACCAGGATTTCAATGAGAGGAGACCTTCTAGGGTCTTGGCACTGATGATACAGTATGCTAACTAATGCTGTAGGGGAGTGGATAGAGTATTGGACTGGGAGTCAGGAAGATCCAGGTTCAATGCCACATTTCACATTCACTTGCTATGTGACTATGGACAAGTTGTGTAATCTGGCTGATCCTCAATTTCTTCATCTGTAAAATGAGGATGATACCACCTGTATTATAGGGTTTGCTTTGTACATTGTAAAACACCATATCCATCTCAGTTATTCAACATTTAGTCATTCAACCATCATTTATGTATGATATGTCTACCATGTGCTGGGCCAAACACTGGGGAAAGATAAGGCTTGCCCTGAAGGAGCTCACATTTCAATGGGATAACCCATCTATATGGGGCAGATGGAAGGGAATCTGTGGGGTAAGGCGTTAGCATTAAGGTGCACTGGGAGAGACTTCCTGCAGGAAGCTGGGTTTTAGTTGGGACCTGAAGGAACCCTGGGGAGCCAGGCAGCAGACATGAAGAAAGAGAGAGAGAGAGAGAGAGAGAGAGAGAGAGAGAGAGAGAGAGAGAGAGAGAGAGAGAGAGAGAGAGAGAGAGAGAGAGAGAGAGAGAGAACACCATGAATGGGATCAGACAATGAAAAGGTACAGAATCGGGACATGGAGGCTATGTGTGAGGAATAGGCAGCAGGGCAGTGCCACAGGATTGTGGAGTACCTGCTGGGAAATTAGGTGCAAGAAGATTGGAAAGAGAGGAAGGCACCATGTTGTGAAGGATTTTAGGAGCCAAAGAGAACTTTTTCTAGTAATCTTAAAGGGAGTCATATAGTCAGTGCTTTAGAAAGACCACTCTGGCATCTGTGTGGAGGATATACAGAAAAGGGCAAAGGCTGGAGGAATGGAGACTTCCAAATTTCTTGCAATAATCTAGGCAGAAGGTGATGGGGGCCTACCCCAGGGTGGCAACTGAGAGGGAGAGAGCAGAGAAAGGGGGAGATTACAAAGGGAGGAATGAGTAGAGCTGGCACTAGATGGAGGGCTATTAAAAGCCTTTCCTCAACTTGTACACGAAGGATCTGGGGATTTTCCCAATAGGGGTAGCTTTTAACTAAAGTATTTCAATGATGGCCACAGTCTTCCCTCCCTGCCCTCCTCCATCACCAGCAGATGCTTCCTTCCTCCAGAGTCCCCAGCGGATAGCTCCACCAGCTGCTGCTACACCATCACACCTGTCATTTAATAGTCCAGATCTAGATAGGCCTGACTAAACATGATTAAGTATTTATGATAAATTAATCACCTATTCAAAGCTGGAGAAGGACCAGCTTCCAAGTGAGAATAGCAAGATCTTGGAGCAATCTTTCACAGACAAATTGATTATCTTAAAAATTCCTAGGAGACAAAAATAACATTAAGTGAAAGCACCAATAAGTGCTGTTTAGTTATTGAAAATTTACCTCAAAGTTTACATTACAACCAGTTGCTCTCCGCACTGTGTTCGTCGAGAGATAACTTGTGACCATATGTGTAGTCACACCTCATAAGAGGTAAGGATGCCCAAGTGGATTAGTGACAAATTGGAATCACCAAAAATTTATGAAAGATCATGGAATCATGACTTGAGAGGTGGAAAGAACCTGATAGTGGATCAATCTGTCAACCAACAAGTATTTCTTAAGTACCTACTATGTGCTGGGCAAGTATTTCTTAAGTACCTACTGTGTGCTGGGCAGTATCCATGTAGTGGATGCTGCGGGGTACAAAGACAAAAATTCAACAGTTCTTTTCTTCAAGGAGCTTACACTCTCCCATACAGACAACATATACATATATAAGAACTGACAAAATAAACCCAGGATAAGTTTTGAGGGGAGGTCTTTAAGTGACTGGTGGTGGGAAGGGTGTCAGGCAAGGTCTCACATAAAAGAGAACACATGAGGTTTTCTTTGAAGAGTCTAAGAAGCAGGGGAAAGGAGATGAGGTTATTTAGTCCAAAGCCTTCATTTTACAGGGAAGGGAAACTGAGGCCCAGAGAAGGGAAATGACTTGCCCCTAGTCATATGGCTAGTGAATGACAGAGCTGGGATTCAACCTCGGTCCGCTAACCCTAAAATCCAGCACTCCTGCTTTAAGTAGACCAAGAACATAGATCAGGATAGATTGCAGGATGTTAGAACTACAAAGAATCTAATTACAGCAAGATTCTCCTAAAAAAAAATAGGTCTCATTTCTAAGCTATATAATGGGTTGATTCAAATTTATAAGACTAAGAACAATTCCCCAATTGATAAATGGTCAAAGGATATGAGGAGGAAATTTCCTAAAGAAGTAATCCAAGCTATCAACAAGCAACCACATAAAGTTATTCCACATTACTAATAAGGAGAAAAGCATATTAAAATAATGCTGAGGTTTCACCTCAAGCCCATCAGGTCATGATAAATACTGTAGGGGCTTCATTAAAACAAGCATGTTGATAGACTGTTGGTGGAACTGCGAATTGGCACAGTTATTCTGAAAAAAAAATAAGAACTTTGTCCCCAAAGTCACTAAACTGCGCACATCTTCTGACCCAGTATATAATCTTATTAGGTCTATACACAAAAGAGACCAAAGAAAAAAGGAAAAGGATCAGCATGTGCAAAAAGGTTGAAAGCAGCTCTTTTTGTAGTACCAAAGAATTGGAAAACAAGGTGATGCCCATCGATTGGGGAAAAGCTAATCAACTCCCGGAATGTGAATGGAATGGAATACTATTGGGTCATGAGAAATGACCAAAGTGGGTCTCAGAGAAACGTAGCAAAATTTGAAGGAACTGATGCCAAGTGTAAGAAATGAGAAGAATTTATACCATAAAATATTATAAAGATAAACAACTTTGAAAGGTCTAACTATTCTGACCAATGCAGTGACCAACCATGATTCCAAATAACTAATCATGGAGCTTGTTACCTGCCTCCTAGAAGAAAGTGATAGACTCAGAGTAGAATGTGAGACATGCATTTTTGGACATGGCCGATTGGAGGATTTTTTTTGTTTGAAAATTCAAGTTTGTTTATAAAAATTTTGGATTTTTTTCCTAATGGAGAGGAGATAGAAAAGATAGGAAATGAAATGAATATTTGCTCCTTGGAAAATATGTCTATTTGTTTGTTTATTTAAAGAATCCCCTAGCCCAAACTCCTCCTGTTCCTGAAGCAGAAAAATGTAAGCCAAAGTTTCAATGACTCACCTAAAGGAGAAAGACTAGAGCCCACCTCACTGTATGTACAAGTGAGAGGATGAGCTTTTATTTTTAGTGTGGTGTAAATCTCCAAACAGTAGTCTATACTTGCTACATGTGCTTTCTCATTGTCCATTGACTTCTGAACTATGTCATAATCTAGTGAGTTTTTTCAAAAGTGACCAATGGTGATTTTTGCCAAAACCAATGCCCTTTTCTGAGTCCCCATTCTCAAGAGCTTCTGCACCATTCGATGTTGCTCCCATCCTTGGAGCATCTTTACATTTTCTTCTCCTTTCCATTCCTACTGGTCCACATCACTCTGAGTACTCCTTTTCTGTCCCTGGGATCCTCCCTGGATTCTCTAGATACCTCTTTTTAGTCTGGACTTGCTTGTAAGCAAGTTTCTGTGGATTGATCAGACATCTCCAGAAGTATTTCATACTCCTCCAAAACAAACTCATCACACACACATACCCCAAACCTCTGCTTCCTCTAGACCAATCCCTATTTGGTTTGGTTTGGTTTTGAATCTATACTTCTCTTTATGGAAACATCATTCTGCCAAGTACTCAGGGTAGAAACCAAGACTGTCTTTGGAATTTTCCAATCCCTCCACACCCAACAATCACCAAGTCTTGTCAATCCTACAACCAACCAATCAATAAATTAACTGAGTTCTTGTTAAATGCAGCACGCTGTGTGTCAGACACTGTGCTGGGCACTGGGGATCCTAAAATCTCAAACATCTGTTCCCTCTCCTATCACTCCCCCTGCTTCAGGGTATTACTTCTGACCTGGTTTTAAGTGCCTTCTGCTAGCTGGGGGTCTCAATGCCAAGACCTTCTACAGATTACTTTCTGCTGTACAGATCAGGAATGTCACATTCCTATCAGAAAATGTCAGGGGCTTCCCATTCCCTCTGAATAAAGCTCCTTAGCATGGCATTCAAAGCCTAGCATGATCTGCCCTCAGTCTACCTTTCAGGGGGATGATGAACCCCCTCAGCTGCTGCTACACTTTATTCCTTCTTGGTCTTTTGCTGAAATTATTCCTGCTTTCTGCTTTTCTTTCTGGTTCTGCCTACAGGCAATCCCTCGGATGGCATCCGGGACTGACATAAAACCTACATCAATCCAGTCAGCTGAGTGTGTTCTCATACTGTCTCTCCCACTCTCCCTTTCTCCCTTTCTCTTTTTCTCCCTCCTTCCCTCTTCCTCCCTCTCCTCTCTTCTTTCTCTCTGTCTTCCCCCTCTCTCCCTTTTTCTGTTCTTCTCTCCCTCTCTTTCCCTTCTCCTCTCTCTCCCCTCCCTCTCCTTCTCTTCTCCCCTTCCAACTTGAAGCCTTTGATCTCTACCCCTCTTGTAGGATTTATTATACTAAATAAATGAATGAATAAATACATAATAGAACTTCGTATGTGTGAAGCACTGAGGAGACATACATAATAGAAATAGTCTACCTTGCATAGTAGCATCAAACAGTGAAAATATGATTTAGTTCCCAACCCCTAAGGCCCTAGTTCTGTGTTCCAGGCATTGTGCAAGGTGCTGGGAATACAAACCCAAAATTGTCCATCCATGCCCTCCATAAGCATGTGTCTTATTGGCAGGAGGGAGGTGGAGAAACATCCCATATACCAGTAAATCCAAGACCATTTGAGGAAAGAGAGAGCAACAACTTGGGGGGGGGAGGGGTGGGAATCAGGAAACGATTCCTGAGAGAACCCTTGAAAAAAGGTGAGGATTTAGAGGCAAGGGTGAGGAAAGAGTATATTCCAAGGGTGGAGAAGAATTTCTCCTGTAAGAAACAGCAGAGAAACCAGTGTCACTAGAGGGAGGAACATGGTTAAGACTAGGGCTTGAGTTCAAATCCTAGCTTGGCCAGTTGCCACCAGTGTGGACAAATGAACAGAGGACAGAGATGGGCTATTCTTTTCAACCAACAGTTTCTGAAGTTCAGTTTGGCCAGATTGAGAAGTTCACCAATAGAAATAACATGAAATGAGAGAGACTGGAAAAGTAACATGAAGGTAGCTTGTCAAAAGCCTTGTGGGTCAGGCTATTCCCAGGTAACAGGGAGTGTCTGAATTTTTGAGAAGAGTCAATTGTCAAGAAACAGCACAGAAACATTTATAAAGCACCTACTATGTGTCATGATTATGCTAAGCATTTGAGATATAAAGGTAAAAGACAGTCCCTGTCCAGCAGATTTCAGAAAAACCTGGAAAGACTTCCATAAGCTGATGCTGAGGGAAGTGAGCAGAACCAGAAGAAGATTGTACACAGTAACTGCACCATTGTGTGGAGACTGACTTTGATGAACTCAGCTCTTCTCAGCAATGCAAGGATCTAAGACAATTCCAAAAGACTCATGATGGACAATGCTGTCCATCTCCAGAGAAAGAGCTATGAAGTCTGAATGCAGATCGAAGCAGACTATTTTCACGTCTTTTTTGTTTTTTCTTTCTCATAGTTTTTCAGACTTTTTGTTCTGATTCTTCTTTCACAACATTACTAATGCAGAAATATCTCTAACATGACTGTACATGGATGATCAGATTGTTTGCTCTCTTAGGGAGAAAGGTGGGGAGGGAGGAAAATTTGGAATTCAAAATCTTACAAAAATGAATTGAAAAGTATCTTCACATGTAATTGGGGGAAAATAAAATACTATTAAAAAATAAATCTGGGGATGCAGGCTACATCCATATGGCTATCTTTAAATAACAAAATAAAAAAGTGACTACAAATAAAAACAATAAAGACAGTCTTCCAGGAGCTCACAGTCTCATTGAGTGGGGGGAGTGTGTTGAGGGGAGGGACATGCAAACAAATAAGCTATAAAAAGGACAGAGTAAACTGGAGACCAAGACAGATGGCAAGCATCAGCATTAAGGGGCATCAGGAGAGGCTTACTGGAGAGGTGATGAGGAAGGAGATCATTTCGGCTATGGGGGACAACTAGAAAAAAATATGGGGGTGGAGGAAGGCAGAGCCAAGATGGCAGAGTGACAGCACAGACTTTCTAGAGCACTCCTGTCAAGCCCAGCCAAATACCTGTAAAAAAAATGGCTCTAAGCAAATTCTGGAGCTGCTGAACCTACAGAATGATGGAGTGAAGCAAACTGCCAGTCCAGGACAGCCTGTAAGGTCACCAGGAAGTGTCTATTGTGCCACACTGGGAGCAGACTGCAGTCCAGTGTGGGCCACCAGCACACAGAGGGGATCTGAACAGGTCTTGGGAGTATTGAATCTCTCACACCTGTGGTAGTTTCCAGACTTCATAACCCCAAAAGCTGAGGATAAATTGAAAGGTCAGTGGGGAAAACCTGTGAGACCAGCCCAGGAGAGTGAAGGGGTCCAGCCCCAGTCCCAGGACAGCAGAAGGGGGAGGGGGGAGAGGAACCCTCAGCAGCCACAGCAGCAGCAGGGGCAGGTGCAGCCACTGTTTCTGGAGCTCTAAGCCTATAGATTGTGGGGGAATGGAGTGGATGACAGTACACTCCCCACCCCCACTGGAAGCAGAGAACAACCTTGACAAAGAGCTCAAAAGTCAAGTAAATTCTGGAGAAATGAGCAAAAAATGAAAAAAGAATCGAACTATAGAATCTTAATTTGGTGACAAGGAAGATCGAAGCATGCAAACAGAAGAAAGCAAAGTCAAAGCTCTTCTATCCAAAGCCTCCAAGAAAAATATGAATTGGTCTCAGGTCATGGAAGAGCTCAAAAATAATTTTGAAAATCAAGTAAGAGAAGTAGAGCAAACCTTGGGAATATAAAGGAGAATGATGCAAGAAAATCATGAAAAACGAGTCAACTGCTTGCTAAAGGAGACCCCAAAAATGCTGAAAAAAATAACACTTTAAGAAACAGACTAACCCAAATGGCAAAAGAGATCCAAAAAGCCAATGAGGAGAAGAATGCCCTAAAACACAGAACTGGCCAGATGGAAAAGGAGATCCAAAAGCTCACTGAAGAAAATAATTCCTTAAAGATTAGAATGGAGCAGATGGAAGATAATAACTTTGTGGAAAATCAAGAAATTATAAAATAAAACCAAAGAAATGAAAAAATAATAGACAATGCCAAATATCTCACTGGAAAAACAACTGACCTAGAAAATAGATCCAGGAGAGACAATTTAAAAATTATGGGACTATCTGAAAGCCATGATCAAAAAAAGAGCCTAGACATCATCTTTCATGAAATTAACAAGGAAAACTGGCCTGATATTCTAGAACTAGAAGGCAAAATTAAATACTGAAAGAATCCATCAATAACCTCCTGAAAGAGATCCCAAAAGAAAAACTCCTAGGAACACTGTAGCCAAATTTCAGAGTTCCTAGGTCAAGAAGAAAATATGGCAAACAGCCAGAAAGAAACAATTTGAGTATTGCGGAAGTCCATTCAGGATAACACAAGATCTAGCAGCTTCTACATTAAGGGAATGAAGGGTTTAGAATATGATATTCCAGAAGTCAAAGGAACTAGGATTTAAACCAAGAATCACCTACCCAGCAAAACTGAGTATAATACTTCAGTAGGAAAATGGTCATTCAATGAAATAGAGGACTTTTAAGCATTCTTGATGAAAAGATCAGAGCTGAATAGAAAATTTGACTTTCAAACACAAGAATCAAGAGAAGCATGAAAAGGTAAACAAGAAAGAGAAATCATAAGGGACTTCCTAAAGTCGAACTGTTTATATCCCTACATGGAAAGATAATATTTGTAACTCTTGAGACTTTTCTCAATATCTGAGGAGTTGGAGGGATTATATACATATAGGTAAAGGGCACAGACTGAGTTGAATAGGAAGGGATGATATCTAAAAAAAATAAAATCCAAGGATGAGAGAGGAATATATAGGAGGAGAAAGGGAGGAATGGAATGGAGCAAATTACCTCTCATAAAAGAGACAAGAAAAAGTTTTTTCAATGGAGGGGTAAGGGGGGAGGTGAGAGGGAAAAAGTAAAGCTTACTCTCATCACATTTGGTTTAAGGAGGGAATAACATGCACACTCAATTTGATTTGAAAATATATCTTACACTATAGGAAAGTAAGAGAGAAGGGGATAATTGGGGTGTGTGGGGGGATGATAGAAAGGAGAGCAAATGGGAGGAGGGGGTAATTAGAAGTAAACACTTTTGAGGAAGGACAAGGTCAAAAGAGAGAATAAAATAAACGGGGGTCAGGATAGGATGGAGGAAATATAGTCTTTCACAACATGACTTTTTTGGAAGTCATTTGCATCACTACACATGCATAGCCTATATTGAACTGCTTGCCTTCTCAGTGGTAATGGGTGGGGAGGGAGGAAAGGAGAGAAGTTGGAACTCAAAGTTTTAAAAAGATGTTAAAAACTGTTTTTACATGCAACTGGAAAAAAAGAAATACAAGTAATAGGGTACAGAAATCTATCTTGCCCTACAAGAAAATAGAACAGATGGGGATAAGGGAAGGGAGGAGTGTGACAGAAGGGAGGACAGATTGGGGGAAGGGGGAATCATAATGCAAAATATCTTGGGGTGGGAGAGGGAAGAGATGGGGAGAAAATTTGGAACTCAAAATCTTGTGGAAATGAGTGCTGAAAACTAAAGATAAATTAATTTTAAAAAAAAGAATAAATTTTGAGCCAAAAGGGACCATAACAAACATTTCATCCAACTTTTCAACTTACAGATGAGGAAACTGAGGCCTAAAGAGATGATGAAACAATTTGCCCAAAGCCACAAGTACTGTACTAAGTAGTTGAGAGGAGATTTTAACTCAGAACCTATGACCCAGGGCTCTTTACCCTGAACTCACTAAAATAAATGAGTTCAACAAGGAAAAAAAATGGGGGTGAAGTATCTAGGTTCAAAACCTGCTTCTGTGTGACCTTGTACAAATCCCTTCACTTCTCTGAGCTTCAATTTCCCTTCCATGAAGAGTTTAGACTAGACAGCCTCTCAGGGCATCCCTTCCAGTGCTAACCTTGACCCTATAATAAGGGTCTTCCAAGCCCTGGTCCTAAGATGCAGAAGACTTGGCTTTGGGGACCAACTCTTACTCTTACTAGCTGTGGAATCATGAGTAAATAACTTTGCTTATTTTCTTACCTGTGAAATGGGGCTAACACTACTTTTACTATCTGCCTACACAGGATCATTATGAGGAAAGGGTCAGAGGAAGTCATTTTATCAATATGATTAAACTCAGTGAATGAAGGTCAGTCATTACACTTCCATATTCCCTATGAAGAAATGTCCTTCTTGCCAGCAAGGATCAAATTCTGGATCTTTGTACAGCCCTGGCTCAATTCATTTTGCTAAATGAATGTTGTTGTATATTAGGATGATTGTATAACCCCATCTAGGGTAGGATCTGGTACAATAATCAGACATTTATTAAATTATAAAATCAGACATTTATTAAATTACCACAATCAGAAATTTATTGAATAGCAGGTATCATGTAAACATATCTTGGTTGGTGACTACATTATCTTACCTCTTTCCATTGATCCACTGACTTTTGTTCAAGAAACAACATGATACAGGGAGGAGACTTGGCCTCTACCTGTGTGACCCTGAATGAGAAATGTCTCCTCTTCGAGCCTCAGTTTCCTCCTATGTACAATCATGGATTTGGGCTACAGGTAGGTGATATCTAAACTTTCTTCCAGGCTTTAAGTCTGAGAGGTCTCTGACTCTCTAGCCACAAAACAGAAAGAGTCAAAGAACTTTGGCAAGCCACTGGCTCACTGCCTCCTGCAGCCACTCTATGTGTTTAAGAAGGGCCCTCCAGGGGTGGAGCCAAGATGGCAGAGTAGAAAGACTCACGTATGCTAGCTCCGAACTCACAGCCCATATATTTCCTGCAAGAAGAACTCCCCACAAATTCTGGATCACTGCAAGGCACACAGAAACACAGTGGAAAAGATCTCCGTTCCAGAGAGCCCTGGAGACCCGTCCCCAGGGGTCCGTTGCACCCCGGAAAGCGGAGTCCACCCCTGAGCTGCCCTGGCTGCACTGCCAAGAGGAGCAGATCCGAGCAGGCTTCAGGGAAGGAATCCCCAGCGGCCGGGAAGGTCCCTCCACCCACACGCTCTACAGGTCAGTGAGAGAGATGTCTAGGCTGGCTGAGAGGGGAGCAGGGTGTCTCCGTGGCTCAAGGCCCCTCGGGAGGCAGCGGCAGAAGGAGCGGCAGAGGCAGCAGCGGTGGCCTGGGACAGCAGGCAACAGCAGGCAGAAGTTCAGGTCTCTGCATAAACCCCCTGAGGGAACTGAGCCTGGGAGATGGCCCTGCCCCCACCCGCCCCATTACTGAAGGTCTCTGCATAAACCCCCTGAGGGAACTGAGCCTGGGAGGTGGCCCTGCCCCCACCTGAGCACAAGAACTTAAGCTCACATTGAATAGCAGCCACGCCTGCCTCGGAAAACCCATTTGAATCTCAGACCCCAAGCACTAGCTGGGCGGATCTACGCAGGGGTGGACAGGAATCTCAGAAGTCAAGTAACTGGCTGGGAAAATGTCCAGAAAAGGGAAGAAAAATAAGACTATAGAAAGCTACTTTGATGGGGTTCAGATGTTCCCACCTTTCAATTCTGATGACAAGGAAGGATTCTTACCATCAGGGTAAGATGTGGAGGTCGGGGCTGCGTCCCAGGGGGATGTCTGGTGGGCTCAGGCCATGGAAGAGCTCAAAAAGGATTTTGAAAAGCAAGTTAGACAGGTGGAGGAAAAACTGGGAAGAGAAATGAGAGAGATGCAAGAAAAGCATGAAAAACGGGTCAATACCTTGCTAAAGGAGACCCAAAAAAATGCTGAAGAAAATAACACCTTGAAAAATAGGCTCACTCAATTGGCAAAAGAGGTTCAAAAAGCCAATGAGGAGAAGAATGCTTTCAAAAGCAGAATTAGCCAAATGGAAAAAGAGGTTCAAAAGCTCACTGAAGATAATAGTTCTCTCAAAATTAGAATGGAACAGATGGAGTCTAATGACTTTATGAGAAACCAAGAAATCACTAAACAAAACCAAAAGAATGAAAAAATGGAAGAGAATGTGAAATATCTCATTGGAAAAAACCTGGAAAATAGATCTATGGGAGACAATTTAAAAATTATGGGACTACCTGAAAGCCATGATCAAAAAAGGAGCCCAGACATCATCTTTCATGAAATTATCAAGGAAAACTGCCCTGACATTCTAGAACCAGAGGGCAAAATAAGTATTGAAGGAATCCATTGATCACCTCCTGAAAGAGATACAAAAAGAGAAACTCCTAGGAACATTGTGGTCAAATTCCAGAATTCCCAGGTCAAGGAGAAAATCTTGCAAGCAGCTAGAAAGAAACAATTCCAGTATTGTGGAAATACAATCAGGATAAAATAAGATCTAGCAGCTTCTACATTAAGGGATCGAAGGGCGTGGAATAGGATGTTCCAGAAGTCAAAGGAACTAGGACTCAAACCAAGAATCACCTACCCAGCAAAACTGAGTATAATACTTCAGGGGAAAATATGGTCTTTCAATGAAACAGAGGACTTTCAAGCATTCTTGATGAAAAGACCAGAGCTGAAAAGAAAATTTGACTTTCAAACACAAGAATGAGAAGGAGCATGAAAAAGTAAACAGCAAAGAGAAGTCAGAAGAGACTTACCAAAAGTGAACTGTTTACATTCCTACATGGAAAGATAATATTTGTAACTCTTAAAACTTTTCAGTATCTGGGTAGTTGGTGGGATCACACACACACATGTACATGCATGCACGCACACACACATACACACATGCACACACATACAGAGACAGAGAGCACAGAGTGAATTGAATAGGGTGGGACCATATCTTAAAAGAAATTAAGGTAAATGGTGAGAGAGAAATGTAGTGGGAGGAAAGAGGGTGAAATGGAATGGGGAATCTCATTCAAGAGGCAAGCAGGAGACTCCTTAGTGGAGGGAAAAAGAGGAGAGCTGAGGAAAAAAACAAGAAGTTTACCCTCATCACATTTGACTAAAGGAAGGAATAAAATGCACACTCATTTTGGTATGAAAACCTATCTTACAATACAGGAAAGTGGGGGAGGAGATAAGCAAGGGGGGGATGATGGTAGGGAGGGCAATGGGAGGAGGGAGCAATTTGAAGTCAACACTCGGGGAGGGACAGGATCAAAAGACAGAATAGAAACAATGGGGGCAGGATAGGATGGAGGGAAATACAGTTAGTCTCACACAACACGGCTATTATCGAAGTCATTTGCAAATCTACACAGATATGGCCTATATTGAATTGCCTGCCTTCCCAAAGGGAATGGGTGGGGAGGGAGGGATGGGGAGAATTTGGAACTCAAAGTTTTAGGAACAACTGTTTAGTATTGTTGTTGTTACCAGGAAATAAGAAATACAGTTAATGGGGAATAGAAAGTCATCTGGCCCTACAGGACAAAAGAGAAGATGGGGACAAGAGAAGGGAGGGAGGATAGAAGAGAGGGCAGATTGGTGATAGGGGAAATTAGAATGCTCGGTGTATTGGGGTGGGGGGAGGGGATAACGGGAGAAAATTTGGAACCCAAAATTTTGTGAAAATGAATGTAAAAAGTTAAATAAATAAATTTAAAAAAAAAAGGGCCCTCCGATACTTCCCACAGACTGGTCAGTCTGTTTACCCTCATTTGTCTCTGTTGTCATGGAGCAATCTGCTGGTACCTGAACATGTGACCCAGTTGATTAACTGAGGTGGGGAAGGCACCTTGCTTAGCAGTGTCAGAGAAGGGGCCCACCCTCCTTCATTCCCACCTGAGAGAGCCCAGTGGACTTCCCTCGTCAAGAGAATGCCTCCTAGCTCTCCCACTTCCATCTCCCAGGACTCTCACAGAAGGGAGGTCAAGTCAGTGGCAGCCCATAGACAAGCCTGGACAAGAAAACCTACTGCCTGTTTAAAGGGTGCTGAGTTGGCAAGAGCAGGAGCCCAGGCTCCCCCAAACTGGCTTCACTCTAGAAGTTGCCAGTGTTGACTGTTACTCTGGCAACCAAAGGAGTCTTGGGAAATAGCAACTAAAAAGATCCCATTCTGGAAGAGTGATGAGGCACTAACACTCCTTGGCCTCAGGCACTAGGACCATGGTACCAGCACAATCACCAATTTTATAGGGCCAAAGGAAACCATTTTATCATTAGGGTGATTTTATAATTCAAATTAGACACAAAACAGAGAAAGGAACTGCCCTGGAGAAAAGAGAAGAGACAAACAGAAACCCTTACTGCTTTTTAAATTGCTTTATGGAGGGCAAAGGAAGGATGGAAGGCATGGAGCAAACTAGCAATGGCTGCAGGTTCAGGAGAATGAATCACAGATATTCTCATCAATTATTCCAATTCCCTTTTCCCAGTTTCCTATAGATCCTGGAGTTCCCAGGGTCAAGGTTAGTTAAGAGGACACAACTAGAAAGGTGATGTTCACAGGCCCTCTGAGTTCATCCAGTAGGATCCCAAAAGAGGGACAGTAATGGCCTGATGTCAGTAACTCCCAGATTTAAAATTCACAGTCAGACTTTTTGTCTCCAAATCCAAGGCTTTTTGTAGAGTCCTAGTTAATAGGATATTCTGGTTACTGAATTTATTCATTCAAAAACCATCACTTAAGCATACAGCATATGCAAAGTCACTATGTGGGGCACTGAGGAGATCTGGTTCTCCCAAGCTCTACAATCATCTTGTAATTTCTGAAGAGACACAGTACGCATATGTGCACAAGTGTTTGTGGTCTCCCCCAATAGACTGTTAACTCCTCAAGGCAAGAGCTATCTCATTTTCATCTTTACATGACTAATACAAAGCTTGGCACAGAGTAGGCACTTAATAAGTGCTGGCTGATGGAACAGAGATTAAATATGATTTCTAGCCAATTTCTTGCACACCATCCACAGATTATCAATTTCCAAAGAATTAGGGGATCTAAAAAAGGCACTTCAAATTAAGGCAATATGAACATTAATCTTGCTTGGATAATTCCCAAGGCCATTTTGGACGCTCCATGGGTGTTGGAGTTACCACTCAAAGCAGAGTCACTTTTATCATCCTCCTGCTCTGTCAGAGTGATGACCAGTGAAGACTCCTGGTTACTCTGAAGCAGCTGGTAGAGCAAGGACTGGAGCCCTGCACTTGGAGTCAAGAAGGTTTGAGGTTAAGTCCTGGTTCAGACACTTTGTGCCTCTGGGGAGGTCATTCCACCTCTTGATGGAGAAACCTCAGTTTCCTCATCTGGGGATAATAAGAACCCTTCCCTCCTTAGGGTGTTGTGAGGATCAAATGACATAATGCAGTATAACACTTCACACATCTTAAAGCACTATATGAATGCCAGCTATCATTACTACTCCTACTACCATTATTATTGATAGCTTGCTGGACACACCACACAAATGCACCTCTGAGCCCGATATTCATGCATGGGACTCTCCCATGCAGAAGGTTGAGTAGAGGGGTGGGGGTGGATTAAAGCAGTGTGTCAAACTCAAATAGAAATGGTGGCCACTAAAGCAGGATCCCTGGGGGCTGCAACAGGACTTAGTTCTAAAATGTGATGCTAACTATGTTTTATATTTTTATTTATTTCATGAAATGCTTCTCAATTATACCTGAATCTGGTTCAGGCCACACTCAGGAGTGTTATGGGCTACTGGCCACCTCTGAGACATCCTGATTAGATGACCTCCAAGGTCCCTTACAATTCTAAATCACCAGCTTACATCGTTTCATAAAAGTCTTTTCCTTCCAATGGTACAAAAAATAGACTATGGGAAGCCAGAGGGTGGAGCCAAGATGGGAGAGTAGAAGGAGAGATCTGCTGTAGTTCTCCCCCCATAGCCCATAAAATACCTCAAAAAATTACTCTAAACATATTCTAGAGTAGTAGAAGCTGCAAAACAATAGAGTGAAAGAGATTTCCAGCCCAAGGCAGCCTGGAAGGCTGACAGGAAAGTCTAATACACTGGGCTCAAAGCAAAGCACAGCCCAGCCTTGGCTGTGTTGCATGGCAGGGACAGGACTGGAGCAGGCTTCAGGGTGTGGAATCACAGGCAGCAGCTGTGGTTCCCAGATTTCTCAACCCACAAACTCCAAAGACAGTTTCAAAGGTCAGTGAGAAAGCTCCTTCACCTGAGTGAGAAGGGAACAGAGTTTGATCCTAGCCCCAGACCTAGGGCAGCAGCAGTCATTGTGGCACAGTGTCCATTTTTGGAGCCCTTAGCCTAAAGACCCTGGTGGAATTGAGCCACTGATCTGGGTCTCAGTCCTCAGTTGCAGCCTTGGGGTGAAGAGGAGCACTGGTATGATGGAGCTGGTGGATCTCTGCAGAGAGGGAATTATACTCGCAGATCCTGGGCAGAAAAGATTGTAGCTGATTCCGACCAGAGCACAGGCCAGGAGAGGAGTAAACTCCTCTCTCTTGATTGTGCCACTTTGGAGGAACTGAGAACTTACAGGTCTCTAAAATATATTCTCCACTTGACAAAGGACTCAAAAGTCAAGAAACAGGCTGGGAAAAATGCCCCCAAAAGGGGAAAAAAATAAGACAATAGAAGGTTACTTTTTTGGTGAACATGTATTTTCTTCCATCCTTTCAGATGAGAAAAAACAAAGCACATCATTAGAGGAAGACATAAAAGTCAAGGCTTTTGCATCCAAAACCTCCAAAAAAAATGCAATTATCTCAGGCCATGGAAGAGCTCAAAAAGGATTTTGAAAATCAAGTTAAGAGAGGTGGAGGAAAAATTCGGAAGATAAATGAAATTGATGCAAGAAAATCATGAAAAGTGAGTCAACAGCTTACTAAAGGAGACACAAAAAATGTTGAAGAAAAAAATAACACCTTTAAAAATAGACTAACCCAAATGGCAAAAGAGGTCCAAAAAGGCAATGAGGAGAATGCTATGAAAAGCAGAATCAGTCAAATGGAAAAGGAGGTTCAAAAGTTCACTGAAGAAAACAATTCTTTAAAAATTAAAATGGAGCAGATCAAAGTTAATGACTTTATGAGAAACCAAGAAATCACAAAACAAAACCAAAAGAATGAAAAAATACAAGACAATGTGAAACATCTCATTGGAAAAACCACTGACCTGGAAAACAAAGCCAGTAGAGACAATTTAAAAATTATGGGACTACCTGAGAACCATGATCAAAAAAAGAGTTTAGACATCATCTTTCATGAAATTATCAAGGAAAACTGCCCTCATATTCTAGAACCAGACAGCAAAATAAATATTGAAGGAATCCACTGATCACCTGCTGAAAGAGATCCCAAAAGAGAAACTCTTAGGAATACTGTAGCCAAATTCCAGAGTTCCCAGGTCAAGGAGAAAATATTGCAAGCAGCTAGAAAGAAACAATTCGAGCATTGTGGAAATACAATCAGGATAACACAAGATTTAAAAGCTTCCACATTAAGGGGTTGAAGGGCTTGGAATATGATGTTCCATAAGTCAAAGGAACTAGGATTTAAACCAAGAATCACATACCCAGCAAAACTGAGTATAATACATCAGGGGGAAAAATGGTCATTCAATGAAGCAGAGTACTTTCAAGCATTCTTATTTATTTATTTATTTGTTCATTCATTCATTCATTTATTTATTTGTTTATTTAACTTCTTACAATCATTTTCACAAAATTTTGGGTTCCAAATTTTCTCCCCTTTTAACCCCTCCCCCCACCCCAAAACCCCAAGCAATCTAATTTTCCCTATCTCCAATCTGCCCTCTCTTCTGTCATCCCTCTCTTCTCTTGTCTCCATCTTCTCTTTTCTCCTGTAGGGCCAGATGACTTTCTATTCCTCATTAACTGTATGTCTTCTTTCCTAGTAGCAACAACAATACTAAACAGTTGTTCCTAAAATTTTGAGTTCCAAATTCTCCCCATCCCTCCCTCCCCACCCATTCCCTTTGGGAAGGCAGGCAATTCAATATAGGCCATTTCTGTGTAGTTTTGCAAATGACTTCCCTGATAGTCGTGTTGTGTAAGACTAACTGAATTACCCTCCATCCTATCCTGCCCCTCATTGTTTCTCTTCTGTCTTTTGATCCTGTCCCTCCCCAAGTATTGACTTCAAATTGCTCCCTCCTCCCTTTGCCCTCCCTTCCATCATCCCCCCCTTGCTTATCTCCTCCTCCCCCACTTTCCTATACTGTAAGATAGGTTTTCATACCAAAATGAATATGCATTTTATTCCTTCCTTTAGTCAAATGTGATGAGGGTAAACTAATTGTTTTTTTTTTCTCAGCTCTCCTCTTTTTCCCTCCACTAAGAAGTCTCCTACTTGCCTCTTAAATGACATATAATTACCCCATTCCCTTTCACCCTCTTTCCTCCCAGTACATTTCTCTCTCACCATTTACCTTAATTTCTTTTAAGATATGATCCCATCTTATTCAATTCACTCTGTGCTCTCTGTCTCTGTATGTGTGTGCATGTGTGTATGTGTGTGTGCGTGCATGCATGTACATGTGTGTGTGTGTGTGATCCCACCAACTACCCAGATACTGAAAAGTTTTAAGAGTTACAAATATTGTCTTTCCATGTAGGAATGTAAACAGTTCACTTCTGGTAAGTCCCTTAAGACTTCTCTTTGCTGTTTACTTTTTCATGCTTCTTCTCATTCTTGTATTTGAAAGTCAAATTTTCTTTTCAGCTCTGGTCTTTTCATCAAGAATGATTGAAAGTCCTCTATTTCATTGAAAGATCATATTTTCCCTTGAAGTATTATACTCAGTTTTGCTGGGTAGGTGATTCTTGGCTTGAGTCCTAGTTCCTTTGACTTCTGGAATATCCTACTCCACACCCTTCAATCCCTTAATGTAGAAGCTGCTAGATCTTGAGTTATCCTGATTGTATTTCCACAGTACTGGAATTGTTTCTTTCTAGCTGCTTGCAAGATTTTCTCCTTGAGCTGGGAGTTCTGGAATTTGGCCACAATGTTCCTAGGAGTTTCTCTTTTTGGATCTCTTTCAGGTGGTGATCGATGGATTCTTTCAAAACTTATTTTGCCCTCTGGTTGTAGAATGTCAGGGCAGTTTTCCTTGATAATTTCATGTAAGATGATGTCTAGGCTCTTTTTTTGATCATGACTTTCAGGTAGTCCCATAATTTTTAAATTGTCTCTCCTGATCTATTTTCCAGGTCAGTTGTTTTTCCCATGAGATATTTCACATTCTCTTCCATTTTTTCCTTCTTTTGGTTTAGTGATTTCTTGGTTTCTTGTAAAGTCATTAGACTCCATCTGTTCCATTCTAATTTTGAGAGAACTATTAAATTCAGTGAGCTTTTGAACCTCTTTTTCCAGTTTTTCCTCCACCTGTCTAACTTGCTTTTCAAAATCCTTTTTGAGCTCTTCCAAGGCCTGAGCCCACCTGACATCCCCCTGGGGTGTCTGGGGTGTTGAGGCCCCACCCTCCACGTCTTTCCCTGATGGCAAGAATATTTCCTCGTCCTCGTCAGATCCGAATGTTGGGATCATTTGCATTTGTTGGAAAAAACTCTCTATAGTCTTATTTTCTTCCCTTTTCTAGGCATTTTCCCAGCCGGTTACTTGACTTCTGAGATTCCTGTCCACCCCCGCCTAGATCCGCCCAGCTAGTGCTTGGGGTCTGAGATTCAAATGGGCTTTCTGCAGCAAGCTTTAGTTCTGGTGCTGGGGTGGGGGACAGGGCCGTCTCCCAGGCTCAGCTCCCTCAGGTTGTTTATGCAGAGACCTTCCTTAATGAGGATCCTGCCTGCTGCTGGGGGAGTCCGGGCAGCTGCCGCTGCTGCCTCCGCCTCTGCCTCCGCCGCTTCCTGCCCCCGTCTCTGCTGCCGCTTCCTCCCGAGAGGGCCCGAGTCATGGAGACACTCCGCTCCCCTCCTCCAGCCCAGCCTCTCTCACTGACTTGTAGCTTCTGTGGGCGGTAGGACTTTCCCGGCTGCCGGAGCTTCCGTCCCTGAAGCCTGCTCAGGTCAGCTTCTCTGGGGCCGCGGCCAGGGCAGCGCTGGGGGTGGGGTCCACTTTCCGGGGCGTGACGGACCCTGGGGACGGGTCTCCAGGGCTCCCTGGAACGGAAATCTCTTCCACTCCGTTTCTGTACCCCTTTCAGTGGTCCAGAAGATATGGGGTCTCTTTTCACATTAATTCCATGGGCTGTGGTTTCGGAGCTCGTAAACGTGCGTCCTTCTACTCCGCCATCTTGGCTCCGCCCCCCCGACTTTCAAGTATTCTTGATGAAAAGGGCAGAGCTGAATAGAAAATTTGACTTTCAAACACAAGAATCAAGAGAAGCATGAAAAGGTAAACAGGAAAGAGAAATCATAAGGGACTTCCTAAAGTTGAACTGCTTACATCCCTACATGGAAAGATAATATTTGTAACTCTGGAAATTTTTCTCAGTGTTTGAGTAGTTGGAGGGATATATACATATACAGAGGGCACAGACAGCTGAATAGGAAAGGGATAATATCTAAAAAAATAAAATCAAAGGGTGAGAGAGGAATATATTTAGAGTAAAAAGGGAGAAATGGAATGGAGCAAATTATCTCTCATAAAAGAGGTTAGAAAAACTATTTTAATGGAGGGGAAAAGGGGGGAGTGAGAGGGATAAAGTGACGCTTACTCTCATCACATTTGGCTTAAGGAGGGAATAACATGCACACTCAGTTAGGTATGAAAATCTATCTTACACTACAGGAAAGTAGGGGAGAAGGGGATAAGTGGGATCTGGAGGGGATGATAGAAAGGGGGGCAAATGGGAGGAGGGGATAATTAGAAGTAAACACTTTTGGGGAAGGACAAAGTCAAAAGAGAGAATAGAATAGATGGGGGCAGGATAGGATGGAGGGAAATATAGTCTTTCTTTTATGGAAGTCTTTTCCAAAACTGCACATGTATAGCCTATATTGAATGGCTTACCTTCTCAGTGGGGATGGGTGGTGAGGGAGAGAGGGAGAGAGGTTGGAACTCAAAGTTTTAGGAATGAATGTTGAGAATTGTTTTTGCATGCAACTGGGAAATAAGAAATACGGGTAATGGGGTATAGAAATCTATCTTGCTCTACAAGAAAATAGAAGAGATGGGAATAAGGGAAAGGAAGGGTGTGATAGAAGGGAGGGCAGATTGGGGGAAGGAGGAATCAGAATGCAAGACATTATGGAGTGGGGGAGGGGAGAGATGGGGAGAAAATTTGGAACTCAAAATCTTGTGGAAATGAATGTTGGAAACTAAAAATAAATAGATAGATAGACAAATAAATAAAGGAAGGAAGAATGAAAGATAAAGAAGCCAAAAAAATGTAGACTATGAGGTCTCCAAAATGCAGGGACTGTTTTATATTTATCTTTATATTCCCTGGCACCCAGAATAGTGCCCATTGAAGGGGAGGTCAGTCAGTCAAAAAGCATTTATTAAGTGCCTACTATGGCCCAAACACTGTGCTAAGCACCAGGGATACAAAGAAAGGCAAAAGACAGTCCCTGCTCTTGAGGAACTCACAGATTAATGGGGAGAGACAACATGCAAATAGCTGTGTACAAACAAGTTATAGATCAGGTAAATGGGTGATGATCAACAGAGGGAAAGCATCAGGAAAGGCTTCTGTAGAAGGTGAGGTTCTAACTAGTCTTGAAAAGAATCCCAGGAAGTCAGGAGCAAAGCATTCCAGACATGGGGGCCAGCCCAAGAAAACACCCCAAGTCAGGAGTGACAGTGTCTTCTGTGAAGTCACCATCCTTGGAGTGCCTAGTACACAAGGGTGATTAAAAGGTGTAAAAAGACTGCAGAGATGGGTGCAGGAAATCACATTACAAAGGTATGAATTCCAAACAGAATGATGTTTTATCCACAAGATGATAAGGACCAGTGGAGTTTACTTAAAGCAGGAAGTTTGGGGATGGGAGCTTGATATGATCAGACTTGTGCTTTGAGAGATTTGAAAGATCAATATGGCAGCTGAGTAGAGGATGGGCTGCTCTGGGGAGAGCTTTGTGACAGGCAGACCCAGCAGCAGGTTATTGCAATGATCTAGGCATGATCTGATGAGGACCTAGTGACAAGTCAGAGAAAAACAGGGGGTGTATATAAGAGACATTAAAGATAACATCCAATGCCAAGATTTGGCCAGTGATTGGATGGGGGTGGGTAATGAGTAAAGAATGAGAGGTTGAGAGTTGGGATGACTAGAAGGATGGTGATACCCTGACAATAATTAGAAAGCCAAGAAGGCAGATTTGGGGGACAATGACAAGGGGTTCTGTTGTGAACATACAGGTTTTAAGATATCCACAGGGCCTTCAGTTTGAGATGTTCAAGTGGGGAAGTGAACCTAGAGGTCAGCAGAGAGGTTAGGGCTGGATAAGTAGAATGGAGAATCATTGGCATGCAGATAATAATTAAATCCAAGACCAAGTGAAATACTATAGAGATAGAAGAGAAGATGGTCCAAGGCAGAGGCCTAAGGGATGTCCATGGAGAGGAGGTAAGACCTGGATGAAGACCCAGTAAAAGAGACTGAGAAAAAGCAGTCAGAGGAGTAAAAGAAACAGGAGAGATCAGTGTTGAGAAAAACTAGAGAGAAGGGACTATCAAGAAGAATGTGATGGACAGTGTCAAAGGTTGGAATTCATAATGAAGACAAAGAACAGGGAGGATTTGGATCATAGACTGAGATGGCCTTTGAACTAATCTGACTCAACCAAATCATTTTATAGTTAAGAAAACTGAAATCTTGAGTGGGAAAGTGATAGGTCCAAGGTGACAAAGGTAGCAAATAGCTAAGCTAAGCTTCTAAGAAGGGTCCTAATACTATATGCTTCACCAGAGCACCCCATCTCTTCTAAGTTCCTCTGATTTAAAGACTGCAGAGATGCCTCCTGAGGCTACTTTTTTGTCTCATTGATGACATGATTCTTTGCATGGAGCCGAGCACATAAAAAGCAGCTAATAAATACGTGATGTCATAACAATGGAGTACTGGGAAGCAGCTGACCTCCCCTGTCACTGTCAGATCTGGGTTTCCACAGGCTTCTGCCATGGCCAGTGACTCTGTCTCAGAGCTTCTCCCTTCCTGAAGACTCGAATCAGCTTGCAGTGATCCAGCTCAATGTCTTCCTTCTCCCTCGTTGGAAGGCAAGGAACTTGCTCATGGTGCAGCTACAATTAAGTCAAGACAACATAGTCACTGACTCTTTAAGGGTCCCCAGGATAATAACCCCTGCTCTAACATTCCAGAACTAGCCTCAAGATTCACCTACTTTTTAAAAAATTTTAAATGATTTATTTGTTTTCAGCTTTCAACAATCACTTCCATAAGTTTTTAATTTTTTCTCTCCCTCCCTCTTGAGATCCTAGAGAACAGAAAATAACTAGTTACTGACATGGGAATCACTTCAGAACCAACTGTCTGTGCAGTCACATCAGTCACCATTTAAATGATCAATATGAGAGGACATTGCATATTACCCCAATCTTAACAGTTGCACCTGATCTATTTAAATGAGATAAAAATAAAGACAGTAAGTCCAATTATCATTACTTATGAAATAAATTTATCTTATATAAAATAATTTCCACAGTAGGAAGCCCTCAAATGCCTCCCCAGCCGACAAACATGATTGGGCGAGCTGAGGAAGATACGGCTTTTGAATCAAGCTTGTGTGTTCAACATCATGAAGAAAGACAATTGAAGATTATAGGGAGCACTGACTGCTTCTCTAAGTAATGGGCAGTTGGGGAGGGGGGGGAATGAACCTAGAAAACACTTGGTGTGAGACCCAACATCACCTTAGGAGAACGTGCAGACCAAAGTGGAAGGACAACAAGAAACAAGGGAATGGGAATAATCGTTAGCATTTCTTTGTTCTTGTTCAGCTGTGTTTGATTCTCTGTGATCCCATTTGGGATTTTCTTGGCAGATACTGGAGTGGTCTGCCATTTCCTTCTCCAGCTCATTTTACAGATGAGGAAACTGAGGCAAGCAGGGTTATGTGACTTACCCAGGAATCCTGGGTTGTTTGCTATTCAGCAACAAAATTTTACTTCAGAATTCTCCTCACTTACTTATCAACTAGACCAGTGAAGTCAAATTCAAATAGAAACAGATCCCATAAACTGACAAAAAAAAAAACAAAAACATAAATCAAAACTGTTTTAATGTATTTTTATTTGTTTTGTTAAACATTTCCCAGTTCCATTTTATTCTGATTCACAAAGCAATCAGGAATTGTTGCTGGCTATGAGTCTGACCCCCTCTGCACTTTTTAAATTGTTCCCTCAAAGATTCCCCTTACATTTATTTACTCTATATGTAGATCTTGTATGAACATAGCTGTGTCCATGTTGTCTCCCCATTAGGATGTGAACTCCAGAGGACAAGTACCATATTGACTTCCTGTGTACCCCACTCCCCCATCCCTCAGATTACACAGCTAGTGCTTAATAAATGCTTAGCTGGCTGACTGTTTCTCCCCAGCATTATAGCACTCTATGTATAACAGGCCTGTGGCTCTGCAGCATCAATTCTCAGCTGTCTCCTACAGCTAATTTTCAAAATTCTGTCCCAGAATTTAAGGCCCAGATTTCCCATGCTCGGAGTGAAGTGACTAGAGGAACTTACTGGGCCTTTCGGTTTCCTTCTGCCTATTTAACCTGACAGTCTATTCATCTTACCTCCTGAGTTTGGGCATGATAGAGAGGGGGGAAAGGATGGTTAGGAGTGATGTGCTGCTCAACCCTAGACAACGAGACAGATGCCTTGGCATCTTAGGGAGGGTAGGAATCAATACAATGAAACCTCTTCTCCATCTCACGGATAAAAGAGGCCCAAAAGCAGAGGCAGCCTGCCCATGACATAGTCCCTAATCCAGAGCAACAGGGCAGTGACAGACCGCAAGGCTTCTGACTTCCCTGGCCAATGCTATTCACACTTCGCCCAATGGAAACTTGTAGGAAAACATTTCTTTTGCTTTAGAATTTTTTTTTCTCTCCAGACCAGATCTGTCAATTAATAAGTGTATGGAGCTCCCAAGGGAGTCATTTTTTTTTATCCACTTCCATATAGGCATTTTCTGTGCAACTAAGTCTTAGAAAGATGTCTGAGGCTTTGAGAGGTTACGTGACCTTGCCCCTAGCAGGATGTTATCTCCCAGCTCTGAGGCCAGCTCTACCCATCATACCATACCATGCTCTCCTTTTTCATGCCAATTAGATAATTTTGTCTATAACACGCCCTATGCTCTATCTCCCTTCATTAAGACAACTTGCCATGTTAACCTCCACTCCACTTTTCCATCCTTCTAATTCAACTAAAAGAAACATCACAGGAATCAAGGGGTGTGTATGTATACAGTATCCTCCACAATTATCTAATATGGAACACACACTTCAATGGAGAGACTCTAAGGAAAATCTAAGGAGACTACCTCTAAACCTGAAATGCAAAAAACAAACCAAAAATCCTCCCACCTCTCCCATCCCCACATGTACACATCCTTTCTTGTTCAGTGTTTCGTTTTTGTTAAGCGGGTGTAAAAAAAAAAAAAAAAAAACCTGCTCCAAGTAAACCACTTTTCAACGTTTCAGATCAGCTTGGGGCTCAGCAGGGAGTTAAACTGTTTCTATTTGATAACACTTAGCTTCCATCACTTTTTATCCACCCCTTTAACCCACTACTTTGCTACAGACAATGCTGGTCTCCCAAGACCTAAGACCTAGGGCAGTCTTGCTGAGATCATCTTTCAGAATTTAGATTAACTTTGAGCTCTTGGGGTCAAAGGCAAAATTCAGAGGGCACCAAATGTCCCTAAACTGCACACTCCAGCCCCAAATTCTCTTTTTCTTAATCTTCAAGATAAGTTTAGGCTATGATAGATCTGTCTGTACTAAATGAAGGTAATCAGACAAAAAAATCCACACATTTTGCTTTTAGACAACAGCTTTACAATTATCAACGACTTTCCTCATCTCTATCCTGGGAGAAAATAGTGGTAAATTGGGATGACCAGCTGCAAAATAAGAGAAAGGCCTGGTATCCAGGTCTTTTAACTCTTCTCAGAATTCTTGGATCTTTCCTTTATACTTAACTCAGGCTCTCAGGTGTGTGAATCATTTTTCTTATAAACTGACGGGATAGACAAAATCTGCTTCAGTTTCTTGATAGAATCTAACCACTGGGTCTCAACTATCTATAAATCCCACCATTAAATCCACCTGTTCTCATAATGATTCTCTGACACCATTTTTGCCTCTTACCATGACCCCCCCACCACATACACCCCTATCTACTCCTCCTCAAACCTCTTTCATGAATTTCTTTCCCCTTTTTCTACTGTGATTGACCCTCTGATTCCCCTTACCAGAGATATCACCACCCATGCCTGCCACCCCCATGTCAACTTCCCCACTCACCTCTCCTCACTCACATCACTTCTCTCAAATAACAGGAATCACTTCCAATTACAACGACCTTCACGCTCTAGCACCACTAATTACGTCTCTTTTCCATCACCTTCCTTCACCATTACCACCTCTCCTCCTCCATCCATCATCCACTCTCCCCGACCCAAATCACTTCTCCTCATCTCCTCCTCCTTCCCCACATCACTCCTGCCCCATGGTCCCCGGCATCTCCACTGCTCCCATCATCTGCTCCTTCCTGCCATTACATGTCTCTACGGCCTCTTCTTTCCTGCTCTCACTCTCACCCACTCTTGTCCCTGACATCTCTACTTTCCCCCCCTCATCACCTGCCGCCCCCAGACATCCCCTCCTCCTCCTTCCATCATTTCTTCTCTCTCCTATCATTTCCACCTCCTTTTTACCAAATCCCACAGACACTGCACCCCACCCCCCTCTTCAGGGGTAGTGCGGGCGGCCGACTGTTAAGAGTGCTCGTTTTTTGTAGTCTGAGAACCTTGGATCCTTGCCTTTGTGACTCATGTGTGGGACACGTCCCCTCTGTTCCCCTCCCTGGGCCTCAGTTTACTGCTCAATAAAAGAAGGGAGTTGCCGGATGCCCTCGGGGGGCCTTCCAACTCGTAAGACCCTCGTCACTTGTGCCCTCCCCCCCGCGGGCCCAGGCTTCCCCGTGGTAACTTAGGGGGCTGCCAGCTGCCTCGGTCACTGCCCCCTCACCATCATCAGTGCCCCACCCTCGCCCCATCTACCGCACAGAGGGGCGCGCGGGACCACACCCAGGGGGGCGGCCAGGCTGGATCGGCGCGCCACACGGGCGGGGGGTCAGTCGCCCCCGGGCCGCTCACCTCGCCCCACCTGCTCTTCCCTCTCTCCATCTAAGACCTGCTCGGAGCGAGCTCCGCGCACCCACCCCGCCGCCAGAGTGAGCGCGCCCGGCCGCCCGCCGGGGCCGGCTCCGCGCCCGCCGCCCCGCCGCCCTGCCTCCCGCCGCCCTGCCTCCCGAACCCGCCCGGCCCGCGGGCCCCCGCCACCGCCCCAGCAGCCGCCGCCGACCGCACCGCCGCCGCCGCCCCGTGGCCCCCGGACCCGCCGCCCCGAGGCCCCGGGCCCCTGCCCGCTCACCGCTATCGCCGACGCCACAGCCGAGCCGCCCGAGGCCTCCGAGATGGCCCGGGGCGGCGGGCAGAACTGGACCTCGGGGGAGGCGGAGGGACAGCCGGAAACCCCCGAGCCGGAGTGAGTGTGCGACCGGGAGGGGAGGGAGCCCGGGGGGGAAAGGGGTCTTCAGGGGGCACAGGGGTTCCTGAGAGTGAAGAGTGCCCAGGAGACATAGGACCCCCGGGCGAGGAGGCCCCCTGGGGAGGGGCGTCCCCAAGAGGAGGGGAAGGGAACCCCTGGAGAAGGGGAGGGGGAGTCCCGGAGGGGGAAACCCCCTGGGGAGGGGCGTCCCCAAGAGGAGGGGAGGGGACGCCCCCGGGGGGGGAGGAAGGGGAGGGGGATTCCCCCTCCCCCCACCTCGGCCGAAGCTCCTCCGCTCGCACCACCCGCGGGAACCTCCGCGAACGTTCTAGGGCTACTGTGGCGTCACCCGAGCGCGGAGGAACCTTCCGCCGGCGATCCATAAAAGGGGCCGCGGAGGAGCCCCTGGGCCGTGTGTGCGACCGGCACGGGACAGGGCCGGGTGGGGAGGCGACCGCGACAACTGGGGGCGTCCTCGGGCGGGGGGCCGCGGCCGCTGCCAGGAGCCCGGGGATCTGCGGCTGCGGGCCGGGGCCGGGGCCAGGGCTAGCCGGGTGGCGGGGGCCGCGGGCCGGCGGCCGGACCCACCTGGGCCCCGAGGGCTCGGGCAGCCGCCGCCACCTCCTCAGCCAGTCCGTCCGGTCGTCCGGCCCGTCCCTCCCCGGCCCCTCGGGGCTCCCGCGCCCGCCTGACCGCCCGCCCCCTCCCGCAGAGCGAAGATGGTCAAGGAGACCGAGTACTATGACATTCTGGGGGTGAAGCCCAGCGCCGCCCAGGAGGAGATCAAGAAGGCGTATCGGAAGCTGGCCCTCAAGTACCACCCGGACAAGAACCCGGACGAAGGCGAGAAGGTGAGGCGGGGGCCGGGCGGAGGACGAGGGGGATGGAGGGGACGCCCCGCGCTCCCCAGCCATGGGCGTTGAAAGTTGGCGGGGGGAAACGGGAGCCCCGCCGGCCGGGGGAGGGGGCAGGAACTTTTATAAAACTAAAGCAGCCAGCCTTTAATGGTGCTGTGTGGGCAGCTCAGCGTGGCCGGTCCTGGACAGCAGCCGGTAACTGTCAGCCCTAGCAGGCATTTCTAAGGGTGCAGAATCACCAGGAGGACCAACGATCTTTTTCTTTTCTCTCCGTGGGAGAACAGTAGCCGCGGAGGCTCTGTCGGGGTCAGAGCTGTCATCTTGGCAGAGTCGGGGGATGAGTGGAGGAGGACCGACCATCAAAGGTCCTCAAGGGTCATCAAAAGAGCAGCCTGCCACTTGTCATAAATGTTTATATACAAAGCTTTAAACGGATACAAAGTAGTCAAGAAAAGCTGAAAAGTGAACGTGGATAGGTATAACAGTAGCCTCGTTTATAACCCAAATGTTTACAAAAGACAACTTAGTTTCTCTATGGTCACAAATGAGGTACCCGCCAATACCCCACTCTAAGAAAATTTTGCCAGGTGTAAAAATGAGAACTTAAAAACCCTAATGTCCAGGGATGGTGGTTGATGCCTGTAATAATCGATCCCTGCTACCAGGGGAATACTGAAGCTGGTGGGTCTCCGGCACTCGCTGACTTAGTGACCGGTATCTAATGGGACTAAAAACCAGAATAAAGTGTTCTCCCTGAGCAGGAGGTGGTGAATTGGGGCGGGTGCAACTGGCCCAGGTCAAAAGCTTTTTGTCAGTCTCTGGATTGGGCTGAGAAATAACCCCCTTCATTTCCAACCTGGACTCAGTCTCAAACAAACAAGTAAGAGGAACACTTTTTGTATATGTGCCCGATTTCATACTTTTAATGGTTACTGTCCCTTTACCAAAAAAAAAATCTATCAAATATTGAATTTCTGGAGAAAAGCACCATGGTCATTCTCCTTCCCTGTAGGTAACAGTACGTCCGTTATGCTTTGTCATTTCCATGTAAGCTCTGTGGGCTTCCTTCTCCTTTAGTCTGGAGCTGGCTTCGGGGAGACACTGAAGCTGACTAGCTAGCCACAGTTAACCGTGGGGCTTCTGTTTAGTACCTATGGAAACAACCCTGGTATCAAAATACCTGTCTGCCTTATTCATTTCAAAGTGGGAGCTGCTTCAGAGCACATTTGCCTGGGCACTGATGGAATATTTATATTTAGCTGCATGTGCTTTATGTGAAAGGCAGCCATCGTCACAAGTTTAAAATACTTGCTCTTAGTCCATTTGTCTCTTGCCTGCTTATGTTCATTCTCATCTATATTTAGGGGACAACTAATTTTCTCTTGTCTTACATAGGTCATTTTAAGGTCTCCAATGCTACTTGCTAGTCAGCTCTGTAGATGCAGTTGGCATCATGGATGATCTTATTTCTTGTTCTTGGAAAATGTGATAAAAGATTCTTAAAGGCTTTATAAACAGTTATAATTTCCAAAATGGTCGTCTTAAATTAGATTGCTTTTTCACAACAAAAAATTTAGTCCTGATTAATCCCCAGATCTAAAAACCTCACAGCCAGTGAGATAAAATACAGAATCCTTAACCTGTCTGGCATTTCATTTTATTTGTGCAAGTTAGCTCCAGCCTCCTTTCCCATTATTTCCCTTCAAATATTCAGTCATTCCGGCTGGTCTCAGTTTTGTGGTTCTCTTGCCCACTTGCTCCCTCCAGTTCCCTCACACCCTATAAATTCATCTTCAGTCATATGTCCCTCTTTCTTATAGAAATCTTTCCCATGTAGCTCTACCATTCTCCCCTCCCCATCAGGAGAATATGTTCTTTTCTTTTAAACATTATGCAGCCACTAAATTCTCTTTACAGTGAAGGATGTCAAAAGAGGTCCACCTCTTTTGAATTATACTTATTCCAGCTGATAGAAAGTAAGTTCCTTGAGGGCAGTGCCAATCATTGTTCTGTGGGATTGTGGGTACTTGGGTTGGCTAAAGAAATATTTGTACGATTTGTTTTTTGTTAATATTTTCAATATTTATATAATTCTTTGGTTATACTAGAATATTTTCATTATTGAATGTTGAAGTGTGCCAGTAGACTAGAGGCTTAGAAATTCATTTTAGTTAGCTGTAAGACATTGTGCACACCCCACCCAAACCAATCCATGGCCTAATTTACACAAACCTGTCTTCTTGAGTTGGGGTTAAATATGGTTCTGACTTAAGGGGGAAGGCAGGGAAGTGGGAAATTATGGACTAGCTTGTCCTTTGTAGCTTGTCCTTATCTAAGATTAGGGAAGAGAATCACAGATTGAGTTGGAAGGAATTTGCTAGCTAAACCTTATTTTTTACAGATGATGAAATGAACTTGCCTAAACTAAGATCATGACATAGTTAATAAATAAAATAAGAGCTGGGATTGGAACTCAAGTCCTCAGACTCCAAATCCAATGTCCCTTTTTTAAGTGTATGAGAAAACCTCTCAAGTGGAAAGCACCAAATGGCACCGCTGCTGTATCTTAGTGGAGGAAACAGGCAAGAACGTTACACCATGTTAGAGAAGAAATCCTAGTCCAGACCCCTCATGTCAAAAAAGGGAAAAGTGAGTAGTGGACTGGCCCATTCAATGAGCATAAAAGGCAAAAAAGGTGATGGGGGTTTCCACAAGGGAGAACAACAAGGCCCCATGACGTGGATGGTCCCTGCACAGAGAGGACCTGAGTTCTCACGGAAAGAAATGGTGAAGTGTAATTTTAAAGTCCGTATGTGACTACCAAATTTGTTTTCTTCTTTCAGGGCTACGAATTGGGTTTTTATTCTTACTGATGACAGGACAGTGAAGAGAGCAAGACCTCTTTCCCTCCCTCCCCCCATGCAGGGAAGGTTTGGGTCTCATTCCGTCTTGTTGTGGGTTGTTGCTAAGCATCAGCATTACTTAGAAGCTGTGCTTTGTGGTCAAGCTCTTTGTACACAGACTCCACCAGCTCAGGGCCAGCAGCATAACCGGGGCTGGGGGGGATTAGAATATATAGCAGCAGTGAGGCAACTAGTCAGCTCGGGTCACTTGGAACTTTTATAAGCTAGAAAGACCCAGTACTAGGTGTGGGGGTCAAAGTTGCAGATGGAAATACCAACCAAACTCTGTGGGTACTTACTGATGATGCTGGGGCCAGTTTCGTCTCTTTGGCCACAGCATTTAGACTGTCTAGTGCTAGAAGAAGGTAGACAAGCAGCTACTTAGTGTTAAATTTAAGATACTTTAAAAAATTCAGTTTCTGTTCATTGTATATTTAATGTTTTCATGCTTGTTTTAAAGTTTGTGACAAACAAAAGAATTTAAAAGTCTGATCTATGCTTTCTGTCTTTAAATGACAAGTTACCAGTGGTTTCAAGGGCAAACTTATCAAAGCATTTAATTATTTATTACTACAGTGAAAAAAGGGCTAGTTAAGCTACCAAAACTATTCCAAGCCATAAGCTTCATCCTCACTGGTAGTCAGTTAATATTTCTCTCTGTGATTTTTATGATGAACTTAGCCATTGTGAATGTGAGAATCACCAGTTTCTGAGGGCAGCTTGACCTGAGTTTCAGTTCCAAAGTCCTAATTCCCTTTGTGTTACTTAAGGTGCTGTGTGCTTCCCTGTCTGCAAAAGGGGGCCTATAATAGCTACTTCCTCAAAAAAATAATGTACAAATAAATGCACAGAAACGTTTCAGCCCAGGTTACAATATGCATTATAAATTGTAGGTTTTAAGATTTAACAACAGCTCCTTGAGCCTCATAGAAAGCATGTGATGTTATAATTCAAGTAACCTGCACATGTTACTACAAAGGAAAAACAGGACAGTCATGGAGGTGAACTGTCTTGGCCATATGAGCCACCAGTGAGGAGGAAAAGGCAAACAGGATATACCCCACATGATATCCGGAACATGAGCCTCAAGAATCAAATCCTGATTCTGACATCGGCTGGCAATGCACAGCCACAGCCATGCCCAGTCACCAACGGGGGCCCTCTGGGGAAGCCTGCTTTTCCCCTCATCTGTACTACCTTAGCTATGGAGAAGAAGCCCTTTGTAACTCTGACAGTCACCAACAAGCTCCTATTCTTGGAACAGCATCCAAGAGGGAGAACTGCTGTTACTCAGATGATAGCTTTGCCTGTTAAAGCTGTTCAACTCAGTCTCTGGTTTTGTTATTGTTTTTGTTTTCAAGTTTAAACTCATCTCCCAGGCTTATGAAGTACTTTCAGATGTAAAGAAAAGGGAAATTTATGACCAGGGTGGGGAGCAGGCTATTAAAGAAGGAGGCACAACGAGCGGCAACTTCTCGTCACCCATGGACATTTTTGACATGTTCTTTGGCGGTGGAGGACGGATGACTAGAGAGAGAAGAGGTGAATGGTCTTGGGTGGGGGGGAGGTTAAGTTAAGTCTTAAATGTGCCAGAATCACACATACAAGGGCCCTCTTCTAGGCCACTCAATTTAAGCTCATAATAAACGAAATTAAAAAGACTGAACTTCCATACACTTCTATATAGTATTCTAACCTAGTATCCTCTAGATTGGGTGAGTATAGGTAATACTGAGTATTACAAATGTTTTATAAGTTCATCATTATTAAGTATTCTTTATAGAGGTAATAAAGAGGTATAATATAATAACATAGAGGTAAAATGTTCCTTATAGAACAGGGTTTTGGGGAATACAGGAACGTGGGGCAGGGCTGTGAACTTGGATAGGAAAAAATTGTATTTTTATTTGCACCAATAACGGAGATTTAACATTTCCTTCAATTCTGAGTGTAGGCAAAACAAACATCATTCTGAGGAAAGAAATCCATAGGTTTTCACCAGTCTGCCAAAATGTCAGTCATGAACCCCCATCCCCAAAAAAAGGTCATACCTCTTAAAGAATTGTTAAGAAACCAATCAGTCCTCTTCCCCTGCCTCCCAAAAGGAAAGTTTGAGGCTTTTGTTTGGTTTTTAAATGCCCTGCCCACACACCAACAAAATCAGTTGCTTAGCACAGTAACTGGCCCCTAACTGTTGTTTAAATAAACACTGCTCAATCGAGTCAGCTTTTCTGGCTGCTGCACTCTGCCTGCCTTGTGTTCAAAGGAAAAATAAAGCCTTCACTGACCCTTTATCGGACTTCCACAAGGTGAACATTCCAGTTAACTGAGGCCTCTTCCCGCTCCCCACCCCCTCCCTTTACCTGTTGTGTTACGGAACTCTGAGGCATTTTATGAACTTGGATTGTTCTATGGTGCGCTAACTCACCCATGGGCCTTCAGCAGCTATGGTACAATGAATAGCCCTAGATTTAGGCTTTTCAGAGTAATTTGTTTCTGAATGGTCTTTGGTATTTTTCTCAGGTACCTTACCTCCTTTATCCCATACCCCTTTACCTTTTTTCTATCCTTCAGTTAATCCATTCATAATCTGATACACAGCTAGGAAAAACAAAATACCAATTTGTTAGAATTGTTTGTAAATTAAAAAGAAATAGGGCCCTTTGAAAACGTGGGAGGAAAGCTTTTTTTTTTTTTTTTCACCGCTCAGAAACCTTTTTAGCTTACTTATTTTTGGTGTGGCCTAAATATCTGATCTTCATTAAGTTAGGCATTTGTAAATGTACTTATTTTAAAATTGTTGATTTACTAATCAGCGTCAGAAGGACCTAGATCAGTTCCAAAAAGACAAAGAATACTAAAAATTAAAACGTGCCTTTTTAATGAGAATTATCTTAACGCATTCTGTCCCAAACAGTGGCTAGGGTACATTACCTTTGCTTCCTACAACACTACCAAGCTTTTAACAATTTATAAAAATGTGATTGAGAACTAAAGGATAGAAGATAGGATAGGTCCATTAAGACTGAGCTTACCTATTTCACATGCAAAAAAAAATGTTGCTTATTGATTTAGGAAGTCTAGTTTTTACCTTCCTGAAATAAGCTGCAACTGAGTGCTTATAAGGAATGAATGGGCTCTTTATTTAAACACTCTCTTCTGTTTACATTGCTTTATTTTGTATTGAGTACAGGGTTTCCTATCTGCCTCACTCAGATTTCCTCTAAGCAAATTAACTTACAGTTTTAATTTTTAGCTAAAGCTAAGATGTAGGACTCTCAGATTAAAAGAGTTGACTTGTAAGTGACTCGAACAGCCTAATTCACAGAAATATAGAGGTAGAAAAACTCCTTGAACATACTCCCCTGCTGGCCAAAGAGAAACACTACATGAGATAGAAGCACTGTTGTGTTTTAGGGTGACTCATACTAAGCCTGAACACTGAGGTTTTCTAACGTATTTGTCCTTACATTCGCGTACCTTTTCTTGGAAGGCAAGAATGTCGTGCATCAGTTGTCTGTATCGCTTGAAGACATATATAATGGAGTCACAAGGAAACTCGCACTCCAGAAAAATGTAATTTGCGACAAATGTGAAGGTAATGAATTAGGAGGGGAGGGGGAAACAGGAGGACTACTTCCTAGACTTTTTAATACTGTGACACCCACCATCTTTCAATGTACATATCTTGTAAACTAATAAAATGAAATGCAACACACACTCACCCCTCCCCCAATCTACATTATTACATACACAGTTTGCTTTCTCACCAAGTATAAATTTACTATCTTCCAAGAAAAGTGAAATTTTATGCCAGTCTTATGTATTTATTAATGCACATCTTTTAAAATGTCCCTCACTGTTTAAAAAAAAAAGCAACAAAAACCTTTTGTAACTAGTGGATTGAGTGCTGGGCTTGGAGTCAGGAAGACTCATCTTCTAGAGTTCAAATCTGACCTCAGACTTGCTAGCTGTGTGATCCTGGGCAAATCATTTAATCCTGTTTGCCTCAGTTTCCTCATCTGTAAAATGAGCTGGAGAAGGAAATGGCAAACCACTCCACTGTCTCTGCCAAGAAAACCCCAAAAAAGGCTCATGAATAAATACATGACTGAAAAATGATTCACCGCAAAAAACTAATTTTAGGGTGGTCTTCAGGATACGCCAGAGTCAAACAAAATATTTCATTTCAACTTCGTAGCTATTTTAGTCAGAGATGTTTCTTTAACTTGAGTCTTCCATTTCATTCTGTACATGTTTTCAAAAGAACAAAGTATAAACATGTGGCCACTACCCACAGCTTTCAGATTTTTTGGCTCTGATTAACTCTGAGAGAGATCATAAATTTCATTTTTGTTTTGCTTCCCTAGGAATTGGTGGGAAAAAGGGATCCGTTGAAAAATGCCCCATCTGCAAAGGGAGAGGAATGCAAATTCACATCCAGCAAATTGGGCCAGGAATGGTCCAGCAGATTCAAACAGTATGTCTTGAATGTAAAGGCCAAGGTGAACGAATTAACCCCAAGGACCGGTGTGAGAACTGTAATGGCTGTAAAGTTGTAAGAGAGAAAAAAATTATAGAAGTTCACATAGAAAAAGGTGAGGCCCCAGGGCTAATTTCAGCCTTCTACCCTCATCACCGACATTTTCCCAGTAAACATCCAGTCATCCAAGTAAGCTCTCATCCCTGTACAATGTTCTGTCCTAATCTAGTTCAGCACAATACATGGAGAAATAAAGTCAGTCGTAAATTTTGTCACATTTTCCTTAAGAGTGCTATTAAAGCTTTTTAGGTCTAAGACACAAGGACTTCTTGGTGGATAACTGCCCATAGTCTGTTTTTTTCTGGGGTTTTTCTCTTATCCCCCTTTTTTGATACTGTGATCCACCATCTTTCAAAAACTTAAACCAGGAGTGGTGAACATGTGGCCTTGACGCTGCCACATGTGGCCCTCTAGATCCTTAAGTGTGGCCTTTGGACTGAATCCAAATTTTATCATAATATTCCCCTCCTGCTCTGTCCAGTTGCCCCAACATAGGAATTGGGCTCAATGTCATTCCTGATGTTTAACAGACAACATCACAGCTCCCTTTAAAACTTCTAAAACTCTACAAAAAACTGCCCAATCAATATAAGAATACTTTGTATAAACAGCAAACAATCCCTGGCCTAACTACCAAAGAACAAAATCCAGATCCAAAAGGTACAGTACTATCCTTAACTCTTTCACATTTCAAGTTACGTTATTTCTGTGTCTGCCTGTCAGTATTACTTTGCTTAATAGTGTCAGGTATATCTACATGTATCACAAAATGAGAATTATGAGTGAACTTTACAAACAAATCCAAATGGCATACAGAAACATTAGTCCTATTCCAGACTGCTCCTGATTTGGCTACATGATCATGACTTATAACATTTGACCACTCCTTTCCCATCTTCCCATCTGTAAAAATGTAGTGATGATCCCAGCCCCCTCCTACAGAGGTCATGTTAGAGAGATGCCTGTAAAGACCTCTGAGGCAGGTGGGGGCTCAGTGGATAGAGTTCCGAGCCTATAGTCAGGAAGACTTGAATTCAAATCCAGCCTCAGACACTTAGTGATTATGTGAACCCTGAGCAAGTCAGTTAACTTCTGTCTGCCTAAGTTTCCTCAGTTGTAAAATGGGAATAGTAAGAATAATGGCACCCACCCTCCAAGGGTTGTTGTGAAGATGAGGTGCCCAACATAGCACCCACCACATAACAGCAGGTGCTATCCCCTCCCTCCCTTCTTGAAAAAGGGCTTGCAAAAAAAAAACCGTAATGAAGAAAATGGTTACTCAATAAGGGATGATGTTTCCTAGGTATGAAAGATGGACAAAAGATTATGTTTCATGGAGAAGGAGACCAGGAGCCTGAGCTGGAGCCTGGCGATGTCATCATCGTGCTGGACCAGAAGGACCACGGCGTCTTTCAGAGAAGAGGCCATGACTTGATAATGAAAATGAAAATTCAGCTCACGGAAGCTTTGTGTGGCTTCAAGAAGACCATCAAAACACTGGATAATCGCACTCTTGTTATAACCTCGAAGGCAGGTGAGCTCTGGGATGGGTCAGGAGTGCTGCGGTTTGTTCCATACCATTTGTATGGAAGGTCTGGGGGACGGCTTTGCCTCGGGCCCTTGCTGCCAGTCCCCTTCAGTCAAGTCCAGCCAAATCATTTTGCTTCCAGTTCTTCCACTGCCTCCCCACATCCCATTCTCTGTCCTTTATTAGAAGAAGGTAACACTTAACAGTAGGCCATGTTTTTATTTTTTCCAACAGCAATGGTCAAGACTAAGCCAGCCAAACTCAGAATTTTACAAAAATGAATGTTGAAAACTATCTTTACATGTAATTCGGGAAAAAATATTATTAAGGAGAAACAAGAAAAACTAATACATCCACACACTATCCTCTGGGCCCTGGGTGGTAAAGTAAAAACAAACAAACATATCTTTCACAGACACACACATACACCCCCTCCCCACCCCCCACACCATGGGAGATATTTAGTCAATGAACACACATTTTTAGTTTATCCTGAAGTGGCTTTCTCAGGAACAGTAGCAGTTGTAGTTTCTTCCATATACTATGGAGGAACTGATGAAGTCGACCCCTCAGATGCAAACAGATTACAAGGCTCAGAATCAAAAGATACCAAGTCTGTGAAGGGTTTGAACAAGAGGTTCACAAGAGCTGCTTTTTAACAGGTTTTCTCCATGTCACTGCCCTGGTCAGGATGATTTCTCCCTCAGTTGGTTAATGCATCTACACCACTCAGATCAGTCTGCACAGGTTTAAGGATCAAGGGTTAAAGAAACAGAAGTAAGAGTGAGATAGCTAACGAACTGGTCAAAGGCCAAAGGCCAGTCTGAATGATGGCATCCTTCAGTCCAAAGCTGAGTGAAGAAGGAAGGAGGGATGAACAGAGCATGAAGAAACATTTCTTTGGTGTTCGCTCACCTGTTTTCCCTTACTCACCATACATTTCCCTCTACCAGGCTTGCCTGAATGATCATATGAAATATACATACAAATATATATATATATATATTGCTTTTTAAAGCATACTTCCCCAAAGTATTATATTTTCAAACTATTTTTATAATTTACTTTTAGTTTACAACATTCATTTCCATAAAATTTTGAGTTGTAAATTTTCTCCCCCTTCTTCCTCCCCCTCCCTCCCCAAGATAGGATGCAATCTGATATAGGCTCCACTGAAACCTATTTTCACATTAGTCATGATGTAAAGAAGAATTAGAAGTAATGGGAGGACCTATGAGAAAGAAACAAACCACAAAAGAACAAATAATACGCTTCCCTCCGCATTCAGACTCCCAAGTCCTCTCTCTGGATGTGGATGGCACTTTCCATCCTGAATCTTTGGGAGTTGTCTTGGATCCTTGTACTTGCTAGAAGAGCTAAGTCCATCCAAGTCAGTGGTTGTTAGTATGTACAGTGTCCTCCTGGTTCTGCTCCTTTCACTCAGCATCAGTTCCTGTGAGTCCTTCCAGGCCTCTCTGAAGTCTGCCTGCTCATCATTTCTCATCGCACAATAGCATTCCAATGCATTCATATACCACAACTTGTTCAGCCATTCCCCATCGTATGGCATTCCCTCAATTTCCAATTCTTTGCCACCACAGAAATAGCTGCTATAAATATTTTTGTATATGTGGGTCCTTTTTCTGTTTTTATGATCTCTTTGGAATACAGACCTGGAAGTGGTATTGCTGGGTCAAAGGGTACACACAGTTTTATAGTCTTTTGGGCATAGTTCCAAATTGCTCTCCAGAATGGTTGGATCAGTCCACAACTCCACCAACAGTGCATTAGTGTTGCAATTTTCCCACATCTTCTCCAACATTTATAATTTTCCTGTTTTGACATGTTAAGTCAATCTGATAGGTGTGATGTGGTGTATATCAAAGTTGTTTTGATTTGCATTTCTCTAATCAATAGTGATTTAGAGCATTTTGAAATATATATTTCTAAATATTTTTTCCCCTTAAAAACTATGCTACAAGTGTGTGTGAATCCTAGGTTTTCACAGTGGGGTGGGATGGAGTACTGTGTATATGTGGGGAAGGGGTTTGAGTTAACTCCTTAAAGAAACACATGTGCCATGTGGTTCCTGCTATTGTGAAGACTTGTTTCTGGGGCACAGTTACCACCTGGGGAAGAGAAAACAGCAGGGAAGCAAGGATGGATCTAAGAGGCCCACACCCTTGCAGGCACAGAAGCAGTGCTGAGGCGGACACTGTTTCTGCTTATCAGCCCAGGGGAAGGTAGGGGTGTTAAGAGAGATAGAAAAGCAGGAAGATTGCTAGACTTAAGCCCATGAAGGCAGAGAAAACTTTGCTTAGCAGAACTCTGTCATCTTTCTCTTCCTCTTTTTCCTTTTCCTCTCCTTTCCTTTTCTGGTATCTCTCCAGTCCCTCACAACTCTCTCCTTTCCGTTCATAGTAATACTTCATTTACACTGAGATGTATCCATCCAGAAAGATCAGCTTCCCAGACTGACACAATAAAGAATCAAGATTTTTTAAAAGCCTGACTTCAGCAGCCATGGTAGCTAGTATCCAGTTTTCACATTGTTCCTCAGGTCCCTCTCTATATTTTCTCCATATTCCTTAGGTCCCCATATTTCCATCTCCTTAATTAATCTTATTCTAACAAGGCCAGTTGTCTAGATCTTAAGTTCAAAGTAAATATCAGAAGGGTTAGAGGGGTTGAGTTGCTAGAAGCAATCACAGTATCAGCAGCAAAAAGATAATAACTACACCAAAAAGAGATGGAAGAGTGAAAGATAATCATCTTGATGTTAGTCTACACCGTTAGGCTCACAGGCTGCTTGTGGCCCGGGCCACCAAAGGATTTCGGGCAGCCTGCAAACAGGCCTGCACAAAATACATTTTTTGGGCTGTGGGCTTACATGTATGTTGTGCAGGCCTGGTCTACACAGCTGAATCTGCCTCAGTGAAGCCTGAGAGTGTTACTTATATGATAGTATAGAAGCAATTCATTTCTTAATGGGATCTCGTCATAAAAGAGTTGTGTTCATTGTTACTTAGAAAAGCTTAAAGAAGAGAAATGACTGTTTAAAAAAGATTTTCTTCAGACATGTTGAACATCAGGTTTTAGTATTTTAAGAAATAAGCTGCTATTACAGTTTGAAAATCCCCTTGTGTGGAAATCTTGTGTTCCCTGAGGACCACAGACATCTTTGCTCCGTTCTCCCACATTTATCTTCATGTTGAGTTCTCCATGTTATCATAGTAAAAAACAATACAAATCAAGAG
The DNA here is from genome assembly GCA_023548195.1 of Bettongia penicillata ogilbyi. Classification (NCBI taxonomy): domain Eukaryota; kingdom Metazoa; phylum Chordata; class Mammalia; order Diprotodontia; family Potoroidae; genus Bettongia; species Bettongia penicillata. The sequence continues at coordinate 7,364,056 of JAJHZJ010000022.1, forward strand.
ACCCACCTTTCTCTTCCTCTCCTCCAAATGTACACAGGTCACCAAATCCTGCTAAAAGAGGACCCAGGCTTGTCACAGAAAAATGACAACTTGGAAAGGATTCTGGGGTTGGAAAACAAAACTAGGCTAGGACAGAAAGTCACCTCATCCTCTTATATTTTTGTATTCTTATAAGAGCATTAGTATATTATCATTCCAACACCAAGTGTCTTAGTAAGGAATCATTCCTTGCCTTGTATCGCAGGGATTCCAATAGCAGCAGTCCAGGTAGTGTTTGTAGGCTCTATTTTTTGTCCTATATGGTGCTTAGCTCTATTTCACTTTATTCCGCAGTTTGTTTGGGCATTGATGGACTTGTTTTCTTAAGTACAATTGTAGAATAGTTTTGTAAGCAAATTCCAAAGTCATGTGTCTGAGATTATTAAGATTTGAAAAAATTATTTGCACAAGAAAATGATTGCCCAAAGAATGTTTGGGGGGGGGAGAGGGACCTTACTTGACAGTGTTTATTTACATAGAAGAAATAAATAGCTGGAGGTTTAAGTGGAGTTTTAAGCTTGAACCAGTTGTGCCCTTAGTGCCTTAAAAGAAAACAAAACAACAAAATAAAACCATCCTACTATTAGCTCAGTGGCTGCTCAGAAACAGGGAGAGGCTACATTTGGTCCTGAGATCAGAGTTAGCAGGCCCCTGCTCTGGAAGACAGAAGCAGTGTAAGCTAAGCGTAAACCAGAGGCCCATCATGCTTCATTACAGCCTTTTAAAAAGTGCATTAGCTTTAAAAACAAAAATACACACACACACTCTCTCTCTTTCTCCAAAAACCCAGCAATGGCATATAACTGGCTCAAGGTTGAGATCAGCTAAAACTTCTAGCTTTTAGTCCAGTAAATAGAGTCATTAGGTCTCTCTTGTCCTGTACTTGTGGGTAATTTTTTTCAATCTTATTTTGCTCAAACTAAGAGTGATCTGGACCTTATTGGCAGCCCTCCAGTTGTAGTATATAGTTACAGAGGGGGTAGCAGATTTCAGCTCTAGAGGGAAGAAATTCCTATCACTTAGGAGCTAGTAGTGCCTTGTGACAAACACCAGGTGGCCTCTTGATGATGGGGGGATGTTGTCAAAGGCGCTCCCACCCTGGATGAGACATAGAAAACATCCTGGTCCCCAAAAGGGCCTCCAACTCCGTGATACCAGACCGCTAGGAGGTAAGACTTTGTATCACTTCTACAGTAGTTATTTCCAAAGTGTTTTTAGACTAACTTGTATCAGTCCACATGAGGCCTCACTGCTGCTATATGTAATACTAATATATTACCACCTTCGCTTACCTAACAAGAATGATCCTCATTCTTGTTTCTTCCTTCCTTCATGACTTTGTTGGCAGCCCTCTTTTTTCTCCTCTCTTATATGCTTGTGATAATTGTTACTGACCATCACTATTATCCAGAAGCTGAATTCAGGGGCCTAATATTGTATCCTCCAACCTTGTCCCCCAGTGTATGTGGATGAAATATGTGGTTAAATGTTGGAAGGCGGATCAAAAGGGAAAATGCTCACAAAAACATGTCCTTGAGGTGTGTGTAAGGAAAGTGTTTGTTAGAAATCTGCTCTGATGTTGCTGGGAGTTTCTTTCTTTTAAGAGCACTCAGTAACTGTCTATATGATATCCCAGCTGCTTCTGCCCAACATTCTCAGATGACAGACACCGTTCTGACCTCACTACCCCTGTAACAGGCAAGTATATAGCCTGCTTTAGCCAGTTCATAAAGCTTAGCCTTTGAATACTGGTGAAGAGGGGGGAGAGGGCCACATAGAAATTCTCATGTCTAAATTTCCCATTAGATCATTTTACAGATTTTTCTGGCAGATCACAATACTTAATAATGTCTTTCCAAGGTTTCAAGCCCATCCCCCTCAGTTTCACAACACAATGACACTTTTTTATATAGGCTGCATTCAGCTGTGCTGTAGAACTAGACTATTCATTTCTAGTGCCTAATAAAACCAACCTCTCTTATGGCAGGTGAAGTGATAAAGCATGGTGACTTGAAATGTGTACGTAATGAAGGCATGCCCATCTACAAAGCACCACTAGAAAAAGGCTCTCTCATCATACAGTTCTTGGTAAGTCTTGTTTCCTCTTATTTACATGAAATCTGTTTCAATGACTCCCTTTCCCTTCTATTTATGTAGGTTTTTTCCCCTCAATATAGGTTATCTTTCCTGAAAAACACTGGCTCTCCCAAGACAAACTGCCTCAGTTAGAAGCTCTACTTCCGCCGAGACAAAAAATAAGAATCACGGATGACATGGATCAAGTAGAACTCAAGGAATTTAACCCCAACGAACAAAACTGGCGCCACAGCGCAGAAGCATATGAAGAAGACGATGAGGGCCCTAGGGCGGGAGTGCAGTGCCAGACAGCGTGACGTGTCGTGGTGTGCGCGGACTTGCAAACTGATGAATGTAAAGTTGGCACAATGAAAATGGCATCGCTTTAACGGCCTCGTTTCTGGGGTGTCCTGTGTGTGTGTACGTATGTATGTGTTCAGCACACAGAACTGCTGAGTGTCCCCTTTTTTGGTTGTATCTTAAGTTATAGCTTAATTTATATTTAAATGTTTTTTAGTGTAAATCACATCTAGTCTGTATATGGAATTTTTCATTTACACTTCTAGGTTGTAGCTTCGAGAAGCCCCTGACTGAAAGCTGTAGTTCTCAGGTGTCAGAGCTGGAGCCCTAGGGCAGCCACTGCACCCATGGCAGCGAGGAACGCTGTCATCTCTGGGCTCTCCCCCACTGCAGCGAAAATGCTGCTGTGGGGAAATAGAGCACCCAGGCCAAGCTGCACCTGCCTCACCACACTGAGATGCAAAGGGCAGCCCACAGCACCTGGTCCACCCTCTGGTGAGGGCTGAGGTCACTTCTCACCTGAAGAAGGTTATAAGGCAGTTTTGGATTGTATTCTTATGTTACCTCTAACCCTTCCAAAACATTTGTGGTATAAGCAAAAAACCAAACCATGCCACCTTTCTGGAAGTGATAATGAAAATATAGTTTGGCTGCAGTCCCCTTGGCTGCCTGGTGCCCATCTGACATTGCTTTTTCCTTGTTGGCCCCTGCATAACACTGACTAAGCCAAACAGCTTCACTGTAAAGAATCCTTTGCATCCCCACAGCCATCGTGTTGCTCTTTCTCCAGCAACAAACATGACCTTCGGATGCTGGGGTATCTAGTAAAATAGTACCAAGTGGAGATATTTCCAAGCCTGAGCAGCTTCAGGAACAATTTGTAAAGTTCTGTCAAGTACTATGTTCAATACGTTAATGTTTGCCACTTCTTTCACTCACATGTCCTATAAAATTTAACTTTTTAAAAAAAGTGATGACTGAGAAAACTTGCTTTTATACTTGCACAAGGGCATTATTTTCTCTTCTACTCTGTTTCTGGATGGCAGATAACCAGCTAGTGGGCCCCACCATGTCTTTGGAGGGCTTGTTCTGACACTGTCACTGGCCATTAGTGGGTCTTTTGGATCTAATACCAACCCATCACACCTTGACCTGCCCATCAAATTCCACTGAATTCCATTATAAGTGATATGTCAGCCAGCCTGAAAAGGCATGAGCTGGCTACCACTTGTTCCAGTGGACAAGCACACATAACTGAAGTGTGGTTATTGACAGTAAGATGGGAAATGGCATCAGTTAAGTCCTTCCAAGTTTGTAGTAAATTGAAAAACACCAAACATAAGATAATCCTATTATTATCTCATTTAGATACAGACCTCATTTAGCTACAGTGTTCTCAGCTACAGTGGATAAAGGTCATTTCTTGAATTCTGACTCATGAGGCAATGTAGACATGTCCAGGTGACCAGATAACAGTTGCTGGGCTAAGTCTCATTTGTACAGTGTTAATGGTTCCTTTCCCAATGACTCAAAACAGCCAGATTTAGCTGCTATCATACAGGTAGGACCAAAAGTGCTCAAAGTGCATGTGAGACTTGGTGCTTAGGGGAAAAAACCATGTCTGGCCAATAACATTCTGGCACAGAACAGAGCAATGTAGTGAACTTCTTTCTCCCTGTGCACAAATGGAGTTTCACATTTAAAATGAATCAAGGCTTCTCCTCCCCCATTCTTGCCATTGTGTGTTTTCCTAACAAGAATGATTAGTACTTAGCAATGCTAGTTCTATCACAATTTAATTTATTTTTCTACATTCTTCTGTTGATTAAGTAGACTGTCTAGATGGGGACCATAGAGGGGTGTTATTTTTTCACCTGTATTTTCAAGTCATTCTGGAAATAAAATTGTGCTGGGATTTTAAAGTTAAGTGACTTTTATTCCTTTTGAAAGCACAGATATACCAAGTCAGGAAACTCATTGCCAGTTTCAAAGCTTGAGTCTTGCGCACCCAGTGAACAGACCCCATGGAGTCATTGCAAAGATGTTAGAGATACTAGACTTGGTTGCATCACTTTTCCTAACTGTGTAACTGACAAATTTGAAGAAAAACCACTTATTAATTCAGATAGTATGAATATTTCATCCTAATTAAAGGCATGAATGTATTAGACCATGGCTTCTAAGACACAGATACTAACTGCTAAAAAAAACTGCTTCAGTTTTTAATCCATTATCATGATGACTTACATTTAAACTGTAAGCTGATCTTTTACGAGGAAAGTTAGGCACCCTTAAAAAAGTTAATTTATAAAGATAACACGATCATATTAACATGGCACTTAATTTTTTACAAAGCATTTTCCATACAACCATCTTGTAATGCTGGTAGCTTAACTAAAGAAAACTGAGGCTCAGAGAAGCTCCACGGTTTATCAAGTCCCCTCGCTTGGACTTGGATCCACGTCTTCTGATTCTCAAGCCATTCATCTTTGACTAGACCATGCTGGAGGTAAGACAGAATGTTACCAACACTTGAGTTCTTGAAAATTCTATGCCAGTCTAACAGTAATTCTCTAATTACTATGGAAAAGGAAAAGGGAATTAAAATATGACTTAATCTGAGGATTAAGAAAGAAATTAGGTCAAAGATCATACTTAGAAAAAAGGGGATGTGTGCGGGGCTTGTGCACAGCCCTCCTGTGGCATCATCTTTTTCTGACCCCCTCTTACTTATCCTAAGAATAGAGATTTCTCCTCCTTCCTATGGGATATAACTCCACTACCAAGTCACTTTCACTGTGTCATATCATCTCTATAGTACTTTAAGGTTTACAAAGTGCTTTCCACACTGCCATTTGATAAGGCAGGTAGTTGAATATGCTGTTCCTCAAGAAACTTAGGCTCAAGAGTTTAAACGACTAAGCAGTTTTTAGCTTTGAAATATCTCCCTGAAAGCTGTCAATTCCCCAGAATCAAAAAGACATTATCTGATATTCCTGAACTGGAAAATTTAACAAGCGATAATCCCCCTTTGCCTTTTTGTAAATATAGTTGAGTTTTTTGTTTTTTCATAAATTTTTTTCTTCTAGGTCCAATTCCTCTTCTTTCTTTTCTACTACGCTGAATTTTTTTTCCCCAAAGCAATGTTTCAATGACTGAAACTTCCAAGTAAGGAAGTTCAATTTTAGTGCACAAAAATAACTTTCATGTAGCTTAAAATACATGACAGGCAGGAAAGTCTGTTCGATAACCAAATCACTGGGAACCAAAGAAACAAATACCTCTAGTTAGGTGGTAAGCCTTATTTTAAGCACTGGTATAAAAGAGGAAAAGGTTATATAACTAAATAGCTCCTTGGAAGCAAAACTGGCCTCTTCTTGACATAACTAACATGTAAATTTCAAGAGACATTAATTAAAATGACTCATGGTTCTTCTCTCAAGTGAATTTGTTTAGACGCGTATGGATTGTCCACTTGAAAAAAACAATGTCTATACAGGGAAAGGGAATAAGGGAGTTTAAAAGACATTTCATACTATATTTAAATACCTGTGCAGAGAATACACCATTCTTTATTAAAAGAATGAAAATGACAACTACATATAAATTTGCTTGTACTTATCAAGAATATCCAAAAATATCAAAGTTTCTGCCCAATGCAGTGTTCCATATGTCTATCCGTTAACATGTACAAAGGTGGGGGACGTTGTAGGTCTATCCTTCTCTGTATGCCTTCCTCCCCCCCAGCATTAGCCTACCCGGTTTGGAGTGTGATTAAGTTGGACAGTCATAGATATGAATTTCTTGGTCATCTCCAACAGACACAATCTTGGAACCATTTGCATTGTATTTCACTCCCCAGACCTGCAAAGAAAATAGAAGGTCATGACCACTGAGGCCTTTACCCAGATCTGATTGCTGCACCCACTTCTAAACTTCTCATTTTACTGGACAGAGAACATCACCACAACTGTGAAGATGGAAGACATGTTCATTCGGTAGCATGTGAACTAGCCCTCCCTCATTGCCCAACTTTAAGGGAGTGAGGAGTGAAGTGGGGTTCCTCCATTTCTCATCCCAGAGCAATAATGAACTCAATCCGCAGCTAGAGCCTTTCTAGTATATGTCATCTCATTGGTTCTTCATGACAACTCTGGAAAGTAGGGACCATTATTATCTCCATTTTACAGGTGAGGAAACTGAGGCAGACAGTGGGTAAGAGACTTGCCCCAGGGTCACCCAATTAGGTAACGGTCTGAGGCCAGACCGTTGGAACTTGGGTCTTCTATGCAGCTCTTTGGCACATGGCCTGCAGCTGTATAAAGAATGTTCTTCCTTCCCATTCCTAGTATTTTATCAGCACTCGAGGACACATGTCTGCTTCAGTTGAACCCTCTCGGGTCCCATCACATGGCCTGGACATCAAAGGGCAGGCCTGGCAAAGTTAGGAAGCGTCTGTTAAGAGGAACATGGGCTGGGTTAGTGAGGTCAGGAAACCTCCATTTAGATCCTGGCTCTGCTATCTACAGACTGTGTGAACTTGGACAAGTGATTCCCCTCAGGGCTGCTACTGATCTCCTTTTCAGCTCTAAATCTCTGAAGAATGAAGATGTATAAAACCCCAGAAGGGCTAGTATCTCTGGGGAGACTAGACTACTCACATCAAGCCTGGAGGTGTTCTAAAAAAGAGACTGCACTTGGGAACAGAGAAACTGGGTTCAAATCCCAGCTCCACCCCTTTTCTTACCAGGGTAACCTCCCCTCTGGATCAGGGGCTCCTGGGTCATAAATCTACAGGAAGGATCTCTCAAACAGGAGGAAAATGAGCCTGCAAATGACTTTTTCTCAACTGAGAAGTTGGGAACTCTCAAACTGTTCTATCACAAATTTCTCTTAGCTCACTCTGCTGGCAGTCATTTAAACCCATGACCAGAAATCCTAAATTGAAGTCATTAACTAATCCCTACCAGTTGGCAAAATTCTTTTTTTTAAGGGAAAGCTCCCCTCCAGTGTTATTTGAATAGTTTTCTTCACCTCTTCCCAGCCCAAAAGGAGAATTTCTATTTTCTCCCTAGATCTGGTGCAGAGCCAATCTCATCTGGGAACAGAAATCTTAACACAGGAAGACTTTAACCCAAAGTGAAATCAGTCACCAGGGAATAAATAGAGTTTTCTTACAGGTTCTAAACTCAACTCTCACACTTTTGTGAATGAGTTTAAGCTGTTGGGTTAAGGTCTCCAATACACAAGCTGGCATCCTGAAACAGCTGCCACCATTAAAGGGCCTCTTCCAAGCCAAGCTGTCTGGAATGAAACACAGCACCCGGCTGAAGAATGGCAGCCTCTGACAGGTAATATGATATAAGCAGCTGTCTACATGATTTATGACTTTCAAATAAAATATGCATGTTCAGAAGCTTCCATACTTTTGTCAAAATTAAGAGCTATGTCACACTGTTAGGATCGATTTATTTGAAGATTAAAAGTCAAACTAAAGGAATATTTCTTTTCAATCTTTATCAAAATGAGAAAAATCAACAAAATCATTTCTATATGAAGACAAGGTTTATTAAAAGTGAATTTCTATAATGGAAAGTCATCTTTTTTAAATTTAGTACTTAAAGAAAACTTGACATTTCAAATGTATACAACACTTAGAATTGAAAGCATTTTACTAGCAGGCAAATGAATGGACCTCTAAGGGTCTGCCTCCACCAGCAGTTTAAAGAGAGACTGTCAGTGCAAGTATCTCTAACTCCGTTTTAAATGGGTTAGAACTACTAAAACTGGGACCTACTAAGACAAATTATATCATGCCATGTCCAAAATATGGTGAATCATGATTTGAAACAGGTGTGCTTTGTTTTGACAACAGCCATCAAGTCTTGAGCTGTCTGCCCATGGCCCACATACCTGAGAGGATTTCAAAGCCTGATGTGGTCAAATGCAGTCCTCTCCAGTTCCTGGAGTACCCAGACACAGCCCATCAGACATACCTCAGGGAGAGCACTGGAGGTGCTTACTTGCAAGTTTCCTCATCTACATCTGATTGGGAATTGACCAAGTGTCTGTCGCTTTGGTTTCCTAAAGCACAGCTCTAACTGCCCCACTCCTGCTTTAAAGACACTCAAGGAATCCTTCTTGCCTGGGCCCCATTCTTCAGCCCAGCACAGGAGGCCTTCAGTGCTCAGGCCCATTTCCTGGCATTTCCTACCACTCTCTATACTCTGCAGGCACACCACCCTGTGCTGCAGTTTCTTATCCTCTTTTCATAATTTTCTGCTTTTCTCCCTTTGCCCCCACAGTCCTGAAGCTTGGGATGTCCTTCCTGCTCCCATCCCAACCCTTCAAGCTCCCCCCTGCTCCAAGGATAATGCTGGTCCTGATCACGTTCTCTCCCAACTCCCCAACCAGTAGCTTCTCTTAATCCTCACAGTGCCCCATATTTCTCTCAGGTGACTAAGCACATTCTGACATAGTGACACATTTTACATACATTATTTCCCTTGTGCCTCAAAGTGGACCCCCCATTTCAGAGAGGAGGAAACGGAAGCCCTAAGGAATTACATGACTCGCCTACAGTACCCAAGCAGGTGAGTAGGAGACACAGCTTTCCATCCAGGTCCTTCAACTTCAAGTTCAGGACTCTAGATATTCTGGTCCATTAACTATTTCAAGAATATCCTTATCTTTTCCCATCAGACCCTAAGATCTCTAAGGGCAAGCACTGTGTCTATTCCTCTGTCTCCCTACCAGCGAGATATCACCTGAACATAATGCATGCTCACTGGCAGATAGAATTTCCATCCTTTGACCTGGAGGCACAGAATTTTCATGGGCACTCTAACTGAACAGGGGCCAAAGCTGATAGAATGGCCTCAAAGACTTGCCTGGAGGTTTGCAATCCAATTCCATTCCATAAACACTTACTAAAGCACATGGTCAATGGGCAAGGTATTGCTTACTATTTAGGAGGGGACAAAACACATTACAGAAATGAGCATAAAAGAAAACCAAAGGAGAGCTACAAAAGCCAGGCCGAGCAGTGCTTCTGAAGGAAAGCTTGGGGAAGGAAGACAGTGCAAGTTTCATGGAAGAGGGGACATTTTCACTGAGTCTTAAAGGATAAGAAGAATGCCACTGGCCAGGGACTCTAGAGAGAGGGAGGCATCCAGGTATTAGACACAAAGGGCTTGTTCAAGGAAACATGCAGTATTTCAGTGTAAGTGGGGTGTGATATACATGGAAGGCAGCAATGAGATCTGTGGTGACAGATACTAAGTTAAAGATTCTTAAAGAGGGCACAGCCAAGAGGCTTCTGATATGGTCTGGGCAATCAGGGACAAAGGCCCAGACTAGGCTGGTAGGAGTAGAAATGAAGAGCAGGAAAGAGATGAAAGACATATGTAAATGTTACTGAGAAGACATGGTTCTTTTATCTGCTGCCTTGTGATCAAAAATAATAGAAAAGACTGAGTGAGGGTCAATTCAAACAGTCAGCTGGTAAGGCCAAAGGACTATTGGGGCCCTTATGGCTCATGAGACCTCAAGACCCAAGGGAGATGTACAATACCTGGTCCTGGTGATCAAAAAACGTGTGGACACAAGTTCTTGTTCCAGCATCCCAAACTTTGACGCTTTTGTCTGATGAACTAGAAAATATTAAAGTGAAACCAGTGAGCTACATTCCACTTCAGGAAAAAAGCATTGGCCAAGTAGGCCAACATTTAGCAACAAGATCGCTGAATTCTGAGACTGAGACATTCCCATGGGGGGTGAGGGAGAGGTGACTTGCTTTAAACAAACATGTGAGGGGAAGATTTGGATTTACACTAAAGAGAAATTGGGGATGATCATGCCTTGTACAAAAGAACCCAGGAGATCATCTCTTTAAACATCATTAAAAATGTGTTTAACCCGCACAAGTTTTCAAGAATATAAATGTTCCACAATAAAACATCAACACCTCACAAGTAAGAAGAATCACAAGAATCATTTACAGAAATGTAGGTGGAGATGAACTAAGAATTCTGAGAGGCAGTTAGATGGAGTCATAGTGCCTAGAGCACTGCAGCTGGAATCAGAAGACCTGAGTTCAAATCTGACCTCAGATACTTACTAGCTATGGGACCCTGGGCAAGACACTTAACCTCTATTTACCTCAGTTTCCTCAATTGTAAAATGAACTGAAGAAGGAAATGGCAGACCATTCCAGTAACCTTGTCAAGAAAAACCCCCAAAAATGGGGCCATGAAGAATCAGACATGGCTGAAAATAAGTAAAATTAAAAAGAATTCTGAGTACCTGGATACAAAGTGAATATCATCTGGACAAAATGCAACATTTAACACCCAGGATGCATGGCCACTCAATGTACCAGCCAAATTTGCATGCTGTCTGTTGAAAGAAACAGATTTAAATACATGAAAATACATTTCAAGTAAAGATTCTAAGTACAACAACTTCAATTGATTGATCAGCCTGATAGCCTTAGAAAGACTTTGAAAACTACCCAGACTGTGTTTTGTTTTTCTATAAAAATATTATACTACTGCAGAAAATATTAAGTTAAATTTTTGCAACCCCACAACACACAGAATTTTCTCTGATTTAAAAGAGAATCAGTGTGGTGTAATGGAGCACGCCCTGGAATTGGATCAGAAGTGCCAGAGTTCAAGTGCTAGACTGACTATGTACACAATGTGATCATGGCTGGCCCAAAGTCCAGAAGAACCTCAGGACCAAGTTCACTGTTGGGTCATTGTGGGCTCTGCTTTCTTCATGATAATGAAGCAGCCTTTGACCAACCATCTCCACTTTGGTGACACCTGTCTTGTTCTCCCAAACTCATCAAAGATCACGGACAGCTGTTCAGGAATTGTATATGTGCCTCTTTGGGCATCAGTTTTCTAATTTGTCAAATAAACCTAGTTCTATATAATTCACAGGGCTGGTCTAGGGACAGGATAAAACAATGCCTGTTGCAGCATGCTGCAGAAACCCTCCTTGGGTGCCTCGTATTACTGGGATGGTGATCTTGTTTCTTAAGGGCAGCCAGCTCCAGATGGTTCTACCAAGCTGCAAGGGCTTCAAATACAGTCCTACTAACAGACTATATCTGTTGTCCAAGCACCAGACTACCTACGTGACAGTCCTCATGGGTACGTTCTTTGGTGCCACCACAATCCATGAGATCTTTGAGCTCATGCAGGCCCCTTCTGCCTCTGGAATAACAGTGGCAGCACAATAGAAAACAAGGCAGAGCTGGGAATCTCAGCTTCTGAGTCATCTACAAACATTAATTGATGGCAATCTCAATATGAAATCTCTGTGTATAAAATGTTACATAATGATAGTCTTATTATAAACCAAACCAGAAAATATAAGGAAGTTGCAATACTCAGGTACTCTTTGATGACTAAATAAAGGCACAGTGAAGTAAGCATTTCAAAGACAATACACAAATTTACTGGAATACTTGATCACCTTTTCTCACAATGCTCATAATAAGCAAAAACCAAAGGTGAACATGATAAACACTCTTGCAGTGCCAACAATTCCTGTTACAGAGGACTAAAGAAGTACAGAAATTTTATACAAAAATCAACCAAGTTTTCTAAACCAGGGTAACAGATACACTGATTCTGAGTGATTTCAAAGCAAAAGTGGATATACAGGGACACTTGTGAAAAAATATTCTGAAAAAGATAGTTCAAGATTAAGAAATGAAAGAAAGTAAACACTGATAGACTATTTAGAAGTCTCAAGAATACATGACTAAATTTTCTCCAAGAGTCAGACATCACTAGACTGTGAGCACTGAATACACACACACACACACACACACACACACACACACACACACCAGAAAAGAAAAAGAAAGCAAATACATCTTAAAAAATATGGCTGTTTACAGATGTGAGAATACTTTCAAGATCAGTTTGTGAGCAACCAGAGCATTCACTTAAGAGTAAAGGGCAAAATTACTACCTAATGAGAAGAAAAAATACCATGGAGTCAAGATGACCCTCTGCAATTACAATAGCTCTGATGTTCTCTATTAAAACAAAAGGGAAAATAGGTAAGAGCCATTTGATAGGGACAATCACCATTTTCTACATAAGTTTAACTTACGTAAAGCAAATCCCACAACGAGGAAGCCCAAAGAGCCTAGAAACCTTTTTAATCAATCAAAATTTGATTTCCTTGCTATGTAGAGAAAGGTGGTGAAAATGGCGTAGGATATAACCTCCTTCACAATAGTGAGAAGATGATGATGTGAAAAGATTGCAAATAGGATTGCTCCCAAAACAGCAAAGGGTAGTGAAGGGAGAAGGCCTCAACTAAGCCACATCAGCAAAGACCATTAACAGATAAAACTGGAAGGACGAGAAAGACGAAAAATGGGACAAGAGATCTGCCAGCATTGCTACTACACCAAACCTTTTGTCCTTGATACTAGAATCTCAGCATCTGGGCTCAAACACCTCACTTCCTAATATGCTCTAGAAGAGGAAGAAGAATCACACCCAAGCAGATGAAGATGGGAAGCCCTGACCAGGCCAAACAAAATCAGGAAAAAGGTGTTAGAGCTAACAAAATTTTAAAAACACTGAGGAACTGATTTTCAATATAACTAAACAGAAAAGGTTGCCAAAATGTAGGGGGAAAACCAACAAATGGTATTATTAAAAAATGCACCTGAAAGAATATTTATAACTACCAACCCATAGCAGTATGTGTATGCTTGTGTGTGTGTGTGTGTGTGTATGTAGCCTATATATAATATAGGTATGTATCAGTGTTATCTTCAGTGAAAATGAGAAGGGAAGTGGTCTTTCACAAATGATTTTTGACAGCAGACATTGTCAAAGTCATACAAATGGCTTTAAAAAAAAGGAACAGAGAATACATGATCCCACTATGTTTATTTATTGATTATAGAAAGCATTTGACTTGGAAGAAGAAAAAGAGGCTTGTAGACGTCTCCAAAAAGAGATTGCCCATGAAGTTGTTAAAATCATAAGACTCCTTGATATCAAGCATCAAAAATATAATTCTGTTCAATAATCTTGATGAAAAATATCAAGTGAGAAAAAAAAGAGAGATGAGAATTCTCTATGGTCACTGATGGTGCTTTTCACCATTGTGGTGGATGTAGAAGGATTTCCTAGGGATCTGGAGTTTTTAATCTTGGTTCTAGAATAGATTTCAGGGGTGTCAAGTGAATTTGGATGAGAAAGAAAGTTTATCTTTATTTTCACTAACCTCTAATTAAAATTTAACAGCCCTTTCAATTATGATTTTTAAATTTAAATTTATTCTCAGAAGGGTTCCATAGGCTTCACCAGTCTACCAAGGGGGCATTTATTTATTCATTCATTCATTTATTTATTTTTAGAGGAAAAAAAAGTCCATGAGTAATTCTAAAACAAGGTAAGCAAGATTAGTACATGATCACGAGTGAAATGTGCCAAGACAAACTGTCCAGACAAAAGATTAGGAAATATGTGAGGAGAGAAAGAGCTCCCTTTAGGAAAGGGCAGAGGGCACCAGGACAGGTACTGTGGGCTCAGTCTGACTTGAATGAAGCTGGGAGCTCAGTCTCAGGACACTCACAAGCCATCTAACAGTAAACCAAAGAAGCAGACGTAGTGAAATGCTGCTTAGCAGGGCTGCTTCTGTCCTGTGAGGCCCAGCCCCCCACCCCCACCATGGTGATGGACCAGTGTCAGGGAGGATCCTGACAAGGACTTGGATACTAACTGGCTGGGGAAGAGCAATCCATGATACAGAACATGAGAGAAGAAGAGATGATTCTGAAGTATCTAGACTCAGGGCCTAGGAAGACTGTGGAACCATCACCAGAAACAGAGAAGTTCAGGGGACCGGGAGAAACAAGTTTTGGGGGAAAGGATGAGTTCAATTTCAGGATTCCTCCTAAGGTGCCAGCTGGATAACAATGGAAAGACCAGAAGCCTACATGATTTAGCACTATAAGGGATTTTTCCAACCTATTCCAATCTTCTTATTCTGCATTTAGAGGCAGTGTAGTGTGGTGGAAATACCTCAGGACTGAGTCAGGGAGCTCTGGGTCACAGTCCTGGCTCCAGGGTACATCACACTTCCTCCCTGGGCCTTGGCTTCCTTAACTGTCAAATAAAAAGACCTGTATCCAGAGATCTCTGATGTCCTTTCTAGTAATCTACTCCATGATTTCATGGTAAACCAGACTGAATTTCCTGCCATCCATAAAGTGTCTGGAATGTCAGTAAGGGGCTAGTGAAGGAGACTTCTGTGCAGGCCAGGGTGGATAGCACAGGTGCTGGTCTCCCTTCTCAGTCTGAGATTCTGGGATACTTCCAGAATGGGATGACACATACCCCTACCAAGACAGAACTCCTCAATTCTCTAGGTCATTCCTCAAATGAGACACAAAGCAGGGTTTTGGGAAACACTCCAGAATCAGAGGTAGGAGCACTAAATTAGCCTACTCTTTGTTACTGGCTAGTGAGGGGTCCTTTGGGTTAAGTGTTCACATTTTGCCCCTATATTCTCTTCATTTCAAAGTCTATTAAAACTTACCATCACCAATATGGGAGTCATTATTGATTTACCTGTATAATAACAACTAAGAAGAAAAATAAAAACAATAATAACTACGAAGATTTATAAAAATAAATACATTTGAAGGCAGCAAAATGGCACAGTGGGTAAAATGCTGGACCTGGAATGAGGAATGCCTGGGTTTAAATTCAGCCAGACACATACTAGCTGTGTGACCATCCTAAGTAAGTCCCTTAACCTCTTCTGCCCCAGTTTCCTAATCTGCAAAATGAGAATAACAGCACCTACCTCCCAGGGTTGTTTTGAGGACAAAATGGTATGACACTTGTTAAAAGCTGTGCAAACCCTAACGGATACTATAGACACTAGTCATCGTTAGGACTGCCTCACAAACCAGAGGAATGCAGTGTAAAGTGAGTGTGAGCAGAGGCACAAATTACCAACAAGCAATCATGAATGCCACCTAAGTAAAAGAGTTTTTACAAAGAAATGTGTAAGTGAAAAAGATGAGTTAATCATATAGTGAGAGAAAACTAAAGCAGTATCCCAATGGTATCTCTGTCGA
The DNA here is from genome assembly GCA_023548195.1 of Bettongia penicillata ogilbyi. Classification (NCBI taxonomy): domain Eukaryota; kingdom Metazoa; phylum Chordata; class Mammalia; order Diprotodontia; family Potoroidae; genus Bettongia; species Bettongia penicillata. Next base: position 7,379,603 of record JAJHZJ010000022.1, read on the forward strand.
GAAAGAAGGGAAGGCCACACCTATCAGCTAGACACAAGAACTGAATAAACTGGGTGGGCAGAGGCAGCTTATGAGCTGCATGCTCAGAGGGAACAGTCACGTCAGGGAGATCACAGAGCTATTTGGGTATTTAAGTAATAAGGAAAAGGATGCTAATTATTAATGAACCCTGCCCACGTAACCTATCTCCAAAGCCTGAGGAGAGCGAAGTGGAGAAAACTGCACATGCTGACTCAGGAATTCAGACAACAATCCCTATGTGCCAAGTTGCTCCAACGTACAAAGGGCTCGGCCCACAGAACTAATGCCGACAGTCTAACCCCTTCCTGACTGACACAGGCACCACATGTGTTCACCATGACACTTTCAGTGGAAACGGCAACTTACACATCATAAATCTTAATGTAGCCATCATCTGAAGCCGTGACAAGTAGCTGAGAATCTGGGGAGAAGGTCAAAGAGCGGATGGGCATTGCATGGCCTGAAATTTAGAATAGATACTATTAATCTGGAGAAAAAGTTCCACTGACCTAGGCTCTGCTTCTTGAGAGGGTCCTCCTCAGCTGCCCTTTGGCCCATTCCTGGCCCTGCTCCCAGGGTCTCCCTGTAGTCCTCAAAAGTCCACTGGACACACAGAACCTTCTCATCCCAAGCTGTTCTGCCTTAACAATTCTGTTCTGACTTCTGAGTACTACCATGTTTCAGTCAAGACAATTAGTGTTCAAATACATCATTCCAGTAGGCTTCATCTGGAGATCACTGAAATCATTATCTCCTGGGTTTTCAAATACAAAATTCATTTACCACCTAACAGTACTGTTATCTTAAGAGATGACTAGATTGGCCTGACACAACATGGTTTATGTATATATGCAAAGACACATACCTTCAAGCGTATGGAGAAGTTTTCCAGTTGCAATATCAAAAATATTAATGATTCCATCGATGGCTCCACTGGCCAGATATTTCCCATCAGGACTCTACAAGACGGCATTGACATAGTTGACATTAATAGAATCCTGTGTGGAAATAGTGCACTACATATACACATACACACACACAGGCATATACATATAAAATTTCTTCTGATCTTTGGTGTAATAGTTTTTTTACTCATTCGAAAACAAAAGAAATATAAATACTCTACAGCTACAATTGGTAAATAAATGCAATTCTCAAATATCTAAAAAAAATAAAATTAGAGCAAAATGGTAAAGCAGTAGTGAAGGGGAAAGCAGAGGGCAGGAATCAAGGTAGAGGAGAAGGAGTCCAAAAGCAGCCAGTACCTCACCAGCACTATCTAGGCAGGGAAGAGGGGAGGGAGTAGGGTCTAAGCAGCTCCAGACACTACCAGGGCCAGGGAGTGATACCCTCTTCAACCCCAACCCTGGGACAAAAAGGGAAGAAAGAGCAAACACTACCACTACACCGTGCTGTCCCCAATGCTGTGAGGGACAGCAAGGAGGGAGGATTGGTTGGAGGATTTGGAGAAGGAAGCAATCTATAGACATTGAAATAAAAACTGCAAACAGTAAGAAACGAAAGTAAAGAAAGCTCTACTCCTACCACAATTTTCCCTCCTCCATCCTCCTAGTAAAGAGGCCAGAAGCATCCTATAACATTCACTACAACTCCATGACTGGCTCGACCAGCGGGTGAGAACATGTGGCCTACAGATGGCCTTCTAGATCCTTGAGCTTGGCCTTTAAACTGAATCCACATTTATGGAATAAATCTTTTAAAAGGCCAGGTTCCCCACTCCTGGGCTAGAAGAATATAAATCAATGGGGCAGGGCAGGGAGAGGGCTCATTTTAAATCCAGCATTATCTGTCTCTTTATTAAAGGGAAAAAACTGCATAAAAACAGTAAATGGCAGGAACTTACCTTATACAGCAAATCAAAGAAATATTTTGATTTGAAAAAAAAAAAAAGAAATTCTACAATAAAAAAAGAACCAAGAGACAAAACAAATAGAGAAACATAAGCTGAATCAGCAGCAGAAATGACAGAACACCAAAAGATCACCTAAATGGGCAATAAATATATTAGTGGAATTAAGGAAAGGTTCTAATTCTGCCAAGAAAAGTAAAGGAAAAATAAAAATAAGTTGTAAACATATTTGTTTACAAACAAATCCACAGCAATAAAAATTTGTCATGGAAGTAGCAAAAAAGCAGGATAAATGTTGGTCACACAAAGAATTCCAGAGAATGTGGCCATCCGGGGCCCAAGTGCCAGGCTGCCCACCATGCCCCCCTGCAAACCTTCACCACAAAGTCTCCCTTAAGACCTCATGCTGACTATAGGCCCGGGCCTAATGAGGTCAGTACCTAAACAGACTCAGGGAACAGATTTCACCCAATGCATACATTTACTTGTATAGAAAAAAAGGGGGAGGAGGGCAGATTCAATATGGTAGAGTAGAAAGACGGACCTGTAGAAGCTCCCCCACAAAGTCCATAAAATACCAGTAAAAAATAACTCTAAACAAATTCTAGAACAGCAGAAGCCACAAAACGACAGAGTGAAAGGGATTTCCAGCCCAAGACAGCCTGAAAGGCTGACAGGAAAGGTGTATCACACCAGTGCAGCAGGAACAGAACCCAGAACAGGCTTTAGGGCACCACCAGCAGCAGGAGTATCAGATTGCTCAACCCACAAATGCCACAGACAGCTTTAAAGGTCAGTGAGAAAGCTTTTCATCTGGGTGAAAAGGGAACGCAGTCTGGCCCCACCAGCAGCAGCCACTGCAACACCAGCGTCCATTTTGGAGCCCTTGGCCTAAAGACCGTGGGGGGATTGAGCAGCTGATCAGAATCGCAGCCCTGACTGCAACTCTGGGGTGAGTAGCAGCACTGGCATGGTGGAGCTGGGAGGCTGCTGTGGAGAGGGAATTCTACTAGTAAGACTCTGGGCAGATAAGCTTTGGTTTCTTCCAAATCAATGCGTAGGCCAGATGGGAAGTAAATTCCTCTCCTTTGATTGTGCCACCTTGGAGGAACCGAGGACTTACAAGTCCCCATAGTATACCCTACTCTTGACAAAGGACTCAAAAGTCAAGTAACCAGCTGGGAAAATGCCCAAAAAAGGGAAAAATAATAAGACTATAGAAGGTTACTTACTTGGTGAACAGGTATTTTCTTCCATCCTTCTGGATGAGGAAGAACAATGTATACCATCAGAGGAAGTCAAAGCTTCCAAAACCTCCAAAATAAATACGCAATGGTCTCAGGCCACAGAAGAGCTCAAAAAGGATTTTGAAAATCAAGTAAGAGAGGTGGAGGAAAAATTGGGAAGAGAAATGAGAATGATGCAAAAAAATCATGAAAAAAGAGTCAACAGCCTGCTAAAGAAGACCCAAAAAAATGCTGAAGACAATAACACCTTTAAAAATAGGCTAACTCAATTGGCAAAAGAGGTCCAAAAAGTCAATGAGGAGAAGAATGCTTTAAAAAGCAGAATTAGCCAAATGGAAAAGGAGGCTCAAAATCTCATTGAAGAAAATAGTTCTTTAAAAATTAGAATGGCGCTAATGACTTTATGAGAAACTAAGAAATTACAAAACAAAACCAAAAGAATGAAAAAATAGAAGACAATGTAAAACACCTCATTGGAAAAACAATTGACCTGGAAAATAGATCCAGGAAAGACAATTTATAAATTATGGGACTACCTGAAAGCCATGTTCAAAAAAAGAGCCTAGATATCATCTTTCATGAAATTATCAAGGAAAACTGCCCCCATATTCTAGAACCAGAGGGCAAAATAAATATTGAAAGAATCCACTTAACACCTCCTGAAAGAGATCCAAAAAGAGAAACTCCTAGGAATATTGTAGCCAAATTACAGAGTTCCCAGATCAAGAAGAAAATATTGCAAGCAGTCAGAAAGAAACAATTCAAGTATTGTGGAAATACAATCAGGATAACACAAGATCTAGCAGCTTCTGCATTAAGGGATCAAAGAGCGTGGAATATGATATTCCAGAAGTCAAAGGAACTAGGATTAAAATCAAGAATCACCTACCCAGCAAAACTGAGTATAATACTTCAGGGAAAAAAATGGTCTTTCAATGAAATAGAGGACTTTCAAGCATTCTTGATGAAAAGACCAGAACTGAATAGAAAATCTGACTTTCAAATATAAGAATTAAGAAAAGTATGAAAAGGTAAACAGGAAATAGAAATCATAAGGGACTTTTTAAAGTTGAACTGTTTACATTCTTACATGGAAAGATAATATTTGTAACTTGAGACTTTTCTCAGTACTTGGGTAGTTAGAGAGAGTATACATACATACACACACACACACACACACACACAGCACAGGGTGAGTTGAATAAGAAGGGATGATATCTAAAAAAATGAAATTAAGGGGTGAGAGAAGAATATATTGGGAGGAGAAAGGGAGGAATAGAATGGGGCAACTTATCTCTCATAAATGAGGCAAGAAAAAGCTTTTTCAAGGGAGGAGAAAAGGGAGGAGGTGAGAGGGGAAAAAGTGAAGCTTACTCTCTTCACATATGGCTTAAAGAGGGAATAACAAGGTCATTCAATTTGGTATGAAAATCTATCTTACACTACAGGAAAGTAGGGGAGAAGGGGGCAAGTGGGGTGGGGGGCATGATAGAAAGGAGGGCAAATGGAAGGAGAGAGTAATTAGAAGTAAACACTTTTGGGGAGGGACAAGAGAGAACACAATAGATGGGGGCAGGATAGGATGGAGGGAAATACATTTAGTCTTATACAACATGACTATTATGGAAGCCTTTTGCAAAACTACACATATATAGCCTATTTTGAATTGCTTGCCTTCCCAGTGGGGATGGGTTGGGAGGAAGAAAGGAAAATAAGCTGAAACTCAAAGTTTTAGGAACGAGTGTTGAGAATTGCTTTTGCATACAACTGGGAAATAAGAAATATAGGTAATGGGGTATGGAAATCAATCTTGCCCTACAACAAAAGGGAGAAGATGGGGATAAGGGAAGGGAGGGGTGTGATAGAAGGGAGGGTACATTGAGGAAAGGGGTAATCAGGCAAGGTATTATGGGGAGGGGAGAGGGGACAGATGGGGAAACAATTTGGAACTCAAAATTTTGTGAAAATGAATGCTGAAAACTAAAAATAAATGAACACTAAAAAAAAAAAAAAAGAAAAAGGTGGAGTGGGGGGGACTAGAAGCTTGGAGTGAAAACAACCAAATGTGGGTGAAAGCCTAGGTCTGAAAGGATTGCTTACGTAGGCAATGCTGAGGATGAATTTCCCTCTTGTATCCAACGAGTATTCCTTTTTTCCAGTCTCGACACCAAAAATGTTTACTTTGCCCACATGGCTTCCTGTAGCCAAAAACTGGGAATCGGGTGAAAAAGCCAATGACCAGGCATCCACTGCAAAGGGAAAGAGAACAATGACTAGGATCACTTCATGGTCTTCCAGCCTGCTGTTTGGTTTGTTTTTTTTTTTTTTACTAAATTAGACATCTCTGCATTACAAAATTTAACAAACTGTTCCCCATTTGTTGTTTTACACATGTCACTACTGGATGCATTTTATAAATTTCAGAGTTCAGCTTTCAATTCTCATCATATTTTGTTCCCATAAATATATTTCACATGCTTAACTGTAGATAAGATTTAACAATCCTAAACCTAGGCACATTCTGGATAAGACCATTGATATCTTAAACTTCAGGATCTGAGCTTGGAACCTGGAAAGTTATTATTGCTTTGAGTTTAAGTGAATACTCAAACCTTCTAACATTATTCAAGAAAGAGTCTATGGTGCATGAGACAAGTCTGCTATAACTCCTAAAGGAACTCTAATCAGTTCAAATACCAATCACATGCCTATTTCATGCAAACCCTGTGCTGGGGACTGAAAGGTACCAGGATAATTACAACCAAGTCTCTGCCTTCAAGAAGACTCAAAGGATCTCTTCAAAAAGACTGGCACAGGAATAGCCCTAGACACCGGAAAATTTCTTTTATAATAAAAAAAGACTAATAATTAGATTTCCTTGGCAGTAACCCATCAGCACTAGGTGAAACTAACCCACTCTCTTTCTGTGATAAAGTTCAAATGAAAGGTAATTAAGTAGCAATGAAATTCCACACTCCTTCCTCAATGGATAATGAAAGTCAGGCTTGGATCATCCACTCCCCAGGGCAGGGTGAGAAGAGTGCTTGGTCAACTGTCAAAAAAGCCTATGTGATTCAACAAGCACTGAAGCACTTACTGTGTGCACACAAGGCACTCAAGCAGTAGTGGTTTTAGCGGCTGAATAAAGTGTGACTGTGATATGCAGGTAGCAGTTGGAAATTTCACTGATCCGAGTGAGTTTGAGAGAGGGCTAAGAATCCTAAAGCAGGTAAAGATGAGAGAATAGGTCACACTATCAGTTTATACACAAAAGGAATTACTTTGGTGCTGGGAATATGCACTTTATGATCAATCATCAATTATATGAAACACTTTTATACATAACTAAAGGAAACATAGTTAGAATCACACAAAACATTTGTTAGATGAGGCCACAGATTTGCCCTATTAGAGTTTCTATGAAACTGTCTCTTCAGCAAGAAATCAGGCAACAACCTGGCTCTATCTTGTGCAAAACAAAAAGCAAAACTCCTTACCAGGTCCAGCATCGATGGACTTCATCTGTTTGCCATTTTCTAAATCCCACAGACGAATGTGAGCATCAAGCGAACTAGACGCAGCAATGGCCCCAGTCTGACTGATGTCCACAGAAACCACACCCAACTGATGACCCTCCAGACTCCACTGTAACTCTAGCTTCTCATTTTTCCTTCAACAAGAAGAAAGAGGGAAAGTGGCAAAGGTGAAATGGCCATTTGTTACTTCTGCTGAGGCACACTGAGACAGAACACAAACATTCTGGTCGCCCATTTTGCATGACTAATCATTTCTATGAGACACAATCAATCACAGGAAGGAGCTGAGCTGGACAAGAATTAACACAAAACTAAGTGAGAAACAGCAGTGCCTGCTGTCCAACGATAAGCAGATGGCCACTAAGTGATTGCCACACGGCGATCTATAAAAGATGATAGCAATTATAATAGTGGACACTTCTACATGGCACTCTTTCTTACAAGAAGCCTCATCTCGTATTATCCCAATAGCAAGTGAGAAAGGAAAGAAGGAAGAAAGGAAGAAGGAAGGAAGGAAGAAGAAAATTCTTTTTTAAATGCTTCACTGATGCTAATGGCATTAGTGTCACTTCCCATGACTACTCCCTCCCTCCTAACAAGGGAATGACTCTCTAGCCAAGGAGATGATAACACTGACCATTTCTGACACCAGGATCTTTAGTTTGCACCTACAATCCATATGGTACAATCCATATGGGTCTTTGAGTCAAAGGACCTGAATTCAAATTCTGTTTCTAACGTGTACTACCTAAGTGACCTTAGTCACTCACTTAACCTCTGGGGACCTCAAAAGTAAACTTATTGAGAAAATAAGAGGGTTCCACCATATAGCCTCTGAGATCCCTCCTAACTCTAGAGCCTAGAGGGGAGTGTGGGGGGAACAAGTATCTATTAAGCATCTACTCCAGGCATTGTGCACATTAATTATTCCATTTGATCGCACAACAACCCTGAGGTAGGTGCTGTTATTATTCCCATTTTACAGATGAGGCAACTGAGGCAAACGTCAGTTAAGTGTAAATATTATGGTCCTCTTGTTCTCATATGTGTGTATCAAACTCCCTAGATAATTTAAATACTGGACTTTCCTAAGAGAGATTTGTTTCAAAGAACAAGAGCCAATTGTCAGCAGATCCACACTGTACAAGTCCTTCGTTTTACAGATACGGTAACTGAGGCCTATAATATATGTACCAAAGCACACATATTTCTATATATTACAAATATCTGACCTTCATCAAATATACTTCAAAGATTTTACAATTAACTGCTTGTAAGTCTAGCTGCGTTATTTTGCTTATGCAAAAGCCCTGCTATTTTATATGATCAAAATTGTTCATTTTATCTTCTTTAGTAACAGCTAGCTAGCATTTATAGAAGGCCTGAAGGTTTACATAACACTTTACTTATTATCACATTTGATCAGTGCTACCCCTTGTTCGGTTAGAAATTCTCTCCCTAACCTGTTTCATAAGGTGCCTTTCTTCATTAGCCTTTTTTTTTTCAAATAACGTGACCCTTACATTTAGGTTATTTGTTTATTCAAAGCTTTTCGGGTTTAAGAAGTGGCAGAAGCTTCAATTCTGCCCAATTGCTTTCCAGTCCTTTTTAACAGTTTATCATGAATAGAACATCTTGTTCTCAGCAAATGCTCCCTCAAATTTACTTAACATGAGACTATGAGGCTTAATTGCTTCGGGATTCTGCTTACCCTGATCTTACTTGACTCAAATTACAAATATTTCCATTTTTCCTTTGAATCGCAAAGATTCTATAACTGATCCACCTTGTCACCAGCAAATAACAACAGGTAGTATTTTTGTAGCTCTTTGAGTTTAGCAAAGTTCTTTACAAATAGCATCTCATTTTTGTCCTGAAAATAACCCTAGGAGGAGGGTGCTATTATTATCCCCATTTTCAGATGAGGGAACTGAGGCAGTCAGAGGTTAAGTGACTTGCTCAGGGAAACAGTAAGCTTCTGAGGTCAGATGTGAATTCATGCTTTCCTGATTTCACATCTAGTGCTCTGCAGATGCACTAGAGATAATTTTGCTTACACTTACTCCTTTAATTTGTTTTCCTTGTTTTATTGCTATGGCAAGCATTTTTAAATATATTTCAAATAGTAAAAGTGACAATGGTTATCCTTTCTTTACTCATCATCTTACTAGAAAAACTTCCACTTACAAATAATGCTAGCTCTTGGTTTTAAACAGATAATATCTATTATATATAGATACTCTATATAGGAAAGATTCAATTATTCCTATGATTTTTAGTGTTTTTAATATAAAATTATCTTGTCAAAGATTTTTTCTTCATCTATGGATGATTGTTATTTTTGTTATTAACAGTCTGTTATGATTGAGGTTTTCCAAATGTTGAACCTTCCTTGCATTTCTGGGATACATCTTTGGTAATAATTTATTCAATATTTTTGCACCAATATTCATTAGAATGGGTTATTATTCTACAACTTTCTCTCTCCCTACTTTGGTTATCAGGCTCATATTTGTTTCACAGAAGGATCTGGTAAGGGTAGGTGCTATCTATTTTTGCAAATAATGTACTTACTAAACGAGCTACTGTTTGACAGAATTCATTTTAAACAAGCTACTGTTTGATAGAATTCATCTGTGAATCCATTTTGGCTCCTTCAGCTTTTCCTTTGGGAGTTAACTTATAGCTTATTCCGACCTGTTTCTGACACTGAGTTGTTGAAATGTTCTAGTTCTTATTAATCTGCGTTGTATATTTTTATAAATGTTACTCCATTTCATTTAAGTTTTCAGTTTTGTTGGCATATAATTGGGCTTATTTGTGGCTTTAAATTTCCTTGATTTCTTCTTCATTTATTATGAATTCCCTTTTTTATTCTTGATTTCGGTCATTTATTCTTCTTTTCAAAAAAAAATTATTTAACGGTCTTCCTATCTTATTTCAGAAAAAACAGCTCTAAGTTTTTATCAATTCAGTTGGGCTTTTTTGTTTCAATTTTGTTTCTTCTTTGATTTCTATGATATCTTTTTGTGTTTGAGTTTTTAATTTGAAAATTTTTCCATTTCTTATAGCTGTATGCTCCTTTTTCTCTTTTGCTGATCAAAGTGTTTAGAGATATACATTTTTCCCTCAGGTTGTTTTGGCTGCATCTCCAAAACATGGTTAGATGCTAGAGAATAGATGAAAATATCTTAACAATATATATGTGATAAGGCCACTAGAACATTTTAAAACTTACACATAGGAGGGTGTGAGGCTGGAAGAACATTAGCTGTCCCTCCTTTCCTACAACTCAGTATTTTCCTGATTACAACCACTGGTTTTTTTCAGTAGCTGAAATTATCTTTTATTCCCTAATAAATATTTCTTCGATTAATCTATCCCACCCCCCTTCATAAACATACCCAGAGAGCAAATTAAAAAACAACAAAACAAAAACATAAATCCCTCAGCACAGAATCACATAGCTTGGTAAAACAAATTCCCACATTAGTCACGTCCAAAAATGTGTATCTTTTTGCAATTTAAACTCATCACTGTTGAAACCAAAAAAAAAGATCATGTAACCTGATGAAAATTCAAAAATTTTATTTAAGCCTACCATTTCCAGAAAAATTGACTTACCATTTCCACACTTTGACTAGATCATCCAAAGATCCTGAGACAATCATTTCAGAGTCCTCTCTTTGATTCATCCCCCAGGCAACTGACCAGATGGCATCATCATGAGCTAGGACAGGGAAAAAGTCATTCATCACAAGAGGGTTGGTCACTAGGTGATAAAATGTTTCAAGCAAAAGAACTCAAAAAGATATATACTATGGGGGGAATCTGTGAGCAGAATGAATATTTACAACAATGAAATCATAGATCCTTGAGATAATGAAATTATGTTTCAATCACATCTATAAAATTTATACATAATATAATTCCATAACTCCATTAATGGAGGCATGTGAAGTGACTATTACCTTTCTATTCAAATAAAAAACAAAGATATTAAAATAGGCTTAAACTAGATAACAGAACATTGAGGAGGGAAAAAAGAAGTGCTAGCTGGGAAGTTTCCTAGAAATCATGAAGTCAAGCCCAGTGGCACAGAGAGGTCACACACTTACCAATCCTTGTTGGATTAAAATATTATCTGCCATGGACTATCTTTTTTCAGACCAGACCTGAGATTTCATTATCATAGAAAATATCTAGTGAGGAATTTCTTCTACCATTGCATATCCACACTTTCTCTGCAACTTAAATAGAGGTAAAATTACTGGCAGCAGAAAGGGCCTACATGACTCATCCAGAGCCACAGAGCAAGGATGCGACACCAGCAGGAATGAACTCAGGTCTGCCTCAGAGGTCCACTTGCTAACCACTACATCATGCTGCCTCCAGTAGAATCACATCACTTGTGTAAAGGGTGAACTATTCCAATCTATGGGTTGGAGGCTCTTGCTATCTGGAACAGCATATTTTTGTTCATCTTCAGAATTGCAAGTTAACTGAGAGAGGTATTGGACAAAAGGTATTTTAACATCAAAAGACCTGGGTTTTAGGCCCATCTCTAACCCAAATTTGTTCTGCAGCCATGGGTAAGCATGTACCCAAAAGGGTCTGATGCCTGAAGACCAGCCTCTGTTAGGTTTAGAGAGAGAGCTTCCACATTAGGTTGGCTGAAGGACACAGAATTTTTTCAGTCATAGCAAGTGACCCATTGTACTCCAAAACCCACAAGACCAAGTAAGGATGGGCTCAGGAAATGCAGTTCTGCAGAACAAGGAATCTTTAAAGCTGTTGCTTTCTGATGAGAAACGAAAGGCCAGAAGACTGTTTTCATACCTTGTTCTTGTTTGAAGAGAATGCTATACTGAAAAAAGAAGAGCAATGCCATTACACAACTGATCAGAGCTCAAAAACAGACCTTCTCTATGCAAGGGCCCCTCACTCGCACAACCTTCCCACAGGCATCTCCCCTGACTGCCCCTTGTCCGGCCTCTCCGGGCGGAGGAGCCACCGAGGCCCCCGGACCAGCGCCCTCATCTACCAGACGAGGCAGCTTCTGCCCCCCATGTCCTCACCCCGACCATGTAACTTTGGCAGGCCGGGAGCCGCGCTCTTAGACATTTTTCTGTCACCAGTACATGAACTTGCAAAGAACAAACCAGCCCCCAGCAGGGGTTGGCCATTCCCTTCTCCAGCCCATTTCACACTGGAGGAGACTGAGGGTCACCAGGCAGCGCAGAGTACCTGACCCAGCGAGCCCCATCCTCGCCTCCAGGCCAGCCCATGCCTGCCACACGACTCCCGCCTCTCTGGGAGAGCCCTCAGCCCTAGGGCGCAGCCTCTTCCACGCTCACCTGGACACTCATCTCTTCTGGTTAGGGCGAGCGACCATGGGCAGACTGCTCTGGGGAAGAAGTGGGTGTTATTGGTAAAGGGAGGACCGGCCTCGGAGGGACCCCTACCCCAGGAGCACCTCCCCCCCGGCCTTTATTTATCCCGGACACGGAGGCCATCTCCCCGGCACGAGTGGGGGCCGTGCGGCCTCGGGGCTGGGGAGAAGCCGAAAGGCCCGGGCGCAGCGCTGTCACCCCAGGGCCCGCCCGGCCGCTGCTTACCCCACCCGGGGGGGCCCCTTTTACCGAGGGTCGGGGCCGGGATGCCTCAGCCGGTGGCGGGCACGCGGCTCCCCCGCATCCCCCCGCATCCCCTTCCTGAGGGGAGGCCCGAGGCAGTCTGCTCCCAACTCCTCAGCGGCCGAAGGAGAGGGGGGCTGGGACGGGCAGACAACCCGACCTAGGCCAGGCGGGCCCGCCTCCTTCGCCGCGGCCCGCTTGGGCTTCCCCCTGGTCCCTGCCTCACCCGCTCCGGGCTCTCCTGCACAGCCTGGACCTCTCTTGCCACGGCCTTCCTCTCTCAACCTCTTCCTTAGCGACAGCGGCGCCAGGTTATGACGTACGAGCTGAGAATGCCGGCGCGCGGCGCGCTAGGGTGACGTCACGACGCCGCGTGCGCCCCCTGCTGGGTTCAGAAGAAAAGAAGAATGAGGCGGTCCTCAGGCCACGCCCCCTACTCCATGGCCAACCTTCTGAGAGCCCCTTGGAGCCCCAGCGGGGCTCTAAAACGAAAGAGCCAAGAAAGGAGGGAGGGGCCTCAGGCCACGCCCACTACGAGCCTGGCTCCTGCCCCCATCTCTAGGGCCCCGCCCTTTCTGCCAAACCACGGATTCCTTTCTCCAGCCCGGAAAAAATACAGTCTCCGCCCTCGTGCTTCCGGCTCCGACCAGCCGGGTGACCCGGGGTCCCCGAGGTTTCGACCGCGCGCGTGGAGCGGTCCCGGGGATGGCCTCGGACCCTTCGCGTACTTGGCACCCGAGGCAGAGACCCAACGGCGGCCGTCTCCTCTGGACCTCCGCACCCCGAGCTCCTGCGGCACGGGCTTCGCCGTCGTTCAGCTCCCGACTCCGGGCATTTGCCCCGGCTATCGGGCTGCCTCCTGGCTTCCTGCGGGCCCCAACTGAAATCCCGCCTTCTATGAGAGGAATTTCTCGGGGCATCCTGAGGCCGAGCCTCCAGGCCCTGGTGACCGCGTCAGGACAGTTAACCCTTCTCCCCCCTCCTGCGGGGCCTGCCAACGGCCCCTTTGTTCTCCCCCAGACGTCCCTCCCGGCACGAAGCCCCTGGGTGGTTCAGAGGCTGCAGGGACGCCCTTGGAGTCGGAAAGACCCGACTTCCAATCCAGCCTCAGATCCTTACTAGCTGGGGGACCGTGGGCCAGTCACGTGACCCCTGCCTCGGTTTCCCCAATTGTAAAAGAGAGGATAACAGTACCCACCTCCCAGGGTTGTTGTAAGGATCAAATGAGATGACATTACTAAGGGCTTAGCCTTGTGCCTGGTACTATATGTAAATGTTAAAGAATACATATTACTACCATTACGTTGTTGCGATCCTTTTTTCCCCATTATACTGTGAGTTCCTTGAGAGCAGGGACTGTCTTATGCCTTTCTCTGTATCCCCAACACTTAGTACAGTGACTGGCACACAGTAGGCGCTTAATAAATGTTTTTATTATTATTATTTTATTTTTTTTATTTAAAGAGCTCAAGAAGGTAGGAAGGAAGCCAGGAGCTTGGGATCTAGTTTAGATTTTAATGCAGACTTAAGCAAGTCACTTCCCTAAAGAGGCGCTAGGTGGCGCTGTGGACATAGCTCTGCACATGGTCAGGACGCACGTGGAATCTGGGCTCCACCATGTAACAGCTCTAACGGCGCAAGTCGCTTGACCCCCGTCAGCCTCAGTTTCCTTATCTGTAAAGTGGGGATGGTAACGTTAGCATCTACCTCATAGTGTTTTGAGAATCAGGTACACAATATATGTGAAGGACTTTGTAAGGCTTAAAGGGCTACATCAATGTTAGTTTTTATTATTTCCCTCTTGGACCTTGTTTTCTTCTTCTGTGTCATAAGGAAGCCCAGCTAGATGACTTCTAAGATGTACTCCCCTGAAATGTCAAGGGTCTAACTCCATGTCAGCTTTCTACAATGAAAAGAACCCTGAATTTGGAGACAGAAGCCCTGGATCCAAATCCTGACTGCCACTTAACTACATAGCTGATCTTGGGACATCACCTTTTATCCCTGGGCCTCACCTTTCTTAGCCATACAGCAAGGTGGGTGGACTAAGTAACATTCTACCTCTGAATCTATGATATATGATCCTTGCACGGGGCTAATCCCCGGCCTTCACTTGGCTACTAAACCAGGCAGCCTCGCCCACTATTCCAGGCGGCTGCTCGGGGCTAATCCCCGGCCTTCACTTGGCTACTAAGCCAGGTGGCCTCGCCCACTATTCCAGGCGGTAATCTCTCTGGGGTCTTCGCCCAATATTCCAGGCGGTACTCTAACAGAGGGCCCAATTCCTTACCCCAGACTTCGCTTGGAAAACCTTTCCTCCAGGTCTTCGGACGTCTCCGGTCCCTGCCGTGCGACCGTATGGCCTAGCTGCATGACAGGGCTATCCCCTCCTCCACGGAGGGAACAATGACTACACACGCACCCAAGGATGTCAGTGCTCTTCACTTTATTGATGGTGTCCTCTACATCTCTTTCTTGGTTACATCTCTCTCCCCATCCCTCCCCAACAGCTCCTTATATCCCCAGCCAGAGCCCCGCCCATGTTCCTCCCTGAGGGTGGAGCCAGCTCCTGAAGGCTGGTCCAGAGCTTGGCCCCTAACAGCTCCCCCTTTTTGTTTAAACAGGAGTAGTATCATAAGGAGTAGAGAGTTTGGGGGAGGACAGGAGGGTACGCAAATCTGCTTTGGCATCTAGTATTGCCTGCCTTATCATAGCGCAAAAGCATCTAATGCAACATGTGAGAAGGAGGCAAAAAGGAATACAAAAGGCAGCAATTCTACCTTCAATCAGGACTGCCCAGGGCAGACATGTAGCCCCACAAAAGAAAAACATTTTGGGCTTCCTTGATCTCAGAAAAGCCCGGGAAAATAGCCTTGAGCAAAACAGGGGTGGAATCCTTCCTCCCAGTGCCATCTTGTTCATGCCTTACTAATCTCCCCTCAGTTTACCTGAGCCGTGACCAGTGAATGCCGTCCAAGAGGGTGGGGGTTGGCAATTCCCTTACAATTCCCCTTTGTTGTTTTGACTCAGTCTTTCCCTCAGGATGATGATGTTCTGCCTACCGGATGTTAGGGAGTCCTGGACACTATGCAAAGCAAGGTTGATACATAGTGGCACGAGCAGCAGTACTAACAATACTACTACAAAACCTATCTGTAAAGGTGAAAAACAGGTCTTTACATGACCTCATGAACTTAAGCTATCGAAGAACTGAGGTATTTTTGAAGCCGTTTGTTCAGGGGCAAAATCAACATCTGCTTCCTCATCTAATTCTTCTGCCAATTCAATTAATCTCTGGATTTCCAGAGTGACCTGATCTGGAATTAGCCCATTCAATTGAGCTCTAATTTCTTCCCTTTGAACTTGTGACCTATTATACAATTTCGTAGTCAAACAAAAGGCATTATATCTATAATCACATTGCAATTTGTGTTGTAACTGTAACATAAACACTTCTCCACCAATGACTTCAGCTACCTTTTGGAGTGTATGAATGGCTTCATAAAATTCATTGTCTATTTTGCTTGTTGCTTAAAGCCTGCAAATACATTTTTCATAAGGGAATGCAATTCAGAAGCTTGAACTATTGTGTTGTGTGTTTTAGAGATAGATACAGCTAATGCAGTGGATGCTAAAATAGCTTCTACTAATAACATGATTCCTAACACAAGAAACACATCCCCATACTTTAGTAGTTATAGGGGTTAATTGCTTGTCCAAATATGTAGAACTTATCACGAGGTGTTCCGTACCATCCTTTATCCTTAATTACTGTCATGGCATATCGAGGTCTTGTTAGAATAAACACTCTCCCTACTGTCTTTGGTCTTATACATTCTTGTGCAGAACAATTCTGGCATGTAAAATTGAAAATTCCCATCATGTTTCGATATGCCTCTGATTTATATCTTTGGTCTCTATCCCATAGAAATATATATATTTGTTCCCTAGACATACTTTGCCCATTAAAGTAACGTTGTTAGATTTACTTGGTGATACTACAGCAGGCATTCCCCACACTGCTTGTCCTCCCATTACTAAGATAACTTTATCTATTCCCTGAACAGGCCTCCCAACTTCAGGATATCCCTTGTAATTAATATACATTTGTCTAGGAAAATTTGGCACATATTTTTCATCAGGCAAGTATGCAAAATTGTGACGTGAATACAACATTTCTGTGTAGTTTCCCATAATCAATTCTGTCTCTTGACAAGTGCATGTGTGACAATTCTCAAATGGTAAAAACCCTATATACAGATGCCAAAGGGTTACATTTCTCATCTTTTGTAAGTTACAAAATGGTCTATATTTCATCCCATGAGCAAGTCCCACAAAGTCCTTGTTTGACCAAACTGCTATTGTCCCATGTATCCTCCATGTGAATAGATTGTAAGCTGGCCCTTAACCATGGTGGATTTGTGATGAATGCCCATCTCTGTTGTTCCTTTAGCGTTGGGTTGAAGGACACAGTGTTGTTGAGTGTCATGATAAGTACGAGAAGAATGAGAGGAGTCATTGTGACCTAGTTGAGTGAATTTCTCCAGAGTTTTTTTTTTCATTCACCGCTGATAGCGCCTCCTTGCTCCCTGTGACCGCTCCACCTTGACAGTTGTCCTCTATCACTCTTATCCTTTCCACTGGAACCCAACCTTCTTCATTATCATCCTAAAATACAAACATACCCTTTTTCCCACGTTAACACTGTATGAGGACCAAACCAGTTTTTATTCTCATTGTGCCACATTACTGGCTGCTCTCAGGGCACTTGTTATTGCTGATTCATTCTTTGCAGACTCCTTATTAGGAAATGTTAAGAATTTCATAGCAGCCGATAAGCCATCATTATTGAATTTTAAATAATGCAGAGTATAAACAGCCAAACAGCCAATTGTAATTTTTCATCAATTTAGAATATACACAATTTTAAATAATTTAGAGTATAAACAGCTGAACAGCCAATTGTAATTTATCATCAACTCCTGGTCCAACTCCCCCTTTTTGTTTAAGCAAGTAGGTGTCCAGAGAGCGATTTGCTCGTTCCACTATAGCTTGACCAGTGGGATTATGGGGGATTCCAGTGACACGTAAAATGGAAAATTCCACCATGAACTGTTCAATGGCTTTACTGATATAAGGTGGATCATTGTTTGGTTTAATGCTTTTTGGTACTCCATGATTTGCAAAGCAATGTAAGAGATGTGCTCTCACATCCTTAACAGCTTCTCCGCACTTGGCTGTTGCCATTATAAAACCTGAAAATGTGTCAACAGTAACATGAATATATTTTGCTCTTCCAAATGATGGATAATGAGGAACATCCATTTGCCATATAGAATTTGGACCATCACCCTTAGGGTTTACAGGGTGACAAGAAGGTGGGGGTAAAAATGGAACACATTGTACACACTGCTTAACTATAGATCTAACTTCTTGTCTGGAAATACCATAAAGATGTCTTAAAGACCATGCAGACAAGTGTAATTTGGAGTGTGCAAGACTCTTGCCAATTCAGTAGAATGAAATGTTTGAAGTGCATTGTCTGCCATCTCATTACCCTCGATCAGTGGTTCAGGTAAATTAGAATGCGACCGAATGTGTATAATATAAAATATTGTTGTTCTGGCCCTTATTGCCTGTTGAACTTCCATAGTTATCTGTTTAATACTTTCTGCCCTATCAGGGATATAAGCTGAGTTTAATCTAGGTAGCAATAGTGCTGTATACTTGTTGTCTGTGATGATATTGGAAGGTTCTTTAACATACAATAATGCTTGCAACACTGCATGTAATTCATGTTGCTGTGTAGAATTAAATGCTGTTTTAAATTTATGCATCTCCTTTGTGGATGGAATATACATAGGCGCCCTAAAATTTGGTTGCATCTGTAAAAACATCAACTCCTTTACTGGTGAAGAAGAGCATTTTTCAGCCCAAGACCATGGCCACGTGGGAAATTGCTGGCCGAAAGGAATTGGGAGGCCATGTTGAATATTGTGATTGATCAATATCTGCTATTCCACAAAGTCTTGTATGCAGTTCTCTATGTGTTGACCTGTATACATAGTATATATCGTGTGAGGTTCCTGTCTTAGTAACATCCTCACTCTTTCCACTGCCTCATGTATTACTTGGGCTACTAGCACAGGATAAGGCACACAGGTGTGCTTTATGTGGGCTAAATGTACCCACTCAATAATTCCTTGTTTTTGATGAAAAGCTCCAGTGGGTTTTTTCTCAGTGAATAAGATTGTGACTTTCAAGTCCTGTAATTCTAATATTCTGCTAGTAGTGCATCCCCTAATCTTTTTCTGCACTTATTTCAAACATTCCAAAGCTCCATCTGTCCATCTTCTGCGTGAATTTAATTGAGAAGGACCTTTCAATAAATCACATAATGGTTTCATTCGATCTGTTGTGATCCCCAATTGTGGTCCACAACACTGAATTTCTCCTATCAATTTTTGAAAGACAATTTAAAGTTGTAACCTTTGTAGAATCTAAGATAGGGGATTTCAAACTTAGACCTGACCACTGAATAGATGGACATCATTGTTTCATAGGCTAGTTTCTCCTATTCTGATTACCTATACTCTGGAAGAAAAATTCTTTAGAAATTAGGTTGCTAATAAGTTCAAATGCTAAAGTTAACTTTTGCTTGGAACTAGCTTCAGGAACGTGATAACCTGATGTTCCTGCAGATAGTGATGTTCTCTGCAGAAAAGTTGCAATTGGGTCTGGGAACTCAGGAACTATGACCCTGGAACCTGATGTTCCTGCAGATACTGATGTTCTTTGTAGGAAAGTTGCAATTGGGCCTGGGAATGAGTACAAGTTCAGATTAAAAGAGCAAGATTTTTTTTTTCTGCTCTATAGAGTGTTACATATTAACTTATTGATACATTACTTTGAAAAGGAAAATTTAAAACTGTTTTTAAAATTTTTTCTGTTGTTAACAGTCACCAAACTTTTATAAAAATTTTAGTTGAAAACCTTCAAAATGATAGTTCTCTTCCCTAGATCTAATCTGGAATGATAAGAGATACAATTCACTGCAGACCCAGCTGAATGATGATTTGGGACTGCAGGGCAAAAATCTTAATGGTTCTAACATTTACTCAAGTAGATTTTACTTCTGTGTCCACTCCTTAAGAAGGTCTTTGAACAAGAGGACTTTTGAAATTCATCAGCCGAAGTGGGGGAGACTTCTGGACAACTGTCCAGTGGCGCCAAGTCTGTTCCGTTCTGCTGCAGAGTTTCAAAAGCTTTATCTCAGCTGAGGTGTCTCTTTAATATGCATTTTTCCAATTTGCCTTAGTGCCAAATGATATAACAAATCCTGATCTGTTTTAAGCATCCAATTAGGAGTGACACGTTTCACTTAAATTATGACCAGAATAACTACGTTTTGGTTATTTCTCCTTATACAAAAACTTTTCTTTTAGGTGAGGCATGAGATAAGGAAAATGCTAATCAGCCTGCCTCTGATCTCCTCTTGTCTTTCTCTCTACTTTCATAATCTGGCCAGGATTAGAAAGTAAAGAGAGAGAGAGAGAGAGTTTTACCAAAAACTTTCCATTAATTTCCAAAACTTTTATGCTTTCCCTAAATTTCATATCCATGTTGTCTTCCTAATGGGCTTTGATTAAAGCCCCTTTAAAACTGCACTTATATATTCCCTTGCATTTTTTATCCAAAACTGCATTTTTGCAGTCATATAAACTAAATAATATAAGAATAGTTCCTCTCTTTCTCTCTCCCATGCTTCTCCCCGATGCTGCAGCCATCAGAGAGAAGGGAAGAGGGGGAGGAAAAGAGATAACATTCCAAGGTCCAGCTACCATGGAGCTGACCGTAATAACTCACAAACAGACGCACACAGAACATGTAAAGACAGAACACATATACAGACAATAAAAGAATCCAAAAACTGAGAAAAAATTGTCAGAAATCCTCTGTACACATTATAACTCTGGCTTACTTTCTATCACTGTGTAATTAAGCCTTGTATAAGATTCCCTGTCTAGACTTTCTCCTGTACAAGATTCCTTTTTTTAGACTTACTTTTGCAACTTTTTACTGCACCATAGATATGTGTCGAGTGCCAGGGCTGGAAGAACATCCAGGCCACTGAATTCGTCACTGTGCCACAGATCCTGGGCAAATTTTTTGCTGTGCCACAAATCCAGGCCTTGGGGCAAATTTTTTGCTGTGCCACAAATCCAGGCCCTGGGCCAACTCTGGATGTATTTCCTGGTTGAATTTCTGTCTGCGCCAACTCCCTCTTTCCTCTCTGTCCTATCTGGTCGTGATTGTCTCCTGAGCTCCCTGACCGCCAACACTCCAAAGATAAAAAAGGGGGGGAGGTAGGTGGGGGTCTCAACTCCTCGTCAGAAATCTCCACTAGGGAGTCTCCTGTTTGTATCGTACAAGCGGTGGCTGAGCAAGTTGGACGTGGGGAGCCCACAAGGGCTGCTTTTTCCACCCCATATGTGACAAAATCAGTCTCAACGAGCAACCCAGGGGTGGCGTCCACATAAGAGGCCATCTGTTGGCTCACTATCTCCCAACTCTGTTCAACAAAGCTACGGCATGTCTTAATATGAGGACACATTCCTTCCTTTTTACATAATTTATACAGGTGACATGCCAGCACTTCTTTATCCTTGGGCCGGATCAGCGGAACGCTACTTCCCTGACCCATAATATAATCCCAGGACCCCTTCCCGGCTTCCCGCTGCAACAGCGAGGTTGTGTAGTCCTTCCAAGCGGTACCCAAAATTCGCTGCCCCACGTTGGGCGCCAGCTGCACGGGGCTAATCCCCGGCCTTCACTTGGCTACTAAGCCAGGCAGCCTCGCCCACTATTCCAGGCGGCTGCTCGGGGCTAATCCCCGGCCTTCACTTGGCTACTAAACCAGGTGGCCTCGCCCACTATTCCAGGCGGTAATCTCTCTGGGGTCTTCGCCCAATATTCCAGGCGGTACTCTAACACAGGGCCCAATTCCTTACCCCAGACTTCGCTTGGGAAACCGTTCCTCCAGGTCTTCGGACATTTCCGGTCCCTGCCGTGCGACCGTATGGCCTAGCTGCATGACAGGGCTATCCCCTCCTCCACGGAGGGAACAATGACTACACACGCACCCAAGGATGTCAGTGCTCTTCACTTTATTGATGGTGTCCTCTACATCTCTTTCTTGGTTACATCTCTCTCCCCATCCCTCCCCAACAGCTCCTTATATCCCCAGCCAGAGCCCCGCCCATGTTCCTCCCTGAGGGCAGAGCCAGCTCCCTGAGGGTGGAGCCAGCTCCTGAAGGCTGGTCCAGAGCTTGGCCCCTAACAGATCCTAACCTGAAATCCAGAATCTCCCTGTTGGGAGGAACCTCACCAGAGCCAAACACCTTTCATCGACTATAGTATCAGGGGATACACATTCATATATGCATAAAATATCTCTGAAGGGATCATGCTGGCCAATGGAAATAATGTGAAGATCAGGTTAGAAAGGTCTTTTAGAACCCAGATTGTGGAGAGCATTGAATGCCAAGCTAAGGAGAGATAGGGAGGCACTAAAGGATTTTTTTTTTTTTAATTAGCAAGAGTGACATTGTTAAAACTGTACCTTGGGGAAAATATTCAGCCCCTGAATTCAGAATATTCAGAAAATATTCAAGATTTATGAAGAATGAATTTAGAAAAGAAAGTGAGACAAGTTTAGGAGAATATTGAGATGGGGAAGAGGGCCTGAGGTAAGGTGGCAGTGGGGTTGGAGAGATGGATGGAGAGATACTGAGGGAATAGAATTGGTCCTTCTTGTAAAGAGAATGACTGTACAAGGTGAGGGAGGACAAGGATACAAAGAACAAATAATAGTCATTTACTAATAGACTTTTCTTAAGCACCTACTATGTACACAGTAATGTTAACCTCTGACATAACTGTTATAATGGGAAGAAACTCTAGAGCAGGGGTGGGCAACCTGTGTCTTTGAGGTCACATGTGGCTCCCTAGGTCCTCAAGTGCAGCACTTTGAATCTTTTTAAACTTTAGATTTAGTCAAAGGGCTGCACTTGAGGACATAGAGGGCCACATGTAGCCTCAAAGCTGCAGGTTCCCCACCCTTGCCCTAGACATAATTTTGTCCACCCTCTTCTTTTGACAGAAGAGGAAACTGAGGACCACTGAAGTTAAGTGATGTGCCTGAAGTCAATAATCTAGTCAGTACAACTGCAGTACAAATCCAGGTCCTCTGACTCAGCCCAGGGCTCTCTCAATTTCAGGGAATATACTATAGTAATAAGCCGTGTTATGGAAGGGTTCTATTATTTCTCCTGGGGCAGTCGCTCCTGTGAAATACAGAAAAGGCTTGTCATGGGGTAAAACAAAACCTCTCCCCTCCCACACTTTTGGGAATGAATGAATCATTTGGCCCAGCCAAATCTTCCAGATAGCAAAGGACACCAAAAAGCTTGTACAACAACCCTCTACCCTCTTTACCCTCTACCCTCCAAGTTCTCATTCCTCATTTCTTTTCTTGCCTCCTCCAAGGTATTTCCTAGAGCGAAGCTCAAATGCCCTCACTTGCCTCCATAGGCAAAGGGGTTCCCAAATAGTGATCACAGCAAGCCAAATTCCTGGAGTCCTAGGCTCCCTGAAACATCAAGGCCAGGAGAAACTGACATCAGCCGCCCAGAGTGAGGCGATCCCCTCCAGACAATGGCCCACGCTTACCCACTCAAAAACCACTGAAATGCAATAAAGGATCTGTTGGCTCAGCCCCTTCCTTCTCCTCCATCCTTCCTTCTGCCTCTCCCTCCTGTGCACCTCACACCCCTCCCTTCATCAAACATCACCATCCCAGGCTGGAGCATTTCATGAAAAACCAAAAAACCTTGCAAAGAGAAAGCAAACCTGCCTTCAGACTTGGGGGGATTTTTGTTTTGTTTTATATAATTTTATATTTTATTTTGAATAAACCAAAAGAGCATTTTCCATAAAACACAAAAAGAAATTGTATAAAACCATGAATTTCATGCCACTAATTTCCTGGGACCATCACCAATTGTCTTGACCTTTGTCTTGCCCCAGAACTACAATGATTCCGAAAGAGAGAGCAAAGTGAGGCTGATGACTGCCTCATTTAAATCCAATCTATGCTCAAGTCAAGACATTACCCTCCTGATATCATCAGTCTTCTTTGAGAATGAAGGATGCCCAACAGCTTGATTTCTTAAAAAGTCTTTAATATGGGATGTCTTTCTGGCAGGGAGATCGGGAGGGGGCATCTTGGAGAAATTTAGAAAATGTAAAATAAATGTCAATAAAAAATTTTATATGATAAATTCCACTCATTACTTTCAAAACTGTCCTGCTTGTCTGTGCTTCCTTCTCAACTCCTCTCCTGTCATCTTCTGTGCACCCTTGTCTGTTTTAGCAGCTGTACCTACTGTCCTAATGGGGAGTGGAGGGTGAGCAGAGAGGAAAGAATCCTGAGAGAGGAAGTGTTGAGGATAAGCCCTGAAGTCAGGAACACTTGAGTTCAAATTATGACTCTAGCACCTAATACTTACATTATTATGGGCAAGACACCTTATTTACAGATAAGATGCTGATCTACAGAAGTAGAAGGAGGTCTGAGGAGAGAGGGAGACAGACAAACTGATACCCTGAATTGAGAGTCAGGACACATGGGTTCTAGGCTTGGCCCTGCCCCTATATGACCTGGAGATAAGTCTTCTCCCCTCTCTTCATGTTTCAATTTCATTCTCTCTTAAATGGCAATACTTTTGTGAAAGTCAGATAACCCTATCCTTTACCAACTTGTCTCAGATACCTCCTATTGCACCATCAGAGGTATTTTCCTTTAGTTATTCAAAGATTCTGCCCAGGAATGGCCCAGTATCTAATGATGATGGTCCCCAATTCTAGCCCAAGCTGGACAGATGAGTGATTCCATAATTTTCCCTAGAAGTGGGAATAGGTAGCACTGAGTCATCTGCACTCCCCTTTGTGACACCTGACAGTTTATAAAATGCTGTCTTCACAACAATGTAGTGAGGTAGGTGGTCTAAGTCTCATCATTCCTGTTTAATGAATGAGAAAATTATGACTGGAGAGGGAAGAGGGGGCAAAAGGTAAGGAATTTGTCTCTAGTTACCAGATTAGTGAGCATCAGAACAACCAAAACTGAAGAGAGTGTGAATTAGTTGAAAAAACACTGAATCTGGGGTCAGAGAACCTGGGTTCAAATCTTAGCTTTGCTATTTACTGTTTGTGTGACCTTGGACAGGTCCCATTCCTTCTCTGGGTCTCAGTTTCCAAATTTGTCTGAGTTCTAGATCTGGGATCATAATGATCAATATTCCTGCCATACCTCTTCACTCTAGGTGTGTTTTTAAGATGACTGGCAAGATGAGGGAGCACATTATGTCTGGAGGGGAATGGTTCTCTGTCCAGAGCATATTGCCCAATGGACTTTTTACAACCTAGGCAGCCAGGTGGCACAGTGGACAGATAACTGACCCAAAGTCAGGAAGACCTGAATTCAGATCGAACCATAGACATTTGCTAGCTGTGTGACCCTGGGCAAATCATTTAAACCATGGTCTGCCTCAGTTTCACCATCTGAAAAATGGACAAGTTGCTTAGCTTCTCTGAGGCTCAGTTTCTTCCTCTGTAAAATTGGAATAAAAATAGCTGTACCTTCTGTCTCACAAGGCTGTTTGGGGCTCAGATGAGATCAGAGATGTAGAAGGCTTTCCAACCTTTCAGTTCTGTGTAAACGTGGGTTCTTGTTATAAGGACCTCCTGCCATCTCCAGAGAGTTCAAGCACATTTCTCTTTGAAAAATAATTTAAGCTAACCTAAGGGATGATTCATTGCTTTCCCTTGCTCTGCTCCCTCCCCTCCCTTCCCCCCCCCTCCAACCTTTTCGTGAATTCTGGAGAACATCTGGGGAGCAGATCAAGTGTTTAAGATTGGAAATGGAGTCATTTCATAATGAGGAACTGAGCCACACCCGCCTCCTGCTCCAGGAATACAAGTGGATGTGACAGACCATGCCTCTGTGGGATAGGAGGGAGACATCATTAATCCAGACAGATGCCGAGTGGGATGCTGGTGTGGGGACTCCAGCTGCAGCCTTTGTCTGGAAGAGGAGGGGATTTTGCTGCTGTTTGCACAACTCCATGGAGAATAAGAATAACAACCCAGAAAGCCCATCAAGTTACTGGAAGTATCCAGTGAGGAACCCTCCATTTCCTCATGGGGAAATGAGTAGCAATGACTCTGCTTGAAGAGTAAACTGAAGGTCCCTCTCAAAGCTGAGATCCCGCAGTTCTAGGGAGGAATCCTCTAGGATTCAGGTCTAAGAGAAGTGAAACACAACACACAAGAATCTGTGATCTGATCCTTATAAGAGAACTCCCAGCAGGGCAACTCCCTCCAACACACTGACACAAGTTGCCTGAGACTCTGAGAGATTACAGTGATTTGCCCTAAATCACATGCTTTAGAAAGGCAACTAGGTGGTTCCCTAGTGTATAAAGCGCTGAGCTTGGAGCCCAGAAGACTCCTCTCCCTGAGTTCAAATCTGGCCTTGGACACTTACTAGCTGTGTGACCCTGGGCAAGTCACTTCACCCTGTTTGCCTTAGTTCCTCATGTATAAGATGAACTGGAGAAGGAAATTGCAACTCACTCTAAATCTTTGCCAAGAAAATCCCAAAGGGGGTCAAGAAGACTCAGACGTGATTGAAATAACTGAACAAACACAAAATTAAAATCACTAGTTAAATCTCTTCTCTCATTGAGGAAAAGAAAGGACAGAGGATTCTTCTCTACATCCCCAAAGCCATACTGGTACCTCCATACTAGAGATCTGTAGTTCCTTTACCTTCTCTGTGGCCACACACACAGTACAGGAAGGGACTCAAGTTCTTGGAGAGAGGGGCCTCAGGGATAAGGAGGACCCAAGGAGGTGGGGGTGGGGGAGTTCCTGGGGTACTTGTAAGGAGTCGCTCTGGCCCAACAGTACAAGGAAGGAACTCTGCACTAGGAGTCAGGAGACCTGGACTTTACTCTAAGGAGGAGTTGGGCCAGTCGTTTTCCAGTTTCTCATCCAACTCCAACATTTTCTGAGCCATAGGTCTAGAAATAACAGGATGGAAAACTGGATGCAAGAGAACAAATAATGAATAATTTTGTGGAAGGCCTCGAATGCCAGACTAAATAGGTTGGGCTGGACCTTCCAATATTCCATCAGTTTGCATGGATTAAATGCGGAGGGAGGGCTGACCTACGATAATATTTTTTAGGCTCTGTCTTCAGAACTCCTGGCTTTCTAAAGGTCTGTATTGGCCCCTTGAGTTGATTGTGAATTCCAATGAATCCCTTCCCTTTCTCCTGACAAGGTGATCCTAATGATACCAAAGGTCTGTTTTAGCATCTCATTTCAATCAACCAGTGTTGATCCTCAGATGATGAAATGACTTTTTATTAAAAAAAAATTAATGTTTATATAGATATGTTGTTGGTCATGTGTTTCAGTCCTGTTGGATTCTTTATGATCCCATTTGGGGTTTTCTTAGCAAAGATACTTGCCATTTCCTTCTCTACCTCATTTTACAGATGAGGAAACTGAGGCAAACAAGGTTAAATGACTTGTCCGGGGGTCACACAGCTAGTAAGTTCTGAGGCAGGATCTAAACTGAGGTCCTCCTAATTCCAGGGCCACAGAGCAAGTCCATAACCAAATTTGAACTAGAGCCCAGAGTTACTGAAGGTCCAGCAGGGAAAAGGAGCTGCAAGAGGGTGAGTGGGTCTTTCCATTACTTCTCAGATAAGACAAGACTCTAACCTGAGGACCAAAGAGAAGATAGAGAAGTTCACTAATGTTTGTCAAGATTTGGTTTGGGTTTGCTTGGTTTTTTGAGGGGAGGGATAGGGTTGGGAGAGAAAACTAAGCAGGTGGTACCACCACTAATTCCTTATAGCCAGTGATGTTCATAATTAATCATTGGGTTTCTTCTTCATACCCAACTGTTGCTATGTCTAAGGATCTGGAAGTTCCCGTGAGCAGGAAGAACAGATGTCTGTATAATTGTATAGGGAATCCTGAGATCAGGGGATACTGTCTTTAAACTTGGTGTGGAGATGAGGCAGGGATTGGATCAGGACCCTCTTAAAAGGGAACAAAAGGAATCATAGGATGTTAGAACTGGAAGAGATCTAGAATGTTAGAACAAAGAACATAAAATGTTAGCATTAGAGAGGGACCCTAGAGATCACCTAATCTAATGCTCTGATTTTATGTTTTTATAGATAGAATTTTTTAAAGTTTTGTGGTTGAATTTTGTTTTTAGACCAAAGTAACTTTCCGTTATCTCTTACAATTAAACTATTCTCTCTCTCTCTCTCTCTCTCTCTCTCTCTCACACGCATACATACACACTCACACACACATGCACACACACACTCACACACACTCTTTCACACACACTCACACACACTCTCACACACACTCTCTCACACACTCTTTCACACACACTCTCTCATACACACACGTGCACACACTCTCTCATACATGCACACACACACTCTCACACACACTCTCTTTCACACACACTCACACACACTCTCTCACACACACTCACACACACACTCTCACACACACTCTCTTTCACACACACTCTCTCATACACACACGGGCACACACTCTCTCATACATGCACACACACACTCTCTCTCTCACACATGCACACACACACTCTCTCTCTCACACATGCACACACACACTCACACACACAAACAAACCAGTGACTGAGTCTGATAGCACATAGCTCATTCTGCATCTATAATCCTTACTTCCCATATAAGATGAGGTATTTTATTACCAGCTGCAACCCAGATTAGACATTGAAATTAATAGCATTCAAACGTCTTTTTAAAAATTTTCATTCACATTACTATAGCCGTTATGAATCTTCTCTTGGTTCCACTCCATTTTGCTTCTGTTCATATAAATCTTCCCACATTTGTCTGAATTTGTTATAACCTTAATTTCTTATGTTTGAATAATACTCTGTTACAGTCATATAATACATGTTGTTCAGTAATGTCCCAATAGATAGGTACTCACTTTATTTCTAGTTTTTCATGTCATAGCAATGCTGTGATGTTTATACACACATACATATATACATATATACATATGTGTATGTTTTTCATAAATATGTAAATATATGTGTACATCTATCTATAGATATATACTCCAAGAAGAAAGGAAAAACTATATCTGTCTATGTCCATATCAGTATTAAGACAGGCAGATATCGTTTTTTCCTTCCTTTTTGGAGAATATATCCAGTAGAGGGATTAGTGAGTCAAAATGAGTGACTTTTCTTGCATAATTGCAAATTGCTTTCCATATTGGCTAGACAAATTTTTGAGAGAGAGAGATCCATAGTTCTGTCAACAAGGTTATTAATGTTTCGATCTTCCCATGGCTTTTCTAAAATCTACTATTTCCATTTTCCATCATCTTTGATTTGATGAGTATGTAAACAATTCTTAAAGCAATTCTTGAGTTTTATGTGTATTTTCTTTATGTTAAGTGATTTGAAGCAGGCTTCAGTATGGTGATGGATAGTTTCCAATTCTTTTTTTGAAAACCATCTAACTATTTATCTGTTCAGTAACAACTTGCCATATATTTGTGTCAATTTTCTATATATCATGATTTTCAAACTCCCCTCAGAGGTGTGCTGGTCCCCCCATTTAATAGTTTCGATTCTTATTCTATGTTCATTGATTTTGTTTGTACAAAAGCTTTAATTTTGTATAATCAAAATTGTCCACTTTTGTGTTTCACAAGTTTTGCCATCCATTTTTGACTTTTGTATGACTTATAAAAGCAACTCCTTCTACTCTTTTATTTTTTTATTGATATGGAATTTTCTTATGTTTAGGTCACATGCCCATCTTGAGCTTATTTTACCATATGACATAAAAATTTGAACTAAATCTGATTTCTGCCAAACTGCCTTTCGCTTTTCCCAGTTGTCAAGAAATGGAGGATCCTTACCGAAGGAGTTTAGATCCTTGAGTTTAACAAACACTGACCTGTTCTATCTAATTGCTTTGGAGTCTTGCCAACCTAGTCTCTTTCACTGACCTACTTTTCAATCTTTTTTACTGGCATGAAATAGTTTTTTAAAAAATAATTAAAGCTTTAAAATGCAGTTTGTAATCTAATAATACGATACCTCCTTTAACCCTACTTTTTTTTCATGAATTTCCTTAAGATTCTAGAATTTTTGTTCCTCCAAGCAAATTTTGCTCTTACCTTATTTAGTTCCATGTAATATCCACTTGGCAGTTTGGTTGGTATAACACTAAATTTCTAAGTTAATTTAGGTAATCTATTAATTTTTATTGCATTGGTTCCACCTAACCATGAACAACAGTTGTTTAAAACTTCTTTTATTTTTGTGTTATATAGTTGTAACTATGAAAGACCTATGTATGTCTTGATAAGGCTAATGCCCAGTTATTTTATTATTCTTAGTTGTATTGAATGGAATTTTTCCTTCTATCATTTTGTATTGGTTTTGATAGTACTATACAATAATAATTTCAACGATTCTATTATTGTTTTTACTGAAGTCATTAACTGTTTCAGTTTCTTCACTAATTTACTGGGGTTTTCTAAGTAAACCATCACATTCCTCTCATTTTACAATGAGAAAGAAAGGATATGTCAAATATCCTAAGGAGCTTTTTTTTCCTGCCCAACCACTCCCCCATCCTTAAACTAAGAATATATATTTTATTGGAGCAGTTCGGTGGTACAGTGAATAAAACTCCCAGTCTGGAGTCAAGAAGACCTGAGTTCAAATCCAGCTAAGACATTTACCAGCTGTGTGACCCTGGGCAACACATTTAACTCCATTTGGCTCAGTTTCCTCATGTATAACATGAGCTGGAGAAAGAAATGGCAAACCATTCCCATATCTTCACCAAGAAAACCCCAAAAGGGATCACAAAGAATCAGGCATGGTTTACATAAACAACAGCAAATAAATTTTATCAATATTGATTTATTAATCAGTTAATTTCACAGAGAAAGAAAAAGAATCCAACATTTTTTTTAATTTTAAACTAAGAACCAATGGAGCCAAGGCCAGTTTTGAAAACAGATTTGAAACATCCCTCCTCATTTTCAGCAGCATCCCACCCCACCCTCAGGCCTCCCCTTAACTAAGTCCTCCCCCAATCCTCCTCCCTCTCCCAATAAAGGTTGGTTTTTCAGAATACCAATAAATTCATCTCCATCTATCTGAGTTTTTAAGTCCTGTTTCCTCCATGAAGACTTCCCTGCCTAATCTTTCCCTCTTCTGATGTGTCTGCTCTATTTAGTTGACTCACATTCCCTTTTGATATTTCTTAAATGCTGTTATTTATATTTATAACCTGCTCTGATGCTTCATCCTGGCTTAGAGGTGACCCTGGTTTCTCAAAGGGTGTATGCCAGTTGAACATAAACTACTGAGCCAGGTCATGGGCTGTAGGTCTGTTTTCTAAGCACCAGCCTACTAAGATTGTGGGGAGATTCATTATCAAGTTGCCCACAGGGTGATGTTATTTTTAGACACTGTCAATCACTAAGATGGTCTTTGATGGTTTGTTGAGTTTCTTATATCTTGTCCTCTCTATGATATATTATGAAACAAAATCCAATCCAGCAGAGATTCCTACAGAGTGTATGTGACCTAATCCAGCTGCTTTTTCTGATCTCATGTTCCGAAATCTCATTTCTATTTACTTATGGAGCACATGAAGGGCAGAGGTGTTGAAGTCTAACACGGCGGTTCCACATAATGAAAATAAATGGTTATAGAAATATTGGCAAATCTGTTCCATTTTCTGTCTATTTGTTGTCCTTCCTCCCCCAGGCTCTCATTGACTTCACCCCTCATGCAGATACGGAGTCTTTGTGGAATTGGTAAGAGCCTGCTCTTCTGGCTTGTGGTTTGAGACAACATAAGATGAATTCTCTCCACTAATGAAGAAAACTTTTTGCAAAGGTTTGCATTTGAGCTCTAGGTTACATTTTTCTCCGAAAAACATTACAATAAATGGCCATATCATTTAGCAACTTAGGGGCCCAGTGAACGGAATGTTAGGCTTTTAGTCAGGGAGACCTAAGTCTGAATCCTGCTTCAGTCACTTCCTATAGGAAGACACTTAGCCCCGTTGGTCTCAGTTTTCTCGTCTGCAAAATGAGCCTAAGAAAGATTTGGCAAACCACTGCAGTATGTAAAAAAATCCCAAATGGGGTCATGAAGAGTTGGACTTAACCCTGCTTCCTCAGTTTCCTCATCTGCAAATTAAGCCAAAGAAGAATATGGCAAAGCAATCCAGTATCCAAAAAAAACCCAAATAGGGTCACAAAGAGCCAGACAACTGAAATGTCTCAACAACAAACCTCAAGTGATTGTTGAAAAGATCAAAAGAAATAATTTATGTGTACAACTTTGCAAACCTGAAATCGCTATATAATATTAGCTATTGTTGTTATTATCCACATAATGCCAATGAGCATTTAAAGGAATAAACTTCCCTTTTCAGGCTAGGATGAACCTGTACCCCAATATAGAAGGGTGTAAGGGAGGAGGGGAAGGAACAGGAAGAAACTAGTGAGGTAAACAGAGGGCAGTTTCCCAGACAACATTCCTAAGAAGCAAAGGAAAGAAAAATGACGAACCCTTAAATTACAGAAGTCTCACTCCCCTTGGTCTGCTGATCTATCTGAGTGTTTCTCCTCTCTTCTCCCCTTATCCTCCTCCCTTCTCCCTTTTCTCCTTCTGCCTTCTGGCCCTCTCCCTCTCTCTCTGTCACAGAGAGAGATTGTCCAGCTCCCCAGTTTCCTGCAGCCTCAGCAGCACAAGCAAGGGGATCAACCCAGCACAGCCTGGTGCCAGAAGCCCCACCCCCAGAGCCTCCCTGCTCGGCTTCTCTGTATCATAACTCCAGGACATCTTGCTCCTTCAAAAGTCCAAACACCTTGGAAACTTGGGGAACTCCGGTAATGCCTGTGCCAAAGAATGTCCCTTCCACCCAGGTTCCCTGATAATAGGACAAAGGTTTAAAAAAGGCTTTGCAGATTTGGGATACCAGATCTTGTTAAATTCCTTCTAGAACGTGTCTCCCTCTCCATTCTCTGCAACAGATGCTAGCACATAAACTGCAATTATCTTTATTGTGATGTTTTGCTTGTGCTCATCACGAGCACTGCAGGAGGAAATAACTGAGTATCCCAAGAAATGATGTTTCTTTCATCCTTTGGGCACATAATGAAATTAACTCCATCAGCCCTTCGTCTATTTCTGCAGAGAGAACCTTCAAGCCACTCTTTCATACAGCCACAGCTTCCTTTTGTCTTCTGGTTTCATTTAGTTTGGGGATATCACTGGCTGAGTTCAGTCCTTCCATCAGGATCTCATTTGTTGGTCGTAAGATAGAGATCTCACATTTAAAATGCCAGTGGTTAAATAAACACTTGTAGGTGGTCTAAAAATTATATGATTCTTTGCATCCTTTATTTCCTCACCCACCACACCACCAACAAGGGACCAGAGAATGGTAGACCATAGAAAACTGAGAAGGACCACCTAGGATGGAGGAGTGTTTTGTATTTTTGTTTGTCTTAGAGACTTCATAGGCTCCAAGGATCTTTAACCCAACCATGCATTCAACAGACAAGTCTCAGATCTCAGGACAAGGCTACAGGTCCCTATTAGAGCTCTAAGAGGACCCCTGAGGAGTCAAGGGTGATTTTTCTCCTACTATTAGTTCTTGCAAGTTCCATGTGTTCTCCCATTTCTTAACCATTACTGATTATCATCTCAATTCCATTTAACCAATTAATATCGATTTGTTTTTGCAAAAGGTTATTTACACCAAAGATAAAATGAAGAATATCAGCACAAAATTTCCCCTCCTGCCCCCCATCTCCTTGATCTTGAGAAGAGTGGGCTTATATTTAAAGTAGTTACTACATAGCGTTCACACCACCAAGTTCACTTCCAAAACCGACTCTCTGTAGTTCCTTCTTGGCTCCTTTCATCTGCTATTAGTCAAACGGGTCGCTCAGGATCGTGTGACTCACTCTGTGGGCTTTCCATAAAACCCAACCAACTTTCCAGCTCCTGGACTCCTGGTGGCTCACCACCCTGACTTTTCAAAGCTCACAAGGTCATATCTGTCTCCAAAAGTCCTTCACCTAAAAGAGAAATAACATTTATAGTGCCATGAAGGACTCTTTAACAGGCTAACCAAAGATGATCTACCAAACAGTCAGTCAACAAAGATTTATGGATCTCTTCATCACTCACAACTGTACCACCTCCATATTCAAGAATTCAGAAATCCCCTTATCCAACCATGACCCATTGGTTTGTCACCTTTCCTTCTGCATTCCTTTAACGAACTGTACTCTTAATGTATGTCTTATCTTCCCAGCTTCCCTAAGATCCCTAGATTTCTAGTTGGAAGGGGTCACGGAGGTCATCCAGTCCAATCCCCTCCTTTTACAGATCAGAAAACTGAGGCCTAGGGAAGTAAAGTGACTTGGCCTATGTCATACAAGGAGTATGGGGCAGAGTAGAGATTTGAACACAGGTCCTCTGACTTCAAGTCCACTGGTCTTTCCCTGGCAACAGAGACCATTTCCTTTTTCCTCTCTGTTTCCTCCACCATCTCTAACATGGGCTTAGACACAAAGTAGATGGTTATTACAGATTTGCTTTATGCATGCATACATGAATGTATGCATACATGAATGAAATCCTATTTTGTTATTTATTCATCCCCAAGATAGACTAAACACAAATCTAGGGACCAAAACAGCAGACAAACACACATACACACACACACATACACACACACACACACATACACATACACACAAACACACATACACATACACACGATGCCAACGCAGTACAGACTCACTGGACACAGGACATTCCTTAAGAAATATGGCAAGTATTAAGGATTGCAAGAACTATCCACCCACACGGTTAGACTGACCAAGCTAGCATCTGCTTATGGGCTCTGGGGACCCAGATGTTAACTGAGAATTCCTAAAGAGATGGGGACTCAGTAGGAAGAACCCTCACTGGACTTAGAACAGGAAGGCCTATATTTGAGTTGGGGTCCAGACACTCGCTCACCGGATGACCTTGGTAAAGCACCTCTGTGAGCCTCAGTTTCTCCATCTGCTAAATGGGGATAAATAATGCTCACAATCCTAGTTTCACAGATAGGTTGTGAGGAAGACTTTTTTAAACTTTTTAAAGGACTATGGAAGTGATAGTCGTTATTATTTTGGGTCTATAACCACAGTTTCACCAGTGTAAGGAATTCTTTGTGCAAAAACTCCCTCAGCCTATGAGAATCACTGACTTGACTGTAGTTTAAGTTGCTAGAGAATTGCCTGGAGACACTAAAAGTTTATATGACTTGCTTATGGTCATGCAGCTGGTCCATGTTCAAGGCAGGTCTTCCTGATTCCAACATCAACCATGTATCCACACCACAATGCTGTGTGCTGAGTGACTAGTCTTGAGTTCATAGGAATACAGCTCTAAATTTGGATGGATCTTCAGAGACCCCATCATTATGCAAAAAAAAAACAAAACCCAGTAGCTCCCTATTACCTTGAGGTGCAAATACGAAATCCCCTATTTGACTTTTTAAAGCCCTTTCATAACTGGCTCCTTCCTTCCATTCCAGTCTTCTTATGCTTTATTCCTTTCTATGTACTCTGTGATCCACTGATCCCAGGGCTTCTTGATTGTTCCTCATACAGAACACTCATCATTCCAGATAAACTTCCCCAGATGTCCATTCTACCTGGAACTTTCTCCCTTTCCATCTCTGGCTCCTAAATTCCCTGGTTTCCTTCAAGTCTCAGGTTGGAAGTCTCTTCCAGTCCTTAATTCTAGTGCTTCCCTTTGAGATTACCCTCAATTTAACCTGCCATAACTTGCTGGCACCTAGCTGTTTAAATGTTTCTCCTGCCTCACTTAAATCCAGTTCACAGGTACATCAAGATACCACCTTCAGGTTGCCATTGGGTGAACAATTCCACTCCTTAAACTGGGAGCTCCTTGACAGCAGCGTCTATTTTTTGCCTTTCTTTGGATCCCCAGCACTTAGCACCATGTCTGGCATATTGTAGGTGCTTAATAAATACTTGTTGATCTGATGGGACTTGAGAATGCCTGGAGGTAGGAGAGGACAAGAGGGGATCAGAACATGGAATACACTAAAAAGGGGTAGTAGTGTGAGGGAAGACTGGAAAGGTAAGTAGAAGCCACACTATGGAGGAAACTTATGACTAGGTGAAGGCACATCATCTTTGTTTAATTGTCAATAGGGACCTATAGAAGATTCTTGGGCAGAACTGTGCAATAGGAAGACCATTCTGGTTGTTTGTAAAGGAGAAATAGAGGAAGAGAAATACCACA
This sequence comes from Bettongia penicillata ogilbyi, assembly GCA_023548195.1. Classification (NCBI taxonomy): domain Eukaryota; kingdom Metazoa; phylum Chordata; class Mammalia; order Diprotodontia; family Potoroidae; genus Bettongia; species Bettongia penicillata. The sequence continues at coordinate 7,415,446 of JAJHZJ010000022.1, forward strand.
TGGAGAGAGATCAGGAGTTAGAAGTCTGTTACAAGGAGGGCTGAAATTAAGAACTAAGGGGGAGAGACAGAAGCAAGAGATAAAAGGAAATCATTCCAGATATTACAAACAGTATGAATAAAGGTGTGGAGGTGAGAGATGACATGAGAGACAGAACAGATCCCAGAAAGACAGAACAGACCAGATTGGCTGGAGGATAGAACACATGGAAGGCAGTAACATAAGAAAATATTGGAAGGATAGAATGGATTTTTGGGGACTTTGAATATTTGGCAAAGGAACTTGAGCTTTACATTGGAAGTAAAGGGAGACCACTGAGTATTTTTAATAGGGTAGCAACAGGACAGAATTTATGTGCAAGGCAGATTTGTCTTGAAGCAGCCTGAAGGGGAGAAATTGAGGAGGACCCTGGTAAAGTGCTCTTGAAACTGTCCAGATGAGTGGTAATGAGGGCTTGGACTAGGGTGGTGGTAGTAGGTTAGGAGGGATACAAGAGTGATGGTTAAGGAAGAACTGGCAGGACCAGCTAACTTCCTGGCTACAGGAGGCAAAGGAAAGAGAACAGTCAAAGAATCCCAGAATCTGAGAATTAGAATCTGAGAATCTCCCTAAATGAGAATTCCCTACTTGTTCATGACAAAGGGTCCTCCAGGCTCTGTTTGAAGATGTCTAATAAGTGGGAATCCACCATCTCCCAAAGCAGTCCACAAAGCGATCCGCTATTGGACCATCCTAATGATTAGGAAACATTTCATTCCACCGAGCCAAAATGTGTTTCTTGGTCACTTCCATTCAGTGTTCCTAGTTCTTGCCTCTGGGGCCAAACAAAACAAATCTGATCCTTCTTCCTTATGGCTGCTCTTCTAATATTGGGAAGCAGAAATCATGTCCCCTCTTAGCTTTCTCCTGTCCAGGCTAAATATCGCTCCGTTAACCAAACCTCATCTGGCAGCCTCTTGAGACCCTTCACTATTATGGTTATGCTTTCCTGTTCCAGCTTGAGTCTGTTAATGTCCTCCCTTAAAATATGGCACGTAGAACTAAAAACAGCGCTCCAGATGTCATCTGATCAGGATTGAGTACAATGAGACTGTTACTGAGTTGTTCTTTGGAGATCAAGCAGTTGGAGTGGGGCCACTGTTGGATTCCAACTTGGAGTTGCTTTTATTAGATAGGAGTAAAACAATTTACATGTGAGGGTAAGATGATCCTGAATTGAGGAGGTGAGAGTCTCCTAAATTCTTCCCCATTAACTGCCTCACTGAGAGATGGGAGTAGTTCCAAGGAGACCAAGCCTCTCCTCCAGGTTGACTGAGCATTGTACCCAAAGATTGAACAATATTAAAACATGGAGGTCACTCAGACTGACTCTGTCCCAATGGCTGACTGTACAATCCCTCCTTTGGTGCTAACCATGTTCATGGTGCAGCATTACATTTCATTAGCTTTTTTTTGGCTGCCATGTCACACTGGTAACTCATCCAGAGTTGGTAGTCCACCAAAACCCGCAATCTTTTCCAAATGAACTGTTGTTTAGTGTCATAGCACCTTAGATTTAAGCAATGGGTTACTTTGCACATATGTATAGAGCTTTACATTTATCTCTTAATTTTCATATTAATAGATCTGATTTATGATTCTTACCAGATGAGACATTTTAGGATCCTGATTCTGCCACCCAACATTTTAGTTATCCTCTCCAGCTTCCTCTCGTCCATAAATCTGATGGTCATGCCATACATACCCTTATCTAAGCGAGTGATGAAAATATTAAACAGCACAAGAGTAAGCATAGATATCCGGGGCACTCAACTAGAGACTTCCCTACAAGATCCCTTAATGACTACTCTTTGTGTCTCATCATTCAACTAGCCCTTGATTCACTTAATCCCTCTACCATCTTATGTCATGACTTCTATCTCTATCTTGGACTCAAAAGTAGCTTAACAGACTTTGCAAATGCCTTGCTTGAAATTCGAGTATATTACATTTCTGACGTTCCTCCAATCTAAGAGTATATTAACAGACAAAAAAAGGAAACAAGGTTAGTCTTGAATTATCTGTTCTTGTTGAAGCCATATTGGCTCTGTGACCATGGCTTCATTTCTAGATGTTCACTAACCATTCTTTCAATAGTATGATCTAAAATTTTGCCAGGAATGAAATTAGGCACTAACCTATAATTTTAAGACTCTCCCTTCTTCCTATAAAACAAAAAATCAGGCCATTTTTGCCCACGTCTATTCCAGCGACTCCTCATTCATTCTTCACATCTTTCAAGCATTGCTGAGAGTCGCTCAGAAATTGCAGATTTCAGTTCAATTAGGGTTAGTGACATCAACTCATAGAGAGCTGCTAGGGGCTTGCTTACAATTTCTTCAGTTGTTTGGGCTTTCAGTGACCAAGTAGCCATTTGTGATCTATCTTCTCCAGTGTAAAGATCATTCTTCTTGGCAGAGAAAATGGAATCAAAATTAAGAAATCAGCAATTCTACCATCTCTTCTTAATCTGAGAAATCAGAAATAAGAAAACAGAATTAAAATAAGCTGAATAGCTTTCTTCTTTTGTACATTGTCCTATTCACTCTGAGTGGCAGTCTTATCCTTTCTTTGATCATCCTCTTGCTTCCAAATTAAAAAAACAAAACAAAACAGGTGAGAGAGAGACAGAGAGACAGAGACAGAGAAAGACACAGAGAGAGAGAGACAGAGAGAGACACAGAGAGAGAGAGAGAGAGTCCCAGGTGTGTATGATCCATTAAAACTTATCCCTCTCAGCTCAGCTGTTATACTCAGCACTTAACACCAGAGGGAGCAATACTTTGTGTCTTTACCAGGGGTTCTTATCCATATTTGGATCATGGACTTCCTTAGCAGTCTAGTAATGCTTAAGAATCACTTTCCACAAGTTTTTAAATGCATAAATTAAACTACATAGGATTATAAAGGAATTATATTGAAATATAGTTATCAAAATATATATGCATAAATATACATATGTGAGTATATATATTTATATATCTTTGTTTATGGAGCAGCTAGGTGGTACAGTATATAAGTGTGCCAGGCCTGGCTCCAGGAAGACTCAACTTCTTGAGTTCAAATCCAGCCTCAGACACTTACTAGCTGTATGACCCTAGACAAGTCATTTTAAGCTGTTTGCCTCAGTTTCCTCATTTTTACAATGAGTTAGAAAAGGAAATGACAAACCACTCTATTATCTCTGCCAAGAAAGCCCAAATGGGGTCACAAAGAGTCAGACACAACTGAAACAACTGGATGTACACACTTTCATCAGAATTTTAAGAATGAATAAATCAGGAACCATCAGTGCATCTAATGCAGATATTTTCCCCAGCCTGTGGATCCTCCTCAAAGTTCGTAAGTGATTTGCACAAGGTCAGACAGTACAGTCAGTCTCAGAGTCCTCATCTCTCCCACCATCTTGTTCCAGCTTCAGCCAAAGATTTAGCATAGAGGTTTCACATCACTGGGCAATCTGGTAAAAACTGTGGACCCCTTCTCAGACAATGCTTATAAAGGTATAAAATATAACCTCTGGAATTATGAGGAAATGCAATTATATTGATAATTATTCAGGTATTAAGCATAAACAAGTTCAAAGACCCCAAGCTCAGACCCTCTGATTTAAAGGAAAATGAAATATGATGGGAAAGAAGAGAATGGAGTTCTGCAGTGGTGTGATACACAAAGTTTGTCATTATTCTCTATTATTCTGCATTGCTCTCTACCTCCTAATAGAAGAACCAACAAGACCTTAGTAGGATTCCTTCATTAATCCTGTTCTTCTGGATGGTAAATGAAAAAGAAGGCACATGAATGTACCGTTAGCAAGGCCGTGGGATCTGAGGAAGGTGGAGAGTGGGAAGGTTGGGGGTGAATTCAAGGCTCCTCAGCAGCCTATGGAGAGTTTCCCAGGATCCAGATGTTTTCCCAAGGGTAACCATTCTCTTTCTATAAGGAAATTTCTTTGATATTCAGTTTTTAAAATGTCTTCTCTCCCCCCTACTGAGCTCCCCTGTCTTTATTCCCAACTTGGCCTGAACCTGGGCATCCTGACCCCTCCACCATCACTGTTCCACAAATGATGACTCCCCTTTATTTACAGTGTAAAGTCTGAACTACTCAAACTGCCATTCAAGGCTATCCCTAATCTGACCCCAGTTATCCTTCCCTGTTCCACCACTTCTGAGAGTGGTCTTACTCTGCTGCCAGACCTATTTCAGATTTATTCCTTCCTGAAGAGATGTTTATTTCCCTCTCTTCAGCTCAAGTCCCTCCTCCTCCATGAAGACTTTTCTGACTCCCTGACCCATACTGGTCTCACCCCTCCTTAATTCAATTCATGTCAATTCAAATAAAGACAATGTAATTCAAATCCAAAGGCATTTGCTAGTGCCTTGTGTGCCAGTCACTATGCTAGACCCCGAGACAACAAAGACAAAAATAAAACTTTCTTGCCCTCAAGGAGCTGATGTACTGGAGGAAAGCAATATGTGCAGACAATGAAACAGAAAATCAATTAAAGACAATCTCTTACCCTGAGATTGCTAACTACTTGGGGATCCAGAAAGGTACTGTGGAAGAGGCTACTGGAGCTGAGCTTTGAAAGGAGCAAGTGGTTCCCAGAGATGCAACCGAGGAGAGAGAATATTCCAGGCAAAGGGGACAGCTTGGACCAAGATGGGCCATGAAGTCAGTGAGCTGATCAGTAAAAAAAAAGCTAGAGTGACTGAAAGGGACTGTCCTGTAATGGGAACAGTAAGTGTGCCAATTGGGCTGGGAATGAGAGGGGAAAATCAGGCAGTCTAGACAGGTCAGAGCCAGGAAGGAAGGAAAGAAAGAAAGAAGTATTTATTGAGCATCTGCCCTGGGCCAGACATTGGGCTAAGGGCTTTGAAATACAATCTCATTTAGTCCTCATAACAACCTGGGGAGGGAGGTGCTTGTTATTTTTTATTTTAATTTTATTTTAATTTATTGAATAAAATAAGCATTTCCATAACATAATATAATAAAAAATGATTGCACATGAAACTGTGCTTGTTATTATCTCCAATTTACAGCTGATATAACTGAGGCAGGCAGAGGTTAAGTGACTCACCCAGGGTCACCTGGTCGGTAAGTATCTCAGGCTAGATTTGAACTCAGGTCTTCCTGATTCCTGCTCTATCCACTGTGCCACTTGACTAATTTTTAACATTTTTAAATAATTTATATTTCTCTACATTTCTTTGATCATTGATCATTCCTGTCTTGTTGTTCAATCCTTTCCAGTCATATCTGATTCTTCATGATCCCATTTGGGGTTTTCTTGGAGAGATACTGGAGTGGTTTCCTGTTTCCTTCTCCAGCTCATTTTACAGATGAGAAGTAAGGACCTGCCCCCGGTCACACAGCTAGTGAGTGTCTGAGGTCAGGTAAACTCAGGAAGATGACCTTTCCTGACTCCAGACCAGGAGGAGAACAAGGTTTGCAAAGTACTTGGTTAGCACCACCTTGTTTGATTCTTACCAATACCCTGTGTGGTAGGTACTTCTATGATTCTCAATTTACAGATGAGGAAACTGAGGCTCAGATATGTTAAATGACTTGAATTCATACATGCAGCATAATAGGATTGTAGATTAGAATTGGAAGGGATCTCAAGAAGTGACTAGTCTAATTCCATCATTGTTTAGAGGAAACTGAGGCACAGAGAGGTGAGAAAGGGTCACAAAATTAATTATCCTGTCCATAGTCACATAGATAACAAGTGTCAGAGACAGGATTTGAATCCAAGTCTGAAATCAAGCACTCTGCCTATGCACCACATTTCCTCATTTTCCATGATTTGCTGAATTCCGACACTGAGTGAAGCTCTCTGGGCATCGAATGATACCCAAGACATAGACTAGGGCAGAGTGGGGAAAAAAAAGAACAAGCCTTGAAGTCAGGACATGACCAAGCTCCAAACCCTGCCTCTGAGGCTTACCATCTGAGTAACCATGGATAGCTCACAATGTTTCTAAGGCTCAATTTCCTTATCTGTAAGATGAAGATGGTAATACAGGGTTAGTGAGAGAATCAGGCAGAAAGCAAGTATTAAAGTCATTTAGAAATGCCAACTAGCATTATATTCTTATTAAATGCCAACTAGTATTACATTCTTATTAAATTGTGCCCAACAAGGTCAGACAAATGGGATTTTCTTGGCAAAGATACTAGAGCTGTTTGCCATTTTCTTCTCCAGTGGATTAAGGCAAACAGGACTTAAGTGACTTGGTCAGGGTCACATACCTAGTAAGTGTCTGAAGCTGCATTTGAACTCAGGTCTTCCTGAGCCACCTAGCTGCCTCTAGTAGTACACTTATAGAGAGAAAAATAGATAAAAAAAATTTATTAAGTACTTACTGTCTGAAGGCACTGTGTTACGAGCAGAGGATACAAATACCAGCTAGACAGCCCCTCTCTTTAAGGAGCTGACATAATGATGGGGAAAGAAAGCAGACAAAGGGACGAAGACGCTTGGGAAGTGCATGGCATGGAGATTTAATTCTGTGCAAAATGATCCTCAGTGTCCTCATGTGTAGAGCAAGGATAATGATATCTATTGAATTGAAGTCAGGCTCTAATACACTAAGAGATATAAGGGGCTTTAAAACCTTGAAGTTCTATGTAAAATGGCCTCCCTTACCTCCTCTTTTTCCTCCTTCCTCTTTCTCCTCCTTCTCCTCTATCCTGGTCCAAGAAAAATCACTGAGTCTTTTCACTGAGCAAATTTTAATTCATGTTGTTGGATTTACACAACACCCCTCTTCCCCAAATCCCTTGGTAAGGGAGTCACGAATCACTATCAAATATCTCTACCCTTATAGAACAGAGTTGACACATAAAGACTATCAGTGATTGAGTTCATGTGTTTTAGCCTTAAAAAATATATTTGATAGTTCTCCAGGGTCTTCATTTTAGAAAGGAAAAATAAAACAAAGCATTATTTTCAAGGTACAAGACCCAACTCTTTAGTGGTGCCTTTACTTGGATATAGATGAGTCATCTACGAGCCCAAGAGAAACGGTGCCACTGGTCTTGGAAGGCGCCATTCTGTTCTCTCAGGACTAGAGAGCACCCCAGCCTTGGAAGGGTTTCAGAAAGATCACGTTGGGATTTGTTTCCCATTTCACTTATCCTCACTCCGTGGGTCCATTGTAAATTAATTTGGCAGCTACATTTACTGCCGCCATTTGCCTTCCAGATGTATAATTTATTCATGTCAGACATAATTTATTGGATTCTCCTTCCGAAGGCTTGCTCTTGCTGATGCTATTTCTTTTTTTTTTCTTTTCCGGTGCCACCTTCAGAAATACAATTTTATTGTTTCCAGGGAGGCCCTGGTGACTTCCCGGTGACCAGTCAATAGGCACAAGGGAATCATTCTGGTCACATTACTGGTCACTTATTTGGATGGATGATGGAGTACCCTGGCCCCATCTGCACATATATTATTTGATTTTGTCTTTGGGGCAGTTTTGGGAAGATTAATTAGGCCCATCTGCAAGAAGAGCTCAGCCTTAGGGAATTCAGGTAAATAAAACAACTCCAGGAAGGCATGGACCGCCGGAGGGGACAATGATAGGGAGGTCGGGAGGAAGGAGGGAGGCAGAGCTGGCTTTTCTCCAGGTTAATGGGGTCTGAGGCTGAGCCACTAAATAAAAGGGGGCTCTTAATCTGAACCATCTTAACACCAACCTAGTAAAATGGTTGATAGGGAAGCAAATGCACATCCACTCAGGAAGGGGCCACTAGAGTTTATTTATGTCTATGTTCACTGTTTATTTAGCTTTCCTTTCTGACTGGGACCCTCCAGAAAGCCAAGCCAGGGGCTCAGAGGGGGGACAGAAGGCATTCCCTGGAATGTGCCAGCCCCCAGCTTGACAAAGCCAAGGTCTTTGCCAGGTATGATATAATAAGATCCTAGAATCTTGATCTAGATGGAAGAAATCTCAGAGGTCATGAAGTCCAACCCCTCCATTTTACAGGTGAGGAAATTGTAGCTCAGAAAAGCTTAATAATTTGCCCAACATCTCACAAATAGAAGACACAAGAGGTGAGATTTGAACCCAGATCCCAGGTTCTTTCCCTTTATGCTCCATCTCAAAAGAACAAAGAACTGGAGCTAGAATGATCATAGATTCAGAAGTAAAGACTTTAGAGGACACCCAGTCTAATTCTAACATGGCTCAGTGGATAGAACCCTGGTCCTGGAATCAGGAAGACTTAAGTTCAAAGTCAGCCTCAGACACTCACTAGTTGTGTTACCCTGGGCATGTCACTTAACCTCTGTTTGCCTTAATCCACTGGAGAAGGAAATGGCAAACCACTCTAATGTCTTTGCCAGGAAAACCCCATGGAAAGTATTGGCAGGTTGTGGTCCACAGAGTCATGAAGAATTGGAGACAACTTAATGACTGAACAGCAACAGTCTACAATCCCCACGTTTTATGGGTGAGAAAACAGAGCTTAAATGACTGACCCAAGGTCATAAAGGAAAACAGAGGTGGGATTTGAAACAAGGTCCTCTGTCAAAGTCCAGTCACCTTTCTAAGACACCACACGGCAGATTACTGATGTCTGTTAAGTCTGGGATCGTGACCTTTACTTATGGTTCTGGAAATGTTAATGCTAAAAATAGAACCATAAATAGAAATCCTTTCACTTGGAGGCAAAAACAGCTGAAAGACACTGCAATAATGGGGAAAGGGGTAGTGGTAGTGGGGTCAACCCAGGTGTAGACAAAGAGGACAGTGTGGCTGATAGTTCAATCACACCAGCGGCCCTGCCCAAGTCCATACCTCCTCAGAAGGGAAGGTGTTCCCAGAGGAGGGATGCCATGGGGACAGGACCCTAGAAAAGGGACTGGAAGAAAGAGCAGGGTCTTGTGGGCCAATGGAGGGCCATGAGGTACAAAGTGATATTGATCAACCTCACCCTCCCTCGTGGTAACCCTTGGGCCATAGTTCTGTTGGCTACACCCTAGTTCTGGCTCTGAGAAGAGGACAACAGGAACCAGGCACCTGAAAGACTGGTCCTAATTTCCCCATTAACTGGTTGTGTGACCTTAAATGAGTCCCTTAAGTTCTATGGACTTCAGCTATTTCATTCATTAAATGAAGGGTTTGGAACATCTGATTTCTCTGTTCTCCTCCCAGTTCTAAATCCTATGATTTGAGGAGTAATGACTGGGAGAAGAGCCAAATGTGACCTCTAAAGGAGAAACTAAAAACTTTAATAACAGGGCAGTTGCCTGGGTATGGAAGACCTAAGAATCAAACTAGGGGCTAAGCTTCTCCCTATGACTATCAAGACTTTCCTCTCTAGAGCCAATCCGAAGCCAGAATTTCCCCAAATCCACATTCAACAAAGAAAGAATCAATGGCACTTTGTTCATTCTTTGATGTTCCTTCCCATCAGAAAGGAGGCAGAGATCTACAAGATGTCCCTGCCTACACTCAGACCAGCCGAGTAGCAGGAATGTGGCTGGTGGACATCACCTTTCTCTACAGTCATGAGAACGTCTCTTTAGAAATGGAATGAACTTCAGAGACCAGCTAGAGCAACTCACTTATTTTACAGATAAGGAAACTAAGGCATGGGAAGCTTGGATTTGCCCAAGGACCTGCAGTTAAAGGAAACAAAATTCATCTTTCTGGAGGGCTCTATATACTTTATAACAGCCTTGCAAAGCAGAGGGCCTACCTAGTATGCTTATTTTGCAAATAAGAAGGGTTTAGGGAAAGAGATAGCGTCTAAAGTGGGAAGCATTTCTAGTCTGGGGCTGCTTTTTTTTTTTTTAAACTATCACACATTCTTTAGCAGCAAAGCCATAACCAGCCATTTTTAGCCATGGGCAAGAAACACAAAATGGGACTTCACCTCATTTCTCTGGAGGGGGAGGGAACAGAGGAGGCTGCTATATAGTAGCATCCTATTTTAACTGGTTGTTTTCTGCTAAGTGATGTTGAGAAGCATTGTGGTATGATGGATGGAGGGCTGGCCTCAGAACTGAAACAGCTGGGAGTCAGGTAACTCCTCCCTCTTCATACACTAGCTGTGTGTTTGTATATTTCAACCTGTTAGAATCCCAGGTGATTCTCTAAGACTAAGCCACAGAATAGCATCTAATTTATATTGGTAGAGGCAGTTAATTAGACCACTAAAATCATAGGTATAAACTATGCCCCCCCCAAAAAAATGAACAAAAATGAAACCTCTGTGTTAAGCTCAGCTGTTTCTGTTACTGAAGGACTGAAAGCAGTCAGTTCCTTCTGGAAATTTCAGTGCTTTGGACAAAATGTCCCAGTTGCCCCATCCCTAGTTCTGACTCTGGTTAGTCAAAGCAACCTTACAAGTAAGCCTGATATTCAGATAACAAGTGGTATCATCTGAGGGGCTAAGATATGAATTCTACCCAACCCCAGCCATACTTTACTTAAGTAATTAAGGCGTAGAGCAGGTCACAAGAAAAAAGAAACAATTTTGATTATGTGAAAACTGGAGTGAGAACACACCACCCATGTGACACTGAGCAGGTCGCTTAAGCCTCTATTCTTTTTCTGTAAAACGAAGGGGCTGGAAGAGATGACCTCTAATAATAATAGTAACTAATATTTATGTAGCACTTTAGAATTTATAAAACACTTCACATTTGATTTTCACAATTGTATGAGGTAGGTGCTATTACAGATAAGGAAACTGAGGCATATGGAGGTGAAGTGACTTGCCCAGGGTCACATAGTAAGGATCTCAGGCAGGATTCAAATTCAAGACTTTCTGATTCCAATAGTCCAAAAAAAGAGTATTCCCTATAGATTAAACTCAATACAATAAGTATTTATTAAATATCTACTATTGGAAGATGTGTGCACTTGCTGGAATTCTAAATGTAATCCTGATCAAGAGGCAACAGGACTCAGAACCAAGCTTCTCACTTGTCCTAGAGTGTGGGATCCCTTTCTTCCTGAAAATGAAGCAGTACCATAAACCAGGATATCTGCTAAGATTAAAGCTGGAGACACTGATGACTACAGTCAAGCAATAAAGCAGTGTCCTGCAGAGACCATGTAACTAAGCTCAGAGAGATCAGGGCAAGGACATCAATACCCATCAAGGCCCTCCAGGAGATATGTATTTTCCCTATTCTCATGTTCTGGGGCCACATATGTGGTCTTTCCACTTGTAAACTATACAGGTATCTACTCTTCCCGCTGATGTATTTGTATTTATGGCAGAATTTGTCCCCCAGTTTATGAGGGAGATTCTGTGTTGCTACTGTTTTTACTTTACCTTTTCAGTAAATATCCTTGCCTTGAGTCAATTGCATCTTCCAGCTAAAGAGTGCAAAGGTAAATACACTGGTGGGGGCTTGCAAGCTGTAGTTTCAGAGCATCCTGAACCTTGGCTAATCATCTGTTGATGCCCTCTCCAGTAGCAAGGGCTGGCAATGGGAGTGGAGAGGGGGAGGCAGGAAAAGAAGGAGACAATTGTGGCAGAAAGGCAGCTGGAAAGATAGGGGGAGGCTGTTGGAGGTGATATGAAACATGATTTGGTCCAGGACAGGCTAGATATTATGACCATGGGAGTTTTTGCTCATTTGCTCACTAGTCAGGATACTAAAGAGAAGGACAAAGCAGACTCTTAGGGATGGTTCATGTTAAGAGCTTGGCAAGAGGTATAGCCAATAGTGAAAGAAACAGAGGTGGGGAAGACGGAAAGGCAAGGAAAGAGTCACTGGGAGGAGACTCTGAAGCTGAGGGAGTTCAGACAACCCAGTAGCAAAGGAATAATGGAGTCAGTCATACAACTGCCAGCCTGACTAAGGGCTTTCCATCAGAAAGATGGCCATGAAGACCATCACCACATTTAGTCATGGTCATGCCTCATGTAATCAACAGTTAGGGTATGAAAGAGTCCCAACAGAGACTCACAAGGTTAAGAACATGGTTGTTTTTGTTGTTGTGTCTGTCCTTCGTTCTCAAAGAGGACCATGATGTCAGGCTGATGATATGACTTGCTGTTGCCTTTGATTTGAGTGAGGGAGGGCTGTGCAAGGTCATCAATCTCACTTTCTTCTCCTGTGCCATCTGGATCCAACCATCAGGATGGCTGGAGATGGCTTAGGATGCAGTGTGAGACCCTGGCCCTTTCAGTCTAAGGTCTTATAGCATTCTCACTTTGAGAATTCAATAAATAGGCTTCTTTAAGTAGTTGCTCAAGGGATGGTCCATTTAACAAAAAAAAAAAATCAAACTGGGAGGAGAAGACCCTCAGGGTTCCTGGGTTAAAGAGAAACAATTACTATTTAGTATTTAAATACTAAAATAAATACTAAATAAGAATATGGCATCTGGAGTCAAAGGACCTGGATTCAAATCCCCTACTTTGTCAAGAAGGCCATCCATCTGCAAGATCACCTCAACCTTAGTAGTCAGACCTCATCAGAAACCACATGTGAGCAGGGTGTCCAGGTCAACCTCTTCGTTTCCCTCCCAGATGCACCATATCTCCTTCCCCCATCCCTACCCTAAGACTTCTCCCCTTTTCACATTTTCAAATGTTTATTGACTAACTCACTACTTTCTACCTGCGTGACCTTCAGCAGGTTCCTTAGCCTCCTTAGCCCTCAGTTTCTTCCTCAGTAAAATGGGGGGGGTGTTGGCACAATTCCAGGGCCTGATAATGAAGCACGTTATCCAACCTCTGACATAGAGCAGATGGACTCAAGCTGCAGAATGAGACAGACATTTTTAGATAAGGCCAAGGTGGGAATTGGTTTTGCTCAACTATGCATTTTTGTTACAAGGGTTTTGACTTTCTTTTTAATTGATGATGGTAGGGGGAGTGAGGTAGGAATAAAATTGACAAAAACAGAAAAAAAAGGAAAGAAAATCTCTGAAACATTTGTTTAGATGCACAGAAGGAAGGCCAGAAGAATCACAGGTAGGCAGAATAGTCCTGAAAGTTGTGTGATGAATTTTTTGTCGTTGTTAAGTCATTTCAGTCATGTCTGACTTGCCATTTGAGGTATTCTTGGCAGAGATGCTGGAGTGGTTTGCACTTCCTTCTCCAGCTCATTTTACAGATTAGGAAACTGAGGCAAACAGGGTTAAGTGACTTGATTTGCCTAGGGTCATACAGCTAACTAATAAGTGTCTGAGGCTGGATTTGAATTCAAGTACTCCTGATTCCAGGGCCAGAGCTCTATCCACTGTGCCACCTAGCTGCTCAAATGTTGAACTGATCTTATATTTTAAAAGAAGAGCAAACTGTACACAATAGGGACCCTAACTTTCACGTACAACCCTCCTTTCTTATTCCACAGTGTATATGAAAGTGGTCATTTTATTTGGTCTTAAGTTCAGGAAAAAAAGAAAAGAAAATGAGGAGTTTGGACCAGGTGGTCTCTAAGGGCCCTTCTGGCTCTAAATGTATGGTTCAACGACCTGGGAAGGGCCCACAGGCAGGGAATTGTGGATATTTTAAAGCAGGATCAATTGACTGGGGAATGCTTTGTAAACAGATTATTCTGAATTAGATATTCTAAAAGAGATTTCTGTCTTGCCTGGATGGCAGAGTAGAATTCAAATCTAGAGAACTGGGTTCAAAGCCTGCCTCGGACACATTACTTATAAGACCTTGGGTAAAACATTTAACCTTCTTGGGCCTCACAGTCCTCATCTGCAAAATGAAGGGATGACCTCTGAGATTTCTCTCAACCCTGGATCCATGACCCTATGACCTCTGAAGTTTCTCTCAGCTCTGAAAATCTATAATTCTATACCCCTGAGCTAAGTAACACATTATGGTCAATCATTAGTGCTAGAGGGTGAATCTATCAGCTCTTTTCTAAAGAGGATAGCCGGATAAGAGCAGGTTTTGATGGGGACATTCTGGAAAGACAGACTCAGCACAAATGGAACAGAGAAAATGAGGGGACTTCAGCGGGGGCCTCTACTAGGGGACCCTGGAGATTCACAGAGTAGCTGGATAGGGAGTCAGGGTAGAGAGGAAGAGAAAAATAGAAGAAAATAAATCATCTCTGAGGGCCCTTTCAACTCAGAATTCCTGTAAACAATGTCTCATCATGGCATAGGAAATGACCCTAGGTTCCCCAAGGTTTTACTAAAGTGGAACCCAAGATATCACAGGTTCAACCAGGCTAGGAAGGCTTCAAGTCTGCCTGTCACCTTTGGACCAATCTAGCTAAGGGCAAAGAGCCAGGTCGCCAGAATTTCTGCTACCCACTAGTAATTGCTTTCATGGAAATTGCCTACTGAGACAGGTATTGCAATCTACTTCAGTGAAGAGAGAGTCCACTCTGGCCAAATCATAGGTCCTTAAGCAACATCATTGCTGTGATTACCACTTGACCAGACTGATGATTTCATGGATTTAGAGAACTCCGGGGTGAGAAAACTCCCTATACAAATGCAGGTTGGCACCTCCTCTCTTATCTCAAAATCTTAGAGTCCTCCAGGGCACCAAAGGGTTAAATAACTCACCCAGGGTAAAAAGGCTAGCATGTGGTGCAGGATCCAAACTCGGGTCTACCTGACTCCAAACCTACTACTCTATCCACTATATCCCCTTACTGCTGAAGATATGTCATAGAGGAGACTCTTGCCTTAGGTAGTAGGGTGTACCGGAACCCAAGTCTTGAGGTTGGCTTGCTATCATATCATCAAAGTATATTCATCAAAAAAGGATAATCCAACTCACATAAGACTGAAATGGCAAAGCTCACAGCTGATCACCCTTCCATACCCTTCCATCCAACTTCCTTCTTCTCCCTCCTGGTTTGTCCCTTCCATTCCATCGCCAGGCACCAAGTGGGCCTGTGTTCCAATACAGCAGGGCTTTTGATTGAGTTCAAGGTATTTTTGGAAAGATAGCAGCATGCTGAAGTGGGAATGGAATTCTGGAGTGGGAGACTCAACCCAACTGAAGGTCCAGCTTTTCCATTAACTCACTGTGTGACCTTGGAAAAGTCACATCCTCCGTCTGTTCTCAGGACCACAGAAAGAACAGTGGGTTTTGTTCCATTCAGTGGACCTGGGTTTCAAATCTCTGCTCTATCACTTACCACTTGTGTGCCTTATACAGACCAGGTAAGACTCTTGGGTCTCAGCTTCCTGATCTGTTAAATGAAGGGGCTAAACTAGATAATCTCGAGGGTCTACAGCACATTCTGACAACTGAAAAAACTCGTAAGACTTGGCATAGAACCTAACGTTCAAGTTTCAAGCCAATTAGATGCTCAGTGAGGGCCAGTAGGGACTTTCTGGTGCCCCTGACATCACAGAATGTAGGACTCTATGCATAGGGCTTACGAAGACCCACTACCTCAAGCATTACATGATTCTTATTTGTTCAAATCTTCCAGTTCCCAGATACAATTCTATCCACATCCCAGCTTTCTGGGAGCCAAAATGCTGTGTCTTTTGGAGTGATACCCATACCCAGCTTCCCGAGGCCTACATTCAAACGTTCCAAGGATTCCCTACCCTCCCTGACCTCCAAACTCCGGTTTAACTGGATACTCATCAGAATTCACACAAAGACTACGCTGCCTGCCTCTAACAAAGGCTAGCTCACTCCTGGGGGAGACAAAGGCCAACATCAAAGCTGCCTCTTCAGCTGTTTCTATCCCAAAGCAATCTCTAGGCAAGCTCCTCCTGCTTCACTCCCCCTGCCCCCATTCCTACTGGCAGACTCTTTCCTCAAGCCCAATTGATCGAGACCATGCTGCCCCCTTCTGCCCCCCCAGCCCCAGGTCCACGGAGGCCCTTAGGCCCTCAGGTCTTTCCAATCTCTATTCTCTTCCCCAGTCACCTTCAACCCTGCAGCTTGGGCAAGAACATAGGTCAGCCTGCTGTCCTCCCCTACACAAAGCAGGCTTGGGTGGACACAGGCAGGTAGGAGCATCAGGTCCTATTTCCAGCTTCACCCCTGGCTCCGCAGACTCACCCTCCCTCCCAGCCCCTCTCTGAATCCAACCTTTTTCACCTGTAAAATGAAGTGGTTTATGTCCTCAAAAGTCCAACTTCTAGAGGTTCTGATTAATTTAACAATATTTTTTAGTATCTACTGGACAGTGGAGGCAGAGTTATAGAGACCAGAGTCCCTGCATGAATGTAGTTTCCAGTCTAGTTAGGGGATGTGACTCACACAGGGCTAGCTGTATACAATGAGTGAGAATGTAAGAGTTCAGACCAAAGTGCCATGGGAAGAACCAGGGGGAGGCTTCCTGCAGAAGGGGACATTTGAGCTGGATTTTAAAGGATGGGTATGACTTTCACAAGAACTGGAAGGTGGGGAGTAGAAGGGCATTCTAGGAATAAGGAATGGACAAATAAGTAAATAAAGCATTTATTAAATGCTTACTACATACAAAGCACTGTGCATATAGGTATCCCTGCTCTTGAGGAGCCCATATTCCAATGGGGGAGACAACACATGGAAGCTTTCATCTTCAAGTCAGGTGGAAAAGCCCCCTCTCAGTAGTAAAGCAGATAGCCAGTCCTCTTCATTAATGTCATTTCCACTAATAAAATTGTATCAGTTTTTGATGTTGAACCTCTGGACCATACCAAGGACCTTGGTGGCAATAACTTGCTTTTGTGGATGGTGGCTGGTCAACAGTCATTGCTGGTGGTGATGAGGAAGATGGATCCCTTCTCCACAATGATTTCTCCTAACAGTGATGGTTAAAGGGGCTAGGCTGAAATGGAAAAGGAGAGGGAGAGAGAAGAGAGAGTAGGAGAGGGGGGGATGGGGGTGGGAGAGTATTTGTTAAATGCTTACTATGTGCTAGAGTCAGGAAGACTACTCTTTATGAGTTCAAATCCAGCTTCAGACACTTACTAGCTATGTGACCCTGGGCAAGTCACCTAACTCTGCTGGTCTCAGTTTCCTCATCTGTAAAATGCGCTGGAGAAGGAAATGCAAACTACTCTGGCATCTTTGCCAAGAAAACCCCAAATGGAGCCAGAAAGGGCTGGACTCAACTGAAAAAAACACAACCAATGTGCTGAGATCCAGATACAAGCCAGGCCACAACTTCCGGCCTCATTCTAATGTGAGAAGTGGGGGTAGAAAGAGACACACACTTGGGCATAAATGCCTAGGAGGCCTGAATGCCAGCAAGATGAGGCTGTGGGCTGGGAATGTCCCCAGACTCCAGAAGAGAAGAGATGGAAAGGAAAGCCCAGAGACATCTAGAGCCCAGAGGTGAAATAACATGAGGTAAAGCCTCAAAGAGAAGGTAGAGGCAAATTGGGATGGTCCTTTGCTGTAGTTCAGTCATTTCAGACTCTTCATGACCCCATTTGGGATTTGCTTGGCAAAGATACTTGAGTGGTTTACCATTAATTTCCTTCTCCAGCTCATTTACAGATGAGGAAACTGAGCCAAACAGGGTGAAGTGATTTGCTCAGGGTCACACAGCTAGTAAGTGTCTGAGGCTGGATTTGAACTCAGGTCCTCTTGACTCCAGGGCTAGTGCTCTATCCATTGTGCCATCTGGCTACCCAGCAGGGTCCTGGAAGGTCCTTAATATCCGACTAAGAAGTCTGAAATGTTCTCTTCAGGCCAGAAGAATCCAAGGTAGGATTTTAACCAGGACACATGACCAGATCTGCACATGAAGAAGACAGAGCTGTGATGAATTAATTAAAGGGGGAAAGGAGATGGAGGAGGCTACTGTTATAGTCTGGGCAAGTGGGAACAGGTGCCTGGAGGCTACTGTTATAGTCTGGGCAAGTGGGAACAGGTGCCTGAGCTGGGCAGGTAACACTGGGATGAGGAGAAGGGCCACTGGAGCCATCAAACTGTCAAGACTCAGTAGCTGATTGTCTCTAAGAGGTAAGGGAAATGGGAGAGTCAAAGATGGTGATGAGGTCTGGAATATGGAAGACTGAGAAAAGGGTAGTGTCACTGCCAGAAACAAGGGGAACAGGAGGAGGAACAGGCCATGATGGGAAAGGTAATCCATTCCCCACAATGCTTGGAGCCAAGAGAACATGTGGAAACCAACAGCATGGTGACTAGGAGAGGCCTCTGATTAGCAAAGAGACTGTAATATGGTGGGCAGGGGGGTTAATAAACGGCGTTGCAAGAGCCAGTGGTATTCATGAATAGGAGCAAAGCTGGGGCTGAAGTAGGGAGAAAGACAACCAAATAGAGTGGAGGTCATGGCATCCTGAGCCCTTGGCATCTCATATATCCATGAAAATGATTGCAGAGCAGAGGTGAGAGCTTTCAGGTCTTCTACAGTCTGCCCGGAGTGACTACCAGGAAAGTCTCCAAGAGACAAATGGCACCATGTTCCCTACTCCGATGGCAGGCTGCAGGGTCACTATGCTATGCTGTTAGACTGAAGGGGAATTGGATTGCTACTCTTCTGGAGGTGTGAGAGATTTATACCCCTTTGTGTATGGGTGCAAAAAAGGTTTATTATTTGATTTCCTTCCTTGTTGTTTTATGGTTTAATCAAATGCTTTTAGATTAGATTTATGTGTCTCTGGTGAGCCTAGCAGGAGAGAAACACATCAGGTGGGGGCTCATATTATGAATTCATTTCTTTTTTTGGTGGGTATTTTTCACTTATTGCTTTTTTGTTTGTTTTTAGTCTGGCCCTATAATTTCATTGTTGAAGGGAACACTCATGAGGAACTTCCACCTCCCAGTGAAGATCAGCAGCTGGTTTTCAACTTAAGATAATCTTGGAGAGGTGTGTAGGGACACTGAAAGATTAAATGACTTTCCCAGGGCTACACATTTGTTATGTGCCCAACATGGGACTTGAACCCAGGTCAGTCTAGCTCAGAAGTCAGTTCTCTCCCTGAATAATTACCATTCCTAAAACGGAATCTGAGAGTATGTTCATTAAGAAAGAGTATATCTTCCAAAGCTCTTTCATATGCATTCTTTTTATTTTTTACCTCGGTAACATCCTGTATGACCTGGAAAACAAGCATTGCTATTTTCCATATGAGGAGACTGATAGGAAGAGATAATGGATTTTCTTTTTATGGGGAACAGCTTGGGTAAAGAAACTTTATCTGCTAAAGCAGTCATCACCTTCTCTGCCAATGTATAATTTTAAGGAGCCGCTCAAGGGCCCCAAGAGGTTCATGGTTAGATGGCCAATATGTGTCAGGGATTGGTGTTAAGCCTGCGTCTTCCTGGCTTCTAGGACAATTCTACCCCCTAGGCCACAATGCCACTCACAGAAAGTGAGGCAACAGAAATCCAGTTTCCCTCTAGCAATAGCCCTTCCACAGTCAGATTGGGCTTGAAACCTACAGTCTTTGTGATTTTATCTTAGGTGTTAGCTTGTCACAGTCAAGATGGTTGGGTAGGTACTGATCAGACACTAGCCATGCATGAGTGCCTCTCCTGCAAGAGATAAAGGTAATCCACTAGGCACCTGTCAAAAAAGGAGAAGGGGAATCTCCTTCCTAGAACACATCCCCAAAGTTTAGGGTCAGGAAGCAGATCAGTGAAACACTAAGAAATTTGGTACAGAAATCTATACTCTCTGTTTTTATAGCCTGGCAACAGGCAATGTCAGAGGGAAAGACTGTGCCCTTGGGTGAGAGAAGCAGCAGCTGCTGACCACTTTCCCAGCCTCTGTGCCCAGCTGCCCTCCTTTCACTCATTTGAAGGGGCAGGGAAAGCATGCTAACGGTAGTGACTGAATAATGGGAGGGGAAGACAGCTGTGCCCAGGGCTGGCCCCTCGCCTCTCTGAGGATCACCACAAATGGATGTCAATGGAGTGTCCTTGCTAAGTTCTGAATTGATACAGTGAACCCGTTAAAGCGTAGGATAAAAGGATGCCCAAGGAGGAGGGAACTGGCCCAAGGCAGAGGACAAAGCCCTGGGCTGATGAACATTCCAACCACCCCATCAAAGCCAGACAACTCATGTCACACAGGGCAGGTGTTGGGCTGGTCATTAAAGCAGGAGATGGAATAAAGAGCTTCAGACTTGGACACAGAAGCCCCCAAGTCTGAGTCCCAGCACTGATCCTCAATCCTAATGAAAGTTCACATTTATATGGAACTTGACTCATTTGATCCTCACAATAGCCCTAAGGAGTATGTGCCTATATTATCATATAATATAGGAAATATATATATATGTATATATGTATACATGTGTATATATATATAAAACATATAATATAGGAAATAGAGTCTCAGAGAGGTTAAGAGACTTGACCAGAACCAGCTGGCAAACATCTGAGGTAGGATTTGAATCCAGGTCTGACTGACTCCAAATCCAATGTGCCATCCCCTTGTGTCTTCCTTTCCAGGTGTGGGACCATAGGCAAGCAATTTTACCTCTTAGTTTTAAAGATTTAGAACAGGAAGGGACAACAGAGGTCATTTAGTCTACCTACCGTCTAGTACAATTTACCAGCCATGAAGAATACAGAGAAATACGGGAAAGTTTATACAGATGAGATGCCTGAGCCTGAAGAAGTGAAGTGCCCAAAGTCGTATGGGTAATAAGTAATATTCCTCTGACCTCCATGATCCTGTCTTGCTCTCTGAATCTGCTTTTTCACCTGTAAAATGGGAATGGGAATGTTCTCAGGGCCTACTCCAACAAAGTTGCTGTGAAAAATAAAATTCTCAGTAAACTGCTAAAGGAGAGCGTGTTGTAAATCACTGTGGGCCCAGCCTGCAAACATCAGTTTGTGCTGGAGTGTGAGGCAAGGGTTTGGGTGGAGGAGGAAGCGGGGGAGCGCAGTGTTTTATGGGGCCAGTGGGGATGGGAGGCTGAGGACAAGGGCATCAGAACAACAGAAGCCATGAATCATATTTATAAGCACATGTGCTTATGGCAAGAGAGAGGGCCCGTCCTAATTCATAGCCTGCCTCACCTCAGGGAGCAGTGAAGCCCGATAAATAATCGAGAAGCAAGCAGTAAAGAAGGCGGCGTGGGAATGCCGGGAGGCTGTCATTCTGATTCTCCCAGCGCCGATATTATTTTATGAAGGAGAATAACGACGCTATCATTCTTAACGATCTTACAAGAATTGTCCCTGTCAACCTGAAGAGCTCAGACCTGAGGGAGAGGAGTGCTTCATCATTTCTGAATGAGTGGGAGCAGCTTGTCTGGAAAAACACACATGGAACCCCCACCACCACCACACACATGTGCACCCTATCCCAGCCTAGTTCAGGCCCATCCAGCTAGGCCCCCTTCTTTCCTCCGTTGTCCATTCCAATCCAATGTCACTCAGCTAAAGAATCAACCAAGATGAAAAATGGATGCCACCCAGAAAACACTGGGCCTCCCTGAATTTCCACGGCTTGGTTGACACCTTTTCTCTCATTTAATCGATATTTTGGAGCCCTCAGAAAAGAGAAAGATTGGGGGTAGGGGGGACATACTGAGAACTCCTGGGTGGTGGGGAGGAGGTGGGGGATGGAACCCTTCTCTCTCATTTGTATATGAAAGGAATTCCCTGGAAATTTGGGGGAAAGTGTCAGCTGTCCCACCAATCCCCCAAGGAGAAGACAGGCTCATTCATTCCTCCTTCAGGAGGAATACATTGGCTTCTATAGTAACCACACGTCCCTTATCGGTCAATCTTTATTAAGAAGGGATTTGAAGAGCGGGTGCTTCCATGTTCATCGGATCATTAACTAGAGAGAGGAGGGAGAGAGGCTGGGGTGGAAAAGGGAAAGAAAGAAAGAAAGAAGGAAAGAAAGAAGGAAAGAAAGAAGGAAAGAAAGAAAGAAAGAAAGAGAGAAGAGAAAGAAAGAAAGAAAGAAAGAAAGAAAGAAAGAAAGAAAGAGAAAGAAAGAAAGAAAGAAAGAAAAGAGAGAAAGAAAGGAGGAAGAAAGGAAGAAAGAAAGAAATGAAGAAAGGAGGAAGAAAGGAAGAAAGAAATGAAGACAAGAGGAAGAAAGGAAGAAAGAAAGGCAGGAAGGAAGAAAGAAAGAAAGAAGAAAGAAAGAAAGAAAGAAAGAAAGAAAGAGAGAGAGAGAAAGAAAGGAGGAAGAAAGGAAGAAAGAAATGAAGAAAGGAGGAAGAAAGGAAGAAAGAAATGAAGACAAGAGGAAGAAAGGCAGAAAGAAAGAAAGAAAGAAAGAAAGAAGAAAGAAAGAAGAAAGAAAGAAAGAAAGAAAGAAAGAAAGAAAGAAAGAAAGAAAGGAGGGAGAGAGGAAGGACGAAAAGAGAGGGGGAGCAAAATAGAGAGGGAGGGACAGAGGGAGAAGGAAGGTACAGAGAAAAAGGAAAGAGAGGGGAAGAGAGAAAGAGCCAGGAAGAAAGAAGGAAGGGATAGAAAGGAAGGAAGGAAGAAAGGAAGGAAGGAAGAGAGGAAGGAAGAAAGAGAAAGAAGGATACATGTTCACATTTCACTTCAGAAGATTAATTCATTCATTTGATAAATTCAATCACATATGGAGTCACAATGTGGAAACTACTGATATGCTCCAATAGATCAATGGATGTCTCCTCAATGTAATGGAATATTGTTTTACTGTGTGTGTGTGTGTGTGTGTGTGTGTGGTTATTTTTTAAATGCCAGTTTTGGAGAATGCAGAGAAATACAGGACAGCATATCCCAAGTGAGGCAGAGCAAAGGAAGGGGAATCAAAACAACAGAAAGGCCAGTTCCATCGCCACAATTAACAAAGTCCATCTCTCCGATCTGACAAGAGCACAGAACACACCAAGCTCAGGAAGGGGAGACCACTGAAGCAGATGAGATGTTATGACAGCTAGTCCGTTATAGCTTACAGCAACGTTTTCTTTTAAGTAGTTTTAAATAGCTGAGAGCTTATAGTTTCGGGAATTGATTTATTCCTCGTTTTGCTGTTGTTTTTGTTGACAGTTATGAGCCTTATAATGAAAGCAATTTTAAAACTGTTTATGTGCAAGGCCATGCATGTCAGGTGCTGAAAATGCCACGAGGAAGGCATTAGGGCTGATTGATGAGGACAGGCAGGATGTACTCTGAAAGGTCTCTCATTTGAAGAACTTTCCAAGGCTGCTGTTCAGCATCCAGGGCTCACTGGGGAATCGATTAGGAATAAAGGCAGAGGGACGATAGTGTCTTTGTGCTCAACCCTGGGCTTGACAGGTAGACAGCATGACGTATCTGTCAGGAAGTGGGAAAGAAAAGACAAGGCTGTCAAGGCTGAAGCTTTTTCATTGTATTATCAGATAGACAAGTCCCTAACAGAGAGGAGATGTGTCCAAATAACCCATAAAATCCTTCACAGCTCAGTCATTCTATGGTCTATATTCTAAGGGTCCTTCCAGCTTGGACTTTCCCTTTCCTCTTCCAGACTCTGACATTCTAGGTTCTTTTATCTCTGATGTTCTCAGTTCCAAGATGCTTCCAACATTGACATTCTGTCCTGTTTTCTACATGTTTTTCCAGTTTTGAGACTGTTTTCTTTTGCCTCATCTGCCTGGGAACCAAGCCTCTACAGGCTCTCCCAGCAGTCTCCTTGAGGCACACTCCTCGGGCTGTTTTCAGCCTTGTCTCCTCAAATGTAAGGTCCCTGAGGTCAGGGACTGTTTTGTTTGTATTTGTATCTCAGATCCTTAGCACAGAGCCTGGTAAGGAGTACTGCTTAATGATGCTCTAGCCATCCCTCTTTATTCCTCTCCCCCTCAATCTGTCCTCTCTCCTCCTTCTTCTCTTTTCTCTTCTCTCTCTCTCTCTCTCTCTCTCTCTCTCTCTCTCTCTCTTTCCCTCCCTCCTGTTTTAACATTCTATTATTTCCCCAGGCTCCTTCCAGGTCTAACATCCTCTATTCCATATCCTAAGGTCTTTTTCAGCTTTAACATTCTGTCATTCTATCAATGGAAGTAATTCTGTGTATCTGAAGGATTTCTCTAGTATCTAGTGACCTCATATAGAGACTGAGGAGTTTTGCTCAGTGATCAGGCTTAGAGGCTGCATTTTAACTAACAAAAACCTCAGTGTTCCCCACTCCCAGGACTTGTTTTATCTATTAGCTTCTCTCTCTCTCTCAAAGAAAAGTCAGAAACAATTATGCAAATATTTATGTACACACACACACACACACTTACTAGTATCTGCCACTGTCTCTCAGCCCTGAGAATCCCAGGCCCTTTCTCCACTCCCTGAACAAAAGCCTGGTTTATCACTTGGCAAAGGGAAATAAACCCCAAGCTCTGGGGCCACAGCACCAAACCAGGTAAACAAATGGCCAGAGGAATAAAGCCGAGAAAGAGCAGCTCCAGTGGCCACACACACACACACACGCACACGCACACGCACACGCGCACACACACACACAAGAGATACCAAAGAGAAAGGCTGGGATGACTGACACCAGGAGCACTAGGGAAGGCTGTATGAAGAATGTCATACCTAAATGGGGATTTAAAGGATGGGAAGGAATTCAAGTAATAGACAAGGTTCCCATTTACAATTACTATTTCATTTGATTCTCACAACAACCCTGGTATGGAGATGATGTTATTATCCCCATTTTGCAGTTGAGGAAATTGAGGCAGACAGCAGTCAAGTGACTTGACCAGTGTCATACAGATAGTAAGTAAATGGGGTGGGATTTGAACTCAGATTTCAGACCCATAGTTGCCATCTAGCTGTCTCAGAAGGGACCTCAGAGACCATCTAGATCAGTTCTTTTATTTTACGGATGAGCAAACTGAGACTTCAGCAATGGAGGGGATAAGTGATTTCCTTAAATTCATATAGGCACTAGACATTGGAGTCAGAATTCAAACCTAAGTCCTCAGGCTTCAGAGCTATAACTCTATCCACGAGAGTACAGAGACTAGCAAAGGCATGGAGACAGAAAAGTATAGTGTGAGTTTGGAGGACAAAAAAGTAAGCTGTCTGGGCTGGAGCAGAACAAGTGAGAGGGACGAAAATGATGTCAGGCTAGAAAACCCAAGATGGTATCAGAGCATGAAGGGCCTTGAATACCAGGGGAAGAAGTCTACTAACTTTGTAGGCAACAGGAAGCCATTGAATGGTTTTGAACAGAAGTATGACATGAGCAGGTCTGTGCATGAAATTCTACAGGAGAAAGTGATTGACTTCTAGGATCTCCATCAGTCTTTATCCCCACATACCAAGTTCACTAAAAAATAATAGCTGCTTTCAGACTGGAGCCAGATTTGTCTTGTAAAGAGGTGACAGAGTAGGGGACCATCCACTGGGTTAAGTCAGGCTGAACTGACAGATAAGATCTCCTCAGGTCCCTCCTGGGGGGGTGGGTTCTCATGATGCAGTAGAAAGAACATGGCCTCTCATATCAAATCATATCAGGTGCTTGCAACACATATTGCTGTTCAGTCATTTCAGTTCTGTCCAACTCGTCCTGACCCCATTTGGCGTTTTCTTGGCAAAGATACTAATGAACCTACTCAAAAGAACTAATTAGAGCAGATGAAATGGACCAGAAAGTGCACAGAGTAAGTAAAGATTTTTCTGTGTCCTGGACCCCAGGGGCAATGTCTGATGAAGCCCATGGCTCCCTTCTCAGAATAGGGCTTTTAAATGCATAAAATACCTAGGATTATAAATGAAACCAGTTACACTCAATTAAAATTATCAAAATATTAAAAAAAACCAATAACTACAAATCCAGGTTAAGAATCCCTTGTATCAAGACTAAAGGAAAGGGAATGAGCCTGGAGGACAACCACTAAGTCAAAAATGGTGGTATGAGGGAAACAAGGTAAGGGGTTGTACCATAAGGGTGTGCAAGGAATGCTATAGGATTAAGTTGTTTATAAAGAACCATTCTGAGAGTATTAAAAGATCACTGGATTTGGACCATGGTTTTGTTTCCTGGCCTTGTCACTTACCGCACACACGTGGGTAACTTTGGGACACCTTGTGAACGTCAGTTTCCTTAGGTGAAAAGGGAAGGACTTGGGCTGGGAGGATTTCTCTGGTCTCATGGCTCTAAAGCTATGATTCTGTGAGGGCTTCTCCACTGTAAAGAAACTGGAGCTCAAATTTTCCAGATTTCTCTCTAAGAAGCAGGGTGGGGTAGGGTGGGGTGAGGTGAGGTGGACATCTCCGTCCTTCAAAGTTTCTCCCAGGTCTGGCACAGGGCCTCGATGCTTCCAAAGTTGCATTCAGGGTGGCAAGTAGCTCCAGGCAAGCTTTGAGTATAGATAATAATAATATCTGGCATTTACACAGAGCTTTGAGGTCTAACAAAACACTTTACACACATTAATAAGAGTTGACATTTATACAGGGATTTTAAGTTGGCAAAAGCTTTACATACATTTTCTCATTTTAACATCACCCTAACCCTAGGAGAGAAGCCCCATTTTACAGATGTGGGAGATATATATATATATATATATATATATATATATACACACACATACATATACACATTTACATATATGTATGTATACATATATAAATATACACAGAGATTATATGCATGTGTACATATGTGTACATAATTATATATGTATGCACACATGTGTATTATATATACCTATGTGTGTATATATACCTATGTGTGTATATATACATATATATGTATATATATAAACCTATGTGTACCTGCATGTGTTTATGTGTACCTACAGATGTATTTGTGCATATACATTCATGTATATGTACAAATATACATGCATTATTGCATATATATTTATTTTCTAATTCACATGGACATTGTTATCATGAATAAAATGCAAATCTACTTCTAAATACCCCAGAACTCACAGTTACTTTTTGTAATCTTGCATTTTCTCAATTAATGAATACTGAGAAAGATTTCTATCATGAAAAGGGTGGAAAAATTCTCTGAGGTTACAAAGGGACTCTTCGCCCTCCAAAAAAAGCACTGTGGCGCAGATACTCTAGAAGGATGGAGGTCTCTGAATCCTGGCCAATGGTGGAGGCCTGACAGACCTCTGCTAGGTGGTTCCTTACAGTTCCCAAGCCTTGGGGGGGCCTGAACTCTGACCCCCTCATTATTCTCAGCATGAATACTGTTGCCAGATGAAAACTCCTGGCTGGGCAGTAGGCCTGAGGCTCTGATAGGCGTCTCTGGGCAAAGTTGCAGAGCACAGCAGAAATCCAGCGGAATCCTTACAATGAGGGCGGGAGAGGGTCAGCACTCTGTGGGAGAATTAGGGGCCAGTGCCTAACAATGTCACGAAGGCCGTGCCCAGCTGGACTGCCAGTGGACAAAAGGGTCCACAGAGATGGAGGGCAGGCAGGACGTTTGTGTTCAGGAGCCCTGGCCCACTAACCTCATGTTCCTTTGTGGGCTAGGATCAGCAGGGGCCCCTGAGCACTTTTCCTAATGGACTGCTATCCCTCCGGCCTGGGGGTAGACCCAGCTGGCCACTCCAACGATAGCAGCTTAAAACATCACCATATTTTTGAGCTGGATGAGACCTTAGAGTTCACCAAATCCAATACCTTCTTACAACCAAGAAAGACCCAGAAAGGCATTTGGAGTGGGAAGGTTGGATGCCTTTAGTTTGCAGATGCCCAGAGGGACAGAGAACCAGGACTCAAAACTTCTGATTTCAAATCTAGTATCTTTCTATGGATCTGTACCTCCCACCACCACATGGCAAATCGAGTTCGTAGTGTACATAAAAACACAAGCTTCCTCTGGTATCTAGTCCAGGGCCCTTCATCTATGCCCCTCTAAATAACTCATCCAGCCAATGCCCACTCAAAACTCTGCCCTGATAGCAACTGCCTTGTAGGGTATGGGATTTCATCAATAGGGCCTTCCTTCCATACCACAGACTCCTAAATCCCTTATGCTTTATTAGATGGTCTTCATGAGTCACTCCTGCTAGGGAAATGTACTGTCCAGTGGCCAAACTCCGGTGCTACAAATTTAACAAGCCTTGTCTTTCTTGAAGCAAGTATCTCCAAATTAACGTTAGGTCTGTAGTTTCATTTCACTTTAATTTGTACTGCTTTCTTTTTTTTTTACATCATCTCCATTTCCTAGAATGTCTTCCCCTGTCCCCTATCTAGAGAGCTGTTCCTTATAACAAAAAATAAAATGAGAAGACTCACATAAACTGGTGAAAGGTGAAGGAAGCAGAGCTGGGCAAACATAATACACAATGACTACATTCCCTATAAATATAAAAAGAGAAGAAAGGCAGGAAGGAAAGAAGAAGAAATGAAGGAAAAAAGAAAAAGAAGAGAAAGAAAGGGAGGGAGGGAGAGAGGAAAAAAGAAGGAAGAAAAAAGTAAAAGAAAGAGAAAGGAAGGAAGGAAGGAAAGAATAATGCATACACTATTAGGTTCAGTTGGCATGTTGCTTAATTTTGCTGAAACATTCTTTTTTTTCCTCTTTCTTTTATAAAATCCTAACACACTGAAGTTCCTTCTTGGGGATCTACCATATAGTACAAGGCAAAGAGCTTTTGTTCTAGAGTGAGAAGTCCTGGGTTCAGATCTCTATGCTCTTAATCTCTCTGAGTCTCAGTTTCCCATCTGTAAAATGGGGAGGTTAGAGTAGCTGGTCCCCAAGGACCCTCTTCCAACTTGGAGTCCAGGATTCCGATTCTGGGCTTCTTTGTTCTGAAGGCATTCAAATTTTTTGGCATCGTCAAATTTCCAAGTTTATTTTTCCCCAGGGCACTGACCTTTCTACCTCTTCACTGTGAGGATTTGGCTCAATTTCTGCTTTTCTTTAATACTCAGAAACACATCAGAGAGTCAGTTCTGATCTTTCCTGAACCAGACACAAAGTCAGCTCATTGCTGGGCCCACGCCCCAAGCTTTTTCTACTTGGTGGTGTCTGCACTGAGGATCATCAGGCTAGGAGGAGGCATCAGTGAGAGAAGCAGCCAAATGGGTCTTTTTTATAAGGTGGTTTCACACTAAAAGATTATCTCCTCTACAGATGCCAAGAAGACACTTCAGTGTTTTTTGACTTTAAAAAAGTGTCAACAATTTGGAGATTTTCACTTTAAGACGGCTTCCCAGGGCAAATTTGACTGCTTAACCAGACCATCTTCTAGTCAAATGGAGAAGAGGCCACATGTGACCTTCTAGGTCCTTGGGTGTGACTTTTTGACTGAGTCCAAGTTTTACAGAACAAATCCTTGTATTTAAGGGGATTAGTTCTGTGAAGTTTGGAGAGCTGCACTTGAGGACCTAGAGGGCCACATGTAGCCTCAAGGCTGCAGGTTCCCCACCCCTCTCTAGTCTCTCCTAACAATAAAAATTAAAATGCCACCCACTTATTCCTCAGGTAACTCTAGACCCCAAGCCCACTGGTAAGGGAGACTTAGGACTGAAATTCTTTTAGCTTAGGACAAAGCCTTACCATAATGTAATGATAACAGAGGGGAGGCTGCAAGGTGCTGAGGACAGCCTGGGAGTCACGAAGACCCGGGTCCACATCCGGCCACTGAGTTACCTTATTGGGTGACCTCGTTTCATCATCTCAGAGGTCCTTAATCTCTTTTTGTGTCATGGATCTCTCTCTAGCCGTCTGGAGCCCCCCTTCTCAGAAGAATTCTTCTAAATGCATATAATAAAAAGCGTAAGATTAACAAAGAAAGCCAATCAGGCAAGCTCCCTTACATACTGGAAAACAATTAGCAAAATATTCTAGTTTTTAAAAATCAATTTCACAGATACCCCCTTGCTCTCTTAAAAATTCGGGCAAAAGCCAAAACTCTTCATCAGTGGGGCGAGGGTTCT
This sequence comes from Bettongia penicillata ogilbyi, assembly GCA_023548195.1. NCBI lineage: Eukaryota > Metazoa > Chordata > Mammalia > Diprotodontia > Potoroidae > Bettongia > Bettongia penicillata. Next base: position 7,445,194 of record JAJHZJ010000022.1, read on the forward strand.
CCCCACCTCTCACTTAAATTGTTATAAATGTCTTCCTTCCTCCAATCTTTCCCCCTCTGATTCATCCTTCATTCTCCTGCTAAAATAACATCTCTGTTCAAACGACCAATATTCAAATGTTTGTTCACCCAGTCTTTGTAGGAAGACTACTACAGAAGGCAAACCTTTCCATTTCACATATGGATAACTGATGCTTAGGAAGTCCTACCTAACGTTGAACTAAAAATGGTTTCTCTGTTATTATCACTCAGAGTTCCTCCTTCTGGCCTCTGGGACAAAGTACAGAAAGCCAATCCTTCTTCTATAGGACAGGGCATACTGGTCTGACAGGTATGCTCTCCCCCTCAAAAATCAGTGCTTAAAAATGGTGACTCCCTATTGTTTTTAGGATAGAACAAAAATTCCTTAGTCTGGCATTTAGAGCCCTAACAAACTGACTCCAGCCTTCTGTCATGGTTTCTCTCCCCCACGAACCAGATATTTCTGCCAAACAGACTTCAGAACTTGAGTTTCCATTTTCTGCTGCCCTCTCTGCCTTCATGCCTTGGACACCCCCACACACACTCCCCATCGGGAAGCCCTCCGTCCTTATCTGTCAGACTCTTCATCTTCAGGAAATACTACGGCCCTGGGGTGTTAGCTCTATTTTCCTGTAAAATTTTTCTTAGAACATTTCATCTGGATCTGTCCTTTCGCCCCTGCATTATCAACTTTGTAGCCCACTTATATGTCACCTGTTGCACATTCCCCAATCCCCCTCCCACCCCCACGGCTGTGTAGAAGCAGCTAGGTGGATAGACCAGCGGTCTTGAGTCACCAAGAACTGAGTTCAAAAGAGACCTCAAACCCTACCCTTACTAGTTGTGTGACCCTGGACAACTTACTTAACCTCGATTTCCCCAACTGTAAAATGGGGCATAACATACTCTGCGGGTTGTTGTATCAAATTAGACTGTGCTTAGCACTTAGTAGGCGTTCTAGAAATGCTCATTCCCTTCCCTCCCCCACCTCCGTGAATTGTTAAACCAACGAGGTCTATTTTTTTTTTTATTTTTTGTATCCCTGGAACCTAGCCCTCGGGCTGCACCTGTTGAGTGCTTGCTACATGTTTGCAGAAACTAATTCTAAACCTTAAATGCTTAACATCAAGGAGTCATTTTTTCAAGATTTAAAAAATTTAATTGCAAATACCCTTGGAGAAAGGAAGGAATGATTTGCACTCCCACAAAAGTGTAGGTGAATGAGGGAAGATCCTTTCCTCAAAGAGGGACTTGGGGAGTAAGCTTGGAGTAGGCCTGCACGGAGGGTAAGTAAAGCAAATTGCATTTTCCCACCTTTCAAAAGTAATCAGGTTGGTGCCGCTCACCCGAAAGACTAAGACTTTTTGCGATGACATGCAAAAAAGAAAAGTGCAAACAGTGATGCATCCCGATCGAGTAATGGCCCTCCTCCCAACGTTTCCTGTCCAGGCAGTTGCAATGGTATAACTTGGCAATGGTGAGGTTTTGCTGCTCCGTGGCTATTTTGTGGCCTGGGAGATTGGCGGGCCCCTGGGTGAAACACAGGGCAATAGGTTCAGGGGAGAAGGAATAGATGCCACCCTGACCCATCCTGGGCAGGTCTTGGGTCAGACAGAGTAGCAGCAGACTCTACCTCCGCGTGCCCTGCCGAGTTTTGGGGGCATCCCCGGCCAGCGCTCCGGGAGCGGAACGAACCAGACAGGGCGGGTTCTGCGGGGCTCCGGGGGTGCTGGCGCCACCCCTTCAAGGCCCGGGTGCAGGAGAGAGCGGCTGCCCTGGTGAGCCCGCCCTCGGAGGAGGGAGAATCCCAGGGGGCGAATGCGGGGCTGCGGAAGTGCCTGCGCGCCATCTCCCTGGACAGTCAGCGGCAGCGGCGGCAGCGGGGGCGCAGCGCGGGGCAGCGCGGGGCGCGATCTTCCCCGCTCTCTTGAGGACACCTCGGTGAGAACCCGCTCATAACCCTGGAGCCAAGAGCTCTTCGCCCCGGGAGGGGTCCGGCCATGCGTGGGCACCCCTGGCCGGACGCCGAGGCCCGCCGGCAGGTCCCACCCATTGAACCGGGCTCGGGGTTGCTGAGGTGCCCCAAGCGTAGCTCCTTCGCGAGGACTCCGCTACGCTTTGGTTGTTTTTCGGGGTTGGGGCGGGCTTGAGGGCGGGGGAGCGCTCTTCCAAAGGGCCCCCGCACTATCTCTAAGACCCGCTCCTCCTACGGGGACCCCTTGCCGGCTTCCACTAGGGGACTCGGAGACCGGGGGCCTTGCAGTATTTCGAGAGCTGGTCAGTTTTCCATGAAAGCCTCCCCACTCCCGCCGCGGACTCTCGGGGCCCGAGTGGGAGGGAGAGGCCACGTACACGCGGGGCTCCCCCCCCAAACACACGCAGTGGGTCTCCTTGGAGGACAATCCCTTTCACCAGGGATGATGACGGGGGATGCTCTGGTCCCTGCTGCTCCCCCACCCCCACCCCCCACGCCCCATTAGAGCTCGAGAGAGAGGGTCCGCAGTGGCGCCCCCTCCTCTTATTTGTGAGCAAAGAGGGTAGGGGCGGCAAGCAGCGGAGCGCCCTAGCTGAACGCGATCTTAGAGGGAGTTGAACCCAAGGCTTTCCTCATGCAGATTGGGAAACTGAGGCACCGAGAGGTTAAGGACTCGCCCCGGGTTACCCAGACAGTGAGCGTCCCAGCGCCCTCTACCCAGGACTTGCTCCACGCCCCGCGTGGAGGGCGCGGCCGCCGGAGAGTAGGGGGCGGGGCGGGGGGCGGGGGCGGGGGCTCTCTGCTAATGACTCCCGCGCCGGGCAGGGCCGGCCGCAGTCCTGCAGTCGGCTCTCAGCGAGCGCAGCCCTGATCGCGCAGCCCTCACCGCCAGCGCACCGGTGTCTCGCCCAGCGTCGCGCCATGCCCAACTTCGCCGGCACCTGGAAAATGCGGAGCAGCGAGAATTTCGACGAGCTGCTCAAGGCTCTAGGTAAGACTGACCCAGCCGGGCTGCAGGGATTCGGGAGGAGGCGAGTCCGCAGGGCCCGACTAAGTGGCCCTCCCTGTAGCCTGGACGGCCCCTTCCCTCCGGGGCTGGGCGCTAGGCGACGACTGGCGACCCCCGCGGCCGGCCCCGTCCCCATTCTCCCTTTGCCGCCTCTTTTCTCTGGTCCGATCTCTGCCCTCCTCTCCCTTCCCCGGCCAGGCGTGAATGCCATGCTGAGAAAGGTGGCCGTGGCCGCAGCCTCCAAGCCGCACGTGGAGATCCGCCAGGACGGGGACCAGTTCTACATCAAGACCGCCACCACCGTGCGTACCACCGAGATCAACTTCAAGGTTGGCGAGGGCTTCGATGAGGAGACGGTGGATGGACGCAAGTGCCGGGTAAGGCGACCCTGGTGGGTGCGGGCGAAGGGCAACCGGGCCCCGGGGCCATCCCCCGGCGGTGCGGGCGAAGGGCAACCGGGCCCCAGGGCCATCCCCCGGCGGTGCGGGCGAAGGGCAACCGGACCCCAGGGCCATCCCCCGGCGGTGCGGGGAAAGGGCAACCGGACCCCAGGGCCATCCACCGGCGGTGCGGGCGAAGGGCAACCGGGCCCCGGGGCCATCCCCCGGCGGTGAGGGGAAAGGCGCTTTGTGGATGGCCCAGCGCACGCCCATTTTACGAATTAGAATACACAAAGTCAGCAAGGGATTCTCCTGAGACACACACAGGGTTAGTGGCGCAGCCAGGGTCCGTACCCTAAAGTCCCTCAGGCCCTGAGTCAGTAGTGAGTGACTGGTGCCCCGGGTCGCACCCCTCCTTCCCCTTTAGACAACCTTGCCAGCCCCGGACCACGACACGTAGCCTCCAGTTTGAGCCAGCCCACCTTGCCCGCTCCCCTCCGTAATCTTCAGTCTTTTGGTTTAGGGAACGGCAGCAACCGGCCTTCTGTCCTCCTCGGTCCAAGCTGGAGTTGCTGTCAGAGATTTTTAAAGGGTTTGTGTATATCGATCTATTTTTGTCAGTCACCCGTAAGAGGATCAGACTGACCGTGTCCTTAGCTTTCTTAGCCCAAAGGCCAGAGTGGGGGGAGTGGGGCAGAGAAACATCTTTAAAGCCGGAGGGAGGGCTGCCCACTTTTACCTCTAATGGTTTTCTGCCTTGAAATATAGGCTCTTGGAGTGGCATAATTTTTTTTCCACCGAAGTTCAACTTTTCAAAGTCTTTCTCTAGCAGACTCCCAGGTGATTACGCTTAAACAGCTTTATTAGTTTGTTTCTGCTCACAGGTGTAAATGATGGCTCGGCCTAGCACCCTTTCCCTCCCCATCCCCCCTGTTTGGCTAGGAATGTGTTGGAGGAATGCTTTTGGATCTAGTTACAGTCCTCGAAGGGTGGACCACTGAGTAGATTTCCCCTGTGCAAAAAAAAAAAAAGTGCTTTATATTATGCATTCCAAATGCCAAGAAACTAGAAATCTGGCGAAAAAGCCTGGCTGCTCATCCTTGAGATAGAAAGAATGAAAGGGGCATGGGGAAGAAACCTGTGTAAGTATTTCTTATTTTCTCCCCCTCTAAAGCATGTAATGCAGCTTTAGATTTAAACCACAAATACAGGAAATAAAAAACCCTCAGCCACCTTCATTTCTGCCTTTGTAAAGGCGAAATTGAATTTGGCCCTGCCTCCCTCTGAAAGAGCAAGGGAGCTCTGCTCCTGCTTAATAATGAAAGCCTTCTAGGGCAGATGGAAAAGCAATTGGACTAACTCCCCATTATTTGAAGATTGATAGAACAGACCCCCTTCTTTTAAAAAAAAAGTATTTAATAGTGCAATTTTAAAAGAAAACAGAAACAAACTTCCAAAGAGTGTGAAATGATTTATTTTTCCTCCAACTGAGTTATGCTTCTTGGCATCCAAAGCCCTGGGATGCATCTAAATAGCCTTACTCAGTTTTAAGTATTTGCATCCCACCCCCAAAACATGTTACAGGCTGTAAGTGACATCGGTTTTGAGTCTGAGGTCCTAGTTAAATGACTGTTCACACGAAGAGCAGTCTGAGTTAGAACAAAAGCCATAAAATTGGATAGAGAATCTGCCTAATAAGAGAAAAAGACTTCATTTGGACACGTCGATGGGGAGTCTGTAGGTGGGGAGGCCAGTTTTGATAGATAAAAGTTTCCCAGGGCACACAGTCTGGAGAGCGGGCCTTTATTTATTCCAACTCTGCTCCCTCCCCTGATGCTGCCTAATGAATGTTTCCCATGTGTTAGTTATAAAGAGATTATGTGTACATTCATTACTGCTCTCTCATATCTACCCCCCTACTCCATCCCCAAAGCCCAGCTGTTCCCCTGCTTTGTAGAATAATAATACAACACTGGGGGAGCAAAGCAGAGGGGGTCATCCTTTGCACCTCGTCCTCCTGCAGCACAAGAGAAATCATCTCTTCCAGCCGTCCCTGCCAGTACCGTTCTCCCTTTCAATTGGTTTCATCCCATTCTTTAGCACACTTCTGGCAAGTAGCGATCTGTTTCTCCTCAGGGCATATCTGGTACCCAGGAAGCAATCCCTTGGCTTTTCCAGGGCTCTCAGATGGCCAAGTTTACCGGATAAGGCTTTGCTCAGCCCAGAATGAGTGCAGAGCAGCAGAAATAACTAAAACCAAGGTCCAGCAAAGTACAATATTTCAGGTGTCACAAAAGGAAACCACCAAGCAGTTTAACTGATGGTTCGGGTGGGGTAAGACTAAGTGTATCGGCTCTTGGGTTTATTAGCCCATAAAACACTCTTAAGTTTTTTCCAGCTTGGGCAGTCTCTGATTCTCGTATGCATTGACATTAATTAAGCCTCTGAATGTCTTAAAGGAAAGCTGAGTCTTAATGTATTTACAAAATAAAAACTGCATTGTCTAAATTGAAATTCAAGACATAAACTGTGCCTGAGGACTCTTGACCCATCCATCTCCTGCTCTAAGTGGGTTTGTACTCAAACAAACCACTTAACCAGCCGGGGAAGTTGTTTTTGTACGGTTCTGACTACCTGTCTTTTCAGCCTGGTTATCACGGGTCCTGCACTTTGGCTCCCCAGCAGCCATTACTCTCTCCTGCCTTGGCGTCTGGTCTGCTCCGCCAAGTAGAATTCATGGTGCTAATGTTTTCTGCCCTGCAGAGTTTGCCCACTTGGGAGAACGAAAATAAAATCTACTGCACGCAAACTCTCGTGGAGGGCGATGGCCCAAAGACATATTGGACCCGGGAGCTGGCCAATGATGAACTGATTCTGGTGAGGCCCTTCTTACTCTGCTAAGTGAACATTTCCCCAACCACTTTCGTTGCTAACTGGTGTCTTTTGCTTAACTGCTTGTATATTCCTCTTTTCTCTGTCTCTGTCTTTCCCTTTCCACTTTCCTCTGATTTTGTCTGACCCCTGCCTCTCTTGCTATCTCCCCTATTTGTCTCCCTCTTTTCCTTTTTCTCCTTTTCTGTCTCTCCCCAACTTCTGTATGCCTCCTTCTCCTTCCCCCTTTCTCTGTCTCTCCCTCCTTTTCTTTCTCCCTCCCTTTCTTCCTCTTTCAATCTCCCTCCCTCTCCTCTCCTCTTTTCTCTCTTTCTCTCTTCCACTTTTCTTTGTCACTTTCTTCGTCTCACTCCCTCTGCTTCTCTCCTCAATTTCTACACATCTTCCCCACCTCCCAAAAAGGATAAGATAGAGGTTTCAGAAACTGCCCCTTGAGAAGTGACCCTATTGGATCCTGTATAATAAACCTCATCATTTGCTTAGAGGATTCAGGAGACTTTCAGCAGATGGAGAATGGGGAGAGAATTTCAGTTCAGGAGGTCATTTTGCAGATAATAATAATAACAAAAACCTTTAATTTGATAGCTCATTAATATTATAGAAAGCACTTTGCTTCCATCATCCTCAGAGGGGGGTAGGGTAGTGCTGATGCTCCTTACATTTGAGAGAAGATGGAACTGAGATTCAGAGGGGGTGTGATCTACCCAAGGTCTGTCCCCCAGTTCTAGAGAACCCAGGTCTCTGAACCCCAAGGCCACCATTCCTTCTATGCCCCTTGCTGGTACCTCCAGAGGACCTGAGACCAAGAGGTGAAAGTGATCTGTCTGCACTCAGTCTATCAGACTGAGCCATGAAGGATATAATAGCCTGACCAGGAGGGTGGGCTAGGTGATACCAAGGTCCCTGACAGCTCTTGGCTTTGTGTTTATTTGGACTGGCCTGCTACCTAGAGGGAATATCTTTGTCCTTTCATTAACCAGGGACTGTCATCACATTCTGCACACTGTTTCTTAGCAGGAACAGCTAGAGGTGACCTTGCCTGCAGGAGGGTAAATGATGCTTCCAGGCAAACAGCTTTTCACCTTGCTTTTATTTTTGCTATACAAGATGAATACCAACTTGCCTTTAGCCTTGCCAGTGAGCACCCCATAAGTCTCTTTTCCCATCCTGCCAAAGCAGATGGAGAGAAAATGACTTGGTCATGGCCCTACTGCTAATAAGGGGACTGGGATTTGAACAAAGTGCTCATAATTCCAAGGACTCTTGATAGGCATTTATTAAGTGACTACTGTTTACCACACAGTGTACTATCTTCTAAGAGTATGGAGAAAAGAAACAGCCCCTGCCTGTAGCTAACATTGCAGTGGTTAGCACAGTACCTGCTGTTGAATGTCAAAGAGCTGTTCATTAGTGGAAGTTAATAAACATTCCATTTCAGGGTATATTTAAGCATAGGCTAGATTGTCACTGGTTCAAGATGTTGGAGTAAAGGTTAGACTCTATAGAGGTAGCAAAGTACTATGGCTACATGATTCTGAGTAAGTTACTTCACCTTTCTGGATTTGAGCTTCCTTATCTTTAAAATGGGACTGCTGATCCCCACAACATTGTAGGGTTGCCTTGAGTCTTAAAAAATGAGACAACGTACATGAAGTGCCTTGATGTGCTAGCTGTCTAAGCCCTGGGATCCTTTTGGGCCCTAGGATGATAGTGTGACTTTGTGTGGCTGGACTTTGAGTCATCTTCCCATCTCTTCCCTTATTTTGACAAAATGGAGTGGCCATTTTGAACAAGCATTTTTTATTAGAGTAAGGACAGTGAACTGTGGTAGCCTGGGCCATTTAACTGTGTCTAGCAGATAATGGCCTTAGGGGAATACGGTTATTAATTTCTAGATTGCCACTATATTTTTTAAAATTGAGTCTGAGGACTCCAAGGACGTTCCCTCCTTCCTATGTGTGTGTTCTTTACCATGTATCAGCTGCAGGATGTGTGAGACCATATCGGTCTTGGGGAACAGATAAGGAATTTTAGAATCATAGGACTGTAAATTAAAATCGAGAAAGGACTGTAGAAGTCAAGTAGTACAACGTCCCCCTTTTACGGATGGGAAAACTTAAAGCTTAGAGGTTAGTCAGGTTCTGAATGACAGATTCTTAAGTAGAGCCTGTCCAGAATGATTTCTGGGGCCTATAGTTCTCCTCTTGGAGCTCAAGGCCAGTGTGGGAGGAAGAGAGGCAGGTAGTAGATGGATACAAACAGAACATTAATTAAGGGTATCAGGCTCAGCCCTATGTGCTGGGGAAATAAAGACTAAGTACTAATGAAGGCAAATAATGAATCCCACATGTATTCAAATTCATACTATATAAAGTTAAAATTATTTGAAATATGGATTACATAAACAGAGTTCATATTTGTACTAATTGGGGCTTAGTTATATATGCAAACACAGCAGACTCTCCCTCAAGGAGTTTGCATCCTGGTGGGAAAATATAAGACTTGGGTGGGGGTGGAGGACACTCGAGTTGGTAGAGGAGGAGTCTACAGAGTGAGTCTTCATGGAACATCCGGGTATTTTCCAGGTTCCCTTGCTTAAACTAGCTTCAATTTATATTGGGGACCCATTTACATCTTGCTTGGTTCTGCTTTTATAAAAACGTTTTGTAGTGAGCACAAAGAATGACTTCTAATTTATAATCCCTTAAATTGAACCAAGCTTTAAAGTTTTCAAAAGACTCTCACATACCTCTCACATCCCTTCCATTATTAAAAATGGAAGGGATGTTAGGAAGCAGCCCTGTTTCCTTACCATCCTTTGCAGAGAGCAGGGGCACTTAGACCCAGAGTGAGAGGCTAAGTGACTGACAGGTCCAGGATCATGCTGCTCATTAATGGCCAAGCTGGGATTCAGGCGTGGTGATCTGGCCCTACACAAGCCATTCCTGACTCTAGTCTGATGTTCTTTACATCACATCATTCTGCTTTCTGTATTTGGGCCTTGAGAGGTAGGGTCATAGGACCAGAGATCTAGAAGTGGTCATCATCTAGTTTAACCTCATTTTACAGATAAGGAAACTGAGGCCAAGATGGGTTAAATGACTATCCCAGGGTCATACAGTAGGAAGAGAAGGATTTGTGACCTCCCTCCTCCAATTGTTGCTATGTCCTGAATCCAAAGATATGGTTAAGTTTGTTTACCTAATTAGTTTTCAAAAGTGAAAATCCCATCACTGTGTTATTCCAAAACCATGTCTGATGGAAGCCAGGAGCTGGGATTACTTGATCTGTTCTGTACTCCTTTAGGAACATGTCCAGGCTTAGCTACAGCCTTCAAGGCACCTTCTTTCATCCCTCTCAGTTTTCCCCTAGCTCTGATTCTGAGATAAGGAGATCTTGAGGGATGAGGAGAGCAGAGAATGAGTGGGAGATCTCTCCATGCTGTGGTGAGGCTCTCCTCTGCCCTGTCCACTACAACAGGAAACAGAGTAGGGCCCCCTTCACAAATGCCAGAGGCCAGGTCCTCCCTCTTGAAGTTCTTGCCAGGGAACTCCTGCTAGAAATCATGCCACCCGGGAGGGAAAGTTGAACAGAAGAGTCCTTTCTTATTTTCTGCCCTCATCCTTATCGCAATTACCGAGGCCTCTGTCTCTCCTCTTTGCCCTTTGCATGAGAACCCAAAAAATGAGATGTTGGGCAGACAGGCTTCCAGATGGAGAAATGAGCAGTATCATTTACCTAAAAACTATTTTCTGCACTGACCCCTGCTTTTTGTTCCTTTGTACCGCAGACTTTTGGTGCCGATGACGTCGTGTGCACAAGAATCTATGTCAGGGAGTAAAAAGATGATGGTCTAGTCTGGTCCTGGGGATGGGGAGGGGGGCGTAGAATGAAGGCATGTGAATCCATACTTTGTGAGGGGCTAACTCCTTAGGGGACCCAGGACCAGCTCTCCCTGAAGCAGCTTTGAATGTGAAACAGAATTCAGATGAGAAGTCCTGTCAGCTGACATTAGGTGTTTTCCTTGTTTGTTTTTTATTTTCCTGTACTAAAAACAGTCGTGTTCTGTCTTCTAAGACATCACTCTTCCAGTGTATTTGCCATTTTGAATCTTGGAATTGGAATGGTTTGATTACTCATTAAATTTGTTGGGTGTATTTCAAATTCCCTTTTTTCTTTCATTCACTGATTGCTTCCTGTTCTGTTCATTGACTCCACTTCATTCCACAAACATGGGTAAGGAGGGCCTGGGGGTACAGACAGAAACACAAAACACTTCCTGCTTGTATCTCAGGGATGACCCCAAATCAATCAATGAACATTTATTAGAACCCCTACTGTATGGTAGGTGCTGAGTATATAAAAAGGAATATCATTCCTGCTCAGGAGGGGTTTACATTCTCGGAGAGATAAGTGGTCAGTCGACAAGCATTTGTTAAGTACTTACCAGGAACTGTGCTGAGAATACAAAGATAAAACATGATCCCTGCCCTCCAGGATCTTACAGTCTAACAGACAATAGTAACATAAACGCAAGATACACGTAAACAGGGCAAATATCTTGGGAAGCTGCATGGTGGAGAGGGGAAAGAATTAAACTTTGCACCTCAGTTTCTTCATCTGTACAATGGGGAGGGGGAATGAATTTAATGATCTCTAGAGCTCCTTGCAGCCCTGGATCTATAAGTAAGTCCAAAGTAAATGGGATGGGCATCAGCAGCTAGGGGAATCGGGGAGGGCTTGCTGCAAAAAGTGGCTTTCTACTGTTGTGGACCACAATGTATCCCAAGTAAACAGAAAGGCAGACCACTGATCTTGTATAATAAGATCCCTGCAGGCACATATTGACTTGGTTTTAAAATGTAATGTTACCTGTGTTTTATCGCATTTTTACTGGTTTTGTTAAATATTTTCCAACTACATTTTAATCTGGTCTTGGCTTCACTCTGGAGCATTGCTGGCCAAGTGCAGCCCTTGGTGTGTGTTTGACACCTGCTGTATCTGGTCTGGCCAAAGACATGTTGTCTATCTAGGCTTAGAAAGTGGATCTGGTTAGAATCGTGTGGAAATGGAGAGAAAGAATAAAGGCCTGCAATCATGGAACTTTTTTTTTTTTAGTGCATGAGTTTTGAGATGCCTAAATGGGTATCCGAATGTCTTTTTTTTTTTTTTTTTTTTGGTCTCCTTCGTGGCCCTTTATGTGTTCCACTTGGGTCAGGTTGCCAAAAATGCCATAAATAAAAGAGTGCTTGGAAGTCTTCTACCACCATTTTGCTTCCCCAAACCCATCACTAGAAATTGTCCTTCAGTAGCTGTGTGACCTCAGACAATTCAATGAACCTCTCTGCCTCACTTTCCTCATCTGTAAAATGGGAAAAAGTAGCACCTACTTCTCAGGATGATTATGAGATTTAATGAAATAACGTATTTGCAAACCTTAAAGATTTTCGCAAATACTAGCTATTAATATTACCTCTGGTCTGCCCTTCCTCCCCATCCCAAACATTTTCCCCAGAGATCCCTGAGATCAAATGATTCCTCCCAGCATACTCTCTTTGGAATTAGTATTGTGTTCAGCATAAACTGCTGCGATTGCTGCAGATCAAATATGTTTCCTAGGAAGGGGAAAAACATTGGTACATTGAGTCCTCTCACATGACTTTGTTTTGCAGAGACCATTAAAATGTCAATAAACATCAGTGAACAGATTAGTTTGTAATGACAAAAACATTTCTTTTGGCACTTTACAGCTTGCAAAGCTCTTCACTTACAACTCTTGTGAATCAGGGAAAGGGTAGCACCCATTTGAGTGGCTAGGTCACTGGACCTGCCGCTAGGAAGTTCTACATCTCTGTGTTACATTCTAAATCCATGACCACATGCAAATAATTATAAGATTTATACAGTGTAGATGATCACAGGAAAAGGAAATGGGGTGGGATGTGGGGGGACTGGGAAAGGGCCACCTTTTAGAGTGGACTGGGAAAGGGCCACTCTAAAAGGTGGACCTTTGCTGGGACTTGAAGGAAGCCAGGAGAGCTAAGAAGTGGAGGGTGGGGGGAGAGGAGAGAGAGAGAGAGAGAGAGAGAGAGAGAGAGAGAGAGAGAGAGAGAGAGAGAGAGAGAGCATTCAAAGCAATTCCAAACATGGGACAGCCAGGACAAAAATATGGAGTCTGAAGATTTCACATATCACATTTACAGCAAGGACTCAGGCATAGGTGAATCATAGATTTTATGTAAAAATGACTAGAAAGATTCCAGGTTCTGAAGGGCTTATTGTCAGACCATTTTCTTTACATGTAATTTTTATTTTATTTTTTCCCAATGACATGTAAATGAAATTTTTTAACATTTGCTTCTTAAAATGTTAAGTTCCAAATTCTTTCCCTTCTTCCTCTCCCTGTTTGTTGAGAAGACAAGCAATATGATATAGATTATACATGTGCAATCATGCCAAACATTTCCATATTAGCCACACTGTAAAAGAAAACACAGACCAAAAAAACCAAGAATAATAAAGTTTAAAAAAAAAGTATGCTTTAATCTGCATTCAGATGCCACCAGTTCTTTCTCTGGAGGTAGAAAGCATTTTTTCATCATAAGTCCTTTGGAATTGTCTTGGATCATTGCTTTGCTGAGAATGGCTAAGTCATTCGCAGGTCATCATCGTTACCACGTTGCTATTACTGCGGATTTTGTCTGCAGTACTCAGTTCTGCTCACTTCACTTTGCATCAGTTCATGTAAGTCCTCCCAGGTTTTCCAGACTCATATTTTTTACTAGATTTTTTGTTCCTGGAGCAGAGACCTGGAATGCCATCCCTGCTCTGTCTCACTTGGCTGAAGCTTTTGGAAATGTCACTCTCTCTAGGCCTGCACCAGCTCTGCCCCCTGACCCAGAACTTCTCTCTGCTGTATGGTAAAGGGCTCATTCTCCCATTGGAGTCCTCATTCACACAGGATAGGGTAGGTAGGGGATACCTGTCTTTTAAGGTAGGGGATACCTGTCTGAGAGCAATTCACTTGGATTTCTGTGCCACTGACCCTCTGGACTGATTGCTTTCTTTATGACTGGGAGTGACTCTTGTAGGTTCACCTTTAATAATCTTCCAGTTATGAGGCTACACTTTATGCCTCCATACAGACATACTCAGTGCTGTTTAGCACACCATAAGTGCTTAATAAATACTTAGTGACTTGGCTACCTACCAAGTTCTCCCTCTCCCTACTCCTCCCCATCCCATGAAATATGCCTAGAGGAGATTTTCATAGGTGTTGTATAATGTTTTTCAAGATTTATAAAGTGCTTATGACTCTATGGTTCAAGATGTTTTTGCACTGGCTCTCCTGGCTTAAAGCAAAGAATCTGAGAGCAGAATTTCTTTGGTTTCTCCTGGACACAGAATATTACAGCTGGGAAGGCCTTTTAAATGCAGAATGGCAGAACTGGAAGGGATCTGAGGACACAGGCGGTCAGAACTGGGAGGGTCCTAAAAACACAGGACACCAGAACAAATTTCAGAGGTATAAGGGAACTTGGAACTTGGCCTTTGAAAGATGGAGAAAGGCTTCAAAATACAAGCCTTTGTCATTTTACAAAGAAGAGACTGAGGCTGAGAGGGAAATGTACTGCCATATTTTCATCTTCTTCTGTTTCTGGCTATATTCTGACATAATGAGCTCCTTAAGGAAAATGGCTCTTCCCCACTCACCCCTAGGGTATATATCCATTTTTAGATCAGTCCCTTCAGATACAGTCACCCCAATAAACTAAGCTAGCTTTGAAGCAAAATTGTGAACCCAGACTCAGATCCCAGCTCTCTTGTTACTACATGTGTGACCTTGGGCCAGTCACTTAACTTTTCAATTGCCTCATCTGTAAAAGAAACCTTACAATACTCAATAACAACTTCCTCCCAAGATCATTGTGAGGAAAACCATTTAGCAAGCCTTAAAGCACTGTATGCCCTTGTGGATGGTTGCTGCTATTTTTACCTTGAACTTTACTAAAGTTCTGCATGAGGCTCAGGTGTGTTGCTGGGCCACTGTACCCCTGGAACCTGAGGCAATCCCTCCAAGTCCCTGTGAGAGATGAAAATTCTCCTGCCAGTGAGATATATGTATGTGTATGTGTACACATATACACATACATATACATATACATATAGCACATGCATGTGTATATTGTATGTATGTGTGCATATGTTCATGCATGTATGGGAGCATGTGTAGATATGTGTGTATATGTGTATGACTATATATAACTATATACATGTGAGCAGTATGTGTGTGTATGTGTATGGCAAAGTAGTCATCCTTCTTGTGGCCCAAGGGAATTGGGCTGAGATGAACTGAGTCCCACTGACCCAGGCTTAGCTTTGCCAACCTGGTTATGGCAGGTGCTGTAGAAAAATGGTCCCCACCAGTGAAACTGACACTTTCCCTGTCTAGAGCATAGCACAGTGCCTGGCACATAGTAGGTATTTAATGATTGATTAATGTCACAGATTCATAAAATGAGTCTCTCAACCATGGTGAACTGAGGAATCTCTGCAGCTTGGATTCAGACCATGATGGCTCTTTGAAAAGTAACTAATGACAAAGGCTGATGTTTTACTGGGTAGGTGTGTTTAGCCCCTGGAAGAAGTATAGATAAATAATGTTAAAAGTACTCCATGTACAGTCAGAGGAATTGGCTTCAAGTGCTGATTATATGACCTGGAGCAAATCATTGAACCTCATTGGGTCTTGTTTCTTCCTCTGTAAAACGGTTGTTGTAAGGATTATTTCAAGAGATCATCTGTATAAAACTCTGCAAATCTTAAAGCTCTACATAAACATAAGCTATTATTATCATCATTATCAATCATCATCATCTCAGGTCCCTTCCTAACTTGATGTGACCATGCCTTTGATTGACTGACATGCAGGTCAACACCTTTTCTGCATTTGTAGAGAGCTTCCCAGAGTCTTGATCAGTGACTTACCAAGGGTCATACAGCCAGTGTTGGTCAGAGAAGGGACTGGAACTCAGGTCTTCCAGGACGCCAAGTGCTCAGTTGCGCCATTCTGCCTCTCTTTGGCAGACCCTTGTGTGACTTGTACCAAACCACCAATGCATGTAAGCAGAGGGCCCCATTTGGAGCAGAGAATCCAAAGGTTTTTTTTCTTTCTTAGTTACACAATTTTGTAATTCTCATACTTGTACAGATTTAGATCTAGAGAGGCCCTTAAAGGCCATCCAGGCTGACTCTTTAATTTACAAATGAGGGAACTGATTGGAGTGTTACACTACAGCTGCTCTGGAGGTGTAAGACCAGTAACAGCAGCACACGGGAGGGGGGCGGGGCTGCTAACACGGGTTCTTGATCTACTTTTCTAAAGGAAAGATAGCTTCAAAGGGGTTAATAATTACTTTAATTAAACAAAGAGAAAGATATATAAGTAGAGAGAAGTGAGTATCCAAGAAAGAATCCAATGGACAGGTCTCCAACTGTCTAAACAGAATAATAGATACATGATCACCAGACCAGGGAGTGCCCACATCTGGGTTCACAAAGTCAGGGGACCCCTTAACAGCAACTACCCAAAGTCTCATCTGGCCAAATCACAAAGACCTCAGGCCAACATTCTTCCCATGAGTGAGCCCCAAAGTAAAACATTAACCTCTCAGTGTGTATATATATATATATATTTTCCACTAATAGGCTCAGAGCCAGAAGGCATCACAACCCATGTGCCTCAGTGCCCAGTTAGCTCAGTGCCAAAAGGGGTAAAATCCTATGTGATTCAGCATGAAATATACCACAGCTGTGAACTGGGCCAGAGTTCAAAGCAGCAAGACATTCGTGATTAAAATACCTGTGTACCTTTAGCCTTAGGAACATAGCCCCTGTTCCAAGGGAAAAAAGGAACACATGTGGTCACCTAAGCCTATAAATGGATGGGGAAGATCTTATATTCCCTTAACTCTTCACTGATCCCCACAGAAGTGATGTGATTTCCCTCAACAGCTCATATGCAAAAAGTGGCAAAGGCAGGATTTGAACCCAGATCTGACTCCACATACAACCCTCTTTTCCACTGTGTTATATGGCTTCTGCTCCAGAGAACTAGTGACTGCAGAAGGAAACTGAGTTCATTTCAACAATCTATGCCTAGAGTGCTCTTTCTACGGAATGTCCCAAGTGCTTTCCCACCACACTTTATCATTGACCCCCAATTTTGAAGCTGAAAAATCTAAGTTTGAGATAACCAGCTTTGCAACCTGTAAGTGTGTGACCCTGAGGCAAGTTACCTTCTCTAAATCTCAGTTTCCTTATCTGTGAAATGGGTGTAATAAAACTTAGACTGATTCCCCAACAGGGTTGTTATAAGAAAAGTGCTTTGTAAAACCTGAACTACTCTAGAAATAAGAATTAACACTGCAGAGAGCACTGACCTGGGATATAGGAAGACTTGGAGTTGAGGCATGACTCTGACACAGTGAGATCAGGGACAAATACCTTAGCCCTGATAAGCCTCAGTTTCTTTATATGTAAAATGAGAGGATTGGACTACATGGCTTAGAAGATCCTTTTCAGATATATATATACATATATATATATATATATATATATATATATATATATATATATATATATATAGAGAGAGAGAGAGAGAGAGAGAGAGAGAGAGAGAGAGAGAGAGAGAGAGAGAGAGATGAATAAAGGGGTAGAAAGATAGATGAATAGAAGAACTGAGATATGGATTCCTACCTATTTAATCTTGGGAAGTCATTTCACATCCTTCATTGTGTCTTTTTTCACTTGTAAATAGAAGGGGTCATTCTGGACAGAGCTATACCTTCGTAGCTCTCAATCTGGTGACCCTGTTGAATCTAAAGCATTGCTTCGCAATCTTTTTGAGTTTGAGAACCCTTTTTTGATGTTAAATTTTTTTCACAGAACCCCTCCCCCCATAATAGTAATTCTACCAGGAATATCTATTGTCTTGAAATAAATACAGACATAAATAAATTGACAGTCTGACCCATCTGTGTATCCACTAGTTGAAGTTATACTTTCAAGTCGCTAAATTTTCCTACCCTTTGGCCCAGAGATCCCACTACTGGGTTTATACCTCACAATGGTTAATGACAGCCAGGAAAGGCCCATATGTTCCGAAATATCCATAGAAGCATTATTTCTAATAACAAAAGCTTGTAACAAAGTACATGCTCACTGACTTGGGACTGGCCGGGTAAATATGGTGCATTTTATGGTGATGGGCTCCACATGGATTGATGATTATTATCAAGAATTCAGAGAAACATGTAGTGAATGACGCAGGAAGAAAACAGGGTCAAAAGACAACTCAAACAGCAACTGCAACGATTTAAATGAAGACCATACTGAAAGAGGACACAAGTCTGATCGAAGTCAGTTGAAAATCTAGGTAATATTTTTCAAAGCCAGGACACCCAATCCTCCTTTCTGTTAACGACTAAATTACAAAATGGGGGATTTCATTAATTACAGAAGAAGAAACTAACACCAGCAGTCTTTTTATAAGAACATCTTGCTAGACTTTGCAGAAAATGTACTTTGAGGGAGTTGGGAAGTTCTTGTTGGGACATGTCTGTTGCGTTTAAATAAAATATACCCATGGAAGCATATTTTGGAGCAAAGTATGTTTTCAAAACAGAGTTGGGGGTGGTCTAGTCAGGATCACAGGGTCATAACTTCAAGGGGAGCAGGAGACAGTCATCTGGATGTAATGTACTAGCTGAATCTGGAAAAACCAGCCTCCTCCCTTCACCCCCTTGACCCTTTTCTGCCGTTTGTAAAGAGAATGATATAATGGGAAAAGCACTGGAATTGGGTGCAAAGGATCTGTGTTCAAATCTAGGTTTGTCATTTCCTTCCTGTGTGACCTTGTGCAAATAACTTTCCTTCTCTGGGCCTCCATTTCCTTATATGTAAAATGAGAGTAAGGATTGCACAATCCTATGATCCCCTGACTACCCCAGGCCACACTGGTCCTGTTTTTTCCCCAAGCTTCAAGCCTTGACTGTTGGTACCTGACTTGCGGAATTTAGCCCACTCTACCTCTGCAACATCTCTTAATTGTTGTATTGCAATGATATTTAAAATCCCCATGTGTTTATTTCTTCTTCCAATGACACTATGTATAATGTACAAGAGGAGTAACTATGTTTTATATATTGCCATGTTTATGAAATTCAGTTCAATCCAAATCAATTTAACAAGCATTTATTATTATTGTTCAGTTGTATCCAACTCTTCATGACCCTATTTGGGGTTTTCTTGGCAGAGATACAGAAGTGGGTTGCAATTTCCTTCTCCAGCTCATTTTACAAATCAGGAAATTGAAGCAAACAGGATTAAGTGAGTTGCCCAGGGTCACCCAGCTAGTAGGTGCCTGAGACCAGATTTGAACTCAGGATATCCTGACTCCAGGCTTGGTACTCTATTCACTGCACCATCTAGCTACATTTACTTAGTCCTTACTAACTGCCAGGCACTAGGATGGGTGCCAGGGGCACAAAAATAGTCCCAGCTCCAAGTCACATTCTGCTGAGGGCAAAAACATTTAAATAGATAAAAACATTTATTTAATAATTTATTTAATAAAATTAATAAATGCATAAATTTATTTAAATAAATAAATAAAATCTGCACAAAAATATACACAGAATAAATACCAAGTAATTTTGAGTGTTGGAGGCAGGTGCAAGAGGTGATGGTAATATTAGGGGAATCAGGAAAAGTCTCTTGTAAGAGGTAGAACTTGTGTTGAGTCTTGAAGGGAATTAGGTGACCCAAGGAGCAGAGGTGAGAAGGAAGGGCATTCTAGGCATTCCCGGGGGGCCAACCTGTGCAAATGAATGGTGATGGGAAATGGACTGTTGTACTCAGGAATTGTGAGCAGGCAAGGTTAGTCAGAATGTAAAATGTGTAAAGAGAAGCAATGCATAATTACCCTATCTTATTTGGAGTCATTTTGTCAATCCCAACTGGAGGAGCTTTATTTCATCCTAGAGGTGATAAGGAGCCCCTATGGCTTCTTGAGCAGGGGAGAACTAGGATCAGATCTGAGATTTAGGATGAGCAGTTTAGTACCTGTGTGGAAGTTGGATTGTCCAGGGTAGAGGCTGACTGTGAGGAGATCAGTAGGGGCTATGGCAGTTGCCCAAGTGAGAGGCACCAAAGGCCTGAATTAGGTTGGCAGCTCTATGAGTAGCCACCAGGGAATAAATGAGAGAAATAAATGGGAGGTAGAATCAGCAAGATTTGGCAACTGATGAGACAATGGAAATGAAGGAGAGTAGAGAATAGAACCCAGAAGACAGAGATAGGGCAGAGATAGGGGTAGGTTGAGTTCTGCTTTAGACACATTGAATTAGAGCTACCTATGAGAGGTCCTACCTCTGACATATACTGGCCGTGTGATCTAGGTAAATTGCTTAAATTCTCAGTGCTCTAGGCAGTTCTCTAAGACAGAAGGTGCTGTCCTACACTGGTAGAAGGAATCCTTCACATGTCCAACCCCTATCCTTATGAGAAATCCAGAGAGGCAGTAGATAAAAAAGCTGGCCTGGGAGTCAGGTAGACCTGGGTTCTAGCTTGCCTCTGATATATCCTGGCACCACTAATACTATAAATTGTAGGAGCTGCCATTTGTTGGTAGAAAGGGAGGGGTAAAGAAGAACACTGGAGATGTGTAGCAGGCAACCTAGGTGAATTTCCCTGGGCAAGTCCGGGTCTTTGAGTTTAGAAGTTTGGAAAAGAGAAACTATAAAATTATAACCTATTTTCCCTCTCCTCCTCCTTAATATTGTTCAAATACCTCATTTGATTTTCACAACAATCCTGAGAGGTAGGTGCTGTAGGTATGATTATTTCCATTTTACAGATTAGGACATAGAGCTTCTGAGAGGCGAAGTGCTTGGCCATGGTCACACAGCTTGGGCAGGATTCAAAGCTAAGTCTTTCTTGTGCTCAGTCTAGTGGAGTGGAACTCTACCACACTGCCTCTTGGACCAACTGAGCAACCATGATTAGGAGCACTAAGAGAGAACACTGTCAAAAGCAGGAAAGGCACAAGCACCAGGGATGTCCTGCAGCCACACTTACCATCACCACAGAGGCCAGTCCATACAAAGTTCTCCAACATTTGGAAACAATCAAGAAGAGCATTTTCTGAGCTAATTAGGGATGCAGATGAGCAAAAGCCCTCAGAGTAAACCTTGAGGGATCCTATTTCAGGCTCTGTCTCTCTCCTGCCCACACCCAATTTGCCCCTGTATCAGGCCTGGTCAACCCAACTGCAGGCAGACCTTTCCCTGGTCAGAGATAGCTGAACTAATGGGGCCTTCTTCCTCATGTCATCCAACTGCCTCTTTTTACAGAGGGAAGCCTAGAAGGGAAGTGATGTTCCCAAGGTCACAAAGCAAAGCAGTCACAAAGCCCAGATGAGAATCCAACTCTTTGGCATTTCTGTCTGTTTTCCCTACTACCCTCAAGATGTGTCTTTAGGTTCCCTTTGAGTAGGACACACTGGAGATCCCACTGTCTCAATGTATTCATTCACTCCTTTATGTTAGGCATAGGATGATCATGAACTAAAAGAATTTGGAAAGAAAATAAAAGGCACAAGAAATGTTTGCTGACCCAGAGCAGGTGAGATCTGAGAACATTAGGAATACTCTTGGCTACCTGTGTGCTTTTTACTTGCCCAATCTGAGAGGTTGGATTAGATCACTAAGGTCTCTTACAGCTCTAAATCTAAGTCAGTCAGCCTTTCTGAGCCATAATTTCTCCATCTGTGACATGGGAATAATTATGATAGCTACCACAGAGTAATGTCAAGAAAAGTAGATTTAGAATCAAAGAATATGCATTAGAATACCAAGCTCTGCTACTTCCTGGAACCTCTAGGACCTTGGACAAGCCCCTTCAACAACCTGGTCCTACTTTTGTTCATCTGTAAAATGAGGAGATTGGAAGGGATGAGCTCTCCATTCCTTTAAAACTTGAAATACTATGACCTAGTAGGTAGAGCAGATAGAGAGATGGCTTCAGAGTGGGGAAGACCTGACACATTTTGGCTGGATGATCCTGGGACAAGTCAGTGTCCCAGACAACTCTGAGATTTCACGTTGGAGTCCTCAAAACTATGCCCCCTACTGACTCAACTGGGGGACTTGGTGAGACTGCTACTGGAAAAATGGAATGATATGTAATGGAGGGACCTGACCCCCAATTCAAGACCTCTGCCCTTTGAGGTCAATCACAGGTGATTATTATGGGGGGGGGTGGAGAATAGTACTGAAAAGGCCCCAGGTTCTCAAGAGTAGCCTTAGAATCTTGAGTAGGGGTGCACTCTGGGGAGTCAACCTGCTACTGTGCATGTAGGTTGGGAGATTAAGTCCAGAGTCTATATACATGTACAAATAAAAATATACATACATATATATGCATATATGTATGCCTATACACGCATCTTATATATCAATATGTATTTTATATATTCTTCCTCTGAGTCACTGATAAAAATGAACATTATCAAGAACAGAGCTCCCTTCTAGTTCTAAATCTATGATTCTATGATTCTATGACCCTAAGATCCTCTCTGCCGCCATTTTAGTCCAGTTTCACATTACCATTCAACCGGGATAGACAACAGCCTCCTAACAGGTCTTCCCACCTTGACTCTCTGCCTGCTCCAATTCATCCTGAACATCAATGACAGACCATGTTTCTTTATGTATATATGCCATTCTCCTCCTTAAAAACCTGAAATGGTTCCCTAATTCCAAAGAGTAATTCAAATTTCTTAACTTGGCATTCAAGCTTCCCTCCTCTATCTCTCCTTATTTCTCATTGCTCTCCTCCAGCTGTGGGATCATTTTCTGTCTGCCATATTCACCTCATGCTTTCTTCATTTCATATTTTTATTTGTGCTGAGCTCCTTTGCCGAATCTCCTTCCCACATCTCTACCTCACAATCCTTTAAAGTCCCTTTTAAGTGCTACCTCTTCCTGGAAGCTTTTCCTGATGACCCTCAGAGGGTAATGCCCTTTCCCCTCCTGGGACCTCACACAGCACTTTGTTTGCAAGTGTTTTATTTGATGATGTATTCCATGGCGATAGTGACTATGGCCCACCCCCCCGCCAGCATTCTTCTAGTAAAAAGAATTTCTTAACATGGGATATATGAACTTGTTTATAAAAATATTATTATTTTTTTTATTTCCATGTAATCTGCTTTCTTTGTAATCCTATGGGATTTTATTTTATGCATTTTCAAACGTGATTCGGAGTGGGGGTCCATAGGCCTTACCAGACTGCCCAAAGTATCCAGGACACAAAAAAAGGTGAAGAACCCCTGCTCTAACAGAATATAAGATCAATTTCTGTATTTATGTGCCTAATATCTAGCACAATGCTTGGCACATAGAAGCTACTTAATCAATGCTTGTAGTAGGTTGAGATCACATTTTTTGTAGGACTTAAAGCTCTGTCAAGTGCCTTCCTCACAACAGGAGGAGTGATTATTCTTCTACCTATTTTATAGATGAGGAAGCAGAGGTTTTGAGAGATTAAGGGGCTTGCCTACAGTTGTACTACTAGGAAGTACCAGGTCAAGAAGGACTTGTACTGAGTTCTCGTAGTTTTGAGCCCCTGGCCCTTTCCTCCATGACCTTTTGCTGTGCTAACAACCTTGAATCATCCCTAGAACTTGGCACAAAGCTCTGTCCACACTACATCCTCAAAGAATACCTACTAACTCTCCAATTGCAGTTGAATACCATTGTGCAACTGGTCCCCAGTCCCTAGCTATGCCTCCCACATGTGTCTGGGTCATCTAGTTCACAGATGGGATCCTGTAGGGTCATATATCGCCTAACCAAAGATCTAGAACATCGACCATCAACTCTTTTTTTCTCTCAGAAATAGACAATGGCAAACAGAAGATCCTTAGTCCTCTCTTCAGTGATTTCCAGATCTCATTGTGCCAAAGGCCAATAGATTGAAAGAGCCAGGCACTGTGCACAAAGCACCATAGCTAATCCACGATAAATCCTACCTGCCTGTTTTGATCCACAGTAAAGGGTGGATTGAATAGTTAGTAACTGGTCTGGTGACTAAGGACTCTTTTTGGTTCTAAGGACTCTTTTCTCCTTTACTGGCATTCAATGGACTCAGGCCCTTGCACCCACAGTCAAGCTGTGGACGACTCAGAGAATGTGGTTAGCATGTGGCCACAATAAAAGGCAATCATCACTGCCAGAGAAGCTGCATATTACTGCCTTTGTAGTGTGTCCTCCCTGATTCTACACTGTGACCTCCCCAGCTTCGGACCATTGCTGCTTCCTGCCTAGCCCTTAGGTTGCCTTATATCATGCATGAACCCTGGCTTGACTGGTCCAACTTCCTGTTTACTCCCATGGATCACAAGCTTGGACTATCCTTTCCTTTGGAGGATTCTTTCCCTTGAACCCTGATAATTGCACTCCCCTCCCCCAATACCCACTGAGTCTCCCTTATGGCTCTACCACTCAGACCTCCCACTAGGAGACAATCAAGGCAGATGAGGCAAGGGATCCATTGGCTTACCTTCCCTTTGGATGTTTGGTGTGTCATGGGAGAATGACGGTTCGGGAGTGCTGATCAGCTTTGTATCGAGCACTTTGCTCCAGGGCCAGCCTTTCCCAAGGGCATTCTGAGTCCTGGATCATTGGAAAGTGGGGCCTTTGGAATTCCAGTGAAAGAATGTTCTGGTTTCAAAACAATTTCCCTGAAAAATTTATTGAGTTATGGAATCTTATATATAACATAATGAAAAATGAAATGGGGTGGAAGAAATCCAACTCTCACAAGGATAGGAAATAAAAATAAGGTTCATTTTTTCTCCTTCATCCAGACATGAAGAGAATCAAGAAAATTCCATTTAAAATGTAATTTAGAAATATATCCACCAGATCAGAGAGGGAAAGGTAGTTCAGAATGGAAAGAGCTCTAGCCAAGAGGCTGGAGACTTATATTCCTATCCCAGCTCTGCCATTAACCAGCGGTGGGAGCCTGGGCTGGTCACTTCAGCATTCTGTGCCTCAGTTTCCTGATTTGTAAAACAGGGAGGTTGGGCCAGATGATCTCTAATGTCCCTTTCAGCTCCAATGTCGATACCCTATGAATTGTACTTCACATGTAAATTAAAAGATCATCTCATAGGTTTGTAGATTTTGAGCTGGAAAGAACTTGAAGGTCAAATCCAACTCTCATTTTACAGATGAGGAAACTGAGGCAAGAGAGGTTGAATCCAGAGTCACACATCTAGGAAGAGTCTGAGGCAGGATCTGAATCAAGGTCTTCCTAACAACATAAAAAAGGGAAAGAAGTCAGCAGAAAGATGCTAATATATTAGGAAGAGAAAGGAAAGGACATCATGTACGGAAAAGAATATAAGCACTTTGAAAACGTATTATTTAAAGGTAGCAAAGTCTGTAATATTTAGAGTTTTAAAAAGAAAAAATATGGCAAGAAAGGAAGGATGGAAGAGAAAGAAAGCAAGAGAAAGGGGAAAAGAGAGGGGGGAAAAGAAAGAAAAAATATAGAGCAGAAGAGAGAGAAAGGAGAAAAGAAAGAAAGAAAGAAAGAAAGAAAGAAAGAAAGAAAGAAAGAAAGAAAGAAAGAAAGAAAGAAAGAAAGAAAGAAAGAAAGAAAGAAAGAAAGAAAGGAAAGGAAGGAAAGAAGAAAGAAAAAGAAGGTTGTGCTCTGCTTGCTTGTCGCAGTAATCATCACCCCTATGATTGGGGGATCCCAGGGGTCCCTTTCATAGAGCAGTGGCCAAAGAGCAAGGCCCAGTCTTTACAACAGGCCTCCTCAGCCTGGCAGGCCTGCAGACCAGATTTCAACCGATGGAATTAGTTTCCTTGGCTTAAGTAGCCTGGTTTCCAATTTCACCAAAGGTTCCAAGTTTCAGGAATCTGTTTTTAATCAGAACCCTAAGCTCAGCTGGAGAGCAATTGAGTTCCTGCCTCATCGTGGCCCCGTTGGAGTGCAGTTTGGGCTGCTGTTTCAACCAGAGACCCAACAGTGAGCCCTCAAGCACCAATGAATGCTTTCTGAGACCCCCTGGAGAAGCCAGACCACAGGGGGCACCTACAGAAGGCATTTTCCCCCTAAAGGGGAAGCCCTCAGTGGTGTGGTCGTGGGGGTTAGAAAATTGCTTCACATCATCCACCCTCCATACTCCATGGGCAGGGGTTCACATGTGCATGTCATTGTCATTTGGAGCCCTGGAAGAAGCAGTAATCACCCTCATGGCTACAGTGCTTTGAAGTCTACAAAGCATTTTTCTGCACAAGAGCCTGTGAGATAGATGAGGGAATTGAAGAGGAAGAGGGGCTTATCAAAGGTCACATGACTGGACGTTGGATGCACTGGTCTCAGAACCCAAGCCTCCCACCTGCCCAATCATTCTAGCTGGATACCAGACACTCCCCTTCTGCACCCAGGGAGGACTTTCTAACAAGTCATGCAACCTTACCACATGCTTCCCCTGGGTCAAGTCACTGAACCTCTTAGAATTCCATCTTACTTATCTTCAAATGGTTAGAACCATCCCTACCCTTCCCACCTTAAAGGATCATCACACAGTTCAATGTAGAAATTCACAGTGCTCTGGAAATGTGAAGGCTTCAGACAAATTTAAGGAATCATCATTTTCATCAACATCATCGTTGTCATCATCATCATCATCATCATCATCATCACTGTAAGCTCTTGTTGACAAGTGAAAAAAGTGAGATCCAAGAAACCTGTCCAAGGATGTCACAGTCTTGACTCCTAGCCCAAGACTCTTTCTATTAGATTAAGCATTGCTTTTCTAAAATCTAAATAATATTCATGAATAATAATAGCAGCTGACATTTATTTTGTACTTTATACAAATATGAATCTAAATACTGCCCTGATTTCATTTAATCCTTACAGCTGCATGGTGAGAGTAGTTCAAGTATTATCATTCCCATTTTAAAGATGAGGAAACTGAGGCTTAGGTCAAAATGACTTCCCCAACTTTAAGGAGTGGGTCTTATCCAGGATGTGAAACCTGGTCCTCTGAATTCAAATCCAGGGATCTTCCCACTACACTAAACATGATTTGCTAAAGGCCACCCTCGTAGTAAGAGGCAGAAGGTTTGAACCCTGACTCATCATTTTCCCACCACAACGCATTGCCACTTTCTGGGTGTATTTCTCAACTTTCCCACTGAAATCATTGGAATAAAAAAAAAATCAATGTCTCCCCACCCCTCCAAAGGAGGTGATCTTGGGATTTGGCAAGTTAGAATAGCTTAGACACTGGTCCCTACACCGCTTAGTCAGAGCTCCCAGGGTGACCAACTGTGGCTCCTTCTGCCTGGTCCTTAGATAACACACCTTCATAGAAGTGAGCTGTCTGCTTTGACCATTTTCACACGTGAAATTCTCACATAGAGAGATAGAATCTTTTTCTTCTTCATGATGGAAAGTTGGTGAGAATGGATCAAACCAGTAGGGGAAGTCATGATAGAAATTTTAATAGCAACAGAAAGTTAATCCAAGCCGACCTCACTGCTGTTGAGTTAGGAGGCAGAGACTCTTTGAACTCTGATTAGAAGGTCATTTAAAAGGCCAATCTGAAGCTATTCATTTCCAGAAGACACCTAGGCTACCCTGTGTCTGAGCAAGGATTCACTTCTACAGTATCTCTCCCAAGTCCTCCTGCTGCCTTTGTTTGAGGAGCTGGAGGTCAGGGGGTGGGCACTACCTTTGCAGATAGCCCATTCCTCTGGGAGTCAGGTTAGGTTGCTGGAAAATTTGTCCTTCCATCCAGTCTCACTCTGCACTGCTATCCAACATTTCTAGCCCAGTTCTCTTGGCCCAATTTAACCCTTCAAATATTCCTGTAATACTTCTTCAAGTCGTCTTTCCTATGGCTACACTTTGGACTTTTGGAGTGGCTGGTGGGAGACTTGGTTGCAACCCCTTGATCCCCAGCACTTGCCATCCCAGAGATTGCTAAGTGTGGATTCCTCTTAGTGAAATCACTTCCCTTCTCCTTGATTGAGCTGAGATTTTATCTCTCTTAGGGCTGAAAATCACCTTTATTCTTATGCATTTTGGTCTATCCTAATCCGTTCTTTATTATTTTTATATTTTTTAAAATTCTAATCTTCCTTGATTTCTATTTACTGTTTCCTTTGAAAAAGAAGTGTTTGTGATGGTCTTTTGTATAACTAGTGTTTTCTGGAAGGGAACTATGCTGGCCTAGTAACATAGTAAAACTCTCTGCTAAGAAAACTCAGGGAAAGTGGAATTTATCCTAGGCCCCAAAGTATTATACCCCTAAATTACCAGCATTTGAAGTGCGATAGACAGATGTAATGCAGTCCAATGCGGGGACATGCTGGAGCAGCTTATACCAGCTCCAGAGAGTCAGTTGTTAAATTTTCAATGTGAGCAAGTGCATCTTGAAAATCAACAAATGCAACAAATCATGGCTTGGTTTGTTGTTTTGTGGATTGTTTATGCTTAAGAAAGTGATGGAGAAAATATGATAATTCAGACTCACTTTCAGAGAGCTGCTTGTTAAACAGTTATCTGTCCATCACTGCCAATATCCTTCTTTGAGATCAACAAAGGAAGGAGCAAGTCCTGAACCACAGCTCTCCTCTTGCTTCCCAATGTGGGAATTACAGTGTCCCCTTAAAGAGAGGCAGGTTAGACCCCAAATCAGGTATCTCTCTATGCTATAGAGAAGCAAATCATGTTGCTATTGCAAGGCCCAATCACACATATATCTTACAAAAAAGTTCTGAATTTTTGCTAGGGAATAAAAGTTGTGCTCTATAGTTTGTATATGATGTAGCATTCTCCTTTTTTTAAAATCAGGATATTTTATTTTTCCCATGCATATAACCTGTAGGACCAGCCAAAGAGTTATCCATTTTTTTCTTTTAAAAGAAAGAAAATCAGTAGAAATCTGGAAGAATGAGGTTCTCTATCACTACCATAGCATACCTCCTTGCCAAGTCAGTGACCTATTTTCCAAACAGCTTCTCTATTTCATCCTACTGTCCAGGTGGTCTGAAATATACTCCTATTAACAATATCATATCTTTTTCTCCCTCCATCAATCTTCAACCAAATGAACTCCACCATGTTTCTGCTCTCTGGTTTCTGCATTTCCTTCTTAGTATACAATATAGTCTGTTTCACTCCCCCATATCTCTTTTGTTTCTTTTGGAAAGTAGCATGGCAAAGTAGAAAGAATACTGGAACAGGAATCCTAGGTCCTGAGTTTGAATTGTGACTTGGCTATTTATTCCCTAGGTAACTTCAAACAATCTTTTCACTTCACTGGCCCTTAGTTTCTACATCTGTATAATCAGAGGTTGGACTCAGTGATGTCTGGGGTCCCTTCCAGCTTGAAATCTATAATCCTATGAATCCAAGATGGGACACCACTAGAAAACAATTTGAATGGAAAAGATCCAGAGAGAAAAATGATGGCAAAGCTCAACTGCTGTCTACACTCTTGTGTATGTCAGCCAAGAAAGCTAATGTGATCTTGGGCAGGAGGAAAAAAAGCCCAGTGTCCCCAGCACTAGAAAAGGGACAGTCTGCCCTGCAGACTACAGCTGGAATATTGCAAGCCACATTTTAGGAAGGACTTTGTTTAACTGGAGAATATCCAGGGAAGGGTGACCATGAAGGTGAAGGGTCTTGCATCATGATGTGGAAAAAGAAGACTGTAGGCAGGAAAAGGTAACTGTCTTCAATTATATCAAGAGCCTTAACTTGAAGATTATTTCTAACTGGCAACTGGTAGCAATGGGTGTAAATTTCAGAGGCTTGGGCCTTATGCCTCCGTAATGGTCAGAGCTTTTGAAAAATAGGAATGCTGATTGGGAAAGATGACGAGTTCAGTGGATAGACTCTTGGTTAGCATGTTAGAGAGAAGATGTTCTCCATCCCTGTCAGCTCTTAAATTCTATAATTCTATGAATAAGATGCCCAAGGGAAAGAGAAGATGTTGTCCATCCCTGTCAGCTCTTAAATTCTAAAATTCTATGAATAAGATGCCCAAGGGAAAGAGAAGATGCTCAACCAGGTCAATAACCTTAGCTGACTATCTGGAAAATAGTGAGTTACCGGACACAAAAAGTCATAGACAGGGAGCAACAGACTCGAGACCGAGGGGAGCAAGAGAATCCAGGGGGAGAGGCGGTGAGTAGTGTCAAAAAGTGTGAAGAAGGAAAAGAGGCTGTTGTTTTATGAAAAAAAGGAGCTCACTCTGAGAGCAGATTCTGCAGCGGGGTGAGGACAGAAGCTGGGGTGCACAGTGGTGGAGGGGAGAGAGGGCAATGAGGATGGAAAACATCAGAGGGAGACAACCTCAAGAAGCTTAGTACTGGAGAAAAACGGAGAGAAAGAGAGTCAAGGGAAGGGTCTTTTATGACTAGGAAGCCTGGAGTGCTAAAGTTGAGAATCTGGAAAGGAGGCAAAACACGCTGGGAAAATGGAGGATTAGAGACCCGAGAAAACAGGTTGAGAGTGGGTGACCTTGAAAACTTAGTTTAAGCAATGTTTTAAATAGGAAGCTTTTTCTGGACCTCTCAGCAACTAGTGTCTCCCCTCCATCCTCAAAATTACCTAGGTTTTATTTTGTATAAATATATATATATATGAATATATGTATATATACATGTATGTATATACATGCAGATATTTGTTTAGATAGATAGACACAGGTAAATAGACAGATAGATAGATGATAGGATAAAAATATAGAGATAGGATAGATGGATGGATGGATAGATAGACACAGGTAGATAGAGATAGATAGAGATAGGATAGATAAGATAGATGGTTGGATGGATAGATAGAGATAGGATAGATAAGATAGATGGTTGGATGGACAGATAGATAGATAGATAGAGATAGGATAGATAAGATAGATGGTTGGATGGATGAATAGATAGATAAACCCTCTGTCAGCTGGATTATAAACTCTTCAACAGTGAGAGGTTTGTCTTTTGTCTGAATCCTCAGCTCCAAGCATTGTATCCAACACATAGCAAGTGCTTATTAAAAGTTCATTAATGGATCATTAGGGCAGTTTCTGGAATTGGTGTTTAGTACCCTCAGGCTATTTTATGAGCATCAAGATGTGTCTTTGATGCTGGTGACTGGTTAATTTTAGTACAGAGAGGAGAGACAGCCACAGAAGGAGTAAATAAAAAGCTGCATGCATTCTTGATGGTGGCAAATGGATAGAACAGAGCTGGTTTGTTCATGAAACTGTCTGGAATTGGAGAGAATGTTTGCTGTGAGTCAATGCTTATGTGTAAAGATGAAAGACTGGATGTGTATGTCAGGGGTTATAACCAGTGTGGAACTGGTGTTTTAGGAGGTCCTGGACTGAGTAAGAGTAGGGGGCTTGTGCCTGATTTGGGGAAGTAGAGGAAGAGTATTCTGGGGTCAGAATAAAAGCTTGAACACCGTGATCAGGGCATTGTTCTCCAGGAAACTGAAATTCAGAGGATGTCATACTGCTTCAGCAGATAAAAATAACTATACTTAGCACAGTGGTACCATAGAAAGAGGCATGGATTATACGTTATAGGACTTGGGTTCAAATCCCAGTTCTGTCACTTGTGTGACCTTGGGAAATTCACTTAACCCCTGTGAGCCTCAGGGGTTTATATGCAAAAGTAGGGGTTTGGGTTAGATGGCACCTAGGGTCCCTTTCAGTTTTAAATCTATGACCCTATAACCCAATACCCTCCTTGCCAAGAATTGAAATGGGGATTAGACCTGAGATTTCATCAGTATAGGGAATTCCCAGGTGAAGAATGTCCCAGTGAAAGTAAGTACCTCCTCTGCAACTTTTAGAGATTAAATAGTTCACCATCACACAGTTTGTATGTGTAAAAGGGATGACATGAATCTAGATCTTTAAAGTTTTAAAGTCAGCTTTCTATCCAATAAACCACCAATGCCTCTTGAAAGCGACTTATTAAGATAGGGAGATACCAGATGGTACACTTCCTACACACATATATACACATACAACATACACCACACATACACACACACACGCACACACACACACACGCACACACACACACACACACACACACCATTTCTACTCCCTAGGTCAACTCCTTCTCACTCAGTCTCTCCCTTTTCCCTCCTTGGGCAGTGACCTCCCAATAGAGCCCGATGTGTATCTTACAGTCTCTATTTCTCCCCCACAACAGTATTCCAGGGTCTTCTCCCCCAACAAACCTAATATCCCAAGGACAGGCATCTTATCCCAAATTTCCTCAACCCTTTGCTCCTTGCATATTTTATGGTGCCTGCGTTGGGTACCAAAATTGCCAGTTATAACTCTGATTGTCAACTAATAAAGGCTGAAAAGCTGCTCTGGTGCTCCAGGTCCTAAGCTTAGATACAACTCATGGCTCCCATGCCCTCCCTCAACTCCCCTGGGACATTGGAAGTTGAGAGACTTGCTCACGGTAAATTTGTAATGGTTGGAGACAGAGAACCCAACACCTCCTGAGTCAGCCCAACCTGCTAATGAATGACCCCAAAGACTAGGAATTGTTTCCTTAGGTGGAGCTGAAATCCTCCTCTGCAATTTCCACTCATTGTTGCTGGTTCTTCCATTAGGGGCAAAGTCTAACTTCTCTTCCATGAGACAGACCTTCAAATACTTGAAGGCAGCTCCCCAAAATCTCTAATCCTATGAACTCTTCCTTCAGGCTAACTCTTCCCAAAGCTGTGAATCTTCATATGCTAAGGTCCCTAGTACCTTTGCTGAATGAATTACCCACTTGTGGACACATGATTGCTTGTCAGTGCCCTTCACAAGACTATATGGTGCCTAGAACTGAACCTACAGTACTGAAGATAGGGTCTGACCAAGCCTGAGCCCAGTGAGACCCTCACCTCGACATCAGACCTGGACATCACACCTATGACATGTATCATTCGTGTGACCTTTACCCTCCTAGTGTTTAGGCAGCTTGCATTGATAGAGGGTGCTTCCTTTTCTGGGGATTCCCTCTGTCAGTGAAGACTCAGGGTTGATCTGGATCACACTGTTCACACACAATGAGCTTTCAGGTCTATCTCAGAAAAATCATTATCGAGCTTTGCCTCCCCTATCTTTTACTTGTAAAACTGAACCCAAGTAGTGAACTTTATATTTATCCCCTTTAAAATTAATCTTATTCAGTTCAGTCCCAAATTCTAGTCTGCAGCATCACCAGGGCTTTTTACTCTGGACCATTCTGGGAGCTGTCTAAGGTTTTATTTCTAATGAGAGTGCCATCATCTTCACAGTCAGCCAGACTCACTGCCCAGGGATCATCCTCAGCTCCTCACTACCATTTAATCTGTGGTCCAGGCCTGTCGATTTCCCCTTCAGTAACATCTCTCAGATATTCTTCCTTCCCTCCTCTGGCACAGCCACCACCCTGGGGCAGACTCATCACCTCATGCCTGACAGTCAGCCAGGGGAGTCTCCTTGCCTCCAGTCTCTTCTCACTTCAATCCAACCTTCACTCAATTGCCAACATGCTCTTCTTACAGCACAGATCTCACTATGTCCCCCCTCCTATCCCATAACTGCCTGAGGCTCCTTCTCACTTCTTGGCTCAGATACAAAACCTCTTGTTTGTCTTTCAAAGCCCTCCATAACCATGCCTCTTCCTACCTTCTACTCCCCCATCTTTGTTCCCTGAGATTCAGTGCCACTGGCCTCCTTGGTGTTCCTCACACCACCCCTCCACCTCCTGACTCTGGGCATTCCTGTTGGCTGTCCACCAACTCTGAAAATCTCTCCCTCTCTCTGCCTCCTGGCTTTTTTACCATCCTTCCAGGCCCAGCTAAAATTCCACTTTTTTCCACAAGTCTCAATGCCTTTCCCCTGTGATTATCTTCAGTTTATCCAAGATGCAGCTTGTTTGTACATAATTCTAATTATGCAAATAAAGCTCAAGTGTTTATTCCAGTGTAATTTTCTATTCATATATCATATAGTGGTCACAAATCAATACTAAAGCATTTAATTAAGACAGAAGAGGGATAGCTAGGTGGTGAAGTGGAAAGAGTACCAATCATGGAGTCAGAAGGACCTGAATTCAAATGTAACCATTGACAAGTGATACTTATTAGTTGCGTGATCCTGGGCAAGTCACAACTCCCCAAAAGAGAAAGAATAGCAAAGAAAATATAAGCAGTATAATCATTTTTACTTCCTTCTTTTTCCACACACGTGTCCAACCCACTAATTTTACAGATGAGGAAACTAAAGCCCAGATAGGATAAATGACTTACCTAGAGTTACACAGCTAGTAAATATCTGGGACAAGATTCTAACCCAGATTGGAACTGGGCTCCAGAAAGATGAGCAACTCATTGAAGATCCAATGGTAATAAGTGACAGAGGCGGAATTTGAACCCAGGATCTCTGCCTTCAAAGCCAATGCCTTTTCTACTGTGTCATGCTGTGAACTTGAGAAGAATTGAGGACCTGAATCAGGGTGGTCTCAGGGAGGGTGGATGAGAGGGGCCAGATGGGAGAGATAGTTCCAAGGTGAACTCAACCCAACTTGGCAATGGATGGGATGGATGGGGTGAGCAAGAGGAAAACGACAAAGTTGACTCCAAATTTCAAGTTGGAGAAAGTAGGAGAGATGATATAAGTGCCATTGTTATGGGAAGGAGGGTGAGAATAGGAGTCTTAGAGGAAAGGATGGTGTGAGCTCAGCCTTGGATATGTTGAGCTCAAAGTGTCAGCCGAGAGTGCAGGTGGTGATATCCAGGAGGCTGTTAGGAATCTGGGTCTGGAGTGGTTGGGGGATATGGGCATTGGAGTTGTCACTTTGAAAGGCATCCGAATGGGGGTGATAATTGAAACCATGGGGTGGATGAGATCACCCATTGAGAATGCACAGACTGAAGAGGGAAGAGTGATGAGGACAGAACCTCAGGGAGCAGCCTGGATTGGGCGGGAATGGAGCTCTGTGCTTTGTTTTGCTTGGGGTTCAGATTTTTTATTTTAATTTAACAAAGGAAGGTTCAGGTGTGTTGCAACAGGCTTCTAAATCTCTTCCATTCAGTCAGATTTTCCTGCTTTTGGGACAGGCAGAGCAGGCTGAGCTCTTGCCCACAAACCAGCCCCCAAGAACAAAGGCCAGACAATTAGACGAGGTGGTTTCCAGTTACAGCAAAACAAGTCTCTGAGTTGTTTTCTCAATTCCCCCAAAGGGGCTGATGTTTCCTGCTGTCAGTGTGAAACACGCTTCATCTACTTTTGACCCTGATATTTTGTGAAAGGCCAAACTGCCAGCAGTCCCAGGGAGAAAATCTCTGGAACTAGGTGCCTGCAATCAGGGTACTGGCCTGGTTAATTAAAGGGAAAAGGGATGGGGAAAGGGAAGGAGATTCATTCAAGACCTCTTCATTTCCCGACTCTTGAATATGTACTATGATCTCTTTGACCTGATCTTGTAAAAATATGATGTCAGGGGAACTGGTTTTATTAGAAGAACCCAGAATCTTGAATAAGTAACAATAATTCACACATTCACAGTATTTTAAGATTGACAAATGCTTTTTCCTTTGCATAATCCTGTAAGATAGGTCACATCTATATTATTGACACCCTTCATAGTGGAGGAGACTGAGGCACAAAAAAGCAAAATAATTTACCCATGGGGTCATTAAAATTAAATTAAATTTTAAACCTGTATCTCCCAGGCATCTTGAAGAACATAAAAGATGAGAGGATGTGTATTCGGGGCAATAGGAAGGAGCTTTAGTGCTGGAAAGAAACTTAAAGATCATCCAAGCCAGAGTGTCTTAACCTGGGGCTAAGATTTCAGGGGCTCTGTGAACTTTGATGGGGGAAAATTACATCTTGAATTTTTACTTACTTCCAACTGAAATGTGGCATTGCTTTGAATTATGAGTGGAGACAACAAATGTTATTTTGAGAAAGGGTTCGTAGGTTTCTCCAGACACCAAAGAGAATCACTTTGCACCCACAAAAAAGGTTAAAGCCCCCTGATTTAAACCAAACCTCTCCTTTGACTAATGGAGAAACTGAACACCAAAGCTTTCCCAAGAAGGTTATATAGCTGGAACTCAAATTCAGGTCATGGAATTCCAAATCTAGTCATCTATAGGCAGAGAGATATTGACATTTCTATAAAGCGGCGCTCTCCAAAATTCCAAGTCTCCCATAAGCACCCAGTGGATGACCCTAGACAACCATATTATATGCGCTTGGTGGCAAGAAACATACACAAATACATATGTACATATATGATACATGCCATGTTATATGACATATTACATACGTGTATGTGTCTTATGTGATAGGGGCACTGGACTTGAACTCTGGAGACCTGGGCTAGAATCCTACCTCTGTGTGACTTGAATAAACCACTTCTCTCTGAATCTGTTTATTCATCTGTTAAAAGAGGAGAGTAAAAATATTGACGCTTCCTACCTCACAGGCAGAGCTGTGACCAGACAGAGAAAACAGGGTGTTTCTCCAGGGCAGGGACATCTGTGGGGTGGAGATGACTTCCTCTCCATAGCAACCAGCATCCCAATCATTTTCTGAGACCTTTCATTATGACATGGGAGGAACCCTGGGTTCTCTAAGGCCAGATCAGTGGCGGATGATCTCTTAGAGGTCCTGGAAACCCAAAGGATTTTAAATATGGGCCCAGTGACAAACTTTATGCCTGCCATCCAAGAGCTGTGTAACCTTGGGCAAGTCATCTCATTTCTCTGGGCCTCAGTGTCCTCATCTGTTAAAGGAAGCAATAATGAGAGCAGGTCAGTTATTGGGTTTTTTTTTTATTTTTTTATTTATTTAACTTTTTACATTCATTTTCACAAAATTTTGGGTTCCAATTTTTTCTCCCCTTTTTCTCCCCTCCCCCCACCCCAATACACCTAGCAATCTAATTTTCCATATCTCCAATCTGCCCTCTCTTCTGTCATCCCTCCCTTCTCTTGTCCCCATCTTCTCTTTTCTCCTGTAGGGCCAGATGACTTTCTATTCCTCATTAACTGTATGTCTTATTTCCTAGTAGCAACAACAATACTAAACAGTTGTTCCTAAAACTTGAGTTCCAAATTTTCCCCATCCCTCCCTCCCCACCCATTCCCTTTGGGAAGGCAGGCAATTCAATATAGGCCCTATCAGTGTAGTTTTGCAAATGACTTCCGTAATAGTCATGTTGTGTAAGACTAACTGAATTACCCTCCATCCTATCCTGCCCCTCATTGTTTGTATTCTGTCTTTTGATCCTGTCCCTCCCTGAGTGTTGACTTCAAATTGCTCCCTCCTCCCATTGTCCTCCCTTCCATCATCCCCCCCCTTGCTTATCTCCTTCTCCCCCACTTTCCTGTACTGTAAGATAGGTTTTCATACCAAAATGAGTGTGCATTTTATTCCTTCCTTTAGTCAAATGTGATGAGGGTAATCTTCTTGTTGTTTTTTTTTTCTCAGCTCTCCTCTTTTTCCCTCCACTAAAAGGTCTCCTGCTTGCCTCTTAAATGACATATAATTTACCCCATTCCATTTCACCCTCTTTCCTCCCTCTACCTTTCTCTCTCACCATTTACCTTAATTTCTTTTAAGATATGGTCCCATCCTATTCAATTCACTCTGTGCTCTCTGTCTCTGTATGTGCGTGCATGTGTGTATGTGTGTGTGCGTGCACGCGTGTACATGTGTGTGTGATCCCACCAACTACCCAGATACTGAAAAGTTTTAAGAGTTACAAATATTGCCTTTCCATGTAGGAATGTAAACAGTTCACTTTTGATAAGTCCTTATGACTTCTCTTTGCTATTTACTTTTTCATGCTCCTTCTCATTCTTGTGTTTGAAAGTCACATTTTCTTTTCAGCTCTGGTCTTTTCATCAAGAATGCTTGAAAGTCCTCTGTTTCATTGAAAGACCATATTTTCCCCTGAAGTAGTATACTCAGTTTTGCTGGGTAGGTGATTCTTGGTTTGAGTCCTAGTTCCTTTGATTTCTGGAATATCCTATTCCACTCCCTTCGATCCCTTAATGTAGAAGCTGCTAGATCTTGAGTTATCCTGATTGTATTTCCACAATACTGGAATTGTTTCTTTCTAGCTGCTTGCAAGATTTTCTCCTTGACCTGGGAATTCTGGAATTTGGCCACAATGTTCCTAGGAGTTTCTCTTTTTGGATCTCTTTCAGGTGGTGATTGATGGATTCTTTTAATACTTATTTTGCTCTCTGGTTCTAGAATGTCAGGGCAGCTTTCCTCGATAATTTCATGGAAGATGATGTCTAGGCTCTTTTTTTGATCATGACTTTCAGGTAGTCTCATAATTTTTAAATTGTCTCTTCTGGATCTATTTTCCAGGTCAGTTGTTTTTCCCATGAGATATTTCACATTCTCTTCCATTTTTTCATTCTTTTGGTTTTGTTCTGTGATTTCTTGGTTTCTCAGAAAGTCATTAGACTCCATCTGTTCCATTCTAATTTTGAGAGAACTATTATCTTCAGTGAGCTTTTGAACCTCTTTTTCCATTTGGCTAATTCTGCTTTTGAAAGCATTCTTCTCCTCATTGGCTTTTGGAACCTCTTTTGCCAATTGAGTGAGCCTATTTTTCAAGGTGTTATTTTCTTCAGCATTTTTTTGGGTCTCCTTAACCAAGGTATTGACCCATTTTTCATACTTTTCTTGCATCTCTCTCATTTCTCTTCCCAGTTTTTCCTCCACCTGTCTAACTTGCTTTTCAAAATCCTTTTTGAGCTCTTCCAAGGCCTGAGCCCACCCGACATCCCCCTGGGATGTCTGGGATACTGAGGCCCCGCCCTCCACGTCTTTCCCTGATGGCAAGAATATGTCCTTGTCATCAGATCCGAAAGTCAGGATCATTTGCATCTGTTCAAAAAAGCTCTCTGTAGTCTTATTTTTCTTCCCTATTCTAGGCATTTTCCCAGCCAGTTACTTGACTTCTGAGATTCCTGTCCACCCCCGCCTGGATGCGCCCAGTTAGTGCTTGGGGTCTGAGATTCAAATGGGCTTTCCGTGGCAGGCACGGCTGCTAATCAATGTGAGCTTAAGTTCTGGTGCTGGGGTGGGGGCAGGGCCGCCTCCCAGGCTCAGCTCCCTCAGGGGCTTTATGCAGAGACCTTCAGTGATGGAGCAGGTGGGGCAGGGCCGACTCCCAGGCTCAGCTCTTTCAGGTGGTTTATGCAGAGACTTTCAGTAATGAAGATCCTGCCTGCTGCTTGGGGAGTGCTGGGTCACCTCCGCTGCCTCTGCCGCTTCCTGCCCCTGTCTCTGCCTCCGCTGCTTCCTCCCGAGGGGGCCCAAGCCACGGAGACACCCCGCTCCCCTCTCGGCCAGCCCAGCCATCTCTCTCACTGACCTGTAGCTTCTGTGGGCGGAGTGACCTTCCCGGTCGCCGGAGCTTCCGTCCCTGAAGCCTGCTCGGATCAGCTTCTCTGGGGCCGCGTGGCCAGGGCAACGCTGGGGTGGGGTCCGCTTTCCGGGGCGCAACGGACCCTGGGGACGGCTCTCCAGGGCTCTCTGGAATGGAAATCTCTTCCACTGTGTTTCTGCACACCCTGCAATGATCCAGAACTTGTGGGGAGCTCTTCTTACATTAAATGCATGGGCTATGGGTTCGGAGCTAGTATACAGTGAGTCTTTCTACGCCACCATCTTGACTCCGCCCCCAGTTATTGTTTAAGAATGAAAAAACAGCAGTTTGGAAAAAAGAGGACTCAGTTCAAGTCCATGCTCTATTACTAGTATTATTTTTGCAAAAAACCAGTCAGTGAGCATTTAATAGCCACCTACTGTGTTGCTATCACTTTGCTATCACCTGGGATGGTGCTAAGTGCTGGGGATACAAAAGAAGGCAAAAACACAATCTATGCTGCCCCTAAGGAGCCCCCATTCCAGCAGGGAAGATGACCTGCAAACAACTATGGACCAACCAGATATAGGCAGAGTAGATGGAAGGTCATTTCAGACGGAACATCCCAGCAGTGTGTTTAGGGGTAGGGAGAAGGAAAAAGAGGGAAGAACTTGGAAATGGCTTCTTGTGGAACATGGGAAATGAGTTGAGTCTTGAAGGAATCCAGAGGAACCAGAAGATGCAGATGAAGACAGAGAGCACTAGAGGCATGAACGAGCCAGTGAAAATGCATCAAGTCTGAGCAAGTGTGAGAAACAGCAAGAAAGTCAGAGACTGTGAGCATCTTCAAGTACATGGAGGGAAGTAAATTGTAAGAAGACTGGGAAAAAAGTAAGAAGGAAATGGGTCATGGAAACTTTGAAAGCCAAATGGAGGATTTGGGTTTTGATCCTGGAGGTAATGGGGAGTGATGCTTAGTAATTTAGTGGGAGATGTACTGAAGTGGGGAGAGACTTGAGTCAGGCAGAACCATCAGCAGCTACTGCAATAATCCAGGTATGAGGGGATGACGACTTGCACCCAAGTGGTTTCAGTGTTGGACGACAGAAGGGGAAATGTAGGAAACGTGTAAAGTAAAAACACCAAACCTTGGCAATAGGCTGTGTTGGGGAGGTGACTATGAGTGAAGAGTTGAGGTTGCACTCTGCAGTAAAGAGCGAAGGGTTGGGAGGAGGGGAGAGGACAAGGAAAAAAATGAACCTATTTCTGACATGTTAAGTTTGAAATCATTGCAGGGTATCCAGTGCAAAATGTCTAAGAGCCAGTCAGCTGGTGATACAAGTCTAGATTTGAGTGGAGTGGTTAGACCCAGGGATCATCCCCATGGAGACAATAATTGAACCTGTACAAGCTGATGAGATCTGTTTAAATCTCAAGTTATTTCACTTTTCTAGGACTCAATTTCCTCATCTATAAAATGATGGCCTCTCAATGGATAGAGCAACCAGCCCTGGAGTCAGGAGGACCTGAGTTCAAATCTGGCCTCAGACACTTAAATGAGCTGTGTGACCCTGAGAAAGTCACTTAACCCCATTACCTCCCCCTCAAAACAAAACAAAAATGAATATATAAAATGATGGCCTAAGGTCCACCCCTTTCAGTTTCAAGTCTGTGATGAAAGAAAGAGAGAGAGAGAGAGAGAGAGAGAGAGAGAGAGAGAGAGAGAGAGAGAGAGAGAGAGAGAGAGGAGAGAGGAAGAGAGGAAGGAAGGAAGGAAGGAAGGAAGGAAGGAAGGAAGGAAGGAAGGAAGGAAGGAAGGAAGGAAGAAAATTGCCCCGTTTGTGTCCCTTTCTGAACTTCTTTTCCTTTCTTCTGTATCTTTAAATGTTTTATAAATAATTCTATCATGAAATAACAATGATGAAAACATGCAAAAAGAAAACAAGAACTTCAGGATACACTACCAATAGGGTTATTTTTTATCATCTTGTTTGATTTTTAAAATACAATTGTAAATAATTTTATGTGATGAAGTGTTGCAGTTTCATCTATAACCTTTTTGTTCTTTGTTTATGGAAATGCTTGTGTTTGTTGATGATTATTAAATTCATAAAATTTCTTTATATATAAAACAATGGGACTGGATGACCTTTTTGCTTCCTTCTAGCTCTGAATCTATAATCTTATGAATGAACCTAGTACCTTACCTAGAGGCTCATCACCCGATGGGCTAGAAAAGGGAATGAACGATTCACCTGCTACAAAGCACAAAGTCTGCCTGTTAAAGTAGAGAGGGACTCTCAGCCAAATCAATGCAAGGGGTACCTGCCCTGTTGCAATCACAGATCTTTGAACTCTCGAATGATCATTCTAGGTATTAGATTATTAGGCATCTGGAAACAGTTCAGAACTGGTGCTCCCAGGCAAACTGTGGCATGGGTGCCTGACAGATGCATTCTGGAGGCCCCCCTCAGCTCCTCTGCCCCAAGGCATATGGGTCTGAGAAAAGGAAAACCAGTCATACAATAGGCCATGCGAGAGGTTGGTAACAAATCGGATTAGACGGCAGCAACTGGTAGAACCCAGGAGCTCTCTGACTTGCACCAACTGTGAATTTTCAATGAAGAGGCCCCTTGGAATGGTATCCTCAATAATAGATTTGGAAGCCATGAGCCTACCTTCCAACACATGTGTTTCCCCAAACCTGGCCAACTTTAGGTGCCTATGTGATTTAAAGTGAGGGGATCCCCTTACTCAGCTGTAGTGATGTACTTAGCAGTTGGGACACCTGAGATAAATTCAATCAGGGGTGGTTGGGAGATACCTCGAGGAGAGACATTAGAATAGCAAGCTCTACAGGAAGAGAGATGATGGATAATGTCGCCCCCACATAGGGATTGGTGGTGATGAACAAAGAATTTAAGGAGGGAACCTTTTGTCTCATAGACAAAGACCATAGGGAGGGATTAGGTGAGATCAAGCTGAGAGGAAACACCTGGGCATAGCAGGGGTTGAATGAATGGGTCATCTAGTAGTTCGTGATTTTAATTAGTTACTCATGCTGACTTTGTGCTAAGCTCAGTTGTTCCTGCCTGCTGAAGGAGTACAAGTATTTGTAGCATCCCAGTTCAAAGTCCCAGTTGTCTCACCTTAGTTGTGGCTCTGCAGTGTCAGCTTCTAACGTATGGATATCTGAAAGAGGAAGCAGTTGCTTAAGTAAGAAGAGCAACATTGTTCTCCTTGATGTGTCCATGCTAACAGAAGGGAACACTGGTATGGAAAAATCCCTAAACAGAATTTTTTTTTAATCTAATGAAAGGTGAAATACAGTATAGTGGAGAGTGTCACAGAACCACACATATAGGGCTAGCATGGATCTCAAAGAGCATCTGAAGTGGTAGGTAGCTTGCTGGCATGGTAGATAGTGAGGGCATTGGACTTGGAGTCAGGAAAAACTGAATTCGAATTCCTCCACATGGCATAGTGAACAGAGCACTGGGCCTAGAGTCTAGAAGACCTGATTTCCAAATACTTCCTAAGCAAGTCCCTTAACCTCTGCCTGCCTTGGTTTCCTCAATTATAAAAGAAGGATAATAATAGCATCTTCCTATCAGGGTTGTTGTGAGCATCAAATGAGATTTTTGTTAAAAGTGCCTAACATAGTGCCCAGTACATAGTAGGCACTATATAAATGCTTTCCCCTCTGAGATTCAAATGACAGAAATTTTCTCAGGCCGTGATAACAACACAGGAGTGCTCTGTGCCCCACAGAGATCTGTAGGGAAAGTAGGAAAGAATCAAGACATGTGTGGGGCTGTGTGGCACTCCACTAAACCTGAGGAAAAGGGCTCAGCATCTATCTGTGGCTACTTCTGTCCCTCCATCCCCCCAGAAGTAACTTGGGGGAAGAAACCAAGACTGATGAACCTTGAATTGCCCAGTATGAGAGGAGACTGAGATTGTCTGAGATCCAGCCCTCAGGTAAACAGTCATCAAAGGGGAAGGAGTCAGAAAGAGAAGAATAGGGGGAAATAAAGAGAAAAGGCCATAGTTACCAAAAATCTCAGAAAAAGAATACTCAGTTAAAGACCTTAAGCAGAGGTAAATGAACCAATAGGGAACATATTAGTAGCAGAAGGCAATGTGACCTCTAAATCAGATAACAGAGTTAATACAGCTATGAATAAACTTTGTAAGGCAAAAAAAAATCAGCTAATATCCGAAGAGGCTGAGGATCCTGTGGATTTCCAAGAGAGAATGGAACGACAGCAGGATGTTTCTGAATGGTTTAAAAGAGAAATAAGCATTGTGAAATCAGAATTTATGGCCTACATAGCAGAAATTATTGGCAGAATAGAAAAATTTAATCTGTGATGGCAAGTCTCACCAAAGAAACAAAGGAGAGGATAACTAACTAATTGGGAATGCAAATATGCAGGAGAAAAGGATAATCTGGAAGAAAAGAAGCAAAAAATTCCTCTCCTTTTTAAAGTCTCTAGGGATGTGGTCAGTTTGTTTAGCCAATCTTGCTGGACTCTTCTTGATTCAATTAAAAGGAATTCACACTTCATAAAGAGATCACAGAGTGTAAGCCAT
The DNA here is from genome assembly GCA_023548195.1 of Bettongia penicillata ogilbyi. Lineage (NCBI taxonomy): Eukaryota > Metazoa > Chordata > Mammalia > Diprotodontia > Potoroidae > Bettongia > Bettongia penicillata. The sequence continues at coordinate 7,488,564 of JAJHZJ010000022.1, forward strand.
CCTGTTTACACATCTGAAAGGCATGGTTACCCTTACACTTAACACCTTGTAATTACAATAATTAGAGTTGGAGTAGAATTTTGCTGTTATACAAGGATGAAGCAGGGAGGCCTGTGCTCCCTCCCTGCTTGCTATCCCATGGGATTGTTAGGCCTTTTAGCATTGTCCATCGTCCTTTACCTACCTTAGCTTTTAGGGACCTCTCACAGATTGCCTCCCAGACCTTCTTGTGCAAGGCAGAGAGTAAAGATCAACAAACTCTTTCATCCTGTGGTAGAAAGTAAGCCAATTTGAACCTTAATCCAGTCTTCTTTCCATGATATCAATATAACAACTGGATACTTGAAGGGAATGGATGGGAGGGTAGGATAAAAGTATATGCATAAATATATTTATACTTCAATCCCTTTTCCTCATCAGACTTGCTTATATTCAGGAGTGCCATGCTCTCCAGCTCCTCACTTGGTTCTGGGAGTTCTAATTTCCCCTTTCTCCTTTTCTTCCTCTTCCTCCTCCTCCTTCTTCCTTTGTACCTCTCCCTCCCTTTTTCTCTTCTCTCTCTCCCTTTAACCTGTTGTTGTTCACTCACAGACACAGCATGGCAGCTTGAAGTGTTGACAGTTTTCCACTGAGTCCAAATATAGTTGGAACTGAATCACTTAGTCATTCAGGTACAAGGACCCTAGGTCTGACTCCCTGAAGACCAGAATATCCTGTGTTTGCCTCTTTCCCACTCTCTCTCCCTGGTTCCCAGATCTCTCCATTTCTGGATTACTTAACAAGTCCTTGAGCACTACAGCTAATCCCTCTTCCCAACCAACAACACCAACATCTTCATCATAGTTGCTATTGTTATATCCACAGGCTGAAATTTTCTAGTTGTGCTGAACCTCTTTTACCCTCTTTACCCTCTTTTTCATTCTTTGTTATGAGAGATGGTTTGTGGGTAGGGTGGGAGAGGGAAAATAATTTTTTTAAGTAAGCATACAGGACTGAAAGTCACATAATCTCAAAAGAGATCTCTCTCCTTAATCTGTTTAACAGAGTCATAACTAGAAATTTTTCTTTGTACAGTGACTTTCCCAAGTTAATCCAACTAGTGATAGCAGAACTTGGATTCAAAGTGAAGTACAAAGGACTATTGTGGGGGAAGGGGATCAAGGAAAGTAATTCCCCAGAGAGTTGGCAGATAGGACCAAGTGACTGGGGGTGCAGTCATATTAGGGAAAGAGCAGCCTGCTCCTAAAGTCCAGCCAGCCTCTCTGCCAGGGTTGGAAGGGAGGTGAACACAGGGAGAAGGCAACCTCAGAGACAGGACCCGGAAGCAGTAGCTCTGGACCAAGTGATGAAGCATAGGATGACAGGGGACTTAAAGGCACGTGAAAAAGAGTTTGCAGATCACTCTAAGGAGGAATCTCTCCCCGTCACCACTCTGAGAAGGTGTAATCTCTCCCTTTGTTGGCCCCCTTCTGTCCATACCTAAATCCCCTCTATATTGTCCCCAATAAGTGATCGCTCAGTCTTTGTTTTAATACCTCAAGTGGTAAGCAGATACCCCCAGAGGAAATCCATTCCATTTTTGGACAGCTCAAATTGTTAGGATATTTTTCTCTATGTCTAAGTTTGAATCTCTCCCGTTTGCATCTGGGGCAAGCAAAATACATCAAATCCCTCTTCCTCATCACAGCCCTTCAAGTATTTGAAGAGAACTAGGTTTGTGACACTTGCTAACCGCATGACCTTGTGTACATTTCCCTTCTCTGGCTCTTGGTTTCTTCATCTGTAAGATGGAAATCATACTTAAGCTTCCTATCACCAGCAAAGTCTGGTTGTAGAAGAGGGAGACATTGCCTTACTGTGTTTTTAAGAAGGTAGGGAAGGATGTCACACACCGCCCCAAAATGTCCTTAATCAACACAGTTAAAATTTTTAAAAGTTTTGGTGCTTCCAGGGGCAAACCAGGTCATGCAGACTGATTCAATCCAGAGGGTTCTGGTTATTATAATAGTAACTCATATTCCTAAAGCACTTTGATCTATTTGATCTATTTTTCATCTATTAAATACATTTAATGTATTTTTGATCTATTAAATACATTTCTTACATAAACCATGGAAGTAGGTGGTAAAAGGATCATTAACCTCCTTTTACTGATGAGGAAATTGAGGCCCAGAAACATTAAATATTGTGTTCAAGATCAATAAGTAACAGAAGTCAAATTCAAACTCAAATCTCTTGACTCCAAGTCCAGCAGTCTTTCTTTTTCAGAAACAGTGAGGTAGAAAAGGGAAACTTTGGCCCTGTGTTTTTTATCAATATCAGGAACTCCCAATATGAAAGCTCCCTCCACTGAAAGAAGTTGTAACTCCCTTTGTAACTGAAATCTTAGAGAGTCATCTAAAGGCACTTTGAGGTTAGGTGACTTATCCAATGTCAGAAGTCAGATTTGTGGTCACACAACTGAGGTCTTCCTGACTCCAAACCTAGCCTTCTTTATTTTCTAGGCCACACTGCCTTTCATTCTTTTCACACTCCACCATCACTAAAAAACTGTAAGAAACTTGTAAAAATGGTCCCTTGCTCCCTTTTTCTTGGAATGAAGGATGGAATGCTGGTGCAGGATTAACAGAGAAGGCCCATGGAGTCCAGGCTTCCCCCCAGCTCCTTCTCTAGGTCCAGCATTAGGCTCCTCAGAGACTCTTAATGCCACACATAATTGGGGGGAAATGTGAATTACCCAAGTATTTGAGTTAATCCAATTCACATTGGAGTAATAAAGTAATGAGAAACGGCCTGAGTTCCTCTGCTCTAATATCCCGGGGCCAGCGATTCCTGCAACATTTCAGCAAAAGCTGTTTGAAACAAACAATCTCAGTGGGATCCATTTTCCAGGAATGTCTTTCATGTGGACCCAGAGTCATCATTTTGCCTGCAATTCTATGGATGGATGTGGACCTGAAGCTATTTCTCAACATGTAATTTGCATGCCTAGGTCTCTGGAGTTGGACATAATGGAGGCACATTGGAAATGCTCGCCTCAATGCCTACCCAAACTGGGTGATGCACCTGAAAACTGGAGCTTACGGTCACATCTGCAAAAGGCAGACCTGACTCCTTACAGATGATTCAAAACTTGGAAAAGTAATGGAGGAAAGAATCAGGTTCCCAAAAGATCTCAGCATGATAGAGCAGAAAGAACATGGAACCTGGAGTCAAGAGACTTGAATTCAAATTCCCATCCTGACACCTGCTATCTTTATGACCTTGGATAGCTATTCTGCCTCCACAGCCACAGCCCCCACCCATGTCCAAACCTCATTTTCCATATAGTACAATTCAGACTGTACTAATTAAGTAACATGGAAGGTAAGGAGCCAGTCTTGATGTCATATAGACCTCCTCTGGCTTCTACTGGTGTATGACCCTAGGTCAGTCACGTAACCACAATGCCCTCTGGCAACTTTAAGATCATCAATTTTCAAATGGTTGTTGATCCCGTGCGGGTTGGGGAAAACTATCTATACCAATGACATCATAGGTTCCAGTCCAAATATAATCACAACAACACTCAGAAGGCCAGTCTCACAGAGTTATTGGTAGGAAAGTTCTCTGTAGATCTCATGCTAGCTTACAATTATAAATATCTTTGAGTTATATTATCTCAACAGTCTTTAAAAATAGGCCAAATCTAATCAACTGAAGTTTAATAAGAGGAATGTAAATTCCTACATTTATTCAAAACCACAACCGCACAAGTATAGGATGATATGGGAGTATGGCTAGACAATTGATCTTCTGGGGAAAATACATTCTATGTTTATAAACATAGGAATTCCCCTTCCTATGGGGGACTTTGAAGTTTACTGACTGTTCTTCCTCAAAAACAAACCCTAGAAGGCATGTATTATAAGATTCAGCCCATGCTTTCTTTCCACACACCAAAGACAAGGATTATTATCTCACCTTTTAGATGAGGAAATGAATGCTCAGAGAGGTTAAGGGATTTCACAGTGGTCACACAGCAAATATTCCAGAGCTGAGATGGTTTCCCTAGACTCTAGGAATAGTGTACATTCTGAGATGATCTTCCATTTACATTGCCCATTTCTTGCATGCACCTCATCTCTCTCATGAGAAGGTGAGTTCCTTAAAGGCAGAGACTTGGGTTTTTTGGGAAGCGTTTTTGGCCTTTCTTTGTATTTCCTGCACTATAGTGTCTGGTATTTAGCAAGCTCTTATACAAATACATGTTGACTGGCTGATGGACATTCTAATATATCATGCTCTTCTAGTACAAGTGTAATATAAATCAACAGTGTGAGATGGCACACCAAAAATACTAATGTGATTTAAGGCTGCATTGACAGAGCCTCCAGGACCGGAAGATGACAGTTTGGCCATCCTCTCTCCCAAATAACAGACCATAACTTGAAATACTATATTCAGTTCAAGGCACCATGGCCAGGGAAGAGAACTGACAAGCTTGAGAGTGGACCAGAGATGAGTGGCAATGAGGGAACTAGAGACCCTAACAGGAAACTATTGTTTGAAAGAACTGGCATTGTTTGGCTTGAAGAAGAAAGTTCTTATTCAGATTCCTGACAACAGTCTTTAAGTGTTTGGGGACTTGAATGAAAATGCCAGGGAAGAGAGGGATTGGATTTATTCTGCTTAGTCTAAGAGTGGAGGGCTAGAAGCAAGTGGGGGAGGGGGATTGGAAGTTTCAGAGATGCAGATTCAGGCTTGATTTAAGAAGAAAAACCTATTAATAATCAGAACACTTGAAAAATGAATCATAGATCCAGAGCTAGGAGAGACCTCAGCAGTCATTTTACAACAAAGGAAACTGAGACTTGGGCAGTGACTTGTCTAAGGTCATACATCACAGGTGGGTATAAAACCAGGCTCTTTGACTCTAGAGTTCATGGCTTCCACTGTTCCATGTTGCTTCCATAGGTAATAAGTTCCCCATCACATGAAGTCTACCAGATCTATTGTACCTATCAGTAGATCTTCTGGACAATGTGGCAGAGGGGATTTCCATTTGGTCATTGGTTGGATGTATACAGCTGTCCTTTGCAGTTTTGAGATTCTATGTTCTTATGATTCTCCAGTTACTAAATGAAGTGTTGTCTGTGTGCTTAGTTGCATAATAAGGGCTATTGTGGACAGAAATTACAAAAAGGTCCCATACCCTCAGAGTGATGAAGGTTTTCTTGAAACATGCTGGTTATGGCTGTTCTGTGGTTTCTGTAGGGAAGTAAACAATACACCCCTTCAAGCTCACCAGAACACCCTTTCTAGATCATTCAGAGGGTGACAAAATCCATGCTTCTCTCCTTTGCCCCTCAATAATTTCTAGAAAGATTAGCTCCACACTCAGGCACAAAACACATCTGCAAGGATGTCAGCTGCAAAAGGAGGAACCAACAGAGCCCAAGTCAGCCCTTGTTTCCCTCTGAGATTGGAAGCATGCTATGGAGAGCAATTCTAGCTGAGCCTGGAATGTCACTTTTTAGGGAATGCAGCAACTCCATCCTACAAAGTACCCCACTCACTCAGCACTAACCACTGGCCCTTTGAAAGTAGGTCTGGAATGTCAATAACCATCATATCCCATTCTCTCACCGATTACATGAGTGGTTTGCATTAGTGGACCCTGAGCATTAGGCTGGGTTCATTCTTTCCAGATGAAGTTAAAATTGCAAGCCCAAATAATCTGATGAATGGGATGATTGATTCCTTGGAACAAACTGAGTGATGTTTAGTGCTTGGAGGCAGGAAGAAATGTCCCCAACATACCATGCAAAAGTAAAAGCCTCACCAGAGACTGGGAAGACCAGGGAACACAAAGACTGTGTATTTAGGTATTCTAACAAGGGCTTTGATCAATTGCTTTCATGACCCATATTTCAGGGGCCCCTTTCTTTGTGCGTTCCATTTGGGAGAGCTAGATGCATTCTCCTTGTCACTGATGTGGCCCAACGGAGTCAGTGTTGCCCTAGACCTTCAGGCAGCCGCCCCCAACAGGACCTTCAAACTTAACAGTGCTAGTTCAAACCTGTCTGCACCACCCCAGCCTCCCCTAAATCATACTTCTGAAAAAAGGAAAGCAGGCACCAAGCCCAAACCTAGAGCACAGATGACACTGGAATTAGATGCAAACAATGTTAACTGAGTTGAAACCCAGGAAATCACAGCATGGTCAAGAATTCCATTCAATTCCACAAATATTTATTGTTTCTTTGTGCTAGGTGCTAGATAAACAGGAGAGAAAGAAAGAAAGAAAGAAAGAAAGAAAGAAAGAAAGAAAGAAAGAAAGAAAGAAAGAAAGAAAGAAAGAAAGAAAGAAAGAAAGAAAGAAAGAAAGAAAGAAAGAAAGAAAGAAAGAAAGAAAGAAGGAAAGAAAGAGAGAAAGAAAGAGAGAGAGAAAGAAAGAAAGAAAGAGAGAGAGAGAAAGAGAGAAAGAAAGAAAGAAAGAAAGAAAAAGAAAGAAAGAAAGAAAGGAGGAAGGAAGGAAGGAGAGAAAGAAAGAAAGAAAGAAAGAAAGAAAGAAAGAAAGAAAGAAAGAAAAAGAAAAGAAAGAAAGAAAGAAAGAAAGAGAGCGAGAAAAAGAAAGAAAGAGAGAGAGAGAAAGAAAGAAAGAAAGAGAGAGAAAGAGAGAAAGAAAGAAAGAAAAAGAAAGAAAGAAAGGAGGGAAGGAAGGAAGGAGAGAAAGAAAGAAAGAAAGAAAGAGAAAGAAAGAAAGAAAGAAAGAAAGAAAAAGAAAGAAAGAAAGAAAGAGAAAGAAAAAAGTATCCTCAAGGATCTTACATTCTACTGGGAGATTCAGCATATTCACAGAGAAGTAAACACAAAGTCACTTCAGGTGAGGAACACTGACAAGGGCAGAGAAAGCATGGAAGTCAGATGGACTGTTGTACACAAGGAAGAAGGAGTAAGTTTGAAATGTGGAATTTGGGGGGTGAGGAGAGTGTATTGTGAAATAAATCTGGAAAGGTCATCTGGAGTTTGGCTATTGAAGACCTTAAATGTCAAACAGAGGAGTGGGTATTTTTCATACAGACAATAGGGAGCTACTTAAATTTCTTGAGCAGGGGAGTGCTGTGTCCTGTGCTCTGAGAAGTTTATTTTGGCAGTTATGTGAAGGGTAGATGGTAGAGAGAGAACTGAAGGGAGATTAATTAGGATGCTATTACGGTAATCTAGACCAGTGGCCTCCAAAACTTTTTTGACCGCACAGCCATCAGTCAAAACAAAAACAAACCAGACAACAAAAACTTTGAGTACGTATTCCCAGTATATTTATATTTCCTTATTTTTCAACTATATTCATGTACTACTGTACTAATTATTATGTGTATCATAAAACTTATACAAATATAAAAATTAAAGATCAATTGCAGAGATGAGAGAGTTGAGGCAGGGAAACCAGTCAGGAGGCTATTATAGGTGTGGGTAAGAGCTGATGAAGATTGGTAACTGGTTAGTTATATGGGATGAGAGAGAATGAGGAGTGAAGATGACACTGGGAGCTGAGAGGATGGTAGTGGGTTTGTAGTAATAGGTAAGTTTGTAGGTTTAGGGGAAAATCAAATGTAATGAGATCTATAATGCAAATCATAATCCATCTGTGCCTCTGAATCGCTGCCTCACCCAAAATACAAAGAGGAGGGATGAGTCTGTTACTCATGGTTACTTCCCTGGATTGAAGAGGCACCTGCCACAGCCGAGAGAAGGTGGGTGCCACCAGTGGTACCTACAGCTGCTGCTCTGGGTACAGGGGTACCCTTTAGGTTATAACTGCCCTGAGGGGCCTCCCCTGGTGTAGGAGGTTTGAAGTTGGGAGAATGTACAGCAGGGAGAGGCACAGAGCAGGGTATCAAGGTTGTAGAGCTAGAAAGGAACCTCACAAGCCACGGCCTTCATTTTACAGGTAAAGAAACTGAAGTCCAATGAGGCATGATGACTGACTCAAGATTACCCAAGGAAACTTGTCACAGGTGGAATGTGAACCCTGGCCTCTCACTGCACCAGCCTATAGTACTTGGGGACTGTAGTATTTGCATCATGAAATCACAGTATCATTCCTACTGGCCTAGGACTAGTCCTTTGTTGGTATTATAGTGCTGGTAGAACAGCCTCATGATCACGCATCCTAAGGTCAGAGCTGGAGGTGCCCTGAAGGGTCAGCTAGTCTAATTCCTTCATTTACAGATGAGGAATATATGGCCCTGAGAAATTAAATGACTTGCCACCATGCACACAAAAGGCAGAGCTGGGTTTCAAACCTAGGTCTTCTTGTTCCATAATCGAACATTCTTTCCACTACACTAAACCTTCCCTCTTATGAGGGCATAGACAAGAATAACACCAGACTGGGACATGGGGGTGGGGTGGGTGGAAGGAGTTCTGATCTGCCTCCTTGGGAGAAGAGCTCCCAGATGCATCAGAGCACTGAAGGAAGATGTACGGTACTAGGCATGGGCTACTTCAGTTCTAGGGAGGTGATGCTCTAGGCTGAGTGTTAGGGCACTCTAAGACCAAGGCTTTGCTGCTCGGTCCAGTCTTCCTAACCAGGAGATGATGGTCTCTAAGTTCAGCAGTGGTTCTCAGTCTGGGGACTGGGGACCCCTGGAAATCCAAGACCCTTTCAAGAGGCGTCTGTGAGGTCAAAAATTATTTTCATTAATAGTACTGATGTTTTCATTCTAATATGGTAAATACTGATAGAGATAACTCATATTAACCAAAAATTCTTTGGGATTTTCTATCAAGAAGTCTTGAGAACAAAAAAAAAAATTGAGAACCATTGTCATAATGTTGGAAAGGAGAGAAACGCTGGAAGGTTCAAGCAAAGGCTAGACAATCACTTGTCAAGGATATTTCATGTTCTGAGTCAAAGCTGGACTAAATGGAGGCAGCTAGGTGGCACAATGAATGCAGCATGGGACTTGGAGTCAGGAAGATCTCCGTTCAAATGTTACCTCAGAGGCAGATTAGCTATGTGACCCTAGGTAAATCATTTAACCTCTGTTTGCCTCAGTCGTCTTATCTGTAAAATGAGGATAATCATAGCACTTACCTTCCAAGGTTGTTGCGAGTATCCAACGTGTAACATGCAAAACTCTCAACAAGCCTTAAGGTATGACACAAATGCTAGTTAGTTACTGTTATTATTGAGAGCCCTGGATTTATAACCAAACTATGAACTGTGTGGCTTTGGCCAAGTCCCTTCCCCACCCCAAGGTTTTGGTTTCCTCCTTTGTAGGACGAGTCCTTTGGCTTTGGTGATTGGTGATCTCTAAGGAACCTTCTAGATCTAAACCCTGGGGTCCTGGGTCCTGTCTGAAATGCATTATGCCTACCACCAATTCACACCTGCTAACAACTGTCATCAAGTGTCCCTAAGTCTGAGCAGGAATGACTCCGCAGGCCATGAACCCCCTGCCCAGCCACCTGGGTTGGCAACAGTCAATGAACAGGTTTCCTCTTAATTGACCCACAGGTGCATGTACCTTCTCCCCAGGCTTCCTATTACACTGAGGGGACTTTGCCCTCCAAGGAAGTTCTGGCCTGATTTTCCCTTCCCTCCATGCTTCCTTCCATCCCTTCTAATTTTGGGATTTCCTCTGAGACTACATAGTTCACACCTGGATGGGACTTTAAGAGATACTAATAACCTGATCTCTGTAGCCAGTCAGACTTTACAAAGCCTCCTCATCACAGCAACCCCATGAAATAGCACCCTCATTTTACAGATAGGGAAATGGAGGCACAGAGAAGTAAACTGGCTTGCCCAGGGTCACACAACTAGTAGGTATCTGAGGCAGAGTTCAAACTCAAGCTGATTCTAAGATCAGTTAGTGATTTTTTTTCTCCTGCACCATGTCAGCTAACCCAGCTCAACTCTCAAATATTCTTATTTCCACAAGTCTCAATGTCCTCATCTGTAAAATGGAGATTAATAGTACTCTTACTCCCTATCTTACAGAACTCTTGCAAGGATGGTGCTTCAGTTTTTTTTAAAAAGAAACTTGTATTTTTTTCAATGACAAAGAACTGATTTTCTCTCCCCCCTACACATCTAAGTAAAAAAAAAAATACCCTTGAGTAGTCAAGTCAAATGAGTATGTCAAATATTTGTCTCAATCTGCACTCCTAGTGTATCGCCTCTCTCTCAGGAGGTAGGTAAGTGTGTTTCATTATGGAATTGTGTTTGGTCATTGTGTTGATTAGAGTTCCTAAGTTTTTCAAAGTTATTTGCTTTTATAATGTTGCTGTTATTATATAAATTGTTCATTCCTCATCAGTTCATGTAAATCTTCCAAGTCTTCTCTGAAACCATGCCAATCATCATTTCTTACAGCACAACAGTATCCCATTACATTCACACACCACGATTCCCCAATTTATGAGTACCTCCTTTATTTCTAGATTTTTTAACCACCATAAACAGAGCTTCTCTAAATACCTCTGTACATACAGGTTCATTACCTCTTTCTTTAGTCTCCTTGTGGTATTGACCTTGCATTGATTATTATTGTTCTTTGTCTTTCATTTTTGAAAAGGACCAATGACCCAGGGTGATGTCTTGATTCATGCAAAAAGTGGATTTCAGTGAGGCAGAGTTCTATAAGTCATCAGCCTCCCTCTGCCTTCCAGAGTCATGGAAGTCCGGTGGCAAGACCAGGGTGAAGTGGATATCTTTGGTGCCTCCATGCCTGTCCAACCTCTAAGCACTCCACAGCACCTGCTTTGGCCACCTTCATGGCCACTGGAACACGCTGTTCCTAGGACTGGCATCCATGGGCAGAGGGTGTGCACAGTTTAGTACCATTGAGGGCACAGTTTCAAAATACTTTCCAAAATGGCTCAATTTGTAACTCTACCAACAGTGCATTAATGTTCCTGTTTTCTCACTGCTCCTCCAGCATTTGTCATTTTCTCTTTTTGTCAACTCTGTCAATCTGATCGATGAAAGGACTTGGTAAACCATAAAGCACTATGGAAATGTGAGGTGTTTTTTTTAAGTACCAAAAAATTATTTACCCAAGGTCACATCCCTGGCAAATAGTGTAGTGCCTACTAAAACTTGAATTTCTTGCCTGCAAGTTAACTTGTAATGTAGTTCTAAGGATGGAAATAATATATATATGTGTGTGTGTGTGTGTGTGTGTACACACATACACACACACATATACATATATATATACACATATACATACATATAGATATATAATAAAGGGGAAAAGAAGCCCCCTAACTCTAACCCATTTTTTTTATCAGCTTATTCCTTAGATGAAACAATTTAAGGAATTTTCTGTTAACTAAAAGATAGGAGGCAGTACTTTTTTTATCCAAACCTCTAATTTCTTTCATATCAGTAACTCTCCCCATTCAAGTCCACCAGCAACTGTATGTAGTCTTTTGGTTGCTATTGTCAGTCATTTCAGTTGTATCTGACTCTGTGATCCCATTTGGGATTTTCTTGACAAAGATACTGGAGATGTTTGCCATTTCCTTCTCCATCTCATTTTACAGATGAGGAAACAGTGACTTGTCCAGGGTCACACAGCTATTAAGTGTCTGAAGCTGGATTTGAACTGAGGAAGATGAGTGTTCCTGACTCTAGGCCTGACATTTAAAGATTCAAAAACTAAAATAAAACTCTCTTCTCTCAAGAAGTTTATATTCTAAGGGAAAACAACAGGAATGTAAAAAAGTAAATGCACAATATATGTGAAGTCACTGAGAAGGGTGGGATGAATCAGAACAGGCTTCCTGGAGGAGATGACCCCTGAACTGAGCTGTGAAGGAGCAGAGGGGAGGAGGGGATACATTGCAGAGTTGGGGAACAGCCTGCGTGAAGGTCCTAGGAGACTGTTTAGATGTGCTATGTATACCATAATCTTTATCCAAAGGTCATCCCATCTCCTCTGGGATATTTTCTCTAATCACTTCCAGTCCACAGTTCTCTCTGTCTCCGCTGAGTTTCTTCTGCCTGATATGGTTACTGCATACTCCCTTTTCTTCTTTCCCCATGGAATGAGAGTCCTTCATAGTCATTTCATGGGACCGTAGGTTGTACAGCAGAAGGGGACGTTGGCGATCACTTCGTCTAGCCCTCTCATTTTACAGATGCAATTAATAGACTTCATCTTCATTATCCAAAGAACAGGGTAGTAGTAGTACAGAATTTCTATCTAGTCATTTTAAAGATAAGGAAACTGAGGTACAGAGTGGTGAAACAGCTTGCTCTAGGCCAAACAGAGGGCTGAGGTTCAAACTCATGTCTTCTTACCCTAAATTGTTACTGCAACAACTTGGATGCCTCCCCTATTATCCATTATTTTTGTCCCTATTTTACTGATAAAAAACTGAGGTCAGTCATGTGCAAGGTCTTAGGATTTAGAGTTGAACAGGACCATAAAGATTACCTAAACCAAGGGTTCTTAATTATTTTTTATGTCATGGACCCCTTAGGCAGTCTGGAGAACTCTTGGGATGTCATTTCAGAATAATCTCTTTTTTAAAAATTGAAGGAAATGCTAAATTTCAACTAGAGGTTGGTGAAAATAAATATGTATTTTTCCCCACTCAAGTTCACAGATCCCATGAAATTTATCTTCAGACCCCTTGGAGTCCATTGGCCTTCAGCTTAAGAACACTCAATCTAGAGAGATCACCTCATTTTACAGGTAAGGGAACTGGGCCCCAAGGGAGTCAATGTTTTGTCAATGGTTACACAGCAGAGACAGTTATTATCTGAACCCAGGTAATCTGACTTGCCATTCTTGGCCACTATAAAACAGGGGCATTTGTCCCTTGGCATCTAGACTGGCACATGGTGAGTGATTGATAGATGCTCTTTGTGTTGAATAACTGATTTGAATTAGAAGTGAGGAACAGCTCAGTCCAATCTAAAGACTCATGTTCAAATTCCATCTCTGTCCCTGTGGGCACCTAGACAGGTCCCTTGGCTGCTCTTGGCCTCAGTTTTCTTATCTGTAAAGGCTGTACTGGACATCCTCCAGGGTCCCTCAGTGACCTTGAAGGCCTCTTCCTGCTCTAGAATTCTGGGATTCTCTGATAATCCCTGCTTTGGCAGCATGAGAGTGTTACAGTCTATTTTCAGCATTACAGTAAGAGTAGACTAAAATAATGACCAAGAAAGGGCTTTGAAATGTTAGAGGCCCTTCATAAAAACCAGGGTTCCTGGGGAACACTGGTGCTGAGCTTATGAGGGAAAGATGTCACTAACCAGAACCTTATGGACCTTCACTTTCAAGCCCTTCAAAACAGGCAAGGGATGGAGGGGAGTATAAATCCTTTGATTAATCTATAGGAAACTGAGCTCTGGTGGGAGAAAGGAGCTGCCTAAATTCAAGGGACTATAATCTCATTTTTCATATTGTGCACAATTTAACAGAAAAAAAAGAATGTTCCTTGGGTTAGAGGATCTCCCCACCTTTACCTCAACTCCCCAAATCCTTTGGATTAGTCCCTTCTATGGTAAATGCAAATATCAGACAACCATCTCCCTCCTCCCGCATCTTTGTAGAAGCTGTTCCCATCACCACTCCCTCCTCCCATGCCTGGAATGTACTTTTCATTTCTGTTTTTGAACTCCCTACCTCCCTTTAATGCTCAACTTCAGGACTACCTCCTACATGAAGGTTTCCAACTCCTACCCCCACCCCACCCATCCCAGTGACCTCCCACCTACATGGAAATTTATATGTGTGTGTGCAAAGATATATAACTTTTATATATACTTATGTTTCCCACCCTCCTGGAAATATATATGTATATGTGTGTATATACACATACATATACATATATGTGTTTATATGTGTGTGCATATATGTATATGTATTTTGTATATATAACTTTTATATACATATATTTCCCACTCTCTTAGAAATTTATATAGTGTATGTATGCTTCTGGATACATGTATGTGGTGTATATATGTATATATTTAACATATATTTATATTTCCACACTCCTGGAAATTTATTTATATATGTGTGTATATATGTATGCATATATATGGATGCGTGTATATGTATGTATATATGTATATCTATATAAAATTTGTATATATTTACATTTCCCACCTTCCTAGAAATTACTATATATGTATATATGATGTTCATATATCTATTTATATTTCATATATTTTTAATTTGGGGGTACATGTGGTTTTAACGGCAAGGATTGAGATGTATGTATAGACACACACATACACATATATATATACACATGTATACATATATATGTAAGTGTGTGGGTATTCTGTCTTTGCATCCCCAGTGTTTAGCAGGGACATAGTAGGCGTTTAATAAATGCTTCACGAGTAGAACTGAATTAAGTCAAACTGCACAACTTTGGTCTACAAGGATCCTTCAGTACAATCCATATCCAGCTAAAATCAACATGTGCTAGATAATACAAATATTTGGCTGAACCGCCTTCAGAGATGAAACAAGGGGGCCAAAAATAACAACAGCTCGGGCTGAGGTCCCAAGCCCTCCATCCCCTTCCTCCCTCTCTCCTCCAACCCAACCCAAAGGGAATCACTGTAGCGTAACCAGAGGTTAAGTATGAGAGTCAGGCCAGAGCTCAAGTCCCCTGGATGAGCAGCTCCCAGGCAGCTAAGTGCTGTTTGGCTAGTAACTCTAATGAGGGTTCTGAATCCCCGGGAAGATTACAGACCTGCTAGGAAGGGACCACCTACTCAGTCTGGGAAACACTGAGTCCACTGACGGGACTAACGGCATGGTGTTCAGGATCATCAGTGGGCTACAGGGCAGTGCTGGGTTTTAACTCTATGAGAGCAGATCTTGAAAGCTAGGGGTGGGTGGGAGTCTGTGGGAGGGAGGGTTTGGGACGGCAGTGAGACTGGTACTAACTGAGAAGAAATGACTGAGAACTGGAAAGGACCCACGAGATTGTTCAGTCCATCCTCCTCTTTGTATAGAGGAGGAAACCAAAGACCAAAGACTAAAAGGGTTAAATCATTTGCCTAAATTCACACAGTGATTTTTTTCATTGTAAAATATTTTATTGATGCCTTTGTTTTGATATTGCGATCATTTCCGGATATACACTTTCACAAGCTCTCTCTCTCTCTCTCTCTCTCTCTCTCTCTCTCTCTCTCTCTCTCTCTCCCTCTCTCTCACACACACACAGAAAAAGAGAGAGAGAGAGAGAGAGAGAGAGAGAGAGAGAGAGAGAGAGAGAGAGAGAGAGAGAGAGAGAGAGAGAGAGAGAGAGAGAGAGAACCTTCCTTGGTAACAAAGAAAAAATTAAGCAAAACAAAACAAAAGAGGAAAGGAAAGAATACTGTCTCTGGAGTCAGAGAACCTGGGTTCAAATCTCCACTCTGATGCTTACTGCTGGTATAACTTCAGGCAAGCAATTTAACCTCCCTAGGTCTCAATTTCTCTATCTGTAAATCGAGGGGTGGGGTGGACCATGGTCACCGACCCTTCTAGAACTTTGAGATCTATGAGATCAACTGCATTTGACAGCACATGCATCCTTGTACACCCACAACTCCACCCATCCACCTGGACATCTCCACAGGATCTCAGATACAAAACGTCCAACATACAACTGATCATCCCTATAAATACCCTCCTCCTCTAAACTTTATTAATTTTTTTTAAGAACATTTAACCTCTTGTTCAGGTTCATAATTTCCATGTCCAATAAAATGCCAAACTGATGGAGCCTACATCCAAAATAACTCTTGCCCTCCCTTCCTCCCCTCTTGGCTGCTCATCACCTATTGAGTCTCTTTATTGTTCTCTCTGCTTCCATTCTCTACCCTTCCCAATCTATGCTCAATACAATTGTCAAATAATCTTCCCAACTTGTAGATCTGACCACGTCACTCCCCTGCTCAAAAGTCTTTAGTGGCTCCACATTACCTCTACAATGGTATATGAAAAGCCTACCCTGTTGTGGAAGGTCCTGCACCATCTGACCCCACTCTATCTTTCTAGTTTTACTTCACATTACTTACCTAGTTGCTTTTGTACTCCATATTCTATTCTGCTTCTTTGCACATTTTCACAAGCTGGTGATTCCTTTGGAGACTTCTGTTTCCAAGAATTCTTCCCATTCTTTAAGGCTGAACTGAGTTGGTAGCTCCTTTAGGATGCCTGTTCTGGTCCTTCTCCCTGATTCCCCTGATGTTTTCAGTGTTCCTCATATTGCCTGTTATCTACTTAATTGTGTCCGCATAGTATTGAGGGCACAGGCTGGTTCATGGTTGTCTGTATTCCCAGTCCTTAGCATAGTGCCTAAAATATAACAAGTGCTTAAGAAATACTTGTTGAAGCAATCAACAACCATAGGGAAAAAAATGCTCCAAATGACTGATAATTGGAGAGAGAAAAATTACAAGAACTTTGAGGTTCCACCTCACACCTCTCAGACAAGCAAAGATAGTAAGAAAGGAAAGTGGCAACTGGTGGTGGAGCTGCTGGATGACAGGCATACTAATGCACTGTTGGGGGAGTTGTGAATTGATTCAGTCTTTCCAGAAAGCAATTTGGAAGCATGCCCCCAACCTTTCCAAATCACTAAACTGTGCCTACCCTTTAACCTATCAAAGTCACTCATTATTAGATCCATAAAAAGACCTGTAAGCTTGAAAGTATTTATAACAGCTTTTCTTTTTTGGACACAACAAAGAACTGGAAACAAAGGGGGTTTCACCATTAATTGGGGAAATGACTCAACAAATTATGGCATATGCATGTAAGGAGATAACATGGAAAGCACTTAGTAAACCTTAGACTGCTGTGTAAACACTAGCTGTTAGGATTATTGTGCCATAAGAAATTTTGTAAAGTACAGTTTCACAGAATCCTGGGGAGACTGGTATGAACTGATGCAGATTCAAGTGAGAAGAACCAGAGAAACAATTAATAAATACAACAGCAACATTGTAAAGAAAAAGGCTCTGAAAGTCTTAAGAATGCTGATCAGTGCAATTACCAACCATGGACTCCAGAGGAATGATGACAGAATGTTATCCACCTCATGATGGATGAGAGATGGAGGATGGGACATGGTGATGGTGGTGATTAACCTTTGTGTTCAGAGAGGACTAAATGACATCACTGTGTCGAGATTAAGTTTCAATGAGTCCAACTGTGGCCGATCAGACTAACAAGCGCTCTGAAGGCTCTACTGTAGGTCAGGCACAAATAGTCCATATGAACATTTGGAGTAGAGACATCTCTAAATTTACTAATTTCCCATTTCTTTTGAGCTACTGAAATGTGGCTTTGCTCACAAAGCACAGAACTTTACATATATTTTCTAATTTGATCCTCACAATAAACCTGTGAAGTAGGCATTACTGTTATGTCTATTTTAATGAATAAGGAAACTGAGAAGTTGAGTTGCTGAGGGTCACATGACCAGTAAAATATATGAGACATTATTCAAAGGATGTTTCTGACTCCAGGTCCAGCACTTTACCACCACACCACCTTAACTACACTCCCCCCTCTCCCATTGCAGACCTTTTCTATTTCCTGTTAGTATACTCTCTTGGAATTTTGGACCCCGGGGAGACAATGAGCTTACTGGGTCCTCGGAAGGGCCATATTAAAATGCAAATATTATCTGAAAAGTCATTATTAGCCATTCACACCTTAACTTTAATTGGTTAATCTGTTTACTAGCCAAAAGCCCAGAGAGAAAAAGGAAAAAATTTTACTTGGCAGTGAGGAAGACAGCATAAGAAAAATTCTGGGGAATTATAACTGTCCTTGGGGAACCTGAGAACACAGGGGACATCATGAAGTTTATGAGGGAAACTGGCCAGAAAGGGTGTTGTAGTAATCATCCCAATTTCTATAAAAGGGCTTCCTCACAATAATGCCTCATTATGTTGTTGTCTGTAGTTTTTCCTTCCTTCTTGAAGAGGCGATGTCATGACTTGCAAGTGAATTGGATTTAAGTAAGGCAGGGCCATGCAAAGTCACCAGACTCATTTTCTCCTCCAGAGGCATCTGGATCCAGTGGCAAGATATATATCAGGTGGATAGGAGATGGCACTGGATGCAGTGGTAGACGTTGGCCTCTTTAAGCTAAGGTCCTTTCCAGGTACCATCAAAACCTGGAATTAAATAATGAAGGAAAAGGTGACATTAATTCAGTGACCCCAAAGAAAATTGTTTTTGGAGCTGGAAGGGACTGTAGAGGTTACCTAGCTAGTCTAAGCCCCTTCCTTTTTCAGATGAGGAAATCAAAGCCCTGAGATGAAGAAGTTGGTCATGACAGACAGTGAAAAAAATCTAGCTATGGAGTCAGAGGACCTGGGTTCAAACCCCTCCTCACTTCTATTCACGAAACATGAGGAGATTAATTCAAGTTAGTCAACAAGCATTTATTCAAGCCCCTATTTTGTACCAGAAACTGGATACAAAGAAAAGCAAAAAACAATCCTTGTTCTTAAGGAGTTCATGTTCTAACAAGGGAGACAACCAGCAAACTACTCTGTTGAAACAAGATACAGAAAGAAATGAAGTGACTTGCTGACATTCATAAAGGTAGTATGTCAGAAGCATAACACTCCATCCACAACGCGATGTTCTCTTTCATTAAATTTGGGCCAAATCCAAAAAAGATGACATTTAAAGGTTGTGGTGCCATTTTAGACTTAATTTTTAAAAAAATCAACTTTAAAAGTACAAGCCAGTGAGATTTTGCTAGATGGTGGTTCATCTGAAAAAGATCTGGAGGTCTTAATGGCCTGCAAGCGCAATAGGAATCAGTGTGATTTTTGATATGGCAGATAAGAAATCAAATGTAATGTTAGACTGCATTAAAGAGAATCATTGGCATCCAGGAAGAAAGAAACAATAGTTCCTCCATATTCTGCTTCTGTCCTAATCGGGATTATATTCAGTATTTAGCCCTGCTCCACAGCTTAAGAAGGAGATTGATGAGCTGGAGCATGTCCAAAGAAGAACAATCAGGATAGCGAAGGGGCTTCCATAAATGCCATATGAAGATGTGTTGAAGGAAGGGGCAATGTTCTGCTCATAAAAGAGAAGACTTGGATGCGAGGGGAAGGCTGTCTTCAATGGGATTAGATTTGCACAACAAGGAATCATAGGTAAGTGTGGCAAAGAGGCCCTTGATGTCAGGAAAAACTTCCCAACAATTTCCAGAGTGGAAGGACTTGCCTTGGGTGATATTTACCCAAGTCTTTAAGGAAAGGCTACTCAGACTTGTTATGGAAGTAGGGTTTGGACAAGATGGCCCCGGAGATCCCTTCCCACTGAGTTCTGGGAGTCTGTGATTCTTTCTATGTGGCATCTTTGCCCTGACCTACTCTATGCTGGCTTCCCACCTCCAGCCCTTGCCTCCACCCCATCTCTCATGATTGGTACATCACTGGCTCTGATTTGCAATCTTGGACCACAGCCTCTTTCTCTTGGAAGGCTCTTTCCTTGGTTCCTGTTAATTATCATTAGTTCTTGTCACTTTTCAGATCCATCTCTACGAGGGGACATCAACAATCCTGATCTCATTTTATAAATTTTGAATTGCTCCCCAAACATGAGGAGATGTTATCATTCTGAATATGACTTCATATTATATGGTTGCTAAGGTAACAATAGAGATGAAGGAAAGAGAGATGGAGCTGTTTCTAGAGAAACTGAACACCCACTTCCCATGTACCAGGTAGCATTTAGCCAGGGCACTTCAAGGGAAGGGTAGAAAGTCACTGCTGACAGGATATTTGGGTCAGTTCCACTCTTGGAGAGTTCTGATGGTTAGGTTTTTCCTGAGATGATTCCAGAAAAACCTGGAAAGACTTACACAAACTGATGCAAAATGAACTGAGCAGAACCAGGAGAACATTGTACAAAGTAAAAGCAATATTGGGCAATAATCAACTGTGAATGATTTAGCTACTCTCAGCAATACAGTTCCAAAGGTCTCATGATGAAAAATGCTATCCACCACCAGAAAAAAAAAACAAACTGATGAAATCTAAATGCAGATTAAAGTAGACTATTTTTTTCCACTTTATTTTGGGGTTGTTGGGTTTTGGTTTTTTTGGGTTTTTTGGTCTGTGTCTTCTTTCACAACATAACTAATATGGAAATACATTTTGTATGAATGAACATGCATAACATATCAAATTGCTTACTGCCTCAGGGAAGGGGAAGGGCAGGAGAAAGGGAGAGAATGTAGAACTCAAAATTTTAAAAAAATGAATGTTAAAAATTGTCTTTACATGTAATTGGAAGAAAAAAATTTTAAAAAAAAGTTTTTACTAAGAGTGAACCTAAATTTGGCTCAGTTTCTCCATCCATAAAGAAAACTTGCACCCCTTGGGAAAGGGGGAGTATCATGAGAAAAGCACTTTGCATCCTTTAAATTCCCAAAGGGAACTATTAGTATGTTCTATGGAGTATATATTTATCTATGATAGTGCATCTTTCAGTGCAAGAAACCCCTGACAGTCATACCAGAGGAAGTATCAGCCCAGAGGAAGGAAACCACTGGTACTGGAGAAAGCACTAGAATGGAATATGGGAGTCCTGGGTTCTAGTAGCTATGTGAACCCTTACTGTATATCTCTGAGGGTCAGTTTCTTCAGTACTCCAATAGATCTATGACCTCTTTGACAGGGGCTTTCTATTGACTAATCTGTGAAGTTCTTATTTATGACCTCCTATAAGTTCACCAATGGAGGCCTTTTCTTGGTATCTTGACATCAAGTAGATATCAACAAAATATAATAGCAACCCTAGGCTATCCCGTGCTCCTTTCATGCGACTGACTCATCTTTTTTTCCTGGATTTTGACTCAGCTTTTCCTGCACAATTCCTTATTTGTCATGGGTTGCAGTCAACTCACTCATACTGTACCACTGCAATTTGGAAGACTCTCAACTCGGTGACCACAACTGATGGTCTATGACTGGCAATCAGTATACCAGAAGAAGAATATGGTGTTAAAAAGATAGAGTTTTGTTTCAGGAGACCTGGGGGACATTGAAAGAACTTTGTCATTTCCTTATTGTAAAATAGGAAAACCAATAATGATAACAGCTAGCCCCTTAACATTTTATCTCATTTGAGGAAGGAAGGAAGGAGAAAAATACCTACTGTGTGCTAGGTACTATGCTAAGTGTTTTACAATTATTATCTCATTTCGACTGCACAACAACTCTGGGAGGTAAGTGCTATTATTAATCTCATTTTACAGTTAAAGAAACTGAGGCAGGCAGAAGTTAAGTGACTTGCCTGAGGTTATACAGCTAGAAAACGTGTGAGGCCATCATTTCTAAAATATATAGAGAACTGAATCAAATTCATAAGAATATAAGTCATTCCCCAATTGACAAATGGTCAAAGAATAGGAAGAGGCAGTTTTTAGAGGAAGAAATTAGAGCTATCTATAGTCATATGAAAAAATGCTCTAAATCACTATTGACTAGAGAAATGCAAATCAAAACAACTCTGAGGTACCACATCACAGCTGTCATGTTAGATTGGCTAACGTAACAAAATAGAAAATGATAAATGTTGGAGAAGATATGGGAAAACTGGACCACTAATGCATTGTTGGTGGAGCTATGAACTGATCCAATCACTCTGGAGAGCGATTTGGAACTATGCCCAAACAGCTATACAATTGTGTATAGACTTTGACCTAGCAATACCACTTCTAGTACTGTATCCCAAAGACGTCATAAAAACGGGAAAAGGACTCACATGTACAAAAATATTTATAGGAGCTGTTTTTGTGGTGGCTAAGAATTGGAAATTGAGGGGATGCCCATCGATTTGGAAATGGCTGAACAAGTTGCGGTATATGAATGTAATGGAATACTATTGTGCTTTAACAAATGATGAATAGGAAAACTTCAGAAATACCTGGAAACATTTACATGAACTGATGCTGAGTGAAGTGAGCAGAAGCAGGAGAATATTGTACACAGAAACAGAAAGATTGTGTGATGACTAACTTTAATAGACTTAGCTCTTCCTGCAATGCAAGGATCTAAGACAACTGGAAATGATGGAAAATGCTATCCACATCCAGAGGAAGAACTATGAAATCTCAACGAATTTCTAAGCATACTATTTGCTCTCTCTCTTTTTGTTTTGTTTTGTTTTTTCTTTCGCGTGGTTCCTCCGTTGGTTCTAATTCTTCTTTACAGCATGATTAATGTGAAAATATATCTGAAATGAATGTACAAGTAGAGTCTATATCAGATTGCATGCTATCTTATGGGGGGGGAGAAGATGAAGAGGAGAAAATTTAAAACTCAAAATCTTATGGAAGTGAATTTTGAAAACAAAAAACAAATTAATTATATTTAAAAAATAAAAGAAAATGTGTGAAGTCAGCCTTGAACTAGGATCTTCCTGACTCCAGACCCAGTGCTCTACCCACTGTGCTACCTAGCCAGCATCTTGCTTCCCATGAGTACTATGGTTCATTCCACTGGCCCACACAATGAACTGGTATCCTGAGAAGGCACCTAAGAGGCATAAGTAACATTTGAGATTGCCTACCTCATGGAAGAAGTGGGAGTTAAGGGTTTCTAGACTATAAAGGGTCATAGAAATAAGGGTTATTACCCTGCCAATAATTCACTCTGTGACCCTAAGCAAGGCCCTTCCCTGCTCTGGACTTTGAGACAGTGGGAAACAGGATCTAAATCCCAATCGATGAACTCTGTAACCTTGACAAATCCCTTTACTTCTCTGGGCTCAGTTTCTTCCATAAAAAAAAAACAACAAAACTCTTCCAGCCCTGAAGTTCTAGCACTATTCAGTGGAGTCTATCCCATGACCCTGTCAAGTCTGGTTTTCATTCTCTACATCTTCCACCCGGGGCCTCCGAGCAAGTTCTAGGGCATTCATTGTCCCTCCCAGCCCACATAACTAGTACCACCTGCCTTTGCACATGTGTTCCTGAGCCATGCAAAGATTCTTGCCAGGGCCAGGCTGACCTTCACAGTTTACTGCATGTGTTTAACAAATGTTTCACATCTGGGTCTCCCCATCCTGCCCCTGCCACTGAGTGCCAGCCCTAAGATTGGACTAAAGCTTCACTGTCTTTTTTAGGGGATTTTATATAATTTCTATTTTTTCTTCTTGTCGGTCCCTATAAAAATGCATCACTCTGGCCACACTTGGAAAGACTATGGGGTTTTGGGGTAGTCCTGGTTTCCACCCAGGTATGTGTTGAATCATTTCCTGCCACATGCACACATTGAAATACTTCCCAAGAAAAATGGCCAATAATTCACATCCTAACGGTTCCTGCTGCTGTGGGGCTCGGCTGCCTCACAACACTCCTCTGGGATGAAAAGGGGTAGGATACATATT
Organism: Bettongia penicillata ogilbyi; assembly: GCA_023548195.1. Classification (NCBI taxonomy): domain Eukaryota; kingdom Metazoa; phylum Chordata; class Mammalia; order Diprotodontia; family Potoroidae; genus Bettongia; species Bettongia penicillata. The sequence continues at coordinate 7,511,957 of JAJHZJ010000022.1, forward strand.
CTTGTTCCCACTTTGCAGATGGAAAACTGAGTCTCAGAGAAGGGGAGCAACTGGCCCAATGTTGCACAGCTAGTTAAATAGCAGAGCATGAACTCAGACCCAGGTGTCTTGATTACGGATCTGTAGTCCCTGTCATGGTGCCAGGATGCCTTCTGAAGATTTCACTGCTGCACTGAGTTTCAGTATAAAAACCTTATTTAGAGACAGGATCAGCTCCTGGCAAAACAATGAGGCAGAGGGAAGTCATATGCTATCACAGTCCAAGCTGGAAGGAACCTTATGTCTTCTCATCCAATACACTTGTCTTATAGATGAGGAAACTGAGCCACAGAGAGGTTAAGGGACTTGACGACAGTAGCCAAACCAGCATCTGAAGCCAAATGACTGACTCATTCCACTGGGACACACTGCCTCTGAGGTCCTTCACAGCTGGATCTCCATCCTCTGCTGATGCCCCCTCTAGCTGCCTTTTTTCTTAGACCTATTCTCTCTGCTCTCTTTACCCCACCACTGGGGCCAACTATCTTCCTCTCACCAATATCAGATCCTTTACCCACACTGAGGTGTCAGCAACTGAGAAAGTCTCATTGTTGCTTCTTCCACAGCTGCAAGCATTATAACAACGAAGAAAACCTCCAGGTAAAGGGCTGGTGCTCCCTCTGAGACTGGAATTCCAAGCTTATAGTAGAGGAGAGAGAACATCTGGTGGGGGAGAGTGAGCCTTCTCAACCCTGACAGTGTATCACATGGAGAGTGACTTTAAGGACATCCTAACACCTTCATTCTGCTTCTGTGGTTTTCCATTTAGATTGTTCTGAAAAGTCTCTTTATGTCGTGGTCAGGTCCAGGAAATTTCACACTAACAGAGTCCCTGAAAGAGTTATAGGAGACACAAAAATGTAGGGGGACCCGTCCATACCCTCTCTCCTTTTCTGTCTCTGTTGTTACTTTGCTGAAGTGGGCCAGTTAGAATCTGGCTGGCTAAATATGGTTTCCATTACCACAAATAAGGTCACTTTCTGGTTTAACACTGATTGACGACTCAATCAGCCAGTGATCACACAAGCCAGCCAAAGTTCTATCAAATCACCTCCTCCTTGCTCTTCCTAGTAGATGGTCGTTCTAGGCAGAAGTCCAACGGTTCAAAATAGGTGCTATAATATTGGACACTACAAAATCCTTAGGTTGGGACTTTGTGTCTCCTTCCCTACCTTTATAATAACCTGAAGGGGTAAGGGAGGTGGGATGTGTAGTTGGGGCAAGGGTCCCCAAATGGGGCAATACTCAACGTAGCTACATCTCTGATGATATACCATAATCTCTTTCTTTGCCTATGAGGAGCTTAGTGGGTAGTGAACTGAATTTTTTTTTAAAAGTCATGTTATGAGTGGGACACGCAACTGGACAGGTTTTTCTAGCCATAAAGAGGGGGTTGCACTAGCTTATTTACACTTCTTTCTCTGATAACCTTTGTAATTAAACAGCAGGTACAGAATCTGTGGGATGGCTAGAATGGTTAGAGGTATAGTTTGTGGGAGCAGAATAGAGTTTGCTCTCCTCCAAGTTAACTGGACCACTCAGAGAACAAATCAAGAACCTGGGCTTCTCAGCCCTGCACCCTGACCAAATGAAGTAGACTTGTGTTAGGAGAATGATTCTGCTTGTGTCTTTACAAAATCAAGATAAGTGTCATATGTGAACTCTCAAAACATTTATAGCATGATGGAGGGGCATCTCAGAACACTTACTATACCAGAAATTCAATCAGGCACAGATGTCTCTGAGTGATGTTATCATCACAGACTCCACTTTCCTTGGTGACAGGGAATCAATTAAAAAATACAATCACAACACAGAATACGTGCATGGGGTAGAAACACAGATAAAC